>OU862908.1:27529489-28730739 GCA_917880885.1 Limnephilus marmoratus
GATAAACAAAGAACAGTTCTGGAAGTCTCGTGTTACGATTTGGTACTCGGAATGTTATTAGTTTTGTTAACTCAGGTGCGTCAAGTGATCCGTTAACTAATTTGAATAAAAGAACCAGATCGCTCTTGGTTCTTCTACACAATAAGTCAGTTAAATTAAGTATTTTCATTAAGGCTCCGCAACCGGGCCCGAAAAGAAGAAGATGGAGAGATACGGAATTACAAAAGTTAGAAGAGAGTGCTAACATTTACAGCGACAAAATCGATGCGAAAATTGCGAAAATGTTTAATAAAACACGACTCGTTTAAAATAGAGTAAAAATCTCGCGGGCATTGTCTTAAACAGCATTTAAAGAAACACTGTATTTTTTTCATACATATAACTTGTAAAATAGCTGAAACAAACTTGTTTATAATAATTTTTGGAGCATACTTTGCGATTTTTTCCTAACGAGGGAATTTTATATAATTAGCGTTTCGGCGCGGGCAATGTCTAGACATTATCTTCAAGAATAGCATATATTATTTTAAGAGCTTTAAAACTTAACGTGTTTAAGGGAGTTATGTAAGAAATCGGTAGTAATTCGGGTAGCGGGCCCTTAAGTTAACATAATTAATTTGTTCAATGGGTATGTAGAGTTTGAAATTAATGGACCTTAAAAATTTATGTTGAACTTTCTCAATTTTTATTTGATGTGCTTTATTTTATAGTATGGGGACAAAATAGTAGAATTGTATTATAAATTACTTCTTACTAAAGCAGTAAGAGAATTTTAAATGAAGGTTAAATAAAATATTGTTTTCATAAATCTTAATTACGAGTATCAAGCAGGAAAACTGTTTGTAGAATAAACAAAATACGAGTATTTCGGTCGGTTGTTTGACAAGTTAACAGTTAAATGAATATTTTAACGCTGCTTAGCCCATGTCGGAAATAACGTTGCAAGTTTAAAAAGCTTCAAAAAATTCATAATAAAGTTATATTTGTATAGTACAGTTTTGTGTCATTTCACTTCAAGTGCAATTTAAAAATAATTCTACAGTGCTCCTTACGAGTCCATTACAAAATATTGATAAAATAATATGCAATAAAGAATATACAGTATTTACAAAGCAATGACAAGAGAACAAAAATTAATAATTACAGTGTTGTTTTAGCTCTGAACAATAATAATAGACAATAACGGTGATAGTGTAGCACAGGACAAAACAAGAACTAAAACTAAAATATAATATACTAACAGAAGGCAGTTTGCGTTCAGTAATGAGAAATATTCTGACATTAAATTAGGACATTAAACATAAAAGTACAATTAGGAGGAAACTGAAACCATTTCCCAAAGCTAACCATTCCAGTTTGTTTTACTATATTTCAGGTCCCAGAGTGTCAAATGATAATTAAAAACGAGAAAGAAAAATATTTGAACATTCACGTGAACTTTAGGTTCCCCGTCAGGAACGCCCCATTCTAGTTTTCAGCCTCGTCATGGATAAATCCGGCACTGATGATCAGTTTATTTGTATATTGTACATTTTATATCTTATGCGTAATAAAAACAGCAAATAATAAGCGATGTTTCCGAAATGTGGGGCATTTTATAGATCCAGAGAGGTCACATAAATCTCTTATAATTTAACTACAGTGTATGGCTCAGAGTCTATTTTCGAATCGCAGCGGACTTCCTGTCCGACACAAATAAAAAATCACGTTCTTTTGGCATTCATTCATGAGACGATCTGTTATTCAGTTTCATAGATTTATCAAATTTCCAGACTGGGACCGCTAATTGTATTATTCTAAATAATTTTATTGAATATCACATTATCATGTGTTATTGCACAAACTGTTCCAACTGGCCGGAGCCAGTGGAATAACGGCCTCCCCATTTGGGAAATGTTTTGAGGCTGAAGGCAGGAAGGGGGAGAATTGTATACGAAAGTGGAAGGTTAGAAGTAGCTGGTTATTTAGGACTTATCAAGGAATATAGCTAAAGCCAATTCAAGCAATGTTTTGATTCAGATTAACATTTTAAACCACTGTTTTACTAAAAAAAATATCAATGTTTTTCAGAACCAATCATTCCTTCGTCAGGATACAAAGTACACTGAAAGTTAAGACGTATAAGAATAGACAAATAATAATCAACCAAAATATAGTCTTTTGTTCATTTACCGCTTTATCGTTTATTTTTAATGATTTCATACTCAAAATATTACAGTCGACTTCTTTCTGGTACCATAGATATATTTAAATCATGAAATATTCAGTTCTGCATATTAAATGTATGAAAATAGTTTAATGACCAAGATGTTTCCTGTTAGTCCAGCTGACTTTCATTTCCGGTATTTACCGGAAATAGAACTACAAATGTTAATTTTACGTACTATTAATTTGCTGCGTGATAAAAAAAAATCACTAAGGATAAAAATATGTTTCGTTATTTAGAAGAAGGATTTCAATTTGGGAGGCGGGTATGAGTACTACAGCCCCGCGAACCATTTATTGGATAACCAACATCCCTACCAAGGGTCGCTCCAAGTGGTCAAACAATTTTCCTCGTGGCCTCCTCTGTGCAGTTAGGGCCTTCGCTCATGGAGAAACTGAAAAAAAAACAGTGATCGACACAATCGCAATCAACCTCCTGAACCAAATCGATATTTTTCTGATCTGACATGTCAAAACATGACAAAACTTGACAGGTCGTGAGCCATTTCAATGGCATTATGTCAACAATGCAACTGAAACGCGACTGCCGCGGCGATCAGCACTGCTGGTTGCTGCGGCAGTCGCGTTTCAGTCGCATTTTTGACAGGTTGCCATGGTAGCGGCTCACGAACCGTCAAGTTTTCGAGTAATCTGCGATACGTCAGACCAGAAGAATATCAATTTGTTCAGGAGGTTGATTGCGATTGCGTCGACAACTGTTTTTTTTTCAGTTTCTCCATGAGCGAAGGCTCTTAATATAAAAAAAGGATTTTGATACTCCTTTGGTGTCGAACAGCAAATTTAATAAAATGCTCTGGTTACTCGTTCCGGCAGCCAGGGCTCGGCAAAATACTTGCTTTGCTGTAATTAAAATACAAATTACAAAATACTTATTCGCATTTATTTAAAATACGAAATACTTTCAAGTCGTGTATTTGAAATACAAAATACGAAATACAGTATTTTAACCATTTTTTTTTATTTCAAATACAAATTACAAAATATATTTGGTTTTGATAGAACCTTTTGTTGCAATAAATTGTCGTAAGTGCCCTTATCTAGGGGTGCGTTTCCACAGAAGCAAAGCTGAGCAGAGTGAAACAGAGACGTGCAAAAATTGACCAATCATATTGCTCAGAAGACACATCGTCTCCGCTCCACTTGTAAAGTTTTGTGGTATAGGACTTGGGTGTTAGATAATAGATAATTATTCTTATAATAACACTAGCTGGTTCCCGGTAGGCGTTGTAATACCATATTCAAAGAAATAAATTGTTTCTCCCTGCGTATACTTTCCCGTGCGTCCGCGTTCCCCTCCCGCATCCCCTAAAAAAAGCTGCCTGCTTAATTCAATTTCATCAAACGCGCGAACTGTCAAACGTGCGAAGTTAAAATAGTCGTTAAGTTTTTCGAAATTATCCAATTTTCTGGGTAATTTTCTTAACTTTTCTTTCCGTAAGAACCTTCTACAAAGCATTAGAAAACTTTAAAAAATAGGTAAGGTCGTTCTAAAGTTATGACGTGACCAAGGGAAACAAGGATTCATTTTTACGTACCTACATAGATGACATTTGTATTGCGCAGTTTTGTGTTATTTCACTTTAAGTGCGCTCTGCAGTAATTAACTTAAAAATTAGCAATAGACAATATCACAGGATTCTAGTATTTTTAGTCTATGCATTATCTATGTCAGTTTATTTTTCATTATCATTTTTAAGTTCGCCAAATGTATATGAAAATGTATTTTGAAGCCAAAAGTAAAGAGGGGGTTCAGGGAGGTATAAACATCGGGCCCGGTGCTAGAGCAATCGCAGTACTTACTTATATAATACTTAAAGCGTCCTTGAGATGATTTTGTCAAGAATATGGCGCTATGTAAATCGTCTCTGTCAGGGCCGCACTTTTACTTAAGCCCAGTGACGGATTTATACTTTTCGTAAGTATAGGCCACTTCATTTGCGCCGCCCCACAGTGGTTGGAGTTGAAAATGCTCATTATGGTCTCATAAATCTGTAATTTCTTTGTTTCTTGTCATAAAACATAAAAAAATGGCATGCTGATTAAAAACTAAACAATCTTTGTGTTTCATATTTTTATTTAGTGAATTATTATTATTTTGATATAAAACATGTCATTTCAAAGACAATTTATCCGTTTTTTACTACTGTGATAAGGTAATTTTCTGATAAAAAGGAGCAGCGGCAAAACCGTTTTTGACGCTGATGTGCTAAAAATCCGCAATTTTTTTTAATGAACATATTAAAAAAGGTTTATATTATATAAAAATGTTTTATATCTACAGGGCCAAACCCTGCTACTAGTTGAAAGTTTAGCTGAACTTTGTCAAAATCTGGTTTCGATATTATTTGCTTAAAGGGAGCTTATAAATCACTTTTATTTCAAAATAAAATATTATAAATAGATATTATTAAAGCTTAATAAACAACCTTTCCGGTGATATATAATAAGCCATATATAAACTAACGCAAATGCTTTAAATTTGTGCCACAAAATATGCCACATTTTGATTCTATTAAATATCTCAGCCTGAACCCGTGTTTAAATATACAAAAGTACAAAAAAAATTTTTTTTTTCAATGGATTAAAATTTTCCGATCATTTATCTTATTAAAACTGGTTTGGTATATCTGAAAAAAATGCAACTTTTTTCGATTTATGTGACGGTCTTGTTCTGGGCTATTCCATAGTGCGCCCCTTCCTCCTTAGAAGTTGCCACCTATCATAATCAAATCACTTACTTAAAAAATACTAAAAAGTTTACATATAAGAAAATACTGAAAGTTTTCCGTCTAAATATTGTTGGGATAATGACTTTCCGAAAAACAAAAATCGAAAATATTTATTGGTTTACCCTCCGACTTAGAAAAAAATGAGACTGTTACGCTATTGGGGTTATTACAGAGGTTATTGAGAAACTGGAAATGTAAGGTATTCGCAATTTTTTTATGTCTGTGTATGTAATTATAAATTGTCTGTGCTTTACGTATTAAATGTACAATAAAATGACACCGGGATGCATAACGGTCCGGTATTTTAGTATGAAATTTTGATATATCCTACTAGTGGCCCAGAAAACATCAACTTTTTTTTGATTCACTGCAAACTTTTTCTGCATTATAATGTACAATTGGTTTGGTGGTGTATATGAGTTAATTTAGTGGTGTACCAGATATAGTGGACACTTTTACTTTCGGAGAAGTCTGACTAATCAACTGAACGATCGATATATTGCAATGGCAATGACAAATGGTTTTTATTTAGATAGATAATAGGGGATAAGTAAATTTTTGCACAAATTCTAATAATTGCTGTTGTACATGCAAAGGGTAAAAACTCTAATATCAGAAACTTTACTAAATCGATCGAAAAACGCCTGCTGGACCCACTAGCAAAAACCCACGGAAGCTATGAAAAAATAATATTAAAATATCCGGTAACCCTAATTTAACTTTACCCATTTAACCAATTTTTTAAAATATTTTTTTATCATCTCTCTTAATGACCTTTCTGAGGTGGTTCTGAGTTGGTTTCATTATATTCTATGAAAAAATAATTTTAAAATATCCGGTAACCCCATAGACATCCAAATTGAATAGACCAGAAATAACAGGTGAGGGGAAAATCAACTATGGCGGTACGAAGAGGGGAAGATGACTGTTATTGGTTGAAAAATTAATCTGACAGTATATAGGCATCTCGCATTATAATATCACCATTTAGTTCTTAAAAATTAACATCTGCTTTTTAATGAATAGACCTTTTTACGTGGGAGCGCGAATTGCTCGCTACGTTATTAACATATTTGCGAAGTCTGAATAGGCAAAGTAAAGTTCGCATCTTTTCACAGACAACTATTTTGTTGCCATATTTAGTTAAGACACTTTTACAAATGTTTCATAATTTACTTACCCCTGTAACCAGCGACGAGCACATTCGAGAACCGCCCACATTCGTGATGGTCGACATATTTTAGGGTTATCACAACCGCTCTGTTGGTATAATTACATAGTATAAAATGAAGGCACTCAAAATGTTGGGTGTTATAAAGGTTGGGTAATGGCGTTGTGTTTCGTTAGCCACAGCAACGTGTGGCCGGTTCTGCTAGTTAATAAAAATAATGTAATTATCTCTTTTAATTAAAATTATTTTACTTGAATTATTTCACACGTTATTTAATTACAATAATACGTAGTACGTAGCAGTTACATTATTATTTGATCCTTTTTGTAGATACTCTTAGTATCGCCCCAACTGCTTGAAATGGCTTTAAGCGTATTTGGTGACTAGATTTACATAGATAGGTACTTTTCACCACCACATCGACGCATTGTGTATAAGCAACAACTTCCCCCCTCCCCCCTAAACCTCCCAACTTATCTGGGTTCTGCAAATCGGATCGTGCGTAGCCAGGAGTGGCGTATTAATTGGAATATTTTGACGACGAAGGTGCTTTTTATTTATTTTTTGGGTATAATATTTTTTGTTTAGGTACATTTAAGCATATATCAGCAGAAACTTAGTAAAACAGTATTATATACCTACACCGACACAGTAACAGTATTCTCAGACTATGCATAATATTGTTTAAAGAAATAATATTTTTATAATATATATAACTTCCATTAAATTATTTCTTACATTGTCTATGGACAATGGAAGAAGTGAAAAGAAAAAGACAAAAAGGGTTAAGGATAACATTATATTTGTGAGAACAGCATTCAATAAACAACTTACAGAGGTTTAAATAACGTACAAAAATAACAGCACAGCTTAAGAGAAAACAACATAACATGTACAGGAGTTATATTATCGATGCTAAAAATAGTACAATAATAACAGCTGAATAAAAATATATTAAAAAGATGAGCCAACATAGTAAGAAGGTATTAATATGTTGACTGTGATGACAGCCGTGACCTTGAGAAAAAATTACACGCCGAAAAATCATAGATACGAAGGTTTCCGTAGTCGAGGGGTAACGCTCTCAACTAGCAAGCGGAAGGTCACGGGTTTGAAACCCAACATTCAAATTAAAAATTTGAATTATTTCACAATTTACTAATTAAAAATAATTTTTAAATGTTTACCGCACGTTCTAGAGTTGAAAATACTATCATTGATCAGATCTGAATAGCCAGATTTCCCCACCGTCCTCTTCACAATCTCCTACCACTCCCCACTACCTTCAACCTCACAACATACCCCAATTGGTGATGCCGTAGTCTCATTTGCTTCAGACAGTTGAGGGCAGTTGGGACTCTTGTACGGTTTCATTTATAAAAAAAGAAGATTAAAAAAGATAATTTATTCCAACACCGTCAGAGAAGCTGTGTATATCAAATAAAAAATATTTTCTAAAGAAATATTTTACGTTTATAAACAACGTTAATTTTTTAATTTTCTAATTAGTAACTTACTTTCTAATAATAAGTTTTCCATTTTTTTGTAATTGACTTCAATTGGTTTATTTTTTTGAGTGGTTTTTGATATAATAAGTGGTTCTTCCATAAAGACGGGTTGGGGTTCCTGAATCTGGGGAATAGAGACATAATATTATATTTTTAGGTATAAAAACATTTAGTCAGTTACTAGAGTGGTCCGCACACTACATAATAGTACAATGTGTTTTTGAAGTCATCAAAGGTCAATAATCAATTGGTACTCACAAAGCTTTCTGGAATAGTAGTGGGTACCATACAACTGACGAGCACACATGACTGAGCAGCTGCAGCTACGGCCTCGATCTCCGTCAAGCACATAGTCATAGGTTCTGGTTCACATTCCTTTTCGAAACGAGACAAAGTTGACAATATTAGGTATATAATCATTATTGCAATTTGATAATTTACATATTTATTACAAATTTGTGATATGCACTATCAATAAAATATTAATTTAAAGGATAATTAAATATAAGAATGAACTCACGACGTGTGTGCTGTGTAGAGCAGGTGCGCAAGAAACGAGAGAAAAATCAGAATCCTCTTGAGGGTTCATCCATCCATAAGTATTATTGATCGTTTCATCAGCTAGAGAAAGACATACATATGATTTCTCAGAGAAGTTGTCGCTTAATTTCTGAAATGGATAGATAATAAAATTAAAATAATTACATGTAATGAATAACTACAAAAAAGAATTATTAGTCATTAAAGAATTTATATACTAACGATAATTCTTTCTGTAACAGGTGACAAAGAGACCGATGGAATCACACCTACACGTAGCACACGTGTGCCCTGTTTGTTTATTATAAAATCTGTCTCTTTGAAATGTTCTGAGCAGATACGAAGGTTACGAACACTTGTCTGCTCACTTTTACCGGATGAAAGTCGCCACATTGTCTTCAAGTCTTCTTTTTTGGGAAATCTTTAAGAAAATACATAACATTTCACTTTTCAGAAGATAATAGAAAAGAAAAACAACTCAAAAACAAATTAAATTTTATACACACAGCTTTTACCAGCGATTCCTAAGAGTATTTGGAGTCAAAATTTAGTTGTAATTTTGTCGTCCGATGACACTTTTTCAATTAAAAACAAAAAACGTGTTTTCCATACATATACATACTCGGAATAACCTAGAGCATTACGCGATATACACTCGTTCTCGTTCCAGCAGTAGCGTACATACGAAACAACGCGCTTACCTAACACGTGGTCCGCTGAGACGTGACAGTGTGATCCAGAGATAATATAATCGGTGGCGACGTGCGATAGAAAAATATTTTATTTTAAATTTTGATTGATAAAAAATATCATCGGACAGCAAAATGACACATACATTTTTCATTCCAAACATGCTCACTGTATCTACATTTTACTTCTAAACATACCACGAAGGAGTACATAATTAAGAAAGCAAAATATACAATAACGCCTAATAAATAAAACCATACTTTATTCCACTTTTAACCCCTTACTAATAACGTGTTTTAAATTTTATACAACTGAATAACCAACTATTTATCTTATATTAACGGTTGTTTATGAGTTGCGTAAAATTCAAAACTCGTTTATAAATAAGGCCCTTAAAGTGTGATAAATTTAAAATTGATAGGTTTATTATCCTTTATTAATACGACGGATTTCCAGCAAGAAATAACACATGAAAAGATAGACGTTCCAAATGATACGATTAGGAAAGCGCAAAAATAAATATTAGCAAAGCGCAAAAGGCGAAGGCACATCCCTGATTCTTTTGCAAACGGCTGTGTATTTTACGTCGCCATTCATATTATAGCTGTGTGTGAACACGCCCTCTGAGCGTTAACACGTGTTCACACACACAACTGTAATATGCGTGGGATGGCGTATTTCGGCATATCGCTCGCCGTACATTCCCAATCGGAATATATGGCGAGCGATATGCTGAAATACGCCATCCCACGCATATTACGGCTGTGTGTAAACACGTTCATGATAGTATATGTTACAAAACTGATAATATTGTAATATAATTCGAATAAGCTTAAAATAAAGTAAAATAATGCTTAACTATGGAATGTAATACGACAATTTGGTTTATTCTCCTTTTCACTTCTATTTTTACACGTTTTCATAGCACAAGCTACCGTTTTTGCCTTGTTATTTCGTAAAATGTACTATGTGACTTCGGCGCTGGTCAGAACAAGAATGATGACGTCACGTTTTTAGATTCAAGGGAGGCGGCTCTCGTAAGCTCAGGCGGTTCCATGGAACCGTTTTGGGGAGGGGGAAACAATACGCTTTTATCACTTAGGGCAGGTCCATATATTCCTATGTCCGTGGGTAACCCTAACCAAACTTAACCTATTTAACCATTTTTTTATCATCACTCTTAATGACCTTTCTGAGGTGGTTGTGAGTTAGTTTTGTGAAAATGTTTAATAAAACACGAATTGTTTGAAATAAAGCAAAAATCTCATGGGGAATGTCTAAAAGAGCATTTAAAGAAACACTGTGATTTTTTCATACTCTTAGACATAACATTTTCGGAGCATACTTTGCTTTTTTTGCCGTTTCGGTGTGGGAATGTACAGATGTTATTTAAGAATAAATTTTTAAAGGTTTTAAAGGTGTTTAAGCATTTACTGTACCTAAAGTTCTTACATTTTTTTAATATATTTATAAGAATTGAGTATATATATATTTCTTTGGCATTCCAATATTGTATTACTTAATCAGGATCTCATTTACTTTGTTATGTACACGTGTTCTTAACTTCTATTTTCTATTCTTTTATTTAGACATGTTCTTCACTTCTATTTTCTATTCTTTTATTTACACATGTTCTTTACTTCTGTTTTCTATTCTTTTATATTTACACGTGTTCTCAACTTCTATTTTCTATTCTTTTATTTACTAATCTATATACTATCCTTTGCTGTTTTACATGCTCATGGGCTCTTTATTACTTACATAATTCTTATTTCTGGTGTTATGGTTTATGTTTAATATATAAGTTATATTATATAAAAGCCGAAAGGCATTAATGATACAAATAAATAAATAAATCATTTAGGTAAATCCATAATCTTTTCATTCAGACTTCAGACGTTCTTCACAATTATTTATATTCTATAAATGTTTCAATAAATGTGTCATATTCCAGGACGCTCCGAGCCAGGCCTGCTGCCCGCCATAGCCGGCTTCAAGAAAGAGTCCTCGGCGCAGGACGCGGACCGTTTCGCCCCGGGAGACAGAATCTGCAGCATCAACGGCATTGCCACGGCGCGCCTCACGAACGAGGAGGTGCTTGCGCTACTGGACAACGTCGAGGAGAGAGCCTCGCTGGAGGTGGAGTACTACCTCCCTAACTATGGTGAGGACACTGAATATTTACCTACCAATAAATCATAGGTTCTCAACCTCATTTTGCCCACCGCCCGCTTTGAGAATATTTTTTTGTCTAGCGTCCCCCTTTTTTTTACCTACCATCTGTCGTGAATCTGAAACGGCTATTGCCACGACTGTATTTACCACAACTTGTTATTGGGGGAAGATGAGGAGGGGGGGAGGCTCAACTGTCACGGAATCAATAATTTGATCAAAAATATTATATTAAATTATTTGTTACCCTTTGGTTATGCAAGTTAAATAAGCAATTCTTTTGTATTTTATGTACCGGGTTGCCACCTTCTTCCTTCTTGTATTCATGATATAGTGTCAATTCTTAATAATAATAATACACATTAGATTGTATGTGATATACGTGTTTTTTGGCTTTTTTAAACCATATTTTTCTATCTGCCCATGCCTTCAGTGTGCCATCTCAACGTCCCCTAATATTATCTGTGTCTTCTACCGCCCCCCCCCCCCCCTGAAAGTCTCAAAAGCCCACATGGGTGCGTTATCGCCCACGTTGATATGCAGTAAATCATATATATAAAAAAAAAACCTTATGGCTAAAAAAGGAACCTGCTCTATTTTTCCCGAAGACCAAATCCATATCAATTGTACTGGCCAAGATCACCCATGATGGAAGCCAAATAAATAAATTTTAAAAAAATATAAAAAAAGTCCATGTAAGTTAGACACAAACGTCTTCAGATCAGCAACAACTCGCATTTTAAATAACACCGCGTAGGTACTATCTGCTGTCTTTATTTACATTCGCTTCGCTCCACACAGGCCCAGAGGGAAAAACTCCCTCAGGTTCTACGTCATCTTTGGGGATGCCGTGTGGAGGGTTTTTTATGGAAAGGAAGGAGAGGAGAAGTTCTGGTAAGGAATAAGGTATGAGGGGTGGGTAGGAATCTGTGGTTCAATGTGTCCAGGAATGACGGACGTATGAAATCAATTATCTATGACTTATGCGCGGATCACATTATGCTGGTTGCCAGCCGCGAGTTGAAGAAGCCACTTATGCCAGCCGTCGATCAGCTTGTTGTGACAACAAAACAGTGGCGTAGCGCGGGTTTCGGCCGCCCGGGGCGGAGGAAAATTTTGCCCCCCCCCCCCCCCCCCCCCCCCCCCCACCTCTCCCTCTCCCCCCTCCCTAACTTCTACAGGTACTTCTTCCGCAGATTTTGAAGTGCTTGCCGGGGGGGGGGGGGGTAGATTTCCTATTTTTTATGCCGATTTTTATAATCCCATGTGCCGAGCACTCTTCCAATAAAGTCATGCTTATAAATTCTACTACAAATGTATATATAACTGCTCTCAGAAATCGAGAATAGTATGCCTGTAATAGAATTTCGCATCTTCATCGCGCGCGCAAATGCAAAGCTTCATTCGGTACACGATGAATCGGCAACTTATTGTTATATTTATAACACAAAACTGTTTTAAATTACACTAAATATGCAGTGTATTAAAACTACTCAGAACAAAAAAAAATGGTTTTGCTTTGATTCTAGCGGCACTTACATTCTGAACACAAAACTAGTTTTAATTAAATCTGTATGCGGTGAATTGAAACTACACTCGGAACATGAAAAGGGTTTTTCTTTGATTCTGCCGGCACTTACATTCTGAATACAAAACTGGTTTTAATTAAATCTGTATGTGGTGAATTAAAACTACACTCTGAACATCGGGGCGGAGGAAAATTTCGCCGCCCCCTTATTTGGGTACTTCCAGCGGCGGGGGGGTGGGGGTTATTCGGAAATCCTATTTTTTTATTACCTCCCATTTATATACGAGCCGGATTTTTTAATAATCACATTTGACGAGTATTCTTTAAACGAAAATCATGTTTATAAATTCTACTCCAAAGTTGATTGATTGATACTGCCCCAAATAATAGTTACACATGCAACAATCAATTTCTCAGAATTTCACAGCATTATGTAACTCCATTGTAAAACTTAACTCGACGCACGATGAATCTGCAACTCGTTATTTAATTTATCGTTGTATTCTGAACACAAAACCAGTTTGTATGCGGTGAATTAAAACTACACTCAGAACATGAAAATTGTTTTTCTTTGATTCTGACATTAAATAAATACTCTGCAACTAGAATTTTATAACTGCACATCGAATAACAGAATGTTTCCCTTCGAAATATGTCAGCAGATGAATTCCACTGGAATTTTAGATTCTGTACTGGTTTAAATTAAATCTGTACCTGGCGAATTAAAACTATACTCAGAACATGAAAATGGTTTTACTTTGATTCTGGCAGTACATACATAGTCTGCAAATAGAATATTATAAATTATAACTAAACTTCAAATAAGAGGACGTTTTCCTTTGAAATGTGAACAGATGAATCCACAACTGGAAATTTACATTCTCAACTCAAAATTGGTTTGAATTAAGTCTGTATGCGGCGAATTAAAAGTACATTCAGAACAGGATAATGGTTTTTCTTTGATTCTGGCAGCACATACAGGATATAGAGTCTGCAACTAGAATTAAGGGTAATGTTTTCCTTTGAATTGTGTCAGGAGATGAATCCTCAAACGGAATTTTACATTCTGAAAACTGGTTTAACCCTTCGGAAAATAACAAAAAATATCTATAAACTTTTGCCGGTCAATGTTAGCGCACAAAATTTCTGGTTCTTCCCATACATTTTAAATGTTCTTTTTTATTGTTGTTTTTTTTATCCTTTTGTAAAAAACAAAATTGTTCTAAAATCTAGATATAATAATTTTTCCGGCGTGCTCATTAGAACATTTTTGTTTCTAAATATTACATTTTTGACGTTGGAAATGTGGATTGGCTCAAAAATACACCTCCTGCGAATATTCGAATTAAAGTACCTAAATAGAATTAACTTAAAATTTTAAATACAGACTCATTTTCATTCATAAAACTACACTCAGAATATGAAAATGGTTTCTCTTTGATTCTGGCAGCACATACATAGTCTGCAACCAGAATTTTATAACTGCACTTCGAATACATAAAATAATGGTCTCTTTCAAAATGTATCAGCAGATGAATACATAATTGAAATTCATTCGTTAATACATTCTGAACACAATTCTGGTTTTAATTAAGAGTGAATCTGTTTGCGAGTTAATAGCTTTAATTAGTTTTACTCTCATAATATGCGTACGGTTTTCCTACGAATTGCGAAATTTGCAGCTTAAAAATATATATTTATTGATATTTTTAATAAATAATAAAAAAAAGTTTGATTCATAATCGAAAGTATCGTAGAACATTTTAAAATAATGATTTGAAATTTTTTTCATTTTTCCAAGATGATATTATTATTTATTGTGAAAATTTGCCGCCCCCCTTAAAAGTGCCGCCCCCCCTCCCCCCCCCCCTCCCCCCCCTCCCCCCCCCACGCCACGCCACTGCAACAAAATTCGGCGCTGGCGTCGCCAGCCGGCGAGTATTTGTCAGCGGCTGACGAAGTTGGACATGTTTAACTTTTGGTAGCAGGCAGCGGCGAATAATCAATCACGTGACCGCTGGCACCAGCCGGCAGCGCAGTCTGACCACTATTGCGTCTATCAGCAACGAGAAAGCACGTGTTTTTTTGTGAAGTTGTTTAGTTGTAACTATTTTATAATTTGTAATTTTTAATTGATATAATTAAAGTTATTTATAATGTCTGAGTTAAAGTGGACTGCGAAACAAATAATAACATTTTTTAACGTTTTTCAAAATTATCCTTGTTTGTGGGACGTTACGTCGAAAGACTATTTAAATAGAAACTTTAAAGAGGTGTCGTACAACAAACTATTAGACAACTTACACATGTCAGATATATCAGGATCACTTAATTCTTTGAAAAAAAAAAAAAAGTTTACGTGATACCTACCGCAAGGACTAACTGGAGAGTGCGAGACGCGAGTAGCAGCAACAGTAGTGTGACCAGATTGCCCGCCGCTGCTAGCTGGTACTACTACTAGCCGCTGGTAAGCAGCATCTGGCAACCAGCATAATGTGACCCGCGCTTTAGGGTGTGTCAATTATTTCAACTTTTGAATTCAGAAACGTCCGGGGTCTCAAAAGTTGTGTCTTGCAAAGAAAATGAGAACTGCATTTAATTTTTTTTAAATGGTTATTAACCCGTTAAAATGCTTTGAAAATCAGAAAACAATATCATAGTGTTTCCATACAAACGAAGTAGGTATTGAAAATCCGTAAGTCTAAGCTTTAACTTTAGGGCATACCTAAAACTTTAGGGCAAACAAACCTAAAACATTTAAAAAAATATATTTTTTAATTTTTTTTTTCAATAATTTTACTTTTTAGCGTTTGTTTGTTATTAAAAAATGCGTATAGCTGTCAAAAATGAAGAAAAAAATCAAGTTCATGAATACAAGTAAGTCAACTAGAATACTGATCATCCAGAAAAGTGTTATTTTCCCTCTTTATATTTTTAACAAACACATCACATATGTTTCAAAAACAATTTTTTTGCGTTCTTTGTACTGCAGTTATGGAATAAAAATTAAGTTTGGTACCAAATATAAAATATGGACCCTTTGTTTTATTTTTTTTCACAAATCACGTAATCTATTTTTTTTAAACTTCCGGCTATTTTAGCGGGCTAATAGTGAACAATTATTTAATTTATTTTTACGTTTTCGGATAGCTACAGATCATACGAAACTTTTGAGACCCCGGGCGTTTAAAAATAAGGCCATTTTTATTATCTCTATTGAGAGCGACACAAGCTAAGTAGGCATATAGCTTTTTTTGTTCAGACCTTCTATTTTTAATGAGTCAACCATAGACATCCAAATGGATAGACAAGCAGTTACAGATGAGGGGTAAAACCAAACTATGGAGAGCGAAGAGGGGAAAGATGACTGTCATTCGTTGAACAATCAATCTGACAGTATATAGGCATCTCGCATTACAATATCACCATTTAGTTCTTAAAAGCAAAATCTGCTTTGAATGAATAGACCTTTTTACATGGGAGCGCGAATTGCTTGCCACGTTTAAAACATATTTGCTAAGGCCAAATGCTCGCCCCAAAAAGACTCGCGCCAATACACATATCAATATTTTGTTTCCGTGTTTAGTTAAAACACTTTTACAAATGTTTCATAATTTACTTACCCCTGTAACCAGCGACGAGCACATTGGAGTACCGCCCACATTCGCTATGTGTACATTGATACGTAGATATATTGTATAGCACAAGCTGCCGTTATTTCGTTAAATGTATGGATGTCAGCTTCTCGCTGTTCACGGCAAGAATGATGACGTCACACATTTTAGATTCAAGCGAGGCTATATCCCCTCCCCATGGAGCGAGCCGGTTCCAAGGAGGAGCTACAGCCGGCGCCATGTGGAGGGGGAAATAATACGTTTTTATCACTTAGGGCAGGTCCAGATATATTCATATGTCCGTGGAGTCAACATAAATTGTTTATTTATGTTATGTATAACGTGTATATAAAAGTGTAATGTGCTAAATATGATTATTATTATTTTATCGTGTACGTACCTAACTAAAAAAGGGTGCGCATAAATTCGTGCGAGCTCCTGGAGAAGTATAGTCATAAATTCTACTTGACAAAAAATGATATTAAAAATGATGAGTGACCGACAGCTGCCGACGAAAAAAATGGTCCCCTACCAAGAGGCATAATAAAGCAATGCCGACGCAACTCTTTAGTATTGAATCACATAATACATCTAAATAAATAATCTCTACATATTATAAATTAAAGTCCTCCGACGCGTCTGTCTGTCAATTCGCGATAAACTCGAAAACTAATGAACGGATTTTCATGCGGTTTCCACCAATAGATAGAGTGATTCATAAATAATAAATATATTCATAAATAAATAAATAACCAACCAGTAGATGGCGTTGCGTAAATAATAAGTTGAAACCACATTACTATTCCTAATATTAAACTTCGATTAATCCGATTATAATTCTGCTGTAGGTACCTAACCTACCTACTTATTACTGCGATTTTTCATCCTTGTAAAGCGTGATATTTAAAAAGGCGCTTTAAAAATTAGTCAAGTACATATAATAATTAGGTAGGTTGGTAAGCGATTCCTTCACGGGCGTAGCCAGGGGGGGGTTTGGGGGGTTCAAACCCTCCCCCCCCGAAAAGTTAAGATATCAACATCAATAATATTAAGATAAGGAGAGGCGAGCAGCATAACTTATTTTATTACTAACTAGCTGGTACCCGGCATGCGTTGCTATGCCATTTAACAAAGAAATTGTTGCTCCCTGCGTGTCCTTTCCCATTCGTCCCGTTCCCCTTTCGCCTCCCCTTCTTCTCCTGCGTCCCCTTCCCCTCTCGTGTTCCCACTCCGTCTCCTCCACCTTCCCTCTCCCCACTCCACTCCCCCCTTCCTGTCCCGCGAACCTCCCTCCCGAGTTCCCCTCCCCCCTTCCAGATTCCCCTTCCTCCTCCCTGGTTCCCCTCCCCCCCTCCCGCGAACCCCCTACCCGAGTTCCCCTCCCCCTTCCCCCCTCCCGCATTCCATACATTCAGTTTTCAAACAGCTCGCGTGCCACCAACAGCAATTTTTTTATACAAATTTCATAATGCCAGAGCTCACCAGAAGTTTTATACAAACCTTGTCCTGACAATAACGAACACACAAAAAAAAGAATTATCCAATTTGGTGCAGTCGTTCGGAAGTTATGCGCGTACATACATTTTGGCGATTCATTTTTATTTATATAGAAGAAGAAGATAGAAGATAGATAGATAGATAGATAGATAGTTAGAAGATAGAAGATATAGTATAGATTATTACAGTAATAATGTATTTTGGATTCGCCCTCTCTCGCCGCTGGTCGTCGTCGATTATCCGATCGCATTGGGTAACCTTCGTATATTTTCGATATTTTGATTTGAAAAGTTTTATTTTCTATATATATATTTGTTACTTCAATTTTATTAAAAAAAAGCAACCAATGTACATAGAAAATAAAAGTTTTCAACACAAAATGTTATAGTTAATGCCCAAGAAATACAAAGTCCCCCCCCCCTGACACGAGTTTTGATTTGCCAAGATTTGGTGGTATATTATAATATAAAGGTACATTCAGAAGTTTTTTTTCTTGAACCCCCCCCCCCACCCGGTGCTAAAACCTGGCGTGGATTCCTTCGCATATTGGGTGTAAAAAATGTAGATGTCATTTTGCTGACTATTAAAAACAATAAAAATATATTTTCATCACACTTCGCAACTGAGTAGTCGCGTAGGTATAGCATAGCGGCGGATCACGCAATAAGCACTCCGTCTCGTTCTAACAGCACGCGTAACACACGAAACGTAGCGCGTATCTCTTGATACCGTCGCGAATAGGTGAGATCAGTGGTGACGAGTGATCGAAAATTATTTTTTTTGTTTTTAATAGAAAAAAATATCATCGGACAGCAAAATGACATCCACGTTTTTTACTCCAAATATGCTCAGGAATCGTTGGTTAAAATCCTTCGGGTACGTGATATTACACACTGTATAGGTAACTAATCATAACATTTAAGAAAACAACTGAGAAAACTGTATGTAAATGTAAAAATAGTATTTTTTATTGAAGTTGCCCCTTACTTATGTGACGCTTAAGGCTCCGCACCCGGGATCAAAAAGAAGAAGATGGAGAGATAAGAAATTACGAATGTTAGAGGAGAGAAACATTTACAGCGACAAAATCGATGAGAAAATGTTTAATAAAACACGACTCGTTTAAAATAGAGCAAAAATCTCGCAGGGGGTATCTCAAGTATCATTTAAAGAAATATTGTGAATTTTTTCACAAATATGATTTATAAGATGATAGAAAATAACTTGTTTTTAATAATTTTTGAAGCATACTGTGCGATTTTTTTCTATCGAGGGAATTTCATATAATTTGCGTTTCGGCGCGGGTAGCATCTAGACATTATCTTCAAAAATAACATATAATTTTTTAAGAGCTTAAAAACTTCAAATTTTTAAGGGAGATATGTAAGAAATCGGTAGAAATTCGGGTTGCGGGCCCTTAAGGTCGGAATAGTGAAAAATTTGACTTATTATCACTGCTCGCGAAGGGATAAAATGGCCTGTCCGGCTTTACCATACAACGTTGAACCGGCGCATACATAAGTATCTAATAAGTCAGACAGTTACACAAATGTATTTTTTCTCCTTTTTTATTCCATTTTTCGAGACATTTTCGTAACAGTTATTACAGTACAGTAAGACAAGGAAAATATTCGATGTGATTAACGGGAAGGCAAACGTCTCACCTTACCTCGACACGCGTCTATCACGTTTTGCATGAAATCAAATCTTCAAAAGACCAGACATGTCTTCAAAACAGGAAAAACAACACATGCCGGTCCTCCTTATTGTTTTTATCACTTTCTCTGGGAGCACATTATTTTTGGAGGCAATCTACACCGTATGACCATACACCGTAACGGGGAAGTTGCTAATAATTTATAACCCGAGTCATGGCGTGACCGAAATATGCCCACATTATGTTTTATGGGTTTATGAGACGGCTGCGAACTATGACGCGAATTATTTTGTGTTCGAAGCTAGTAGGTGGTAGGGGTAGGTACCTACTATACTTTCTTATTTGATGCGGAATTATGGCGCGTTTTCGATCGGAAGTCCACTGTATAATCTTCTTACCTTACGAGTTTAAAAGCCCGAATATTGGTAAATCCTAAGATTTACCAACTCTTAATGGTAAAAGTCCGAACCGTTCTATAATCATCGTTCACCAACCTAAGGGAACGTACCCATACTACGTGACCAACTTTTTGCAATTTTTAACCCCCCCCCCCCCCCCCCGGTGACCAAAATCCTAAGCAACCCGCCGCTCATTTGTATGGAGCGTGACATTTTGAAGACCCCCCCCCCCCTAAACGTGTCACGTAGTATGGGTACGTTCCCTAACCTAACCTAACATGTACTAAATTCTAATGGTAAAAGCCCAAAAAAATCGTTTATAATATTTAAATAAGAAACGATTTTTCCGGGCTTTTACCATTAGAATTTAGTACGTGTTAGGTTAGGTTAGATTAGGTTAGGTTAGGTTGGTGAACGATGATTATAGAACGGTTCGGACTTTTACCATTAAGAGTTGGTAAATCTTAGGATTTACCGTAGTTCGGGCTTTTACAGTGACATATATAAAAATCTAGTGTGAATTTTTTGTGGTCGCACTCCTCCAAAACGGCTCGACCGATTTTTATGATTTTTGTATGTATATTTGGTAGATATGAGAATAGGTTTTAAAGTATATTTCATATCGGTAGGTGATTAGGATGTCCCTATCCAGAAAAAAAAATCAATGTTCTTTTGACAAATTTTTAATTTTTTTTATTTTTATTTGGCATCAAAAAATACCTGACTCCAAATTTTCACCCTCCCATTTTTTAATCGCGACCCCCCCATTTATTAATCGCGATTTTAGTATTTTCATGAACAAATTTAACCGTCGTTCGTACTTCAAAGAGAACGAAATTATTTATGTCGTTGAATGACAGATCCTCCTCATCAAACTTTCATCCACACATGCGCAAGACATTCACGAGAAGCGTCGCGTCTTTTTGATATTTCATTTGGCATCATGTTCTTGCGTGGTCAAACAAAACCTCCTAGACTCCCGTGGGTGACGGGTCAAACCATCGAGCTTAGGGAACGTACCCATACTACGTAACCAACTTTTTGCAATTTTTACCTCCCCCCCCCCCCCGGTGACCAAAAACCTATGGCCACCGTCGCTCATTTGTACCAAGCGTGGTATTTTGAAGACCCCCCCCCGAACAGGTCACGTAGTATGGGTACGATCCCTTATTTGTGTTGGCTTAAGACGGACTGACAAAAAATATCGTACACTCAATTGCTCTTCGAAATTAATATTGATTTTTTTTATTTCATTATCCTACTTTAGGATAAAGAATATATTACTTCTTTTCACTTTACGTTTAACTTTTAAGTTTTAAGAGATCAAACAATGAATATGTCCGTTACTTTAATGAAATACATTGAATTGAGATAATTAATGGTTGGTGTTTTTTGTTTTTATCGCCGGGCATCGTCTACAGCGCTCCATTCCTCTTTCTGTCATAGATCCCACCCCACACACTTACAATACATTCGTTATTTTTTATTTAACAACCAAAATATTCACTAGAAATAATTTATATGGCAGAACAACGTTTGCCAGGTGAGCTAGTATATATATAAATTTCATGTCACGGTGTTTGTGGTCGTACTCCTCCGAAACGGCTCGACCGATTTTTATGATTTTTTTATCTCTACCTGCTAGGTATGGGAATAGGTCGTAAAGTATATTTCATACCGCTGGGTGATAATTTTATTTAATTCTATTTTTTGATTTTTTTTATGTATCACAACGCAGTGCTTGCAAAATTTTGTACGATTTATTTTAATTTATCTATTTGTGTGCGTGTATTAAAATGGACAATGCCGGCAAGACGCAAGGGGGCCCATTTGGTTATTTTTTATTTAACAACCAAAATATACACTAGAAATAATTTATATGGCAGAACAAAGTTTGCCGGGTCAGCTAGTAATAAAATATTATTTTCTCTTTTATTGAAGATTTGGAGATTTTTTGCGGCCCAAAATGAAGTTTTCAGCTTTCTATATTTTGGATTTTGATATTCGTCCAAAAAAAAGGAAAAAATCGTCGTCATAAAATCATCACGTTTATATTACATTTTGTGAAATTAGAACTTTCTTGTTATTAGACTTCGGACTCTCGAAGGGGAGTTTGATTTATTGCTTGAAAAGTGGCAGGCGCATTGCCGCACTAGGAATTTATTTTAGCCATCAATTCCAACCAGTATATTTTTTTCTCACATTTCTCAGAAGATCGAATGCAACTGACCTAATTTTAATAAGTGGAGGGTAAGTGCAAAAGAGACACATAGGCCCGAGTGTCAGTTTATGTTTTCTAGCATTAAAGGTCGCCGTTTCACAATAATTAGTGGCGGCGTAGCATGGGGCGGAAGTCACCCCCCGGGGCGTGGTGTCACACAAAACTCTAATTTCGACATAAAATTGGGGGGGGGGTGGCAAGAGAATTTCAGGGATAAAATACTCCTCCACAAATATAGGCTACTTTCTTCTTTAAAAAGGCCGAGCGACACAACATTCGGGGCACTCCACGAGAAGCCATAGAGCTATGAAAATGTAAATAACAGACATTGTGCATGTGTACAATATTTTGGTGACAATATCCTTCATAATTTTTTTCCACGATCGGGTGTCACCTGACGGCTTTCTATGTTTAAAATGCATCTTTCAGTCAGAATTTTCGAAACACTAACTAAGATATATTATTTAATAATAATAATAATAATTGGATAACTTGTAGAGAGCCGTTTTTGGGAAAAATCACCTCAATGGCCCTGATGTATACACAATGTGCTCAATACATACCAGCACAGTCCCGCGAAAATTCAAGGTGTATTATAATAATGATTGTAAGATTTGTGAGAAAGTATTTATAAAAAAATATTCACTTCAGGATAATGGCTTTTAATATCAAAAAAATTGTAAAATCATGACAAAACTCGAAAAACAAAAGAAATATGCATTTCAAATAGGTATAGAATTATTAATTAATTAAAATAAAATTATTTTGGTGCCTATTTTATTACTTGTATGATTTTTTAACACAATCAGTTCATATTTTGAAAGTGACACTTAAATTCAATTCAAATCCAAGTTCCAGAGTTCACTGAACCGAACTTATAGACAGAATCACAACCGAAATTACTATTTTTTTAAATAATTTTCTTTCAAATTTTTCCATTAAAACTGTAAGATGCAAATAAAAGTATTTTTGTATGAGTTCAAAACAAGTGGAAAGGAACCAAAGTTATATCTTACAATACAACTAATATGATAATATACATATATAATACCTATCTTGTATTATAAATTTTATGTAATAATTTTGTAATATATTATCTCTAATAAATAAATAAATAAATCTGTTGCATACCTTTTGGTTATTTAGTTGAAAAGCTGTTACAGAAATCGGATGATACTACTGCCTGTTTACACCCAAATTCATTGCACCTCTATAATAATCGCAGAAAACTTCTTGAACCCCACTTTAAACTCGATTGTGAAATTTTCTGGAAAATATAAATATTTTGTTATTTTTTGTTTTTCAGATTCCCAAAGTTCCCTTTGCATCACGAGCAGGGTGGCCGTGGTGCCTGTGGAGCGTGAGGGAGGCTCGCTGGGGATAACCCTGCGCGCAGCGGGGGGCAGCGGGGGCTCCGCAGTTGGCTGTGGGGGCCAGGGGGTCACGGGGGGCGCCAGGCCAGGGGCTCTGCTGGTCACCCATGTGAGGCCCAACGGTCCGGCCTACCGCACGCATAGGATCAAACCTGGGGATAGGCTACTCAAAGTCGATAATGTAAGACTTGACTCACTTTATCTATTCCTAACATACCTGACATTCTGTCTCCAAGCAAACAAATTAAGATTTTTTTGTTTTCAATGTGTTTAGTATGTGTATGTTTGTGTCTAACCATGTTTTCACTTGTGTTATTCCTAATTCTGCTATATTTTAAACATTATTCTAGTCTTTAGCTTTGGAGAGTAAAACTGTATCCTCCACATTACTATTTCTCCATCAATTTTCATATCGTTTTAGTTCATTAATGTAAGGGAACGTACCCATACTACGTGACACGTTTAGGGGGGGGGGGTGTCTTCAAAATGTCACGCTCCATACAAATGAGCGGCGGGTTGCTTAAGATTTTGGACACCGGGGGAGGAGGGGGGGGTTAAAAATTGCAAAAAGTTGGTCACGTAGTATGGGTACGTTCCCTAAATAGTTAATAAAACGGACCCTAATATGCTTCCTTGTGGAACTCCATATGTCATAAGCAGTGGCATGTTAGTACGATGATTAAATCTGATTTTTTGCATTCTGTTGATATACTCAAACGCAACTTTATCAGGACAGTTACCGCCTGGGGGCATATTTACAATGCGTATACCAGTCTGTCAGTCCATAGATTTAAAATAATGTCTATGGCACTTCATTTAAAATAAAGTTCATTTATCATTTATAAAGCCTATTCCAGTCGATAACAACTTTAGTTGCTCGTGAGCACCTGGACTGACTTATTGTATTATTTGAAAACCTTTGCTAAAAAAACCAGAAATTTTTTCACAGAGTTTATACCACTGTTTGTCTAACAGGTTTTACTTACCTCTGCGGAGCAATTCGTCTCCTTTCAGTAAATCTCATCCATTTTGTCAGCTTTGCAGGAGATACATTTTTTTTTTTAACTAGCACATATTTAACAAATAAATACTTTGGAACTACACTACTGTCTTGTTTAATTAATTTATCTTTTATTCATTTTCCTGAAAAGTTATTTTCCAACATTGAACAATTTATTTTAGACCTAATAGGATGCCAAATGATAAAAATCAAAAAATTAGGTATTCCCAAACCGTACTTTATTTTTTCAAAAACTCAATTTCAATTGGAAATTGCTCCCCAATAATCATCACCTAGCTAGCATACATGATCAGGATTAAAACAAACAATTCTATTTATTTCAGATATCGTTAGCTAACAAGTCACTAGCAGAAGCATACCAAATCCTGCAAACATGTCCGCCCATCACCAACCTCACCGTGGAATACGATATCTCTATAATGGAGTCCGTCAAATTCGCAACGGGCCCGCTCCTCATAGAGATAGAAAGGGGATGCAACGAAGACCTGGGACTAATTCTCACCGACAAGAGCTATAATGAAGAGTGCTTCGGGGCGAGTGCCAATTACCAGAGTGCAGACGGACATCCCGGGACATTTGTGGAGTCCATACTGCCGGCCAGTATCTCAGACAGGTAAATGTGATTTATATTCATTACATAAGACAGGAAAGTGCATTGTGGCAGGGCTGTCAAAAGATCAAGCTAAAATAATAAGAAATGAAAATTAACAACTGGAGAGCTAACATCTAAATCGGTAGTATTACAAGTAAGTATTAGAATATCTTTAAAACCAAAGATAGTAAATAATTTTTGTGAATGTAAAATACAAGGTTCATCAATTTCAAATTTCAAACTGATTTGAAACTGATTTGAAACACACGCCCCCAGTCCTCTTATACACCGCAGTAGCCCAAAGATAACGGGTGCGTAGTTTGTACATTATATAGGAATCTGGGGATCAGTGTGTCCAGGAGTGACAGACGTATGAATCCATCCCTCTAACTGCGGTGAAAGGCGATGGGTCGAGAGAGTCCGGCTGGAAAGGCCAAAAGGCCTCCTTCAACCAGTCTCTCTCGATACGGCCCACCACGCAGCATGTGGGCAGGCGCATCCACCGCCAAGACCTGGACAAACCTCACCCCGTGAACCCGGGCACCCCTGCTAAGTCGCCAAACGTAGCGAACCCTATGGGGTGACCATGGGTGACATCTTGGGGTGAGTTGTGTAGAACCCGGCAAACCCTACAGATTTATTTTTGAGTATCTCACTAAAAACTCTCGAAAGATGAGCTCTGACATCATGAAATTTGCACAGCTTTATGTTTCCCTGGATTATTTTAAACCCAACTATTTTAGCTTTATGAACTATTTTATGATGTAAATGTATATTATTTATATATACTCATAGTTACTTAGTTAAATTTTATGATGTAAGTGTATATTATTTATATGTACTCATAGTTACTTAGTTAAATTTTATGATGTAAGTGTATATTATTTATATGTACTCATAGTTGCTTAGTTAAATTTTACGTTATCTATCTATACAGCACGGTTTTATCAAAGGTAGATCTACCGCAATTAACTTAACAATATTTCAAAACTTCATAATTCCATCTTTTGCAGAAAATAAACAAGTCGACTGCTTATATACTGACTTTTCGGAGGCATTTGACAAAGTATCCCATAAACTACTAATCCAAAAACAATTTGCTCTAGGAATAAGGGATAACATGCTAAAATGGTTTACTAGCTATTTATTAAATCGTAAACTATTCGTCAAAATAAAATCTTGGATGTCGAAAGCTTTCTGGGCTACTAGTGGCCTACCGCAAGGTAGTCACCTGGACCCGGTTTTGTTCCTCATTTTCATCAATGATATAACCAGTTGCTTCAACGATGTCGAGGTATTACTCTTTGCTGATGACATCAAGCTACACAAGAAAATAACTGATATAAATCATTGCCATATAGGTACTACAGTCAAATATTAGTAAGTTTAAAGATTGGTGCATTAAAAATAATTTATTCTTAAACGTAGAAAAGTGCAAAACCTTGACTTTCTTCAGAAATAAAAATCCTGTTTTATTCAAATATTCCATCAATAACACAGCTTTAGAAAGAGTCATGGAAATGAGAGATCTTGGAATTATTTTGGATGAAAAACTAAGTTTCGCCAATCATCTCAACCAAATTGTGAACAAAGGTATGAAAACACTAGGCTTTGTATTAAGAACAACTAAAAACTTTAATTCCATACAAGCCATTAAATTAACTAGCTAAATATCATATTGTATTTAGCTAACCGTGTTCTAATTGTTTACCTACTGGAGGTGTGAATCCACAAGTGTTTGTAATATTGTGATTTACCATGGTTTTGTACCATGAAAATGCATAATATATACTGATTGGTTTTAATATAAAAAGCTAACCTGTTGCAGGTGTGGAGCGCTTCACCCCGGAGATCAGATCCTGGCAGTGGATGATCTCACTGTGGACAATGCCTCCTACACACCCGAGGAAGTTATGTGCTACATGGAGAACTGCAGCGGGAAGGGATTCACTCAGCTACAAATTCTCCCCGTGCACATGCTACTTAAAAATTACAGAATGGGGAAAACTAGAGGTAACTATAATACTAGTAATTCCTTGAACAGTAGACCTTGCATCCATAATAGTATTTCTAATTTTTAAATCAAAACCAAAATTTCCTCTGAAATCATAAGATTTGTAAGTAGGTACTTAAATACCTTAGGTACTTACACAATGATAAACCAAATATTTTTTAGTAACATTTCTTATTTCAAATAAGAAATTATGCAATTTGTCCAAAGAAAAAAAGGTCACTGTCAACTTTTTTTTTCAAATTTTCTTCATGTACCATAATACAGAAAAAACGTCAATAAAGGTGAAAATATACTTGCGTGTCATGGCGTGTCATGGTGCTTACTGTCGTGTCGATGAGTGTGCACAGTAATGTGTCGTGTCGTGGCATACTATGGCATTATTTCTGAACAGTAGATATCGAACCTTTGCAGCATTTAAATGTGCATAATGTTTTCTTCTGATTCGGATAGTGATTTTGATGAAGATCTTCAATTTCTCTTAGCAATGATACTTCTTGAGGGCAAAAAAAGAAAAGAAGGTACTAATTTCACCCTATAAGCAGAGAGAGACAGAACAAAGGTGAATTTCATCGTCTAGTTAAAGAACTAGAGTGACGAAGAGAAATTCCATCAGTACTTTATATAGTATATTAGCTTTGATTATCAAAGTATATTAGTAATGTAATAGTACATTATATAATACTTCAGCAATTTCTTCCCGAGCAGCATTTCTGATAAAATGATCCTTATTCTCTTTACACTTTGTGTCATATAAAACTTTTTGTTGACGTACAAGTTCAATAAGCTCGTCAGTCATTTTTCAGAAACACGCTGCAAACAAGCGTATGCTAGTTTTACACGTCGTTTAATGATGAGCCACAAGCCACGCGGCATAGAAACACATTTGCATGTTATGTCGTGTCGCGTCATACCCCCCACCACCGCTCTGGCACAATCGGTGGCGAGCCACGACAGAACGCGTCATGACACACCACGACTTATAAATATGTCTCTAACCATAATAAATGTATGAAACCGATGTGCTTCTGACACGTCACGACATGCCACGACAAGCAAGTATGTTTCTGCCTTAAGAAAGTCTTAATAAATATGACGATTTCACATTTGAAAAAAGAATCTTTACTGAACCAAATTGCCACCATCTTGAACTGGAAACGAAACACAAATACAATTACAGACAACTGCAATGCATGTTTTGGCTTACCTCACTGTTTTGGCTTACCTCATTTTTAACCGCTTCATTTTTAACATCCTGTATAAAACTGCTGTTTGTTTCTTACAATAAATAAATAAAAACGGTCAAGTTAAAGCAGGACTTGGCTATGCTCAGTCAATTATGAATGATTGAAAACTTCGAAAATGATGACTACGATAGCATAGCGTAAGTTCCTAGGCTTTGGACCTGGCATTCTTAAACTTTAAATCCGGGATGGATAAATAAAATTTCTCATATAGATTTAAATAATAAGATTTAGAACCGAAATCTTGCTTGAAATGACATAATCTATGTTTAGTTCTAAATACCCATATACTTCCTAACCTACCACGACTACCGTTCATTCTGCCTCATAACATTCCCCAAATAAGAATTAGTTTCAAGTTTCACTGGCTTCGGGCAGTTTCAACTTTTGTGCGGTATCGCGCAAATATTTCAGTGAAAATATGTATTGTGAAATGTTTCAAATGTAAACAAAATCTTTCAACAGGAATGCAGCAGCCTGGCAGCCCTGTATCAGGAATGTCCACCTTGAATTCCAGGAAATCTCACAGACAAAACAGGCAACTTAGGCAAAGTTCTGTACCAAAGACTTTTGAAATGGATCCAGGTATATTTCACACAAGCCACAAATAAATTTGTATTTAATTCCTATAATGTTTCTCCACTTCATGTTGTATATAAAAATGTTCTGTATTTTTGTAGATTACCTACACAATAATTTTGTGACCGGTGTCGGAGTATGCCGTTCCGAAATCCTATCTCTCCAATTAGAAATTCCACCAAACCATGACAGCGGAATCACAGTCTGCGAAGACAGAGAATTATTGCTTATTTCGCATATAACCCATCAGTCTCCTGCTTACAGGTATGAACACATTCAGTGTAGCGAAATTAACAATATTTTATTAGTTCATATCAAGTTCAATGTTTCAAACACTACATCTTGTTTCTTTCCAGGAGTGGTTGCCTGCAATTGGGAGATAGAATAATTTGCATTAATTCCCAGCAAAACTTGACGGCTAACGCAGCAAACGATGTACTCCAAAAGCGCAATGACACAAACTGTATAAGATATTTAAATATAAAGGCTGAATTCAGTATGGCAGACTCCGTAGAGGCTTCCAGCGGAGTATTTAATGTTAAATTAGCCAAAAGTGGAGCGGGGTTAGGTGTCACCATCACAGGTAACAATCTCAATCTCATCCAAATAATGCACTCTTTAAAACATGTTTATTCTAAAATGTTTTTAATTTCTTGTAAACTTCAGGTAATAAACAAAGAGTACCAAATGCAGAAGAACCAATGATAATATCAAATATAAAAGTAGGATCGGTGGCATATCGGAGTGGAACTTTAGCAGTCGGAGATCAACTGATAGCGATCGATTCACAACCTCTCAACAATCTTTCATTGGTACGTTTTATACTTTTCACATTCATAATTATAATTCAATTGAACTTTACAATAAAAATATTAATAAATACAAATAAAAATATTAATTAATGTAATTCCATTTTTAGGATGCCGCTTTCAACATTCTTCAAAACTTTCCTGATGACATTATAATGTTAACAGTTCGTAAGATGGATCCTAGAAGTGACTGGAGAGATGTCCGGAATAATCTCATGAAACCCCCAAATTTTGGTTACGGATTGTTAGAATCAGCTTCATCAGTTGGTTCTTCAATCAAATCAGGAAGCACTTATGGCAGAGTGCAGCATAATAATCAGCTCGCCAATAATGATATTAGTGGAAATAATAACACTGATGATAATATTGAAAGAGAAGCAAATTGTGAAGAATCAGTATTCGACATAGAATTAGTGAAACAAAATGATGGACCATTGGGATTGACCATTGCCGGAAGCGAAGATGCAACTCAGCCCATTGTATTAAGTGGATTAGTCAAAGGTAGGATAAAGTTTTCATTTTTAATTTCTTCAATTATTTATTGTGGCACATTTGTAGTTTTAAAAGTAATCTTGCTGTTGCTTCTCTTCAGGTGGTTTAGCTGAGAAATCGGGTGCATTAAAAATAGGCGACAACATATTGTCAATAAATGGACAAAGCGTTCATCAAAAACCATTATCAGAAGCAATCAATATGCTTCAAAATTCAAATCATCGAGTTCTGCTGAAGGTTTTAAGAAAAGGACAATGTGAGTACTTTTCTTTGAGCAATATTATTTTATCTGTACCACTAATACAAATAACCACTGTATTCTACATTATATTATTTATCTTTGATTAGATGGAGGCGCTACATCAAAAATAAGTGTGCCTGTGAAAGTAGAGAAAGGCTCTTACAATAGTAATCGAGACTCTAACACTTTTACAAATAATTCGCAGTCCAGTCCGGGGCTGGCTTCTATAGATAGCGCAGTAGAGTCGTGGGATAGCCAACCTCCTGCCTCTAGTGTTACAAGGGACAGTAATATGTCACCAGGTAACTTGTTCACTTCAATATTTTCTAAGGCACAGTATGACGCTTCCTGCTCATTTTAACACTCATAATTAAATTTTAAATATTTCAGGTAAAGATGAAAGCACTGATCTGGCAGACGGTCAATTTAAAGGAAATAATGAAAATAGAATGTCATATTTACCCACTGACGAAAATAAGTTATTAGCGTCTGGCTACAGAATACAAGAACATACATCTAATGACTCAAACGATCTGCCAATGCCAAATTACAGTTTTACAAATACATTACGCACATTCAAAAACGATAAAAGTCCTTTCACTTCCGAAAGCAGTAGATTCAAGTTGAATGATAATTTCAATCAGAGCTATGAAGGAACGAATCAGTTGGCAGCGAACCACAACTATAATGGGAATGATACGTACTGTGATGATCCGCATAATATGTTTAATAAACCAGACTCTAGTGGGGGTAGTTTCAAAGATCCCAGTCCCTTCAACATGAACCAGTCACAGTTGAGATCAACATATAAAAGGAATCATGACAATAACTCTGACAGCGGATCAAGTGCAAACAACAGTGCTTTTGGGAACATGGGGGATAACGGGCCGCGGAGGAACTACGATGGACAGAGAACTGTTGGCAACTTCCAACTGCCAACCGCTTACCAACTGCCCGGGACTTCTAACTATGACTCTGACTTTCCCGGTACATAAACATGTTTCACTACTAAACAACTGTTTTCAGAACAAAGTTTTTACAGAGAATGATAATAATTAAGATTATTATTTTAGGTTTCTACAATATGGATGCACTGACGAACCAGGGAACTATTCACCATGTGACTCTGTACAAGGATGTAATTTACGATGACTATGGATTCTCCGTGTCTGATGGACTGTACGAAAGAGGTGTTTACATCAACCGCATCAGAAAAGGAGGACCTGCGGACATTGTGGGACTTCTCAGACCGTTTGATAGGATTTTACAGGTACTTCATCAAAGTTATTAATAATATTCATAAATGCAAACAATGGTCGGTTTGTAATTCATGGCTCACAAAATAGTCAACAATTTCATATGAATTTAAATTCTAAAAATTTCACTGACATATCATAATAAGAGTTACGTTGAATAATGAATATCATTTCTGATTTACAAAGGTCAATGGTACAAGAACTGTAGACTTCGATTGTTGTCTGACGGTGCCCCTCATCGCCTCGGCTGGAGACAGAATCGAATTAGTTTTGCAAAGGCTAAAGGTAAAACAACTTCTACTTCCCGTATCATGAAGTATGAATACATTATAAAGTATTAATGAGTATTTTTTCAGGATTCATGGAGCGAAGACAACAATTCCAACAACTTGGAAACAAGTAATGTCATCACAAAGACAATATAAATTATTATGTATTTTAGTGAATTTTAAAAGAGCAACTCTAAATTTCACATGAATTGTGGGAAAGAAGTCTATCACTTTGAAGAAACTAGTTACATATAAACATTTGGGGAGACAATTATATTATTGTCCTACAGAAGAAACCCGTTATAACTATGCATTTAGAATTCCCTGAACAGAAAAAGTATTTAATTTAGAGGTCATTTTACCAGAAGGTTCAACAACAGCGGAATTGTTGTAAAATCGCAAAGTGCAGTAGTTTCAACATACATAATATCATAGTGTAAAAAGTAAAACAATAATTATGAAAAATGAATGTTGAACTTGGAGGATGGTTTGACCGCAGTGCAACATTTCTATTCCAATATCACAAAGCCTCAATGAAGTAATTCACAAATAAGATGTAATATATATATAATAAACCATACGTAAATATGAATGTTTCATATGAATCACTAAAGAAAATAGATTTATATATGTACATAAAATAATACTGGTAGAGTAAAGAGATAATGCTGGGCACATTCACTAGATTTCTGTGTATCGTTGTTACGCTTGCAAGAATGGCTGTGCCAGATTTCAGTAAAACCTTTTTTTAATCAAGGAATCGGGCCCAATCTCAGCTATGTGCATAAATTTAATCGTTATAGCACAAAACTCATTCAAACATCGTTTCTTGACGCATCTGAATACAAAACTGGGAAGTTTTTTGCTTTCCCCTTTAAAATTTGGTAAAACTTAAAAAGCTGATATTGCAAGCGCAGCGACTATACGTCAGTTACAAAGTAAATTAAACATACTCGTAAGTCTATGTACAATTATTATTACACACCTAAATTAATTACCTTAAATTAGAACTTATGAAATATGTACGTAATAATATTTACGATTATGATAGTTCGCTAACTATGGTGGTAAATGTAGGGGAGAGGTTCGTACCTTGGGCTGTTTTTTTTCAGTCTTATAAAATGATTAATTAACAAATAACCTTTATTTTTATTCTTAGAGGATATCATATTAGGGAACGTACCCGTACTACGTGACACACTTTTTGCAATTTTTCCCCCGGTGACCACGTATAGTATATTCCAAGACCCCCCCCCCGCCCTACAGTTTTCACGTAGTATTTCATAAATATGGTTTCGAATCATTTTTTGCTAACAAAAAATAAAAAATGCATTATTTGGCTTATATTTGTCTTTATTAATACGGCGCTTGCTGCGTGACAGCAAGAGTGCATGCATTACAAGTGGAAAAAATATTATCAAGATAAAACTTATGTCAAAATATATTGAAACCGGAACGTAATTTATGGAAACGAAAGTCTTGTTATTTTTATAAACATTTTTCATCTCATTCATCTTCAACAAACCAAACGTTCCCTGAACTTTTTCACTTATTTGAATGTCCGAGGGTGGGTTTTTAAGTTTGCGGATTGGGTAAGGAGTGGAAATAAAAACCAAAATTATTTTTCCTTTTCAACATATTCACCTACTACCCTAATACATTTTTCCGATCTTTAAATATTAACTTAAAGGAACTTTATAACAGCGCGGAACTCAATTTTCTCCACATTTCACAATTTCTTCCCGATTGAAGTGTTTGGTCGACGATAGCTCAAAGACTAATGACCTAAATTACGATAAAACCCGGTGTTTATCCTAAAAATGAGTTGTTCAATTAGTACCTAATTCAGCGGTACCTACATTAATCATTTACCTTCCCATTCCGCGAACTTAAAAACCTCCCCTCGTAGCTCGAAAAAAAAACGCGAGATTTCTAGATTGACTACGTGATAACAACCTAAGCCCCCCCCCCCCCCCCCCCCCCCCCCGTTGTGACCAAGTGTGGTATTTTGATGACCCCCCCCCCCCCCCCCCTCCCCCAAACAGGTCACGTAGTTTGGGTACGTTCCCTTATGTTTATCATTGATAGTATACATAGAAATGACATTTTACGAAACCTCTTGTTTTGGCCCAAGGTACAGTGCGGTCCCATAACCTTGGGTCATATGGTATCGTACCTTGGTCATATAAGGTAATTGTTCTGTAAAACTATGTTGTTTGTAAGATTCTATATTTCTCTTGTATTAATTGAGATGCATTGAACAAAGTGGAAAGAAAACGTATATGAAACAAAAACACATATTCCACGAATCATTGCATGTACATATAATTAACGTTGTAAAAAAAACTTCCATTAAAAATATGTGTAATTTTTATCTTTAGTATCAATTATAAGTGTCAAGGTACAGACCTGTCCAAGGTTCGGTCCTCTTTACATTACAGCACAATTAATTACAGCACAATATACCAAAAAAGTTATAAGAAATTAAAGTTTATGTACTATGTACATAATATTATACCTATTAGGAAGTAATATAACCACGATTATTAATAATATTTTGTTGTACCTATATGTATTTGTAAGAACGAGAGATATAGCTAGCATTATTAGTCTTAAGGTTTGTGTTCCGATGGTTTTTACATCTACAAGATAGGTTGATAAAAAACATTTAGTCAGAAAATAATATTTATAAACTTTGTAGGTAGTTACTACTCTAAAAACTGCATTTCATGTGATGTGTCAATTTTAACAGTATATTGATTATTGATCTAATTAATTAGATTATTTGTATATGCATCAATAAAACTCTGTTCGGTAACAACATATGTTTTTACAAAATTAATTGAATTTTATTCACAGTTTTCCACAAAAGAAACACAATTTGTCTATGCATATGGCAGAATATTACAAAGCTTATGTCGGTACATACCAGCGACGTGTAGGTTCAGCTGGAGTGGGCTCTTGAACTCAGGTTCTTGGCGGGACGTGAATCTTTTTTTTTTTAAATTGGCTCCACACAGGAAGCCCTGAGGAAAATAATTTCCCTAAGGGCCTATGTCAACTTAGGGGATGCCTTGTGGAGGGTCTTTTAAGGAAGGGAAGGATAGGAAGTTCTGGGAAGGAAAAAAGTATGAGGGGTGAGTAGGAATCTGGGGTTAGTGTGTATAGGAGTGACGGAGTGTGTATAGGTATAATCCCTCCCTCCAACTGCGGTGCAAGGCGATGGGTCGAGAGAGTCCGGCTGGAAACGTCAAAAGGCCTCCCTCACCCAGTCTTTCTCGATCCAGCCTGCCACACAGCAGGTGGGCAGACTTATCCGCCGCCAAGACCTGGACAAACCTCACCCCATGAACCCGGGCACCCCCTTCTAAGTCACCAAACGTAGCGAACCACTTGGGGAGACCTATGGCAGAGGTGTTGGTTATCCAATAAATGGTTCCCGGGGCAGCGGTACCCATACCCGCCTCCCAAATTGGATCCTACTCCTACTCCTTTTTCAAATCGACTACTCCCAGAGAACCCATTCCAGGACTCGGACCCAAACCTGGAACTCGGAGCCGGGACCCAAATGCCTCCACCGGCATCCCCGTGTTCGTGGTCCGAGCCACTCGCGAGTCGTGAGGGTTCTTGTCCGGATTCGAGTTCTAATGCGGGTTCCGGCTACGAGGTCCGGCTTCAGCTGAACCCGTGCATCCGATAGCCGCAACAACACCCAGTTCTCAGTCCGCACCCAAAAACTCGGACCCAGGACCTGCTCCTAGAATTCGAGTGCTTTTAGAAGGAAGCACGGCTCTGAGGCCTCAGGCAAAATGTAGAACTTACCCATCTCTAGTACATGTCTACATTTAATTTGTCCATGCATATTGGCAGAATATTACAAAGCTTATGTTGGTACATACTTACATTTAATGTCACTAATAATTACAATGTGATATTTATTCATTCTTTCCAGGAATAAATCAAATTTAATTATTGTTTTTCATTTCACATAAGTATTACCTGAACAATACATTTCACACAGACCGGTCAGTGACTTAGTTGGCATCGCATTTGGATATCAACGGGTGTCGCGTATTCGATTCCTCGACTGGCCTCCATCACAACACAAGCAACATTTTCCGCTTACTGTGGTTGTAGGAGATTTTCAAACATTGTCAAGTTATTCGTAACCCAGGAATGTTGGTCTTTCTTTTTTAAAAAAATATATATATGTAACAATACATGGAACCCGGGATGAGAAATACAAAAAAAATCAAGTGTGCAACTTAGACTTTGTACATACTGTGGCGACTTTATCAAATGTATTCCAATAGAAATTAATCGCATCTGGAGGAGAGTTGAGGGCTAAAAGTCAAACAATGAAAAAAAGGCATACCAGTTATAATTATTGGTTATAAACAAACAAACAATCGACAAAAAGACATACAAATTATAAGTATCGGTATGTTTTTTTGTAGATAACGTCGCTTGACTTCCCTCGAATTATTAGTATGTATGTTTTTTGTGGATAATGTTGCTTGACTTCAAGCCCTCGAATTATTTGTATGTAAGTTGTTTTGTAGATAATGTTATTTGACTTTAAAGCCCTTGTACTGTTTGTATATTTTTTTGACTTTAAGCTCTTGAGTTGGAGGTCAAAGTGAGATGGATAGGAAGTTACATACTTAGTTCAGCACAGATGTGCCTCCAGAAAACTAATGAAGGGGACATGTTCTGTTGTTTGCAAATGTCCACATTCACACAATTCACAATTTAAAGTTTCAAAGACCCAACCATGTCTGATTACGTCTAAAAGGGATCAAAATGAAAATCTAGTCTCCTACGGAAGCAATCTTCTGAACTGGCCCTCCATCGATATACTTGGTGTAAATCTAAGTGATCAGCTCAGATATGGGGGCTCCATCGAAGCCAGAGTTAAATTAGCCTCTCAAAAACTGGGCGTACTCTACAGGGCCTGCAGATACTTAAATAGTACACAACTGCTAACCCTGTACAAATCACAAGTGCCCTCCAAGGTTGAATTTGGCAGCCACCTCTGGTCTGGAGCCCCAAAATACCTGAAAAAAACTCTCAACTCTGTGCAGAAGCGGGCGGTCTGTTTGATAGATTCTCCTAACTTAACAAACGGATTGCATTCTTTAGAGCTCAGGCGTCGTCGGGTGGAAATGCTATTCTTGTTCTACCAGTATTTCAATGGAAGATGCTCCGAGGAACTAGTGTCATTGATCCCTTCGGCACCGGTGCATAGTCGGGAAACACGCCAAACGCATGCCCAACATATGTACACTGTTGACATTTGTCACATGAGAACGGGTCGCTTCTTCGACTCGTTCTTATCTTCAACAGCTCGGCTGTGGAACGATCTGCCGGCCTTTGTGTTTCCTCCTACCTACAACATGGGTCTCCTAAAGGCCAATATTCATTCCTTCCTCTCCTCGAAAAGACCCTTCACACACAGTACCGGATTATCCCTAAGGCAGAGTAGGCGACTGCCTAGGGGCCCAGCATCGGCTAGGGGCCCCGCGCCCCGAGAAAAAAAGACTTGCTTCAATTAGTGAGCAACGAAGTTTCGGAAAAAGTCAGCTTTCAAGATGTTTTAATTTTTTTATTAGGAACATTTACAGGTTGATAACATTAGGAACAACACGCATTAAAGAAAACAACAAATTATAATTAATTAGAATGAAATAAAACAATAACTTAGTTTGTAACCACGATTTATTTAATGTTCATAATACCGACCGGTTTCGCTTTACTTAAGCATCTTCAGGGTATAAAATTAAACTGATAAAAATACACATTGTATGAGCTTATATAGATAAAAAAAGAGACAAAACATAATACAAAGGAACAGTGAAAGAGACGGGTGATATTTAATGAATTACCATATTATATATTCAGGGACAAATCGTCATTTGAACAGATGATTAAGGGATAAAGTGATTAAGGGTTTTTACTGGTTTATGGAGAAGATCCCTAATATCGGGCTGTTGGACACATTTAGTTGATTATTAAGGATTTGGGTTTTTGTTTTAACGGCTTTCTTTATTTCAAGTGATTCTAAATTATTTAGTAAACATTTTGTATGTTAAATTATCCTCTGCAAAACTTTGAAAGCGTTTTTCTTGAAACTACGTTTTTCAACCTGGTTGAAAACATATTAGAAAAACTATATATCCGATTTGCATGCACTAAACTTAACAGTTAGAAAATCCAGTCACTATTGCACCACTTTGGGATTTATTTTTATTTTATTAAGATATAAAAATTCCCCTATGCCATAGACAATAGATTTTCGAACAGATTAAGACTCGGTGCATGCAAATCGATGTATAGTTTTTTTTAATATTTTTTTTATTTTTTAATTTATTTATTTGAAATATACATACATATAACAGATTTACATAATGAAAATATATGGTTCTTAAAAATAATTACAAATAAAGTAATTTCTTGTTAATGAGTACCCAATCTAAAAGAGAAAAACATTTCTCGTGTTTAAATTGGGGAGTCGTGTCATTACAGAAAAAGATAAAGAAATAAGATATACTTTTTTTTTAATTAAGAAATAAATAAACTTAAGAATGATAACAAAATATTGTGATAAAGAAATATTCTAACATAGCAGTTACTAAATTGGATATACATGTAGTATAGATATTTTAAAGTAATAATATACATAGATGTAGTAAAAATAAAAATAATATTATTGCATTTCTCTTAATAGGTAGGTGTTAGATGGTAAGTACAAATAGTTGATTCTAACAATTGGATTAGCTGATAAGGGAACGTACCCATACTACGTGACCAACTTTTTGCAATTTTTAACCCCCCCCCCCCCCCCCCGGTGACCAAAATCCTAAGCAACCCGCCGCTCATTTGTATGGAGCGTGACATTTTGAAGACCCCCCCCCCCCCTAAACGTGTCACGTAGTATGGGTACTTTCCCTAATATTGCAGGAGTAGGTACATAATGTTATTTTACGACAATAATCGCTTCATTTCAGTTCAAATGCTGTTGAAATATTTTAAGAGGATATGTGAAATCAATAAGAGTACATTAATTTATAATTTATTTTTTTGTTAATTAATGATGGAGTTAAATGATTAATTTTGAAATAAAGTACATAATATTATAATTAAGACTTGATCAATTTTTATTAATCGGTACATTGTAATCAAAAAATATACATAGAAATTCATTCTATGAAATTAAAACTTATAATTAGTGTTTGGTTGATCTAGTCATTGTTTTATTTGTGATTTAAAGGCTTTATAATTTTCTTCAGATTTGATTTTATATGGGAGGGCATTAAAAAATTTTATACCTTGATAAGTATAATGTTGTTGAAAAGCACTCGTTTTAAATTTAGGAATTTCTAGGTTACCACGTGATCTTGATCGGTTACTTATTTTTGTGATTGTTGTTGTAGTATTAAAATGATCTTTGTGGGTTTGTAACAGTGTGTTCTTTTTGAAAATTTTATTTAAACTGAGAACCCTAAGAGTTAAATAGTTGTATTGTTGGAAATAAAGATGGTTTTCGTGTGATGACTTTTAGAATCAACCTCTGTACCCTTTCTACAGGTTGGAGGTTAGTTTAGTCAACCAGGTTGAAAAACGTATTAAAAAAGTTTCGAGAAAAAAAACATTCAAAGTTTTGCTGAAGTTTTTCCTATACGGTTTTGGATTCTAGTGACAAAATATATCGGCTAAAAATAACAAGCCTAGTTGGAGAGCAGCTGACACTCGCACATGGTGTGGTTGAGTGCGGTGATGGTCAAGAAGCTTACGTTGTTCCGTGGTCTCTTGCCTTCACGCTTGAGCACCGAGAAGACCAGCGAAACCTCCTCCGTTTCGGCGGGCCCGCAGCCGTATCCCGGCCCCTGCAAACAGCTGCCTGCCGGTCGGTCGCAGCGGTGCAGCACCGTCACATCGGGTATGTAAACCTCGCCCGAGGGGGTGTTCTTCAGGCTGCTTAGGGGAATGACGCGCTTCTGCGGATCCTTGCAGCGGAACTCATTCACGCGGCGCATGTGCTCTTTGTTCGCCTTGGCGGATTCCGGAATTGCAACTCCCAGCCCTACCAAAGTCAGCGTCAACAAAAGCACCACATTCATCTTGGACAGAATTTTGCGTATATCAATTAATAGTAACAACTGCACCGATTGAATCACACGATCACACTTCTTACTGTATTGTCACTGTCGGGCGGAGATGCTCAATGGGTAAATGGCAGCCGTGAAAAAATTTAACCAGATTGAAACTTTGCGGCTCGGTGATACAAGAGCATACAAGAGCTACTGTGCCTGCAGAACAAAATTTTCTGAATTAATACTAAGTGTGACGTCATGCGTGAAGGAAAACATCAATAGGCCACTTGCATGGATTTTATAACGACTTGGAAAAAATCTTTTGGATAGATCTTTTTACTAAGATTAAGAAAATGTTAGTAAAATTGTTTAGAAATGTACAGTTTTTTTTATTTTTAAACAAATAAATAAATCCATTATTTAGGCTCGTGACGTCACTACATGAAAATGTCCCGTCTCCGAAAATGTTCCTATTAATTTTGTAAAATTCCACACTGATTTATTTTTTTATATGGCATCACTTTGATTTCAGGCGAATTTTTGAATTCATTCACTAGATTTATTGTTTGTTCTCTGCGAACTTATCATTTGGTTCGACTTTTTGACAGATGTTCTGAAGAGAACCCCGTACATTTAATGATATACGGGGTTTTCTTCAGAACGTGAAGATGATGTCGGTACGTGTTTTAGAGGTATAATGATTATGGTGTTGATTTTAACAAAATAAAATTTTATAATATTCTTTTTATTATTATAATTTACAAGTACATTACATTGAATTTAGTAATATAGACGCTGTACCTTATAATAATTTATGATCAATAAGATGGATCAAGGAAAAAAAATATTTATGAGATGTAATATTTTTGGTATGCCTCGTTATTCTCATGTGCCATTCGTGTGGAAAACCTTCTTTTTTTTTTAAATGATTTTCGGCTATGTAATTATCGTTTTTTGATACCCATAAAATTATGTCCCGTCTTTCCGGTTTATAAAAAATGGTCTGATTTTTCGGAATGAAATTTTAAAAAAATCCCGAGGGTTTCAAAAATACGATTAAAAAAAAAATACAGAATGTCTTAGAATATTTCCCTGAACCGGAAATTTTTTTTAAAAAATGTGATGCAAGTAGCCTATTAAATCTGACGTAAAAGATAGCGAGTACCTAGTGCAGTGGTGCAGGCTGCGCCGGACAGTCCTGGGATTATTCATGTTGCGGTGTGAGGTGTGAGACTTAACGAGACGTCACCGACCTCTTCATGCCTCTTCCTTCCTGCTCCTGTTTAGCTTATACATATAATAGGTATATCAGAATGTAGCCACTATCCATAGGTTCAAATACCTACCGAGTAGAAAACAGGGTTATTAAAATAAAAAATAGGGTTTTTAAAATAAGTAAATGCGGTTTAATTAATCGAAAATGTACGTTATCGGATAATCTATAAAGAGGATGATTTACGATACAATACCTTTTACATTGTATAGAATATTGTCAAATTCCGTTGATTTGACATTGCCATTGACATTGACCCCAAAACAAGTCAATGAATTTATCAAGTTCGTCAATAAATATTGCCAACTTGTGTTGTGTTTCGAGTTTAGTTGTGTAGGCACGCGGGGGCCGGCGGGGGGGGGGGGGGATTCATTTTTTGACAGATGCCGCGCAATGCGGTCGTGTGTGGAGAATCGGAACGGCCTTTTGTGGTTATGTGCAATGAGCGGGCATAATCACGAGTTCAAAATATTATTATACCTAAATACAATATAACAATAAAAATATTTGATAATAAAATTATAATATAATATCAAATATTTATAATTATTCTGTTTTTGACGTAAATATTTACGCACTCAAAGGCATGACCAAACCGGCGCGTTCAGTTTGCGTCCGCGGTGGCGTGCACGGTGGCGTCCTATGTGCGTGCAGAAACCGTTCACACCAAACTAGCGATGCGTGCACTATGACGACACTCTTTTGACACCAACTGAACGGCCAAATGCCTTTACGGCATTGCAAAATATAAATCATAGAAGTAGTAATTATGCTTTCAATATTCGTGAACAGTATGTAAGATATTTCAACCTATAAGCCTTTGTATATAAACTCATATAGGTATTGAATATTGTGTTACTTTATGTAGGAAACGAATAAATGTAGTTTTATCATTAAAGTTTATTTTAATCGCGTACCTAACCTATCAAATAAACATAGGAACTAATTCCGAGTCTCCATCCTATTTCGTCCCAAACCAGGTCCTTTTTTCTATTATTCTTATAATCAAAATGAGACGTATCATACAGCAATGGGTATTTGTGAACCTCATTTAAAATTTGTTCCGTTTCCCCCATACTTTATATTTAACAACACAGTTTTTACACATAGATAATAGCTGCGTGCAGCGTCCGAACGCAACATGCGCGATCTGATCGCCACCGCCGCGTGCAGACGCTGCACAGGACGCCGCGATCTGGCCGCGGCCGCCGCGGTTTGAACACGTCGCTACAAATTCGTACACAACAACTGATCGCCACCGCGCACACCACCGCGGACGCAAACTGAACGCGCCGGTTTGGTCATGCCTTAAATTCGTAACTTTAGGTCATGCCATAATCGATATTAGTCAGAAATCTTTCCTTTTCCTTTGGCATGGTCAACACAATTTGACAAGTAGTACATAACATAATAATAAAGTACATAATAACAATGTATGGCTGTTTATGAAATTTGCGTTTTCAAATCATTTCAAGGGCACTGTACAAAGATATGTTACGCATCCACGTCCCGCGCGGAGAATATTCCAGGCGTTTCTCGATACCGAGTAATTATATTAATATTTGTTACTATATTATAATTTTATTATCAAATATATTTATTATAATATTATACATAAGTATAATAATATTTTAAACTCGTGATTATTTAAACTCGCTCATTACACATAACCTCAAAAAGCCGTTCGATTTGTTCTTCCATAAATACGACCACACCGCGCGGCTCCTGTCAATTAAATGAATTATACCCCCCCGCCGGCTCCCGCCTGCCTTCCCGCTTCACCCGGGATGAAGTGTTTTGGAAATGTTTTCCGTCGAACACGGGAAGCACAACTAAACTCGAAACATTGACAAACTTGATAAAATCATTGACTTGTTGTGGGACTGTAAATGATTTTATCAAGACAAATTGAGACAAATGACGAGCTTTGGACCCGACTTTGCTCGTCATTTGTCTTGACAGTCCCACAACAAGTTAATGATTTTATCAAGTTTGTCAATAAATATTCTCAACTTTTGTTGTGTTTCGAGTTTAGTTGTGCTTCCCGTGTTCGACGGAAAACATTTCCAATAGCCCATTCACACCATTCATTTATCGTTCATTTCGTGATTTCATTCCGCCTCTTTCCCTCGAAATGAACCGTGTGAACACGAAAGTGAATAGAGACAGTTCCGAATGAAGCATTCCAACAATGTTGGAATGCTTCCTTCGGCACTGTTCACTCGCAACCGGAATTTAACACCACGTGACGCGAATGATGTGTGTGAACACTCAAGTGAACAGTCTTTCACTCGCAAATCAGTCGGCCGAAATGTTCTGGCGTGAGGACGAGTAGCCGGAGCGGCTTAAACGTCAAAATGCTCCGTTTAGTTCGCTTTTCGAAATAACTCCTACACGTCTCATAGAAATCGTTGTTTCTCCCTTACTATCATAGTGAAAAATATGATCTAAACGGTATTGGAAAGAGAAAATAATGCTCTATATAAATCAATATAACGATTAACCACAAACGAATACGAATGTACACTTCTATGGAACCAAAGTTTCTGATCGAATTTGAAAAAAAAATTATGAAACATTGTGAATTTTTTATAAATTATTTTAATATGAAACGATAAAAAAGTGAGGTGACAGAAACGTTTATAATTTATTTGTCTAACAAAATAAGTGTGTGTTTTTATATTTCTTTTGTTAACCAGTAATTTTAGTTAGAATAAAAAGCAAGGAGAGCCATTTTTTTAACTTTTAAAAGTTTATATTAAAAATTACTCTATTTAAAAAATTACGTGGTTATTTCTAATAATAAATTTTGGAAGCATATTTCATCAACTTTCCAAAACTGTTTTTAGTTTTTGGATACGTTAATAAATATTCCATTTATATGGATTTTATTGCAAGCCGAGGCCTATTTTGGAATAAAAATATTTTCATGGTGCAAAAATAGTGGTAGATATCAGTTTTCAGGTTATTATTTAACCATATGTTCATTTTATGGTGCTGAAATTTATTTACTGTTTACAAGAATCGCCAATTTCTCGTAATTTAGTTCGACGTTATCGGAAATGTCAATTGAAATCGTAAATATTCCCGAACATAGCCGTCAGCGCCGGACGAATTCCAATGCGGCCGCGACTACTCTCGACGACTTCGCAGCGAGAATGTCGAGTGAACTCTTCCTTCGAAGGAACCGTGTGAACACTCGGTGAAACGAGAATGGAACATTTCATCGAGTAAACCTTCATCCGAGTGATCCTTGTGACTTCAGCATAGCCCATTCACACCATTCACTCGGATGAAGGTTTACTCGATGAAATGTTCCATTCTCGTTTCACCGAGTGTTCACACGGTTCCTTCGAAGTAAGAGTTCACTCGACATTCTCGCTACGAAGTCGTCGAGAGTAGTCGCGGCCGCATTGGAATTCGTCCGGCGCTACGGCCAAATTCGGGAATATTTACGATTTCAATTGACATTTCCGAAAACGTCGAACTAAATTACGAGAAATTGGCGATTCTTGTAAACAGTAAATAAATTTCAGCGCCATAAAATGAACATATGGTTAAATAATAACCTGAAAACTGATATCTATCAGTATTTTTGAACCATGAACATTTTTGTATTCCAAAATAGGCCTCGGCTTGCAATAAAATCCATATAAATGGAATATTTATTAACGTATCCAAAAACTAAAAACTGTTTTGGAAAGGTGATGAAATATGCTTCCAAAATTTATTATTAGAAATAACCACGTATATTTTTAAATAGCGTAATTTTTAATATAAACTTTTAAAAGTTAAAAAAATGGCTCTCCTTGCTTTTTATTCTAACTAAAATTACTGGTTAACAAAAGAAATATAAAAACACACACTTATTTTGTTAGACAAATAAATTATATACGTTTCTGTTACCTCACTTTTTTATCGTTTCATATAAAAATAATTCATATTAAATTCACAATATTTCATAATTTTTTTTTCAAATTCGATCAGAAACTTTGGTTCCATAGAAGTGTACATTCGTATTAGTTTGTGGTTAATCGTTATATTGAATATATAGAGCATTATTTTCTCTTTCCAATACCGTTTAGATCATATTTTTCACTATGATAGTAAGGGAGAAATAACGATTTCTATGAGACGTGTAGGAGTTATTTCGAAAAGCGAACTAAACGGAGCATTTTGACGTTTAAGCCGCTCCGGCTACTCGTCCTCACGCCAGAACATTTCGGCCGACTAATTTGCGAGTGAAAGACTGTTCACTTGAGTGTTCACACACATCATTCGCGTCACGTGATGTTAAATTCCGGTTGCGAGTGAACAGTGCCGAAGGAAGCATTCCAACATTGTTGGAATGCTTCACTCGGAACTGTCTCTATTCGCTTTCGTGTTCACACGGTTCATTTCGAGGGAAAGAGGCGGAATGAAATCACGAAATGAACGATAAATGAATGGTGTGAATGGGCTATTATAGCCCATTCACACCATTCATTTATCGTTCATTTCGTGATTTCATTCCGCCTCTTTCCCTCGAAATGAACCGTGTGAACACGAAAGCGAATAGAGACAGTTCCGAGTGAAGCATTCCAACAATGTTGGAATGCTTCCTTCGGCACTGTTCACTCGCAACCGGAATTTAACATCACGTGACGCGAATGATGTGTGTGAACACTCAAGTGAACAGTCTTTCACTCGCAAATTAGTCGGCCGAAATGTTCTGGCGTGAGGACGAGTAGCCGGAGCGGCTTAAACGTCAAAATGCTCCGTTTAGTTCGCTTTTCGAAATAACTCCTACACGTCTCATAGAAATCGTTATTTCTCCCTTACTATCATAGTGAAAAATATGATCTAAACGGTATTGGAAAGAGAAAATAATGCTCTATATATTCAATATAACGATTAACCACAAACTAATACGAATGTACACTTCTATGGAACCAAAGTTTCTGATCGAATTTGAAAAAAAAATTATGAAATATTGTGAATTTAATATGAATTATTTTTATATGAAACGATAAAAAAGTGAGGTAACAGAAACGTATATAATTTATTTGTCTAACAAAATAAGTGTGTGTTTTTATATTTCTTTTGTTAACCAGTAATTTTAGTTAGAATAAAAAGCAAGGAGAGCCATTTTTTTAACTTTTAAAAGTTTATATTAAAAATTACGCTATTTAAAAATATACGTGGTTATTTCTAATAATAAATTTTGGAAGCATATTTCATCACCTTTCCAAAACAGTTTTTAGTTTTTGGATACGTTAATAAATATTCCATTTATATGGATTTTATTGCAAGCCGAGGCCTATTTTGGAATACAAAAATGTTCATGGTTCAAAAATACTGATAGATATCAGTTTTCAGGTTATTATTTAACCATATGTTCATTTTATGGCGCTGAAATTTATTTACTGTTTACAAGAATCGCCAATTTCTCGTAATTTAGTTCGACGTTTTCGGAAATGTCAATTGAAATCGTAAATATTCCCGAATTTGGCCGTAGCGCCGGACGAATTCCAATGCGGCCGCGACTACTCTCGACGACTTCGTAGCGAGAATGTCGAGTGAACTCTTACTTCGAAGGAACCGTGTGAACACTCGGTGAAACGAGAATGGAACATTTCATCGAGTAAACCTTCATCCGAGTGAATGGTGTGAATGGGCTATGCTGAAGTCACAAGGATCACTCGGATGAAGGTTTACTCGATGAAATGTTCCATTCTCGTTTCACCGAGTGTTCACACGGTTCCTTCGAAGGAAGAGTTCACTCGACATTCTCGCTGCGAAGTCGTCGAGAGTAGTCGCGGCCGCACTGGAATTCGTCCGGCGCTGACGGCTATGTTCGGGAATATTTACGATTTCAATTGACATTTCCGATAACGTCGAACTAAATTACGAGAAATTGGCGATTCTTGTAAACATTAAATAAATTTCAGCACCATAAATTGAACATATGGTTAAATAATAACCTGAAAACTGATATCTACCACTATTTTAGCACCATGAAAATATTTTTATTCCAAAATAGGCCTCGGCTTGCAATAAAATCCATATAAATGGAATATTTATTAACGTATCCAAAAACTAAAAACTGTTTTGGAAAGGTGATGAAATATGCTTCCAAAATTTATTATTAGAAATAACCACGTAATTTTTTAAATAGAGTAATTTTAAATATAAACTTTTAAAAGTTTAAAAAATGGCTCTCCTTGCTTTTTATTCTAACTAAAACTACTGGTTAACAAAAGAAATATAAAAACACACACTTATTTTGTTAGACAAATAAATTATAAACGTTTCTGTCACCTCACTTTTTTATCGTTTCATATAAAAATAATTCATAAAAAATTCACAATGTTTCATAATTTTTTTTTCAAACTCGATCAGAAACTTTGGTTCCATAGAAGTGTACATTCGTATTCGTTTGTGGTTAATCGTTATATTGAATATATAGAGCATTATTTTCTCTTTCCAATACCGTTTAGATCATATTTTTCACTATGATAGTAAGGGAGAAACAACGATTTCTATGAGACGTGTAGGAGTTATTTCGAAAAGCGAACTAAACGGAGCATTTTGACGTTTAAGCCGCTCCGGCTACTCGTCCTCACGCCAGAACATTTCGGCCGACTAATTTGCGAGTGAAAGACTGTTCACTTGAGTGTTCACACACATCATTCGCATCACGTGATGTTAAATTCCGGTTGCGAGTGAACAGTGCCGAAGGAAGCATTCCAACATTGTTGGAATGCTTCATTCGGAACTGTCTCTATTCACTTTCGTGTTCACACGGTTCATTTCGAGGGAAAGAGGCGGAATGAAATCACGAAATGAACGATAAATGAATGGTGTGAATGGGCTATTAGGAAATGTTTTCCGTCGAACACGGGAAGCACAACTAAACTCGAAACACAACAAAAGTTGAGAATATTTATTGACAAACTTGATAAAATCATTAACTTGTTGTGGGACTGTCAAGACAAATGACGAGCGACCCCGCTTTGACATTGACAATGACATTTGACATTGCGCCCATGGGTTTATACTATTAGTATAAACTATAATTACTTACACCGATAATTTATACTATAAGTACTTACACCGATAATTTATACTAGAGTTTCATACACCGATAATTTATACTATAGGTACTTACACCGATAATTTATACTAGGGATGTAACGATATATGATTTTGCCGATACGATACCGATACTGATTCTTAACAAAAATAATCGGCGATACCGATAGTGATGCCGATATTGATTGCCCTCAGGTGTGTGAAAGAAAAATAATCTAAAAAAGTTTCACATAAAATGCTGTATCTCTGTCAATTTTTCGAATTTCTTTAAAACATTTGGTGAGAGCATTTTTAACAAATGCATCTTTCAGAAAATGAAATAAATAAAATATATTAAAATGGTATTTCTTACAGTGTCCTGGTGCCTTAAGGGAGGGGGTAAGGTTTTAGTGGCGAAATAAAGGCATTTTGTCATGATTTTTTTTGAGATATGAATAATGTTGGTTTTATTTATTTCATACACACTTTATAGTATAACATCTAAAGTATCTTTGAAAAAATTTCAATTCAAAATGTCAATAAATAAGTCCGTGAGAGCAAATCTCCGGAGGCGCCTCGAAAAACAGTTGTTATGCGGTGAACTCCATAACTCGTCACTGGATCCTTTGAAACGAAAAATCGAAATGCTTTTAAAAGGTAATATAGGTTAGTAGTCAGAGGGGAGTTTTTTTTCGATTTTTTTGCAGCATTTTGAATTGAAAAACGCGATTTTTGCTAAAAAATTTCGATGAATTTGTTATTATAAAATTGTATAACAACTCCCGTTTGGGGGAAAACGGATTTAAAAATTTTTATACTCGGAATATACTTGAATAGAGCATGAGGGCCGGTCGCTTGAAACGCTGTACCTTCGTTAGTTTTGCTCCGATTTAATTGACATTTTGACACAATAATCAATATAATGACATGTATTACATTCAGAAAAACATAAAAAATAAAGTTTTAAAACCTTACCCCCCCCCCCCCCCTCTTAAAGCATTGTTAAGGATTTGATCAAGGGAACAAGAAGGCATTTGTTTGGAGGCCCTGTCAACCCCCCTCCCCCATTAGTCCGCCATTGGTAAAGGGGCCCCGAGACGTGCATTGCCTAGGGGCCCCAACATGGTTAATCCGGCCCTGTTCACACAGCATCTCAGATAATGTAGGCCCTGAAGGAAATTATTTTCCTCACGGACTCCAGTGTAGAGTTAATATTAAAAAAAATAAAAAAAGAACCCTTTAGGCCCCATTTGTATATTATATTTGCAGCAACTGTGACTGCACCGGATACAGTTTTGTGGGTCCAGGACTTCTGAGGGAGAGAGAACCCTGGCAGTTTGAGAGTTGGGTTCATGACAAGGTGTTTGTTTTTCACATCCCAGGTCTGCCACTGAGTTCACCACGACTCTTCGGGAGAGTTTTGTGATTGAAGCAGAGTTTCGCCTTCAGTCCAAATGATTAATGAGTTTAAATGATGGATTCAAATAAAGGATGGAATCCTTCTAGATGTGAGATAGTTGATCGGGAGGTTTGCAAGTTCATCACAAAGTGGAATGTTGCTATCCACAGTCTTTTCATATTCCTTGAATGTTGCTGATTAGCCAAGATTAGGGCAACGAATTATGATATATACTCAAAATAATAAAATTTAAGAATACCGCAATGAATAAAAACATAATAAAAATTATTTATTTATTTACAAATTGATATTATAATTGAACAGAGACAATGATAATACCAATAAAGTTTTATTCAGCGATACTGTTTGCCTGGTGCATGTCCAGAAACATAAGAGGGTAGAGGTGGCCCAGCGTGGCGATGTTCTTCTGCAGCATCACCCTCAGGGTGTCGGTGTATTGGGGCAGGGGCTTGGACTGGCTGGGATCTCGCCAGTGGAGCCCTGAAATATATAATAATTTATAAACCGTCAACAAACAAAACCACCACTCTTGACACATCATTTAATCTTGATATTATGTATTCTTTATTTTTAATGTAGTCACACCCATCCATGGCTTCCCCATTCTGGGAAATACATCAAAATGGAAGTATACAGATCACCAAACAAAGGTAAAGTCATTTCAAGCAATGTTTTGCTTTTAAATGGACATTGGACATCTCTCACCAGAGATTAGCTGGGAACTTAATCCATCCACTCTAGAATTCCTGCATTCAGAGTGAGGAAGCTTATTCCCAAATTATAAAAAATTATGGTACACTAGGGCTAGTTGTTTCACAGAATTTGAACAATTGATCAAATTTCGAAGATAATTTTCAAGTTCTGTGAATGTTCTATTCAAGTGAATAGAACCTGTGAACATCATTCTGTGAATAGAACCTTCACAGAAGTTGAATTTTAATTTTGAAATTTGGTGATTGTTCAAATTCTGTGAAACAACCCGTCCTTAGAGAACTTGATTATGGCAAAGATTATAATAATATACAAATTTTGTTAAAATATAATTCATCTGCTTTAGTAGTAATTTTTATTGAATCCTTTTAAAAACCAATTAAACCACTGTTCACAAATCTTACAATAAAATAATGAACAATAACCATTAGCAAGTAATCAAATAGTTTATAAATGCATGTTTGTATTCAACTTACCAGAAGCATCTCGGGCAAACAATGCTGGCGATGGTACATTGTCTCTCTTGTAATTCCAGACGCAATCTCTCAATATCTGCACAATCTACAATATTAAATGCACACATAAAAAATGATGCCTGATTGAAGTAGTCTGAGAATGTACTGCTAAGATAACCAGGAAAATGACTTTATATAAAATAAATAAACTTGCCATAGTCTCACAAACTCAAGATATTTATTTATTTTTTATTTATTTATTTCAAGAATTTTTTGTTTACATATTACAATTGGTTACATATGGTAGGTAATAAAATATTTCACATCTTATTCTACTACTCCATAAGTTGAGCTCTAGGAGCTCGTGTTTATGGGAGGAGTATTTACATGCAAAAAATAATAATGATGTTCCAATGAGTGTAAACAATTTTCAAAGAACTTATGAAATAAAATTTCAACATTATTTTAGATAGGTACACAATTTAGAAAAAAAAATAGTTATAGAAGGACAATAACAATACAATTATTTTTTTTTAAATATTAAGCAAATATTAAAATACATTAAGGGTACAATTCATTAAGGGTACAATATATCATTATCCAATTTCAGAGACTTAATTTTTTTTTTTAATAATTCATATAATGTGGCAATTAATCAACACTCTTCTGTTTTCAGCGATTTTCAATAATTTCTTAATTCAAAAGTTATTCATGTATGATAAAGACAGATGCTTAAAAGAATATGTGCATATGGACGAAACAAAAGATAGAACGCGGGCGGCATTTTCGTATTCAAAATTCAAAAGTTCCGTCGAATACTGTCTCAAGGCCGACTAAAGTGGGAGGCCTGGGCACCAGTCGAATTTTGAGGTGTCAAATTTTCAAGATATAATGAACAACGATAGTTTGCAAATGGCGTTGATTGTTATTGTATTTGTTGTTTCTACTGATTTGTATGTTGTTTTACCGCAAGCAAGTAACTAAAGAATTATTAGATTATTATTAATTTGGCTGTTGCGCATCCAGACCTGTACTTTAGTAGGCCTTGAGTTCTCTAATGACACGTAAAATCTTTGGGCGGAAAGCAATTTTATTATTTATATAATCGATAATAATAAGTAATTTGCATGTATTTACGAATGAAATGTTATTCCTTCGCTTTTACTACTTTTTACCGTGTAACGGAAACATTTTCTCATCACCCAGGAGGGAATTTTGACGCTTTTTAATGCAATTTACTTACTGGTAGGACACAACCTTACTCGACGCGTGGCAGTTTAATACTAAAGTACTAGAAATCGAGTACTCTACAATTGTCTTGTTGTTGGCTTCCCACTTTGAGATTTCTACCACGCGTCTAATATAGTATGTAACGTCATTGGGAAAAAGCAACTAACACCAATTTATTCTTCTCTATTATTTTACAAAATATCAGAGCTTTAGATTATATGGTATATAATGAGGCTTTTCTTCCACAAGGATACTAATGCAAATATCCGATTCTATTTCATTGTCACGCACAGTCTATACACATCGCTAATGACATCACGAAACTCGCATCACAATAAATCATTGTTGAATTCTCGAAACGTTAAAAATAGAATGCTCTCACAACCAAACATTTGTTGTAGCTGTCATTTTTATATTCTGTCATTCTTTATTGACTCTTTTGTTCCTAGCATTGTTCTAAAGCACAAGCATTGTTACAAAATGTCTTGACATGTTTAAAGTCTTGACGACGAGAGTAGTAACAACCTTGCCCGGCTGGCGTCACCGATGAGTTTACAAAATGTCGGCAATATGCCTGTGTAGAACCTCCGGGCAAATGTACGCCGGTAGTCGATAAGAAACTTGAATCGTTGAGCATTGGATATTTGTGTATCCTTGTGGAAGAAGGGTCGTACACAAAATGTTACATTTACAGAAGACTTACCTCAATGGGCTTTAAATGGGGAATCATCTTGCTGATGTAATTAAGAGGAGCTGGTAATAATTGCCCACGATACATTATATCCAGGAGTTCAATTGTGACTTCATTAAGATTATCGTCATCGCTGCCATTATATTTATCTGAAGGTAAAAAAGAAACATCATAAATATGTGCATTTTGGAAAGAGCAGATGAAAAGAATGTCAGAATAATGCCAACATAAATAAGCAAAAGGGCAGCTGGAAATTTTTAATTGTCACATTCACGAATAACACGAAACCTTTCATGTTTATCAAGCTATTATAATAAAAATTACATCAGAATGTGACTGATATATGAGGCCTTTCATGTTTATCAAACTATTATAATAAAAATTACATCAGAATGTGACTGATATATGAGGCCTTTCATGTTTATCAAACTATTATAATAAAAATTACATCAGAATGTGACTGATATATGAGGCCTTTCATGTTTATCAAACTATTATAATAAAAATTACATCAGATAACCAAAATGGTGTTAAATTATTTTACCAATAGTATATAACTAACCTGATTTAGCTCCGTATTGCTGGATGAGGGTGGCCACCACAGCTCTGAGGAGTACGGAGCAGTAGCAGAGGGCGGGACGGAAGAGACTGACCATACGGATCAGGTGCCACACCAGAGGATAGCCGTCAAACACTTGGCGAATATACAGCTCACGTTCTATGCTTACCTGCAAAATTCAAGTATATTTGAACATGCAAAATCCTGATAATACTCGTATGTATTATTATGTATAAGGGAACCATTTATTTATTTTTTACTTTTTTTTATTAATTCTAGATTTACAATTTGTGATGTCCTATGCCTGTTTCATTGGGAAAGGCTATGTTGAGAGCAGGCGTTTTAAAACATGGATAAATAAATTGGATAACCAACACCACTGCATAAGTCATCCCAAGTGGTTCGCTTTCGCTATGTTTGGTGATTTTGCAGGGTCCGTTAGTTCTAGTTGTGGTGGGAGATGTTTCTGCCCAGCAAATGAGTGGCAGGCAGGATCGGGAAGAGGTTGCTTGAGGAAGACCCTTTGACCCCTCCAGCTAGACTCTCTCAACTCACCGCCTTGCAACGCAGTGGGAGAAATGAATTCAAATGTCTGTCACTTCTGAAACAATGACCCCCAGATTCCTACCCACCCCTCATACCTTTTTCCTTCCCAGAACTTCCTTTCGAGGACTTCTTTTCGAGGAAAATTATTTTCCTGTGCGAGATAATGTTAAAAAAAACTTAACTAACCTAACCTATAATTTTATGATTTTCTGTTTAATCCAGTTATGTATATGTATATGCATGTGTACTTAAAAGATTATCTCAGAAGGATTTCGATTTTTTACATCTGTGACCGAGACAAGTCATATTTTCCAATATGAAAGTGGATTTTTTACATCTGTGGCCAAGAGGCAGTTGTATTTTCCAACACCAATGTGGATTTTTTACATCTGTGGCCAAAAGGCAGTCGTATTTTCCAATATCAAAGTGGATTTTTTACATTTGTGGCCAAGAGGCAGTTGTATTTTCCAATACCAAAATGGATTTTTTACATCTGTAGCCGAGAGGTAGTCGTATTTTCCAATACCAAAGTGGATTTTTTCCAGAATTAGAATGTGTATAACACTGCCAATGTTCGAGTTCATAATGTCTTATTATAAATATTAGTGTACCTTTGTGAAATCCTCATCCGGCCATGGCAAGCCATTATACATGACATCTGGTGATACCAATTCTACCAACAGCAATGAGACACAAGTCATTCCCTCTAAACAGTCTCCGTTAGCCTCCTAAAACAAAATGCAAACAAAAAAAAATGTTTTAAAAAAAAAATTGATGTTTTTATTTAAAATCTTCCAATAGATCCACTAGACACAATAATCATTATCAGCCTTACTCATCATAAAACCGTACCACGGCTCTGTAGCGTCGCGGTAGCTACACAGTGGAGTAAGCCTACACTGCTCAGGGTAAAAATCTTTACTCATCATCATAATGTTTCTCGACAGCTGTTATGATTTTTTTACAGTAGCAACACTGCTCCAAAGCTCAAAAACGTGGCCAATTTAGCATTTCGCGCCGTGTTGCCAACTTCACGTTTATTCATACGTCAACATCAGTCAACACAATGTTGACTTTGGTAAATCTATATTTAGACCTAAAATCTCCTTCCGTGAGTGCCGCAAATGGATCATACCTGTTTTTAAACCTTTTCCGTGGCCGTGGTGCACGAATGCCGCGAATACGGTCAATATTTGCCAAAGCTCCGTTCAAAACGTCAAGATTCTCATAAAAGTTCGCCAATTCGTCAGTTACAACGCACGGGGTACTGAGTTAACCCTGGTGATCGGGTGGTTTAAATTCTGACAGCTACTACATCTCCCGTACAGCGACTCGGTAAAAACACATCATCTAATTAAGCGATTATCTAATCGATTATCTCATCGATTAGCGCGCGATCTCTCATTATTTTTTACCTTTCTCTTTATCTCCTCCTCTTCAGTCAATTGTATTTCTTATCTATTATTTAGTTTAAAAAAATATATTTATATTTTTTTTCTTATTTACTTTTAATTATCTATTTTTTGTTTAATATATAAAAAAAAATATTTTTCCTTTGCTAAACTGTGGTTAACCTGCGTTTATCCGCCTTTTTAACTCGAGCATTGCTCTTAAAAAGGGTGTAATACATATTATTTAATGTATTTTAATAGAAAAATTTTATTTCTTGTAAATAAACATGTAATTGATACCATTATATTATATTAAATAAAAAAAATTAAAAAAAAAACCCACCATGTTGAGTAACAATTTCACCTAACCCGGTCTTGCTCCGAGGTTGTATCTTATTTTGCGATGATGAGTAAGACTGTATATGTATTAGTAACTTAGGGCACTCACCATACAGGCCATGATGGCACCTAAAAGAAGTTCCACTTCTCTACTGGATTTGGAAATGGTGGCGATGTTTGTATTGAGGGTGGCTGCACTTGTGTTATTGTTGACTTTATTAATTTTTCTAGCTCCTTTTCCGATAATTCCAGCGTGGAATACGGACGTGTGACTTTGGGTCAGTTGGGTGAGGGGCGCCTGAAATAAAATTAAATTTAATAAAAACAAATAAAACTCTCAAACGTCAAGGTCCGGCAGCATGAAACATGCACAGCTCTTTCTGTTGGAGTTTTTTTAGGTCCGTACAACTATTTTCAGCTCACAAATTCATTTCCTTCATCAGTTATGGAGCAATGAAATCACTATTCCTATGAAAAAAAAAAGTGCCACATTGTTTTTTTCATACTTCTTAAATTAATGTGCAATAAGAAAAAATAATGTTGAAATCTAGGAAGAAACCGTGTAATACAAGTAAACTAGTACATAAATACATAAAATAAAAATCTTGCATACCTGTTTATGATTTTGGAACATCAACAGTTCATCTTGACTGTTTTCAAAGTTGGCATTATTTTCAAGTCCATCCTTGAGTTTGGCTCCGAACATTTCGGCCTCCCGGAATAAAGCTGTTTCCAACAATTCCCGCAGTGCTACGGACCTGGAGATCTTACTTCCGCTGCACATACGACGGAATATTCTGTAGGCTGTCGATGTTCCTTTCATTTGCTTCGTCACATCTAGAAATTTACATTATGTCCTATTAATTATTATATTTTATAAAGGATTGAAAATTTAAACAAATCTAATCAATATTTTAACATTCCTTTCTGACCACTTTCTAGCACGCCTAGTTAATACAACATAGTTTCTTTGTGAAACTTTGCACTTAGCTTGAACTTTTCAAAAAGACGTTGTCTCTTACAATGAAATTACATTCTATTTGCAAATGCATCATATTAATTATTAGAGTGTGCTGAGGACAGAACTTTTTAAAATATCCAATAGTACCAATAATATAAGTTGTCAAAATGTAGATATTTTAGAAGAATCTCGCCGACCGGCCGATAGGCGTGTGATGTCACGGTACATAAAATCACTGGCACAGTAGTACGCCATACTGTCATTTAAATAGTGAATTGTGTCTCGTGACATCAAAGGTATTTTGAGTGGCTTTCAAGTTAACTTTGAAAGCTCTTTCTTAGCCCGCTATTTCGGTAGATGTCACTTTTAAAGTTGTAATTTTTTGACATTTGACAAGTAAAAACTACGCCATTAATAAAAATGGAACGATACATGCTTCAACAACGCATTGAAATTATTAAAATTTACTATGAAAATGAGGCTGGAGCAACAGTTACGGTGAATGGATTGCGCTATCGAGAGATGATTAGTGATTTTTTATGGCCGGAATTGGATGGTATTAATCTGGACAACGTTTACTTTCAACAAAACGGCGCTACGTGCCACACAAGCAACGAAGCCATTGATCTTTTACAGGAAAAGTTTCCGGACCGTGTTATCTCTCGAAGAGGTGATCACAATTGGCCACCGAGATCTTGTGATTTAACACCTTGCGACTTCTTCCTTTGGGGCCACGTGAAAGAGAAGGTCTACGCCAACAGCCCAGCGTCGATTCAAGACCTCAAAGATGGAATTCGTGAGGCTATTGAGGACATAGGGCAGCCACTTTGCGATTTGGTTATGGAAAATTTCATGAAAAGGATATGATCCTGTAAGCGTGGTCGTGGTGGTCATTTGCCTGATGTTATTTTTCACTATTAACGGCATACCTTCCTCTTTATAATGAAATAAACATCCGATCATTTAAATTAAAAAATGGCATTTTTCTTTGAATATCAAAATAACACATCTTATTGGAAAACCCTGTACAAATTCATCAACATAAAAAATTTAGGAGGCAACCTCACTGAGAAAAAATAAAAAAGAATGTTTTGAAATCCAAAGAACTGATAAATTTCTTGCTTACGTATAATATGTAATATATTTTAGCAGACAAATATTTTAATTCTATATTTGAAATGTTCGTATAATAACACATACATGGCTTAATTTTGCAAGCCATTTTTGAAAGTGGAGTTTCTGTAATTTTTCATACATACGTAAAACAACTATTTTAATGAATATATGTAATTATTAATGCAGTTATATACCTATTTCATGCAGACACCTGAAGAAGTATTTAACATTGGCCTGCGTTATTTTCATCAAGATCTCCACTTCCAGAACGTTGTTCTGATTGTTGGGCACGTTGATGAGGTCCAGCATGTTGGCCATGGCGTGGCAGATAAACATGGAGTTCTTCATGTGGTTTAGCTCCTCCGCTATGCCGCTTTCTCCAACAGAGGCGTGGGTTACCACCGATACTTGCTCGTTGAATACCGTGGCTAATCGGAGTAGATTGAACTCGCAAACTTTTGTTATGGGCTTGTTCTGCAGTTGAATTACTTTTCTTGTCTTTTCCCATCTAAAAAAGAAAATTAATACTTATTAATATGTAACTCATTGTTTTAGACCTCTTTCACAACAAAAAATAAATTAACTTCATTGTAATTAAGTCGTTCTCACAAACGAAGCATATAACAAAAAGAGAGGTTATTACAGAACTCTCTCAGAGGCAGGCCATGTAAAGCCGTCTTTGTGAAGTATCATATGACACTGTATAAAGCCAGAAAATTTATATACATATTTAAATATATATAAAGAAGAATATCATTGTCCTTCAAAACAAGAGAAAGGTGAATGTCTACGCCAGATTTCGAAAAACTACACCCATCCCTTTTTCCCACCCAAGCAGAATTTTGATACTTAATAAATTTTGCACGCTCGACATTCAAAATAAGAGGAAGACTACTGTCTACTACTGTTAACTTGTTGTTGAGTTTTTCACTTTGATTAAATAATAATAAAAATAAAAGATGTCTTAACCTGTCACCTGTAACAAATTACGACTTTGAATTGAAAGTTTTGTGGATTAATTTTGAGATATCGTATATTTTATTAACCGAAACACATTCCTAGAACAATAAACTATGTACCAAAACAACATTACTTGCTTTTACGTAAATTGATAGGTTTTACGATGTTTTCGTCAAGTAACACGCATCGACTTTGACAGAAAGAATCGCGGCAAATTTGACATTTCGATGCCACAGATAAAATCATTTAAAAATATTCTGGGGTTACAAGGTGATTGAAATTTTTACCCATCTTATGGGGAAATGTTGGCGCAAGCGCTTCTGACCTTGTTCTTCATACAAATTCTGTACATAGAACGGTCAAAATCGCAGACAAACATATTTTATTCCGCGCGCATGCGCACAAACTGCGCGCATCCGCGCGTCTCCGGCTGATTACAGGTAAAAGGATAAACTGTCCATAATGATAAAATTAATAAGAAAAGATAGAACCAAATTTACACAATAGTGCAAAGAGAAAACATTATACATTATATTACAGACATTAGAAACAATAAATATTTGAAATAACTAAAGACATAAAATAGCACAGTTGTGACAAGTAGTTGATGAATACAATAATAGTATTGTTTGATAACAAACCTTAGAAGTGTAGAAGTGTTATGGCAAAACCTTTCTAGGCAGGTCTCCTGTCTTGCTTTGACAGATTTCTTATCATCTTGCGGAAGGCCTTCGGGCAAGGCAACCGCATTAATGGCCTCTCTCAGCGCATTCTCATGGGCCTGCCGAACCAGGAACAGGATTCTGTTTGAATCTTGCTCTGTGGACTCTAATGTTGCCCTCATCGCCAAGGTTCCTGATATGATTCTGACAAGTAGAGCCAATGTTTTATCGTCTTGAGAATTCTGCAGTAAATAGCTCACTATATTCGTAAAAACTGCCGTAGATTGATAACCTGCCGAAAGAACATAACAATGATCATCTACAGATAATATTGATGCATGTAGAATGCTAGTTAAATATTGCATAATAATAACTTACTAATAAGTATTGTGACTCTGGCGATAGAATACTTTTCTAAAACTGAGCCGAATATCAATTTTCTTCTTATATTTGAGATATCTGATGCAATACTATCCAGCAAAGGTATTTTTGGTTCGGACCCTCTGATGTCTGTTTCCATCTTTTGCAAAAGGTTTTCTGCAACAATAAAAACATTATGTTACACACTCAACTTCTTTTATTTATATATATATATATAAATCAAAATATGCTTGCTTGGGCGTAATACCAGTATATGAGATGTCTATGCGTTACTAAACCATTCATCCAATTACGATGAAACTTTGGGAATTTGATGTGCGCATGCCTGTGGTGGTTTCTATATACAATAGTGAGCTCTGGTGATGAAATGGAAATGAAATGGCTCATGAAATTATGCATTGTTAACCATTCATCTGATTGCGATGAAACTTTGGGAATTTGATGTGCGCATGCCCGCGATGGTTTCTACATATAATAGTGAGTGCATACATCATTAAATTATGTATTGCTAACCATTCATCCAATTGCGATGAAACTTTGGGGATTTGATGTGTGCATGCTCGCAATGGTTTCTATATATGTGCTGGTGAGCTGTGGCATTATGAAATTTGTATAAAAAAATTGCAATAGGTGGCATGCGAGCTATTTGAAAACTGGATGTACCTGAACTAAATGTATGGAACGCAGGATGTGGGTGGGGTACTCGGGAGGGGGGTTCACTGGACAGGGGAAGCGGGAGAGGGGAATAGGGAGAGGGAAGGCAGAGTGGGAACACGTGGATGAACAAGTGGGACACGGGGAAATGGATATGGGAGAGGAAAGGGAGGCGGAAGGGGAACGGGACGAATGGGAAAGGACACGCAGGGAGAAATAATTTCTTTATTAAGTGGCAAAGCAACACATGGTAGTAGCAGGTAGACGTCAGGTAGGAATTCTGTCTTTGTTCTACCAGTATTACAATAGAAGACGCTCCGAGGAACTAGCGTCATTGATCCCTTCAGTACCGGTGCAGAGTTAGGAAACACCCAAAATGCACCCAACATTTGTACACGGATGACATTTGTCACATGAGAACAGGTTGTTTCTATGACTCGTTCTTGAGTTCAACAGTTCGGTTGTGGAACAATTTGTCGGCCTCCATGTTGACTCCCTCATACAACATTCAAGACCCATGTTCACTCCTTCCTCTCCTCAAAAAGACCCTCAACACAGCATCTCTAAAGTTGATAGAAGGCCCTGAGGCAAATTATTAAATTATTTTCCTCAGTGCCGCTTACAAGGAGTTAATGCAAAAAATAAATAAAAATGCATGAAAGATTTATAACCACTTTTATGAAGGAAGGTTTTACTGACTTTGTTTTCTTTCTGTTACAAGCATTGTTTACGAGAAAAGGGGGAAGTTACAATGGGTCTAACAGTCATGAGATGCAAATATAACATTTAAGCTACTTTTTCTGTATTTTTGAATCAGTTAGAAGTAAAGTAAGGAGACTCACCAAGCAGCTCTCTGCAGAAGGGGTTCTTGGGGGCCCAGTCCAGCAGCAGCAGGAAAACAGGAGCATGTGCGCGCAGGCAGAGCGCCACCAGCGCCCCCCGCACCGCCCCCGGGCCCCCCAGGGCCCCCACTCCGCCCACCCCTGCCCCGCACACGCTGGACAGCTTCTCCAACATGCCCGCTGATGCTACAAATCCATGGTGACAATTCATTACTGTTTATCATCATTTAAAAAGACCACACACACAGATTTTCATAGTCGTTAATTTTTTGCATATTTAGTACTCATACATGAACTTTAATCTATGTATGTATTTACACCGTAGAATAAAGAAAAGCACAATAAGTGCCTTATGAACGTGTTTCACCAATATTTCGAAATTTAAATGGGGTGGCGATATACAATTTCAGGCAAACGTAGGAGAGACAGACCACATGCTAAATGGTCCAGAACTGACAGACACTATGTCGGTGGCATATTTGTTTTCATTCAAATTTGTATAGAAGAAACTTCTAGTGCTATATTATTTATTCTATGGTTTACACTCTATACCAGTGGTCCCTAACCTCCGGGTCGTGGACTGGTACCGGCCCGTGGATCAAATGGTACCGGGCCGCCCAAGGCCCTGCTTAAAAATCAAAATTACATTAAAAAAATGGAACATACTTTTTACCAACCGTTTTTGGTGTAACCATATTTTATTTTGAAGGCATGTTTAAATACAATTAAATTAAAATTATTAAGTCAAAACAATCTAAAATATAAACAATCAACGTCCCCCCCCTCAGCGGGCTGCGGTAAAATTATCAAACGTTGACCGGTCCGCGCGGAAAAAAGGTTGGGGATCACCGCTCTATGCAATATAACTATGTCCCATTGGTCACCATGAAACATATATATTTTTTTAAATAATAATTACAATTCATCTTCCTAATTTTGTATCTATAATTTTTTTTTTTAAAGATGTACTCCCATAAAAAAACTATACTTGTATGTATGGGAGAAAGGTGTTATGTATTTAGTTATTAAGAGTTTTTTTATTACTGCTGTTGTTTTTATTGTGTAGTTTTAATTTTTAATAGAGTAAGTAAATAATATTAAGTATTTATTTTTAACTTTATGAGTAAAACCTCAAATTCTAATATTTAATTAAATGAAGACAATATTAGCGAAACTCAATCGAAAATCTGGAGACAGAAAAATCAGAAAAAGATATTGGCACCTCTGGGACTCGAATCCAGGACCTATTAGGTCCTGGATTCAATACAGTTCCTTGATATCATCACATTAATGCGATACTGCTGAAACTGCCATTATCTACAAGTACAAATTTTATAATTCAATTCAAATCAAACTATCTGGGTTCAGTGATTTGACAGCAGTATTGCTTTCCTTTGATGATATTTCAGAATAATCATAAATCATATTCACTGATTAACCCCTGTAGATTTGAGATTAAATTACTGATACCCCGCTCATAAAAAAGATGTCTATGGCCGGCGAATACTTGAGTATTTCCGCATTCCAATAAAATCAAAATAATTTGAATATTTCTGAACGTATCCAAAAACTAAAAACTGTTTTTGGAAGGCAATTAAATACACTTTCAAATTGTATTATTAGAAGTAAGTATATTATTTTTGAAATATTAAAATTTTGAATGCAAATATTAAAACATTTTCACCTTACATTGTTCTGGTGGAAGTTTGATGTCATCAATCCGAATAAATTTTTTTTTTTGCGAATATCTATGGAACTCAAATTGTAGCGTAATGTTTTCTCTTTCTAACACTGCTTAGATCACATTTCTCGTCATGATAGTAAGGGAGACATAACGATTTTTATGAGACCTTAAAAGGGTCAAATTTTCTAACAATAATCGGCTGTTTGACCCATAAATGTGTCAAATTTTCTCAACCGGTTAAGGAGATCATTTAAAAATATATTTAATACTTACAGGTGACATTGATATCCTTTGTCAAGGCCTTGAGTACAATATCAGATTTGGAGGCCAACTGCATGAGATAGGGAACGATGGCCCTTCGCCTTTCAGTATCCCCAAGTTCCAGATTCAAGCTGTCCTATAACAGAAATAACCCTATTAACCATAGGCAATAAAATGCAAACTTTGTACATTTAACAAATAACAAAACTACTACACAATCCATAATCTTTTCAGTTGTCACTTCTGTTCTTGAGATATCAACGTACGTTTCGGATGTTACTTCATTGCCGAAAAGTTATGATGAGTGCCCCTCGCGTTTTGAAGAAATTTTAATACTAAGGTCTACTTTGATGCTCTGCGCATATAGGCAATTGATGTTCCCCCTAGTTGATGTTTCTTGGGGAGCGATATGGAATCAGCTTGCACCATGTGACTCATGACACATAATACAAAGAATGAAAATTCGAGCCAGTTGAATTTAACTTGATATATTAATAATATAACTGTTATACTACAATTACCGTTATTTGCCTAGATTTTATAATTATTATTTTTAGTTTGACCGAAATTTAGAGAGTTGCTCCTTCGTTCCTTAGAGCTAGTCGCCACTGACCACAACATTCATAAGAATATACATACTTCAAACATCTTCAGCAGGGCCTGCCTGATGTGGCTAAAGTGAAGTGGAGATAGGTGTGTCAGGATTGACACCACATGGTCCAAGTTCTGTGGAGAGGAGTTCTGGAGAGCTAGTTCTAGCGCTCGAGGGACCACGAGGGAAGGATCACAGCGGCCCACGTGACCCACCACCCAGTCGCATTGACTGCTACCTGAAATCATATACAATATTTAATTAATATGATGGGTTCTGTTCTAATATTCTGTTCTGTGCCTTGGACTTAACAAGCAAAGTGTATCAAATAAGATATTTTTAAAAATATACCTACACATTCGATCTGCTTAATTTATATATGTATTGTTATTGTCCTTCTATAACTTTTTCTAAATTGTGTACCTATCTATAATAATTTTGATATTTATTTCGTAAGTTCTTTGATAATTGTTTACATATTTCATTAGAACATTATTATTTTATTTTTTGCATGTAAATACTCCTCCCATAAACACGAGCTCCTAGAGCTCAACTTATGAAGTAAAGGGTCTGCCATCTAACGTTTTTTTTTTCAACTAGTGCTTATTTCGTGAATGGTAACACTTAGCTCATGTCTGATTTGACAGATAATTAGTGTTATCCTTCCGCTGAACGAATATGGTTGTGTATACGCTTGAACAACGCTGGGAAATATTGTGACATTACTTTGAAAATCATGGTAATGTTGCAGAATGTGTGCAAAAATTGGAATTTTTTAAAAATTGAAAAAAAAAATCGTTTGTGCCACCTCGGAGCTGCAATTTGACACCGTTGGACTATTATTTGTGGGGTGCCCTCAAAGATAAGTGTTACGCCGACAAGCCAGAGACAATTGACGCTTTAAAGGACAATATTCGTGAAGCCATTGGTGAAATACAGCTGCACACAATCGATAATGTGCTTAAAAATTGGACCGATCGTGTAGGCTACTGCATGGCCAGCCGAGGCAGCCATTTGAATGAAATTATTTTCCATTATTAACCGGAAGGATTGTACTTTCAAATAAAAAAAAAATTTGAGAAAATATTCAGTAGTTTTTTTTCTATAGCATTTTCAAAAAAAAAAAGAAGTTATTTGGCGGACCCTTTAGTAGAATAAAATATGAATTATAAAAAATAAAATTATTTGAGACAAAACCCAAGAAACGAAAGGAAATAAAGAAACTAATATTAATTTACTATGGTGTCCCAGATAACCATTCCGTTTAATTGGGACAAATTCAGATCTGAAGTCGGTGCAAAACATCAATCACAATCTCAGAAAACCAATTTTAATTAAGAAGGTGAGCGTTTGATACGCGGCGCGGGTGAGGAGAGGGGTTGTACCGCACTATGGGTGTTCCGAGTTCATACTGCAGTAATTCGGTAGACTTTGCCCACATAATAATAATATAATAATTGCCAGATGTAATAGATAGATAGTTATATTTACCGAGCATCATGTCAATGCACATTGCGCGATCTGTTCCATCCAGCCTACTTAATGAAACTGTGGCCACATTCAGGAGAGCTCTTACTGCTTCACAGTTCTGTAAAGCTGTCGCTAAAAATAACCAAATACACGTTACAGAAACTGCAAATAGGTTTACAAAATTTGGACAAGCAAAATATTGGACAACATAACAATAATTTGAGTAATAACCAATTTTCACTTACTTGGACAGTTTGTGTTGCTTCCAGCAATCGCTTTCAGAAGATTGATACTCCAAGGGGCTAAGATCTGAGACCAGGGCACTTCCAATTCACATAACGCCGTTGCTATAATCAGTACAGCTTCGATTGATTGGTTTCCCATTCCTTGCTCTTTCTATAAACAACATTGTACATACACACATTTAAAACTTTCAAAATTTGAGAGAATAAAGGGAAAATAAACATTGCATTTATGGTATTTCTTTTACCTCATACTCTGTCTGACTTATAAACTTTGCCACTGCATCGTGGAATACCATGGCGAAATATTCTAAAACAGCCTCTCTCGCGGCTGGAAACGATCTCAGCAAGCTTATGGCTGTTTTTGTTAACTCCAAAACATTTTGTAAGCCTCCTCTGGTAGCCCCATAAATAAAAGACCTCAATTCAGACAGTGGATCGACCGAAGGGCTATTTAAAGGTGCCATTTTAAATTATATTTGAAATAAATGGGCATAAGTAATAAAAGAGCACTGTCACATCGAGACTTAAAACAGTAACATTCGAAGAGGTTATGATATCTTACTACATTTTAGTCATGATTGATAAAAAAAAAACAACCTCAAACTCCTCGAACTAATGCTCAAACCATAAATAAACCAGTCATGCTCAAACCATCTCAAACTAGTCAAAAGTCATAATAGCGCCTTCCACACGCACACTTCGGAGCGACCGAGTCCCGCGCCACTTCAGGCCGCCGCATAGAAAAGTCTCACAATGAACTGTGCTGTAAACCGATGGGTCTTTACTTTTCTGCGCGGCGGCCTGAAGTGTCGCGGGACTCGGTCGCTCCGAAGTGTGCGTGTGGAAGGCGCTAATGTCATAAAGTCAAACTTGCGTCAAATTGCTACAAGAAGCTACAAATTGCTACAAACGTCAGATTTGTCCATAGATATAGATGCATGATGCCATGATGCATAAGCATATTATTGCATATTGGATATCGTCGCCATGAGCGCCATTTACACGTACACTTCGGAGCGACCGAGTCCCGCGCCACTTCAGGCCGCCGCGCAGAAAAGTCTCACAGTGAACTGCGCTGTAAACCTATCGGTCTTTACTTTTCTGCGCGGCGGCCTGAAGTGGCGCGGGACTCGGTCGCTCCGAAGTGTACGTGTAAACGGCGCTAATCGTTCGCGTTGCCCGTTGGCCATAAATAAACCAATCATTGAGGGTCGACCGAGAACTCGGTCTCGGTCTCGGCATTCTCGGCTCCAAATTCTGCCGAGAACTCTGTCTCGGTTCTCGGCGCAAAAAACGCCGAGATCCTCGGCCGTAACCGAGACCGTTGTAAGTTGTAAGTAGGTACGGTATAGGATAATGGATTCAAATCTACCGAGCGCGTCCACATTCGTCACTTGGTGTCAGTTTGACGACCTCCATAGTCCAGTGACTAAGACTCTTGATTCACATTCCGGAGGTCGCGGGTTCGAACTCGGCATGCGCAAATAAATTTTATTTGATTAATTTGTGTTATTTCACAATTAATTCATTTAAAATAATATATAGTATATTTGCGGCATGTTCCAGAGTGTAAGATACTATCAGTATCGCCCTGGTGTAAGACCACCATTCAGAATTGAAACGTTGCTTGAAAATGGCTTTAGCCGTGTTTAGTGACCAGATCTGAATAGCCAGGTACTTCCCAACCTTCCTCTTCCCAACCTTCCTCTTCCCCACCTCCTTCCCCTCCCCGCTACCTTCAGCCTCACAACATACCCCAACTGGGGATGCACGGGAGCAGTTGAGATTCTTGTGCGGTATTCACTGTAAAAAAAAAAAAAAAGTGCGTGAGAGAGCTGTCGATTGTGATTGGTCGGCTAGGGTTTGTTAGGGTGTGTTATTTCGATTTAATGTGTTTACTAAGTAGGTATAATATTTTATTGTTTCTGTACTATGAAAAAATAGCGCATTTTCATTTTTTTCTCAGTTCTCGGTCTCGGCCTGAGATTTTAATTTATTCTCGGTCTCGGTCGAGAACAAAAACCAGTCTCGGTCGACCCTTACCAATCATCCGTTGGCATCGTTATTCGTTGCTTACAACTTACAATGCTCACATCAGTAGAGTAGCGTGCCTTGGAGGGGCCCTGTATCAAAATTAGTTGGGGGGCCCTAATGAAGGATAAAGCTTTCTCACAAAAGAAACAAAAGGCCTCTGTAGCCCGGGGGCCCAGTATCATTGATACGGCTGATACGGCGGTAGCTACGCTACTGGCTTACATTATAATGGTACGGCCATGCTCCACGCTGCCGCAAACTTCCAACTTCAAACGTTTGGACCAGGGATGTTCTGCCCAAAAAAATTATTTCCCTAGATTTCGAGGTGAAATTTCCCTAGAATTTCCCTAGATTTCGGGAGTACCAACTTGACAATAAAAACTCGCGTCGGGGAGGGGGGACGACGACGACAACGACTTAAAAAGTGTCCTTTTATTTATATAATAAACTTATATTGTATTTCTTGGGAATTAACAAAATTAACAGTTTTTTTTCTTTTTTTTTCAATTTTTATTTTATTTTTGAAATTTAAAAAACAAAAACAAAAAATTTAAGTAGAAATAAATAAAAATAATTAAAAAAAATAAAACTTTTCAAAACAAAATACATAATAAACGTTTGTTGTAAGTATATGTTATAACATTGTAAGCAGTCAAATTATTCAAATAATCACATTTACGCAAGTACGTAATCACCTGACTGTGTAACATTAATCCTAATGTTTATTAATTTGAAAGATATCGGAACTTAGTAGATGTACTTATAATACTGTGCTTTTCCAAATAAAACACTTTTTGCTAAGTGAAATAATAATTTCAAAGTATGTGTAATCACCATAAAAACGGAACTTGAAACTTAAATAATAAAAAATTTCGGAGGTCTCCATTTATCTTTTTAGATACATAATATCATTTTGAGTTGTCAGTGTTAAAAATAACATTGCTTGATAACATTCATAAATATACCAAACCACCCACATAACATTGCTTGTAAATACATCAACACTATTTAAGATTCATTGGAATTCCAATAAAAATCTGTTTTACCAGTATTATTGTCATATGTAATAAAATTTTTCCAGAGTTCGAAATTTCCCTAGATTTTGTGCTAATTTCCCTTTTCCCTAAAAAATATTTTTCTCCCCTAGATCTAGGGAAATTTCCCTAGACATACCATCACTGGTTTGGACGATTGTGTGGAGGGGTAGTTCGTGCGTTGGAAGTCCGAGTTGGAAGGATGGAGATAGAGTTGACCCGGGATCGCCTCCAAGGCGATCGGCGATGGCTGGTTCGTGCATGTTGGCCCAACTCATCAGTCCGCGCAATATTATTACGGCCGAGTGATAATAGTTTGAAATTATATTTGTTTTAGCTTTCCGAATCGATATCAATATTTTGGAAACCGAAGCATCGCCTGCACAATTATTGTAGCCAATTGATAAGGTACGGCGCCGAATCAGCTGTTCGACGTCAGCCATTTTGGAGTTCGGAATTCGGAGTTGAAGGGTTGACCGCAGTCACCACACGATCGACCAACTTTCCAACTCCGAACTACGTTGGAAGGTGAAGTACCATTATGCTACGTCCAGACAGAAACCAACCCAAAAAAGGCTGAGAAATTATGATATGCGTTCTTATGCGAGAGATGTCAAATATTTTGTTCAACTTTCTTCAAATAATAAAAACATAATTATTATGAGAGCATTAAAAGATTATAATAATTTTATTCTTATTACTAAGTAAATAAAACTTTTGTATAAATATTTACTGCTAATTACAAAAAAAAGCACCAATTTGTTACAAAACTTTCTATAAAATGAGCGGTGATTGGTCAAAATATTTGTTGGTTGATTCAAACCATTGCATATGCGCAGGGCTGGGCGGTATTTGAAATACTTGTATTTGAAATACGTATTTGAAATACAAATACGTATTTTGTATTTGTATTTCAATTACTTCCTAAAAATGTATTTTGTAATTGGTATTTCAATTACCTGCTGCTGAGGTATTTTGTAATTTGTATTTCAAATACTTATGGCTTCAAAATACATTTAGCGATCTTAATAAAGGGAGGCGTCTACTAATATCTACAGGAATTCCAAAAACTGAAAAAATCGAACTTATATCTATGAGAATCAAAGTGTTGACGAATATCTACAGCTCAAACTGTTGATTAATATCTATGAGAACCAAAGTGTTGACGAATATCTACAGCACAGGCAGAGGTTGGATTTGCAATTGTGTATAGCATATTGGAATAACGTAATATTGCGTATGCAGTTTAAAAAACTTAATTTATGTAAGTATGTATGTAAAAATCCCTAATATCGGACTATTGGACACATTTAGCTGATTAGTCCAACCTACGCTCTGTAGATATTAGTTCAACCTAAGCTCTGTAGATATTAATCAACACTCTGAAGTTCGTAGATATTAGTTCAACATATGAGCTGTAGATATTCGTCAGACATACAGGCTGTAGATATTAGTATCTGGAGTCAATATTGATAATGAAAAATAAACACACATAGATAATACATAGACTAAAAACGCTAGAATCCTGTACTATTGTTCTTTGCTATAGCTCTCTTACTAATGATTTTTTGTAGTTCTCTTATATCATTGCTTTATAATGTACCTACTGTACATTTTTTGGCATCATGCTAGTTATTATTATTGTCCTGTGCTATAATAGCACTGTTTTTGTTCATTTTGTGTCATATTATATTATACTTGTCATTGCTTTATATTGTACATTTTTGTATAATAGTATTAGATCGAGCACTATAGGAATAATTTGACTTATTACTAGATTATTTTTAAGTTAATTACTGTAGAGCGTACTTGAAATTAAATAACACAAAACTGCACTATACAAATGTCATCCATTTATATATGTATAAAAATGAATCCTTCTTTCCCTTGGTCACGCCATAACTTCAGAATGACTTTACCAATTTCATTCATTTTTATTTAAAGTTTTTTAATACTTTATAGAAGGTTCTTACGGAAAGTAAAATTCAGAAAATTACACAGGAAATTGGATAATTTCAGAAAACTTAACGACTATTTTAACTTCGCACGATTGACAGTTCGCGCGTTTGATGAAATTGAATTTAATAGGCAGCAGTTTTTTTTTGTAACAAAAGACTGATTGTCTATGGATTTTTTAAATTATAGATATTTTAAATAGGTACCTATGTTAGGTACCAGATTTGATTGATTGTTCTTATAATATAGAAAAAATAATATTTGTAATATGTGAAAAATTAAAATTTGAATAAAAAAATTGTAATAGCTGGCACGCGAGTTGTTTGAAAACTGAATGTACCTACTGGGACTAAATATATGGATGGGGGAGTGGGAGAGGGTAGGCAGGGAAGGTGGAAGAGGAATGCAAGAGGGGAAGGACATGCAGGGAGAAACAATTTATTTCTTTGAATATGGCATTGCAATGCATGCCGGGAACCAGCTAGTGTTATTATAATAATAATTATTACAATCTAACACCTAAGTCCTATACCACAAAACTTTACAAGTGGAGCGGAGACGAGATGTGTCTCCTGAGCAATATGATTAGTCAATTTTAGCACGTCTCTGTTTCACTCTGCTCAGCTTTGCTTCAATTGAAACGCACCCTTAGATATGGGCACTTACGACAATTTATTGCAACCAAAGGTTCTACCAAAACCAAATGTATTTTGTATTTTGTAATTTGTATTTTGTATTTGAAATTAAAAAATGGTTAAAATACTGTATTTTGTATTTTGTATTTCAAATACACGACTTGAAAGTATTTTGTATTTCGTATTTTAAATACATGCGAAAAAGTATTTTGTAATTTGTATTTTAATTACAGCAAAGTATGTATTTTGCCCAGCCCTGCATATGCGTAAAAATAAATTCGAAAAAAATAAATCGTATTATTTTAGATACGCGGTGTTGTAATGTAAGCGACGATATATAGATGATTGTAGATTTGGTATACCACTATTTGTGGTTTTTTCACTTTGTCATTTTTCGGCGGAGGGTGATAGCAGGTATGGGCAATTTAACTATTGATATTTTACCGATAATTACCAAAATTTCAGGAAACTGTTGGTTAATCATCGAAAGATGTTTTCATTAAATCGCTAGGATGCGGATGACGTAGATTACGGCGAAATCTAAAATATCTCGACACTGTGCCGTCCATTGGGGTCCAGTACCGTCCAGTGCCGTCCATCAAAAAAATCCATGAAAACAAGGTTCTAGTAATTCCAATTTTTAAAACCAATATTTTCGTTAAATAACAAAAATGGATATCCCATCAGCCAATATAACTTCCATTGCGGGGAATACAATGATTGATTTTCTATTTCTTATTTATGTCTATATCGTATTACTTTCTTTTAGAAATTTCATTCCAGGCTGTGTTCGGTATTTGAGCAATCAATTTTTATTATTAATTTAGCGATGTAATACAGAAAAAATCTTTTCTGTTTGAAAATTTGAGGACTTAGAAATATTATAGAAGTTAATTTAAAATTGTGAGTATAATAATACATCGTGCCTTTGCTATAATCTAGCATTTTTTGTTTTATAAGCCTATAAAAAAAATTGCGTAATGAGTGCATGATTTTAACTGAGCCTTTTTTAAATAAAAATATTACCTTTAGGGAGTCATTATTTTTAACTAAACATTTAATGATTTAACTATTTTTTTCCAAATGCTTCTACTTAAAATTCGGTCATTAAAACATTGGCTCACCCACAGGGTGGTTCGGGGTTAAAACCCCCTCGAATTTCGGAGTCTTCTGCCCCGGAGATTCAAAATACATTATTTATTAAGCCCTCTTCCCCGACGTTTTAAAAACATTGTTTTGTCAATCAAAAGCAACATAAATCATAATAAATAAGGTAATGGACAAGCAGAAAAAATGACTTTACATACGAACAAGCCTTGCAAGTTTGTAATAAAACTGTTCATTGTAAGAATGTAATAAAATATGCAATGTTGATATTTTTAGTCTGGAAGATTACTACTGCATCTCAATTTACATTTACATACTTTATAAATAATTTGGAATAAACATCCATTTTGGTTGGATTCCAAAGTTTATTACTAATCCAGATCCCAGCATATTGTACCTATAGATGGATACTGAAAGAAGATAAATCCGAAATGGTCCCAAAGAACCCGATCCCAGAATGTCGAATCTGCTAAAAATTAAAAATCGTTTTATTGGCTTATTATAATTTCTTTTTGACTATTATTATCATTTTTTACGATCTCCCCCGACGAAAGTGTTATTTTAGTTAATTCATGCATTTTAAGAAGTAAGCGGAAAAAATATATTTCCTATTTTAGTTAAATGTATTTTTTTTGAAAAATTGAAAGATATTAACTCCTGCTTGTTTCAGATGAAAACATAATCTATGGAAATAAATCGGTCAATAACCAATCTACGCAATATGTGACATTTATATATCTATGGATAAGTGTGATGTTTTCGTGTTTTTAGTTTTATTTTAAAATTGTATTGCCTGTGTATTTTAATTTAAAATGAGCAATTACAGTCTTACAACTATCGCCCACTGAAAGTTTAAGTGTTCTGCATTATTTGCCGTAAGTAATCAATGAACTTTTTATAAAAACTATCATTGCCTATTTATTATCGTTTTCTCCTATCACTCGATTTTTTGATACATTTTCCTTATTATTGTGTTCTAAGTCTAAGCAGCCAGAATGAACTCATAATTATATGATTTTTGCATACATACGGAATGTTTTTATTTATTTATCTGGACAAACCAACGGGTTAGACATTTACACAAATCTGTATTAAAATTGTATCGTAAACTTCATATTATTATGATCAAGTCTACCTACGTGTTGAAATAAATCATCGTCGCTGTGACGCATTGACCTGTTTAATTTTGCATTTATTTTGATAATTTTACTACTATTATTACTTTTATTGTATTTTTTTGCTTTCACCAAATTGTTTCCCTAACTGACGTATCATAATAGGTACCTTACTAACATAGGATTATAGTGGATAATAAATAATAATAACAACAGTGCACTTGATTTTGCAGAAAATATTTGATGCTGATATTATTAGTTGTGGTAATTATTCACCTAACCACCGCACTTTTGGGCACATATTATGGAAATTACATTCTCAAGAAACAACTATGCCGCGGTCCACTTCTAAAATTTATTTTTATAAACGGCTGAAGTCTAGGGCTCAAGATTTTTGGGGGGGCGCATCTTACAATATTTTGAGAATGTCTTTCTCAGTGCTGTGATTTGCGCCCCATAATGCAATGCGCCAGTAAGGGAACGTACCCATACTACGTGACCAACTTTTTGCAATTTTTAACCCCCCCCCCCGGTGACCAAAAACCTAAGCAACCAGCCGCTCATTTGTACCAAGCGTGACATTTTGAAGACCCCCCCCCCCCAAACGTGTCACGTAGTATGGGTACGTTCCCTAAAGAGCTAACGGGGCGACAATCGAAAGCATTTGTTGTGGAAATATTTTCGTCTGCGGCGCTTTTCCATGTCCTTAATTTAAAGATTCACATTCCATTCGCCTGCACTACACATGTACCCAAGGGCGGATCCAGGGGAGGGTCATGGGGGTCATGACCCCCCCCCCCTGGGCTGGGTCCAGGACCTAGGTGAACCACTAATTAAAGCTGGATCCGCCCTTGCAAGTACCCCAATTGGGGATGCCGTGAGAAAATTTCCGCGTGAAATTTATAACTTGTAACTTATTTTCTAATCCCTTCACTCTCGTCATTTATCCAGTTGGGATGCCATAGATACCTAGTTTCACAGGCCCGAGATTATTGATGTCTCCTTTGCGGTATTCGCAATTTTATTAGTATTTTTTTTTATATTTTTCAAAAATAAGTAGGTAGGTAGGTACCTAGTGTAAAACACAATTCAAAATGAATATTGCTGATTTTTTTTTTTTACAATTAATTTAAACTTAAATGCTGACATGACACTGTCTTGCACGAAACCCTTCAGTATTATTGAAGGGTTATAGAGAGAAACATTATTTTGATTGTTGTTTCCATGTACCTACTAGGTTTTCGGCTTTCAAAAAGGACCCCCAAAATCAGTGTGTCCATGGAGACCTTCGTTTGGCTTGAGTCTGCCCTGCATTTAACCAATTTATTGAACTTTTTTTTTTTTACATGAGCTCCACGCAGGAGGCCCAGAGGAAAATAATTTCCCTCAGGGCCTATGTCATCTTTGGGGCTGCTGTGTGGAGGTTTTTTTTTAAGGAAAGGAAGGAGAGGAGAGTTCTGGGAAAGAAAAGGGTTTAAGGGGTGGGTAGGAATATGGGGTTCAGTGTGTCCAGGTCATCCGCCTCTAAGACCTAGACAAACCTCACCCCATGGACCCGGGCACCCCTTCTAAATCACCAAACGTAGCGAACCACTTGGGGTGACCTGTGGCAGAGGTGTTGGTTATCCAATAAAGGTTCCCGGGGCGGCGGTACCCATTCCCGCCTTCCAAATTGTGAGTGAAAAAATAAATATTATAATAAAAATTAATGTAATTAGAGGAGAACTACGGTTGTTTTTCACTATCTTGTAAAAATGTAATACAATCACAGACATATGAATATTAATAGACCTGCCCTAAGCGATAAAAGCGTATTATTTCCCCCTCCCCATACCGGTTCCATTGGAACCGGCTGGGATCGAGTATGGCTTCGCGTGAATCTAAAAAATTAGACGTCATCATTCTTCTGCGAGCCAGCGTCGAGCACTCATCGGTGCATTTTACGAAATAACACGGCAAAAATAGTGGTTTGTGTTTTGAAAACGTGTAAAAATAGAAGTGAAAAAGAGAATAAACCCAATTGTCGTATTACATTCCATGGGAAAGCATTATTTTACTTTATTATAAGCTTGTTCAGATCACATAATATGGTCGTTTTTGTAACACACACTATCACTCGAGACACATGGCGTGTGCTCAACGCTGTTTTATGGGGTAAGTAAATTATGAAACATTTGTAAAAGTGTCTTAACTAAAAACGTCAACAAAATATTGGACTATGAAACTAGGCGAACTTTACTTTGCTGTATTTGGAACTTGTAAATTTGTTAATTTCGCGGCGAGCAATTCGCGCTCCCGTGTAAAAAGGTCTATTCATTAAAGAGCAGAGTTTACTTTTAAGAACTAAATGGTGATATTATAATGCGAGATGCCCATATACTTTCAGATTGAGTTATTGACGAATCACATATCACCGAATTCATCTTCCCGCTCTGCGCCCCGCTGTAGTTGGTTTCTTCCCCTCACCTTTATGTTCTGGTCTATTAATATTCATATGTCTATGAATACAATAATGTTTACTGCTGTTTCCTTACAAAATAAAAGAATAATTGTATGTGTAATTCAAATATTAAAAAATAAACCCACTTGGTCGTTAATAAATAATAAATAAAAATATAAAAATAATAATAAGACGTCAGATTGATAGGGGGGGGGGGGTTGCGCTATCGGCACACTAGCCCTTTGTATATATTTATTTATACAATATGGACAGTCCAGATTCAGACACGCAATTTTGACATTAAAAAGCTTGCGCTGTTTTGTTGTACACGTATTGCTTATATGCTCATTAATTATTATAGAAAAAAAAGTATTGACAACCCCTGCCGTTCTTGAAATATTGTACATTGTCTTTTCTACGATACCTACGTAATATTAGGTCCTTACATATGAAATTGGCGTTTTGTATTGGAGGAACATAAAGTCGATTTTTTTTTTATATAAGTAATATATTATTTATTTAATCAAAGTATGTACCATTGCTATCTATGCACTTTTGCCATCTCATAGGTAGTTCATCGATCCCTTTACTAAAAAAAACCATTCGGACGGGAATCAATAAAATCTTTGAAGGCGGTTTGGACTGCTCCATCGGAGTTGAATTTTTTCCCTCGCAAGAAGTTATCCAAATTTCGAAAAAAAAAATGGTAATCTGTTGGGGCAAGGTCCGGAGAGTACGGTGGATGTCTTAGACATTCCAATTGAAGCTCCTCTAATTTGGTAGCCGTCTGTTGTGCAGTGTGTGGTCTAGCGTTCTAACGCGCGTTTGTTGATTTGCTTCACTCAATTCGTGAGGTACCCAGGCTAAAGTTCGGTTTATGGGGGAAATTCCTAAAAAATAAAACTAGTTATTTTTATACTAATTATGGGCCGGAAAATCCGAATCTGAAAGAATTAGGGAAAAAATTCGGTGTTTGGGAGAAATTCCTAAAAAATAAAACTAGTTATTTTTATACTAATTTGGGGTCGGGGAATCCGAATCTGAAAGAATTATGCGGCGGCAAGCAATATTAACTGAGTTACACGACTTTAAAAATTTTTATACACACACAGGAAAATAGCCATTTTGGAAGCATTTTGATTCCTAGACAATCAAACTAGTTATTTTTATACTAACTATGGGCCGGGGAATCCGAATCTGAAAGAATTAGGCGGCGGCAAGCAATATTAACTGAATTACAAGACTTTGAAATTTTCTATACACACACACATGAAAATATTCCTTTCGAAGGCATTTTGACACACGTAGTACAAAGATCATAGAAAAAACAAGAAATATACTAAAACATGTGCCGGCAGTGTTACCAAGTCTCAAAAATATTTATCCCTATATTATGAATTACGACTATCTCAACGGCCGCATTCTTAAACCAAATGTATGAAAATTCGTAGTCTTAAAAATGCGTAACCTAACCTAACCTAACGCTAGGTTTGTGTAACATGGTTTGTGCCCCTTTATACCGCCTGCTCGCATCACGGCAAAAAAACATCCCTGTTTTCAAGTAGTTTAACGGCTACGCTAGGTTTGTGTAACATGGTTTGTGCCCCTTTATACCGCCTGCTCGCGTCACGGCAAAAAAACATCCCTGTTTTCAAGTAGTTTAGCAGCTACGCTGGGTTTATGTAACATGGTTTGTGATACAAAAGTGAGTAAAATTTATAAAAAATAAGTACTTAAAATATAAACATGTTATTTTACGTTATTGATATTACTGCTTAATGGCAACACTTAATTTTGTGTGGTAAAAACATCTATGTTATCTTGTTTTTCTATGATCTTTGTACTACGTGTGTCAAAATGCCTTCGAAAGGAATATTTTCATGTGTGTGTGTATAGAAAATTTCAAAGTCTTGTAATTCAGTTAATATTGCTTGCCGCCGCCTAATTCTTTCAGATTCGGATTCCCCGGCCCATAGTTAGTATAAAAATAACTAGTTTGATTGTCTAGGAATCAAAATGCTTCCAAAATGGCTATTTTCCTGTGTGTGTATAAAATTTTTTAAAGTCGTGTAATTCAGTTAATATTGCTTGCCGCCGCATAATTCTTTCAGATTCGGATTCCCCGACCCCAAATTAGTATAAAAATAACTAGTTTTATTTTTTAGGAATTTCTCCCAAACACCGAACTTTAGCCAGAATTAGGCGGCGGCAAGCAATATTAACTGAGTTACACGACTTTAAAAAAATTTATACACACACAGGAAAATAGCCATTTTGGAAGCATTTTGATTCCTAGACAATCAAACTAGTTATTTTTATACTAACCATGGGCCGGGGAAACCATGTTACACAAACCTAGCGTAGCCGCTAAACTACTTGAAAACAGGGATGTTTTTTTGCCGTGACGCGAGCAGGCGGTATAAAGGGGCACAAACCATGTTACACAAACCTAGCGTAGCCGCTAAACTACTTGAAAACAGGGATGTTTTTTTGCCGTGACGCGAGCAGGCGGTATAAAGGGGCACAAACCATGTTACACAAACCTAATCTATGATCTTTGTACTACGTGTGTCAAAATGCCTTCGAAAGGAATATTTTCATGTGTGTGTGTATAGAAAATTTTAAAGTCGTGTAATTCAGTTAATATTGCTTGCCGCCACCTAATTCTTTCAGATTCGGATTCCCCGGCTCATAGTTAGTATAAAAATAACTAGTTTGATTGTCTAGGAATCAAAATGCTTCCAAAATGGCTATTTTCCTGTGTGTGTATAAAATTTTTTAAAGTCGTGTAACTCAGTTAATATTGCTTGCCGCCGCCTAATTCTTTCAGATTCGGATTTTCCGGCCCATAATTAGTATATAAAAAAAAATTTTTGGACCATCCCCCATAAACCGAATTTTTTCCAGTACCCACCTTACAAGCTTTTTCACCTTCCCAATTTGCTTCAAGTGGATTAAAACAGTTTTATCACTAACACCGCAGCCTGCAGCTAACTCGGACGTGATTTGCGATGGATCCGCTTCCACAATAGCCTTCAATTCTTCATTATCAACTTTGGTCTCAGACCGTCCATGGGCTTGTTCTGCAGGTCGAAATTTCCAAAACGAAAACGTTGGAACCAAAAACGCACTGTGTTTTCTTTTGCGGCACCGTCGCCATACACATCATTAATCCTTCGAGCCGTTTCTGAAGCACTGGTGCCACGGTGGAACTCGTACTCGTAAATAACGCGATATTTCAAGTTTTCCATTTTGTAAACTAAGTGACGCAAAGAAAAAAAAAACAATTAAGGAAAAAACGAATGAATTATAATTTTTGAAACACAAATACATGAGTAAATAGCTGTATAAATTTGAATTTGGAATTCCTAACCAAAGAGAAGATATTTGAGATCAAAGTTGCCAGTACGGCAAAACGCCAATTTCATATGTAAGGACCTAATATTTGCGATTTTTAATAATATGTCATATTTGTTTTTAAATTCTTTCCATACATAATATATTTATTTTGTCTGTGTAACGTTATAAATAATCTAAATTATTAAAAAATCTTCACTATTCAGTGGTGAAAAACCCTTGATAATATCTCAAATTTAATATTTTTGTCATAGACCCCTGCAATTCCAAGGCACGAATCTTCTATCTTCTATCTATCTATCTATCTATCTTCTATATAATCTGTCTTATCTATATATCTTCTATCTTCTTCTTCTATATTATATAAATAAAAATGAATCGCCGAAATGTATGTAAGCGCATAACTTCCGAACAACTGCACCAAATTGGATAATTCTTTTTTTATTGTGTTCGTTATGGTCAGGACAAGGTTTGTATAAAACTACTGGTGAGCTCTGGCATTACGAAATTTGTATAAAAAATTGCAATAGGTGGCACGCGAGCTGTTTGAAAACTGAATGTACCGGGACTGAATTAATGGAATGCGGGAGGGTGGAACTCGGGAGGGGGGTTTGCGGGACGGGGGAAGCAGGCGAGGGGAGTGGAGAGAGGGAAGGCGGTGTGGGAACGCGAGAGGGGAAGGGGACACGGGAGAGGGAAGGGAGGCGGAAGGGGAACGGGACGAATGGGAAAGGACACGCAGGGAGAAATAATTTCTTTATTAAATGGCATAGCAACGCATGCCGGGAACCAGCTAATTGTTAATATTTTAATGATTATTAAAAGCAAGGAAATTAGTTGCATGAAAAAATATTTTTAAGGACATACCCACATCGTGTTCCACGTTCGTACCCCGAAACTTTGGGGAATGATTTTTCATAAAAATCTAAGAAAAAAATTGTAATAAAGTTTTTTTAAACAAAGCAATTTTTTTTAAATGTCTAGTCTTAAGTCAGTGTAATCGTTCGTTAAGAGCGTTTAACCAGCCAGCGGACGAAAATCCACATTTTGTCGAAAGTTGTTCTTACGATCGTGCAGGGCGGTTACAATGAGAAAGATTAATTATTCTCCGTACCAGCTTTTTTAAATTATAACTCAATATCGAATTTATTTCAATTCAAATTAGCTTTAATTTATACCTTCATCCAAAAATGCTGAAAGGCGTGATGATAAAACTATTAAAATAATGTACTTTTTGTAGTTATTATTTGATTATAAGTATTTTCATTTTTCAATAATGTCTAAATTTAATAAGAATGTTAAAAAAATCTGAAATATATTAGTTTGTAAGTGCGCAAATAAATACACAAACGGACCAATTTTCGCCAAGAAACACAAGTACGTACATATTTTTTAATGATTTTATTGAAACTAAAATTAAAATTCTAAAACATACGTTTGCTAGATAATGTATTGATTTATTTTACTGCATGATTTTATTATTTGAAATGGGTGTGGTATAATACAAAAACTTTTTTGAAAATTGAACAAATCTGCCAACGACCTATGGAATAACCTTATTATACTAAAAATTTAAAAAATTTCTCAAAATTTATTACATACGAATGCTAGATAAAAGAACAATCTTTCGAAATCCATTTATAATTTTTTGTGGAAAAGAGTCAATACGTCTAAAAACTTTTTTGAAAATGACGTATTTCCGGTTTTCTCTGGTAATGCCCTCTTAAATAGCTAGAGCAAGGTAGTTCCTTTTTTGTAATTTACATTTAGTCGCAAATCCACAAATGATTTCCAAAATGACCTTACTAACTCTTTTGAAGCGTTGTGGCATGGTGGGTCCTTTTTTAATCACTTAAAAAATTGTGATAAGAATTAAACAGTTTGTTCTGTGAACAATAGACCTCCCGCCCAAAAAAGTATGTTTCTAATTTTGTCTTCTCTACATCTTCTCTACATATTATAAAGAAAAGTCCCCCGCGCCGTCTGTCTGTCTGTCTGTTCGCGATAAACTCGAAAACTACTGAACGGATTTTCATGCGGTTTTCACCAATAGATAGAGTGTTTCGTGAGGAAGGTTTAGGTATGCAATTTGTCAAGGATTTGTGTAAATTGGTTGAAATATAACGATAATTGTTAGAAGTGTCGGAAAAAGTCAAGCCACCTGGTAGCTTTCATCGAAAACGCTGCCTAATCCTTTTGGGATATAACAAAACAATTCATGGTGGGATATTCCTCTTTTATAGATCTACAAAAAAGTCCGCGAGGGTATATATCTATCTTTTCCGGATAGCTTACTATACCCATTCTATCTTCTAAAAAAATGGTCACGTACATTGCGGTAATTGAAAAGTTATTTAGACGGCTACAGTATTAATCCTTATTAACTTAAATACGTTAGTTACCCCAAGCATTTCATGCACATTATTATAATCTTTCACACCATCTCTACGTATTATAAATTGAAGTCCTCCGCGGCAACTGTCTGTCTCTTCGCGATAAACTCAAAGACGGCGGAGTGGTTACAAAGGTTGGATTTTACAAAGTGTTTTATTAGCCACAGCAACGCGTGGCCGGGTCAGCTAGTAAGTATATAAAAACCAAAATTTCTTCTGAAATAAATTTCTTCGTACTTTATTATATGATGCATATTTTGGCAAACATGTATCTAAGAAATAAACGTTTTTAGAAGTGCAAGCAATGCCGTCAAAATGACAGTTTTTTTATTGTTTTCTTTTTGGGGAATTAAAAGCAACTTCAAATGTTTTTTTTACTGTATGAACGAGATCAAAAGTGAAATGATAGCTTTCTTGCAAATTTCTTAAATAAAAAGACTATGTTTTTTTATTTTTTGAAATTGTTATAAGTAAGCTTTTTTTCTACTTTCTAAAATGGTATTTGTTTTTAGGACTCCTTCAAAAAGAAGATATATACCTATAGTATATTTAAAATACCTCGGCAGGGACCATAACGTTCAGTCAAAGTTAGCCACCTAGTCGAAGTTAGCCATCTAGTCTAAGTAACCAGAAATCGAACGTACAAACAAATTTACAGACAGATTAAATGCCAAACGGTCGAATCAAAACAGGACTTCGCTACGCTCAATCAATTGCCAGTCACTATAATAATCATAAGCCTAATGAAAACGAAAGTAATCATTGACTTTTAAGCAGACTATCGGTTGACTTTTTATTTTCGTATGTTTCATCGTACAAAACTTTTATTAACACAATTGTATTACATCTTTACATAGTATAAAGCAAAGTCGCTCCCGCTGTCTGTACGCTTAGATCTTTTAAACTACACAACGGATTTTCATGCGGTTTTCATCCATTACCAATAGAAGAGTGATTCACGAGGAAGGTTTAGGTATGTAATTTGTCAAGGTTTTGTGTAAATTGGTTGAAATATATAATATACAAAGGAAGTGGGCTGGCAAGCGGGTGGTGTGGATTTGATATGTATGCAAATTAACAGGTGGCGTTGGTTATAAAGGTTGGGTAATGGCGTTGTCAGTAGATGGTTTTGTGTTTCGTTAGCCACAGCAACGTGTTACCGGGTCTGCTAGTATATATTTAAATGCATATTAGAAATAATTTTATCACGAATGTGCAATTAATTAGCTTGCGATTGTATATTGCCATGTCATTTACAAGGTGCACCCATTGTATTATTATATGAAAGGTTTAAGATAAAGCACACTGGAGCCACGTCGGCAACGCAGTAAGACATCTGGAAAACTTATAATCCATACATTTTATATGAAAATAAATGCTTTAGAAACGCACTTGTCGCACTATCCTACGCTCCCACGCAACGCGCGCCGATCTGCGCTGTCCAAATCGGTATTGGACGTGTGAAAGAAAGATGGCGGTGAAAGAAAGGCCTTCCAAGGAGTTGATTTGAGATTTATGGTTGTTTGTTTTGACAGTTGGCGTTTATTGACGTGTAAGCTAATTTTTTAATGTTTGTTATGATATGTAGGTATAATAAAGAATATGAAATATCATATATTTTTATATGTATATTCAAAACATGTGCTGAGAATGACACGTATATTATAGCTGTGTGTGAAGAGCGTTCACACACCAATATATAAGTGGCTTGGCGTATTTTGGCATATCGCTCGCCGTACATCCAATTGTGAAGGGGAAATGGAAAAGGCTGAAAGTGCCAAAAAATAAAAAAAAAAACGATTTTTGCGTGGAATGTGTTGTAAGCGACATCGCCAATAACCCAGAGAAAGTTAAAAGTGCCAGAAAAATTTCTACTAGTTCCTAAAGCAGTCGCAAGGAGCAGCACCCTGAAAGCGCCCGCTGACCGTCAGTGGAAAAGGCTGAAAGTGCCACCTGCGCAGGTCTGGGTGTGGTTCTCTCCAGATAGCTGCAGTCAGTTTGTAAGGCTGAGCTGCCTTTGTTTGCTTCCTTCAGTTCCACACCAGGGAACCGTACAAGAGTGATAGAGTTTGGTATTTTGAGGTAATCCTTTGTAGTAAAAAACACTTGTGTTGTGATACTGGATGTTTGCAACTGTTTATTCTGAAGAATAAATTTTACAGAGTGATTTTGTCTGAACACTTGACTGTGACAATAATTTAGACTAATTAATTTACAGAGTGAACGACGGTTTGCTAAACAAGCAGAGTTTAGACGAGGATAGAGAGAGACTGTTTGTAAGATTGTGGTTAATGTTTTCAAGAGAAGAATAATGACAGCAGCGTCAAAACACGCCATTTATAGACACAAAAGTGAAAGTTTATGTGCCAAAGACAACAGAGAGTAATAGACAAAACATTTATGGCGATCTGTGAGTAAAAGGTGGCATAGACGCGAAAGTTTAATATAAAGGGCTCTACACATCGAGATTAAAATGAATGAAAAGGAAATGTTCAGTGCTACATGAATTTAAATATAGAATGGACAATCACAACACACAACATCCAACACCACCCGCCATGATGAATGTGTGTTTTCATTGCAGTAGTTGCTTTTGGCTAAACTTTCAGCCTTTTAACTAACAAGGTATGACGCTTACAGCGTTTCCCAAAAAAAGATATGATGGCACTTTCAGCTTTTCACATGCAAATCTAAAGTTATATATGTACATTAAAAAAAACTACTCTTGAAAAATAAATAAGAATATTTTTTGTATTTTTAATGAATTTTGTAGATTTTTAAAGAATACAGTATCAGTTTTATGAAGTTTTTATTGAATATTGAAAATTTTACTTTGTGTCACTTTCAGCCTTTTCCATTTCCATTACACAATTGGAATATATGGCGAGTGATACGCCGAATACGCTCTAATATTTACAATAATTCCCATAATATTTTATACAAGGTTGAAGTTAATAATGATGATATTATTATAAATGGCATTATTTTTTTGGTATTACGCCCTTCTGGACTTTTACATTGTTAAAATGGGAGATGAGCTACATGGATTTAGCAAGTTGTTATAGTGATTTATAACGTAAAATAAAAAGGGTTTTAATTTCAATTTTAATACAATATAATTCCACCACGTATAACAGAACAATAAATAAACTAATAAGATCCATTGATTATCGCGATGCTGCGATTCAAATTTGCGTAGCGTGCGTGGGATAAGTGTGCACGTCGGCCTGGGAACGTAATACTGCATACGTTGCGTACTTGCGGACGTGGGCCCAATGTCTACCTTTATTGTACGAATTTGTATTTCTCCACCCATCACGAGTATATTGCAGATATCACGATGATTTGGCGCATATAAGCTTACCTTCGTAATAATGACTTGCATTTCGGCGTTCGGAAAGCGTACATATTGAACAAAAAGGTGGAATTCAAATAATGACTCCAAGTATTGGAATTTATTTCGTAATTCTGTGTTGGTATTATTGAAGTGTCTATATACCTCAATTGTTGGTATACATTTTTTTCGCTCTAGTTTTTGCCCCGCCTCTTATTCCAATATTATGAAGTAAGATTTCATATTCTCACGCGAACTATTTGGAACGACTATACAAACGATTTGGCGACCGCTGACCTATACACTAGTATACACGGTGTCCGGAAACTCTCTAATCTATTTCACGTTACGAGGCGATTTTGTGGTATATCTTTTTTTTTGTGCTTTCGTTTTCAAGTCAATTTTTTTTTTTTACAGTGAATAACCGCACAAGAATCTCAACTGCTCCCGTCTGGAGCCAGTGAGACTATGGCATCCCCAATTGGGGTATGTTGTGAGGCTGAAGGTAGGGGGGAGGGAAAGGAGGTGGGGGAGAGGAAGGTTGGGAAGTACCTGGCTATTCAGATCTGGTCACCAAACACGGCTAAAGCCATTTTCAAGCAACGTTTCAATTCTGAATGGTGGTCTTACACCAGGGCGATACTGATAGTATCTTCCACTCTGGAACATGCCGCAAATATACACTATATATTATTTTAAATGAATTAATTGTGAAATAACACAAATTAATCAAATAAAATTTATTTGCGCATGCCGGGTTTGAACCCGCGACCTCCGGACTGTGAGTCAAGAGTCTTACCCACTGGACTACGGACGTCGTCTTGGAAATTTTTAGATCCAAAAAAAATTGAGTCCGAATTGGAAATTTTTAGATCCAAGAAAAAAATGGCTCGCTATATTTAATATCAGCTGTTACATCGAAGCGTTGACTACGCACCAAAAGTTTTTTATTTAGTGTCCGACCGAAACAGGACTCTCTAGCGAAACCGAAGCCGAATCTTCGGTATCTGTCTCAGTTTCGGCCGAAACCGAAACTTTTTTAGACATGTTAAAAATCTATTGTTTACTTAAATTTGGCTTATATTTTACACTTATACAGACAGTTAACACGTTAAATGAAATATAAACCTGTAAATGTTCCCAATAAAGAGAAAAAAAAGAAAAAAAAAACAATGATTGAAATGTGTGAAAAAATAATAATAAATATTTTATATATTACTGCTATAAAACAACACAAATTATAAAAATTAATAAAACATGTTAAAAAATTAATAAAACATAATGTTCTTGGAACAAAAATTTGTTAATAATTAACACTTACGTTATAAAGGAAAGATCTCATCAATTGAGAATTTTTATTGCACGTATTAAATGAACTCAGCTGATGGTGAGGGTGACACACGAGCCACGAACTCACCCGAAGTCAGCCGAACGACGCGCGATAATTCACGAATGCAGAGTTTCGGCGCGACCGAAAGTTCGGCAGATTTTCTGCTGAAACCGAAACTGATGCCGAAACTAGATTTTTTTTGCCGAAACTTGCCGAAAACGGTTTCGGCAAGTTTCGGCATCAGTTTCGGTTTCAGCAGAAAATCTGCCGAATCTTCGGTCGGTCACTATTTTTAACCCTTATTTGCAGAAAAAATTGAAAAAGGGAAAAGAAAAAAAACTATGTGCTCAGATCGAAAAAAAAACGAGTGTGCTTTAGACCACACGACTGAAGTAAAACATCACTAACTTATATCTCCCTCTCAACTTCCGTTCGCGTCGCCCGACCGTTCGCCTCGCCCGATCACACTTTTCAAAACGCACTCGTCACGCATTCACCAGCTTACTCCCCAAGTCAAGCGTGCGTAAAGGTCCGACCGTTCGCCTCGCCCGATCACACTTTTCGTAACGCCCTCGTCACGCATTCATCAGCTTACTCCCCAAGTCAAGCGTGCAAAAAGAAGTTTTACTTCAAAAATTGTATTATGAATTTTCCGTGTGATATAGATTCACCAGTTACAGTATCCTACTTGTAGTACAAGTACCCTGACGCCATGTAGAAGGTAATGGCGGTATTTGCCGACCAAGATTATTCTTGGTTAATATTTTCACTTATGATTGATATACAGAAATATTTAAAATTGATATTTAACTGTGAATTTTTAGGTTGTCTTGATGTTTGCTCCTCAATTCATTTTTTTTTAAATTTCACGTATAAACCCATCATGACTAGAATGAATAATGCTACGTGTTTATTATTCAATTGGTTTGTATTGTTTTTTTATTATTTATTATAGTCAACATTTTTTATTGATTTTGTATACTACCACGTACATATGAATATATCTGGACCTGCCCTAAGTGATAAAAACGTATTATTCCCCCTCGCCATGGAACCGGCTGGAGCTCCTCCTTGACGCCAGTTCGCCCCGTGGGGAGGGGATAGAGCCTCGCTTGAATCTAAAATGTGTGACGTCATCATTCTTGCCGTGGGCAGCGCGAAGCTAACATCTATACATTTAACGAAATAACACGCTTAAACGGCAGCTTGTGCTATACAACATACCTACATATCAATGTGCACATAGCGAATGTGGGCGTTTCCTTAGTGTGCTCGTCGCTGGTTACAGGGGTAAGTAAATTATGAAACATTTGTAAAAGTGTCTTAACTAAACACGGCAACAAAATATTGCTATGTAAAAACGGGCGAATCTTTTTGGGGTGTACATTTGGCCTACGCAAATATTTTATTAACGTGGCAAGCAATTCGCGCTCCCATGTAAAAAGGTCTATTCATTCAAAGCAGATTTTGCTTTTAAGAACTAAATGGTGATATTATAATGCGAGATGCCTATATACTGTCAGATTGATTTTTCAACTAATCACAGTCATCTTCCCCTCTTCGCCCCCCCATAGTTTGGTTTTACCCCTTCTGGTCTATCCATTTGGATGTCTATGTATACTACTAATATTGTTTACTGATAGAGCATGAACACTTTGACTTAACGCACGAGTAAAAATAGGTAGGGAAATAATACATAACCTACATTAATGTCATTAATCTACTATCTTCTTGATAAGATGATTTTCTTGGTTTACCCACTAATACTAACTGGGAAGTCCCTTACGTGATTTATTTATACGTGACGTGTATCACTTAACTCTTCAGGTAGATACTTTTACTGTTTTATCACAGTTTCTCGAGAAATGTCAATAATCTGTTGAAAAGTAAAGTAATGATATATATTATTTTTATGACATTTTATTATTTACTAGCGAGTCCTGGCACCCGTTGCAATGCCACATAAAGAAATAAAATGTTTCTCCTCTCCCTCCTTCCCTCTCTGCCCCTAAACTACATGAAATACACACATTTTTCAAACAACTCGCACTTGTAATTTTTTATAATTTACCTTATATACCTTACTAACTTACCTATTGTATTTGTTATGCAAATTTCATAAACCCAGAGCTCACCAGTATATTTTATAGACACCTTCGCGGGCTTGCGCACAACTCACCAAAGTTTTATCGCAATCGGATGAATGGTATAGGAAATAATTTCATAACGCCAGAGCTTACCATTATATATAGAAACCTTCGCGGGCTTGCGCACAACTCACCAAAGTTTTATCGCAATCGGATGAATGGTATAGGAAATAATTTCATAACGCCAGAGCTTACCATTATATATAGAAACCTTCGCGGGCTTGCGCACAACTCACCAAAGTTTTATCGCAATCGGATGAATGGTATAGGAAATAATTTCATAACGCCAGAGCTTACCATTATATATAGAAACCTTCGCGGGCTTGCGCACAACTCACCAAAGTTTTATCGCAATCGGATGAATGGTATAGGAAATAATTTCATAACGCCAGAGCTAATCGTTATATATATAAACCTTCGCGGGTACGCTTACAACAAATCGTCAAAGTTTCATTGCAATCGGTTGAACGGTTTGCAAAAGGGACAAACAAAGAAACATGCACTTCTTATTCACATTAAAAGTGGTTAAAACAAAGATTTTCAACTTTAATTTTGAAAGAAACATTTATTTTTATTTAAAGATTTTTCCTTTTTTATTTGCAAAGCAAAAAGTAATTTCTAATATTTTCTAGGTTTCGACAATTCGTGAGCACGTGACAGGGATAGTGACATGTTAGGCTGCGTATAAATTTACGAACCGAGCGCGAATTCATGGTTCGCTTCGCGGTAATACCTACTTGTTTATACACAGCATAAAGTCTCTTGCAAGGGCGGATCCAGGGGGGGGGGGGGGGTCATGGGGTCATGACCCCCCCCTGGGCAGGGTCCAGGACCTAGGTGGACCTACTTTTTACTTGTATCTATTATAATTAAAATTAAATTATAACTGCTTGTGACTTGACCACGACTGTGTGACCCCCCCCTGGCGCTATTTGACCCCCCCCTGGCGCCAAAGCTGGATCCGCCCTTGGTCTCTTGCCAATATATCGGCATTCTCCTCCTAAAGGGTTAACAGTGAACGATAGATTATAATATCTATTTTATATTGTCATTGAAACACTATTTTACAATTCTTTTCCACCACTTTCTTTTTGACCGGTCCCGTTCACCTTGCTACGGGCACCTTTATCGAATCTAAAGTATAGTACACGCCAAAAATTAAGACCGGCCTGAACATGGTATAATTCATTCTCGCGCAGTTACCGACTCCAAAATGAGTGTAAGCGAAAGAGAAAGATGCGTAAAAGAAATAGAAACGTGTGACTTAGAAAGGCGTGGGGGGGGGGAGGGCATGCGATGTTTTACGAGGAAATTTCTGATCAACGTCAGGCCGGTCTTAATTTTCGACGTGTACTATAATCGCTATAAATGTTTATAGGACATGTTTTTATGCATTGCGCATATCGGTATAATGAATGATTACGCATCAAGATTGTGATACTAAACATAATATTCATTGAACATATTTTTTTTTGCATAATACAAATTACATTACAGAAACAAACAAATAAACACAACATAACTAGCGCAGACCCGTGAAAAATCACGGTATATTATAATTGCAGGATTTGTGAAGCTGAAAGTATTTACAATTTTTTAAAAAGTTCAGTATCGTAGTTTGGGCGTCTTGTGTTCAATTCCTCGACTGGATAAATCCTCCATCACGAGTCCAGCTAAATTTTCCATTTAGTGTGGTGATAGTATGATATTTTCAAATCTTGTCAGATTATTCGTAACCCGAGAATATTTGTCTTTCTTCAAAAAAAAAAACGAGTGTGCTTTAGACCACATGACTGAAGTAAAACTACACTAACTTATAAAAGAACATATGAAATTGACATTGGGGTGACATATGACATTGGGGTGTCATATGACTATGGGATGACCTATGATCCTGGGGTAACCTACGACCGTGGGGTGACCTACGACATTGGGGTAACCTACGACCTTGGGGAGACCTACGACCTTGGGGTGGCCTACCACCTTGGGGTGACCTACGACCTTGGGGGTGACCTACAACCTTGGGGTGACCATCCTTATCCTTATCACTCCCCAAGTCAAGCGTGCGTAAAGGCCAGACCGTTCGCCTCGCCATCGATCACCCCAAGGTGAATAATAATTTAATTTAATTTAATTTTTACAAACGCCACACGGGAGGTCCATGAGGAAAATAATTTCCCCCAAGGCCTATGTCATATTTGAAGATGCTGTGTGGAGGGTCTTTTTAGGAGAGAAAGTTCTGGGAAGGACAAAAGGTATGAGGGGTGGGTAGGAATCCAGGGGTGAGTTGTCCCTAGCCGGCCTCTCGCGATCGCCCGCTAGGCGACAGGTGTGCACTTTGCAAAAACAAAAATTGTTCTAAAATCTAGATAAAATAATCTTTCCAATGTGGATATTAGAAATTAATAATTTTATTTCTAAATATTTAAATTATGATATTGAAAATTTAAAGCGACTGAAACGCGGTAGGGATTGTAAATACGCGTACCGGTCTCACCGGGACAGGAGTGCTCCTAGCTTAGCTAGGGTGGTACAATCGTTTCGTATCGTTATGTTAGGTCTGGAATTTGACAGTGTACGCGAAGCTCACGAAGGCGTGTGTGTAATATCTATTCGGCGATGTACGCTAAGACATTTTATAGATAGATGTATAGATTGTTCGAAATAAGTTATTTATTTTAATTTATGATAACAGCATGTTTGCCGTGTAAATTCAGCTTGTTTTCGTTACATTTGATAAGTGACCGGAGGCATGACTAGGCGGTTTTGGAATAAGTATACATTGTATACCTCGTACCACATAACTACATACATTACATTCAATGTGATTCAATCCAATATTGTATTTGTTAGCCTTTCTTGAAATATTTGAGTTTGTTTATGGACAAAAATATCTATTCATCCTATTAATATTATAAAGGCGAAAGTTTGTATGGATGATTGGATGTATGTTTGTTACTCTTTCACGCAAAAAAATCATAATCGACTTTAAAAATCCTTTCACTAATAGAAAGCTTTATTATTTGCGTTTTATTGGTAAGCTCTAGCGTTATGAATAAGCTCTGGCGTCATGAAATTATTTATTATACGTTTATTGTCCAGACGAAAAGCAAAGCGTTGCTAAGTAATTGTTTGACATGCGCCGTCATTTTGTTATTTTTGTTTAGGTTACTATGGATCAGATTAGGTACCTTTGATAGTAAAAATTCAAATATGTATAAAATACTAATCTACACTATAAATGCGAAACTGCGCGTGTTTGATTGTTGCGTTTTAATAGGTGGCACGCGAGCTGTTTGAAAAATGAATGTAACGGGTTTGGAGAGGAGGAAGGGAGGTGGAGGAGGCGGATTGGGAATCCCCCTAATACTATGCGAGCGAAGCCGGGGTCAAAAGCTAGTATTCAATATAACTTGTAAAAAGCGTTTTTCCCTAAAATAAATACTCGCGTTTAAAAGAGTAGATTATGAATTCTTTTGAGTATCACCTTAAATATTTTCCTGAAATTGGTTCTTAGTTTGAATTTAAATTAAAAAATAAATTAAGAAAGAAAACTAAAACTAAAAAAAACATTTTAAGGCGATCCAATAGTCCAGGAAAAAATCGAAATCGGAATTCATGCCCCTTTTGGGAGGAGTTTAAAAATACTTGAGAAAAAGCTTTTGGAAAGGTTGGAAAAGGTATTTTTTTTACAGGTTGATTTCGTAAAGGCCTGTAAAAAAGATTTCACGGAACTAAGCGACGCGGAGCCCCCGCTCCGTCCGGGGCCGAACTGATAAAAAAATGGGTGTGACAAGTATGTAGTCCTTCGGTGGACGGCATAAGGTTCAATTTGAAAATCCAAATTCGTCGACTGCCGGCCGTATTGTAAAATAACAGCGAGAAAATGCATATTTTATTTTATTTTGGGAAGTTCGAGCGTAAACGTAATTTTTTGCGATTATTATAAAAGAAACTGAATTTGCCACATTAAACAATAAAACCATATCCGAAAAGGGGTTTATAAAAAGGAGAGTTTGGACTTGAAAGTGTTTTTTATAGACCTTATACTTTAGTTTTTCCTAGGCTTATTAAAAGACTTATAAAAAAAATTACCGATATTTTAATGGCCGAGATCTATCTATAAGCATCTATAATACTTGTAAGAGATCAAAATTTTAAAACAAAAACATATGATTTTGCATTATTTAGTACGGCTTCATCTTAATGTTATTTTAATTAGTTAGTCAAAATACGGCGTAAAGAAAACACGTCAAATTATCCGTTTTTTAATGAAGTAGATACTACAATGCATTATTTTCGAAACTGAAATACACTGAAACTGTATTTTTTAACATTTTTTTTATATATTTATAATTTATTACATATTACACTAAAATCTCGATAAACTAGACAGCAGTTTGTCAACAATTCCTTTACATATTACCCTGATTGAATTCAACTTTTGCTAATTTAACTAACCAGCTAACTCATTCTGTTCCATGATTGGATTGATGATTGATAGGATATTGTCGCCTGTGGTGCACTAAGGAAGTTGAGTACATTTTTTTTTCAATGTTCACATTCAAACTTAAATACTAGTAATATATTTTTTTAATGTTCGTTTTCTATTATTATTGTATATTTAAATTAAGTCTCCAAGTTTAAATTTTATTAAGCCCGCCAAAACGAGCGGAATCCGAGCGGTAAGAGGCGGGGTGTGTGTGTGACGTCATTTGGGCCCTGGAAAACACGTCGCGTTAGCATTTTGTGTGGAGATTTTCTTAATTCTTCAATAAGGAATTTACAGGATGACGGATTTCGCGGAATCGAATAATGTAACAAATTACTTACTTTTGTAGGCGAAAATAGCGTATATTTATAGATTTATGGAGAATTTTGTATCTCTGAAAAACGAAATATGGGTGTCTGACGAAATTCTGACAGTCACGATTTAGCGGGAACGGAGATTCCGAGTTGGCAACACTGACAGCAAGCAAAGTTGATCATCTTTCACCTTTTTTCATACATTGACTACAATCTGCTAGTTAGCAAGTAATACGATTACACTGAGCGAGTTTACTAACAGATAGTGAATTTCCCAGATAGTAGCTTGTAAACTCGCTCAATGTCATCGAGGCTTTATTTAAACTTAAAAGAGTCATTACAAGATAGCAAGCAAAACTGTTTGGCGTATACCTCTCTCATCATAAACAAACCATCTCTCATGTAATAGAAAGAGATGCACCATAGACATTGCAATACCGTACAAACCGGGGAACAGATGACGTCAGAATTCTTTCGACCAACCATAAAGCGATTTTTGGTTTACGCCTTTTTAATATTTTTTTAAGAACGTTTAATTAATTCTAAGAATAATAATATAGAAATATATTTATGTATTTAGAATCGATATTTTTTGATCTACATCAACATAATATTTTTTATAAGTCCAAATATTTTTCACTCAACTTCCTTATTATTTAATTTACCCGTGTAAAAATATGTTATTTATAGCGTCAATGAGTTGTATAAACATAAAAAACTTTATTTAACTTTATAATACATTCTGAACACATTAAATTCTGACATAAGTCACCCCAAGTGGTTCGCTACGTTTGGTGACATGGGTGCCCGGGTTCATGAGGTGAGGATTGTCCGGGTCTTGGCGGCGGATGTGTCCGATGTGTCCCACCAACTGCGTGGCAGGCCAGATCGGGAGAGACTGATTGAGGGAAGCCTTGTGACCTCTCAGGTAGAATTCTTTTGGAACATCGTCTTGCACCGCAGTGGGAGAGGTGGATTCATACGTCCGTCACTCCTGGACCCACTGACCCCCAGATTCCTACCCACCCCTCATACAGTATCCTTCCCAGAACTTCCTCTCCTTCCTTTCCTTTAAAAGACCCTCCACACAGCATCTCGAAAGATGACATAGACCTGAGTGAAAATATTTTCTTCAGGGCCTCCTGGATGGAGCTATTGCAAAAAAAATAGGTGTCACACGCAAAGATAAAAGATCATCGCACGCACAATATCGCTCGTCATACAATCCCATACACAGACCTGTCACACCTAAGCAGATGATGCGCTCGAAGCTTAAAGTTATACGCCGTAACCGCTGCTGAGGTGATATGCGTCCCCCTCTCCGTCGTAAACAGGAGGGGGGTCATTTTAATTACGGAGCTGCGTAAACGTGCAGATGATAGCTGTCAAGTTGACAGATACAGTACAAGGAAATGACATACTGACCTCCTCTCCTACCATGGGAAGAAATATTTTATAGCGTAGTGTGTCGGTACAACACATAAGCGCTCGCGGTTCAACAGATAAGTGCTCTCGTTTTTACCGCTGCGTGTGACCGTACCGTTATAATACTGATATTGTTGGCGGGCTTATTGCCTCGCGGCAATTTCTACCAACCAACATTCGTTGTGAAAGGATGGGGCCACAGGGCCCGGGAGTTTGTCACTACGCTACTGACCAGCATTATCTGGTGGAATTCATAATAAATATCACGCTACATTTGAATTGAAATTGAACAGGTTTAGGAAAATTAGATATCTTCTCTATAATATAAAAATGAATCGCTGAATGTGTTGCTAAGCGCAAATCTCGAGATCAGCTGAACCGATTTCGCTAATTCTTTTTTTAGAATATTCCTTGAAGTACGGGGATGGTTCTTACGGAGAGAAAAATTAAGAAAATTGCGCAGAAAATCGGATAATTTCAGAAAACATCGCACGTTTGACAGTTTGAGAATGACATATTGCAAAACAATGATTGTTCAATCAGGATTCTATTTTTGAAAATCTTTAAGTTGATAAATTTATTTAAAGTAGGTACTCCCCTAATAGTTTGAATCGAATCAAGAATTTTAGATATTTTTAATAGGTACCAAATTTGTGGCACGCGGGCTATTTAAAAACTGAATGTACTGAGATTGAATATATGGAACGCGGGAGGAGGGTTGGCGGGATGAGGGAGCGGGAAAGGGAAGAGGGAAGGCGGGGAAGGTGGAAGGGGAACGGGGGAGGGGAAGGGGACGTGTGAGGGGGGAGGGAAACACGGGAGGGGGGTTCGCGGGACGGGGGAAGGGGGGGGGGGGGTGGAGTGGGGAGAGGAAAGGTGGAGGTGACGCAGTGGGAACGCGAGAGAAGAAGAGGACGCAGGAGAAGAAGGGGAGGCGGAAGGGAAACGGGACGAATGGGAAAGGACACTCAGGGAGAAACAATTTCTTTATTAAATGGCATAGCAACGCATGCCGGGAGCAGCTAGTTTACATATAAAAGTACCTCTTCATAACACGCCTAGATTATAGCCGCGCTTTTTATTTGTGTTTTTCTTAACGAACACCTGTTAAAAAATGCCGGTCATTAAATTAATAAGTATGAGCTGATATTCTCCAATGCGTTTTAGTCAAAATATCGATTCGCGGATGCACGAATTTAAATTCAGGAGCGTTTTTGTTTGAAGCTACCCGCTTTCCTTTCCCATCCCATGGGACATGACACGAGTCCAGAGATTCCCAAACTTTTTTTTCTCGTAGACCCCTTTCAAAATTTCACTGGTTTCGGTGGACCCCCTGCTGCTACATTTCTCAAAACTCGTCAAAAAGGGTGAAGATTAGATCTAACCACGGAAATTTGCGTCGCGGCTGAGTTCCAACCATCATCCCTGAGTTCCAACCCTAGTTCGGAGTGGTATAAATAATTAAAAAATAGTATATTTTCTTGTGTTCTATTTATTAAAATAATATGATTATAGACTTTATAGATTTTTTTACATTAGCTCCACACAGGAGGTTCTGAGTAAAATAATTCCCCTCAGGGCCTATGTTATCTTTGGAAATGCTGTGTGGAGGGTATTTTTAGGAAAGAAAGGTGAGGAAGTTCTAGGAAGGAAAAGGGTATAAGGGGTGGGTAGGAATCTGGGTGTCAGTGTGTCCAGGAGTGACGGACGTATGAATCCATTCCATCCAGTGCCGTGTATGGCGATGTTCCGAGAGACTACAGCTGGAGAAGTCAAAGGGTCTCCCTCAATTATTCTCTCCCGATACGGTCTGCCGTGCAGCTGGTGGGCAGACGCATCCGCTGCCAAGACCCGGACAAACCTCAACCCATGAACCCGGGCACCCCTACTAAGTCACTAAACATAGCGAACCACTTTGGGTGAACTATGGCAGAGGTGTTGGTTATCCAATAAATATCCGCCTCTCAAATTGTAAAATTAAATATTGAATATGCAAGTTTTTACAAGTACAGTCGTTGTTGACCTTCTTAAAATGCACTACTCAAAAAAATTAAGGGAGGTTTTAAAAAAAGAAAATTAATGCTAAATAAACAGGCTATCTGATCCACTTGCCAGCCTAACTGAAAAAAAATTTCAAGCCCGTGGACCAAAAAAAAAAACTAAAAATTTGCAAAATAATTTTTCGCGCTATCTGTTAGGATTGCATGAAAATCGTAGCTACAAAAAAAATAGCCAAAACTCTGAATATTGGAACCTTAAAGCTTCAAAACGCTTTTAGTCTCAATGCGTCCATTTTTCACTGAAATACAGCCTGTCAAAAATCACCGAAAAATTCGATTTTTATGCCTTAATTTTTTTGAGTAGTGTAATCATCATCATCTTCTTCTTCCCCTTATCCTATTCGGGTCGGGGACCCATTGCATCGACAAGGCGCCTCCATATGTCCCTGTCTTGTGCTGATTGTTCGGCCTCTGTCCATGGTAGCCCCATCCTCTCCTCACACAGTTTCTGGAGTTGCCTCGCCCAACTGTGTCTGGGGCGGCCCACTGGACGTCTACCCTCTGAGTAGTGTAATCTTTTTTCATTATTAGTTTTTGGGGTTTTACGCCGTGTTGCGCTACCTCCTTCTTTAGTCTTGACACTGCAATGCTGTTCGAAACGTTGGTTAAAGAAGGACGTAGCGCAGCACAGCATAACACCACAAAAACAAATAAAGAAAATACTTTTGGCCGTGAAAATCTAAAAACGTATAAGTGTAATATTTGCCTACTTTGATAGATACCTACAGCCAAGCCAACATTTTTGTTCTTTACTATCGAAACCAGATAAATTTTCGTGGACCCCCAATTTCAACTTATGGACCCCCATTTTTTTATCACGCCAACGTAGACCCCTGTCGAGTCTCCCGTGGACCCCTGGGGGTCCACCTGGACCACTTTGGGAATCACTGCACTAGACCCTCGATGCCCTAGAGACCTCACTCGAGAACACAGAGTCACTTGACCCAGAACTGTTCAGTGAAGAGCGGTGGTGTGATGTTCTTCAAAATACACCCGAGTGTAATGAATGACGCCAAACACCAGGAACAATAGGTTCATCGTCGAGTGTTTCGAGAATCATTGGTTTGTCATACCATACCTGCTATGAACGGTATTGACTTCTACCAGCAAAAATATCTAAATGTAATACTACCTTTGGGCGAGGAAGCCCTGAATTTTTAGCTGTAAAGTTATATGACATGTAACAAATTCTCACCCGGTACCAAATAAATAAAATAAAATAACTACGGGTTGTATCACAAAATTTGAACAATTCATCAAATTTCAAAGTTAAAATTCAAGTTTGAAAGATTTTTTCAAGTTCTGTTATTATTTCATCTTATGCCGGTTGTTTCCCGGTTGTTACATAATAGCAGATATTGTGTACGACTATCGCAGAACCTGAATATTAACTCTGAAATTTGAAGAACGGTTCAAATTCTGTGTAACAATTCGTCCTGAGTCCAGCAAATCTTGGCTTGAGCAATTACCGGAAAAATAACCTACAAGTATTTTAAAAACATCGTCACAGAGGTTACTGAAAAAAAGTCGAAGTCGCTGAAAACCCTCTATATACAATACCTATGTAGTTCCTCTCAGCATAGAATCTCCTAGGAGAAGAAGGAAGTAAGAACTAGAGGAAAGTATTCTGTGTCTCACTTATATTTCTTATTATTATTTATACTAGATAAGAAATAAAAATATGTATTTAGCAAACAAAATTTTTAAGTCTTTGTAATTGCTTTTAACAAGTAAACAATATTATTGTCACGTGTTTGGTCACCAAGCAATCGAATATTAAATTGATTAATGTGATATTAAATTCTGTAGATTTTAATCGACAGTTACACATCTTAGATTACGAATTTCCTCAATCAAAAATCGGAATTCATAATAATTATTGTCAAAACTTTTTTAAATCTCGTCCGTGTTATACAATCAAGGGGGGTATTTGCGGTGCAGGGGGCCTCTCGCTGGACATTTTGGGGCCCCTTATCTTTTACAATTTCGTATCGTATGTTTGTATGCTTTTGAGGTGTCGTAAACCTGTTAAAACACTGTTTCTTGAATTTATTTTGTACTTTTATCCGTTACTTCTGGTTTTAAATTCGGGAGCCCTAAGGTTGGATGGAAGCAGGACCTCTCGAAACAGCGAGATGTTCTTCTCAATAACTTTTACACTCTATTTCTGAAAAGTGTGACTGGCTAGAAAAATATTGTATGAGCGTAGCAAAGTCCTTTTTTAACTCGACTGTTAGATATTTTATCTGTCTGTAAAATTGTTTGCACGTCCTGCTTCCTGTTTCTAAAATCTGCTGCATCCACTTTATTATTCAAGCAAGTCTTTCTTGCTTGAATAATAAAGTGGATAACTTTGTCTGAGGTTTATATTATTCAAGCAAGCCTTTCTTTGTATAAGTGGCTAACTTTGTCTGAGGTTTATATTATTCAAGCAAGCCTTTCTTTGATTAAGTGGCTAACTTTGTCTGAGGTTTATATTATTCAAGCAAGCCTTACTTTGACTAAGTGGCTAACTTTGTCTGAGGTTTATATTATTCAAGCAAGCCTTTCTTTGACTAAGTGGCTAACTTTGTCTGAGGTTTATATTATTCAAGCAAGCCTTTCTTTGACTAAGTGGCTAACTTTGTCTGAGCGTTTATATTATTCAAGCAAGCCTTTCTTTGACTAAGTGGCTAACTTTGTCTGAGCGTTTATATTATTCAAGCAAGCCTTTCTTTGACTAAGTGGCTAACTTTGTCTGAGGTTTATATTATTCAAGCAAGCCTTTCTTTGACTAAGTGGCTAACTTTGTCTGAGGTTTATATTATTCAAGCAAGCCTTTCTTTGACTAAGTGGCTAACTTTGTCTGAGCGTTTATATTATTCAAGCAAGCCTTTCTTTGACTAAGTGGCTAACTTTGTCTGAGGTTTATATTATAATGGTACCTAATACGGTAGAAAGTTTGAAAAATAAAGTAATTGATCTACCTTTGGACGAATTGTATAATTCCTTTATTTGAAGCAAAATAAATGTTACATAATGTATTATACCTATGGGTTATAATAAAGTGGAAAGATACGATTTCTGAATAAATTTTGGTTTTAATTTATTAAATGAGAGAAAATTAGAAACATATGGCCAAACATTTGACCGGTCAGTGGCTAAATTGGCATTGCATTTGGATCCCACCCAGGCTTCTGAGTTCAGTTTCTCGGCTGGATAAGTCCTCCATTAAGATACAAGCAACATTTCCGCTTAGGGGTCGTCCATTAATCACGTGATGTTTTTTAGCAACTTTTTAACCCCCTCCCCCCCTGGTGATATGTGGTGAGGTTTTAGTCTACCCTCCCCCCCTCATACCCAAAATCATGTGTATTTTTTTTAGTACAAAGTATAATGAAATTTTCAGAATATTTCTTTGAATACAGGTATGATTTGATTAAATTTAGGAAAATTGTGCATCGTGATAAAAATGTCCAGACAGACATTAAGGTTTCAGGTTGTTTTTGGCTGGCCACGCGCCGCTGTTTGGTTTAGAAATCGTGCGTTCAACGAAAAATAAATACACGTGATATCTCATTATATATATTGTGATATTTCGTGATTTTTTTCCGAACCCCCCCCCCCTCCCTTTCGAGCCTCACGTGATTAATGGACGACCCCTTACTGTGGTGGTAGTAGGAGATTTTCAAATATTGTCAGGTCGTTTTTAAACTGGTGAATGTTTGTCTTTCTTTTCTAAAAAAATTAAAATACTTTTTTGGAGGTGAGATCTATTATTCACGGAACTATTAGTACCCATAACTATAATCCCATTACAATTACAACAGCTATCAATTCCATACTACTCGTATCAGTGTGGATATTTTAGCACCTCGTCAAATGAATCTAAATGTGATGTACCTATACAAGATACAAGTAGAAATATTATCAGAATATTTGTGTTTTCTTTCTTGGGATGAGTCGGAGAAAATGCGAACTCCTTTCCTCTGAGACTGGTTCATCGAGTCCTCGCTTATTGGATTGGATTTACGGATCATCGGGCCAAGAGACCGAGAGCTCGGCTGAATATTAAACTGGCGCTGTATTGGTTGTACACATACGAAGTTGCTTGCTTTGCTGGTGTATTGTTCTACTGCTGTACGCTCCGGCTCTACCGCGGTCCGATGCCCCGAGGATGATAAGAAGGAACGCCGAGTCACGATGACTGGCAGCGTTCAATTGTGTACCGACGTATTTATGTTATAACTCGCTTGGCTTCTAGCTTGTACCAGTAATAGTCAACATTCATTCTGGTTTTTCCCCGGTGAAATTTCGGCTCTTTGGCTGTCGAATACTCCCCTACGTCTTATATCTTATCATATCTCCCTTATCACTTATTCCTCGAATCAGTTAATCCCGATAGAGTAATAGAGGGAACTTTGCACATATTGGCAACCGCATAATACTGGATTTTACATAGTTATTAATTATATTAATTGAGCTGCCTAGTGCCTTTATTGCAGATACAAGATGCATCAGGTAACGAAACATCAAAAAAATCACATTAAGTTGGACTGCATCATTGCATCCCCACGTGGCTTTATTGTATCTGTCTACTGTCCCGAGTTACCTGGTTAGGTACGGGTTTTTATTTATTTATGCCCATTTAGGCTCTTACATACATAATATATACACTTATTAATATTTACGAAATTACTAGTATATAGTGCAGGAAATGACTGTTTACAACACTTGCACATAAACAAATATAAAGCAAAAATACTATTGAATTTGATCCACACAGTATGCAGGCACAAAATATAAAAACAAAAAAAAATACAAAAATAGCTTCTCTCCTTCAGCCGACAAAACACCACCAATATGCTAGTCAATTCGAACAGTTTCATTAACACATTCCCCTACTTGATGAAAAAAACTTCAATAAGGTATGCTTTATATATTAAAATTGATGTATTAAATATATCAACAACATCGGAGTATTTGTTTCCAAGCTGTTGAATCCGCCTCATAGGAGTGTAATATTGGCATGTTGACTTAGAATCGCTACAATAATAAGGTAGGTACTGTCTTGTGACTGACCTGCCTGGAGTATGAAAAGAAATTACATATAATAAATCGGGGGTGTCAAACATTGAATTAATGATTTTATACAAGCAGGTTAAATCGGAAATGATTCTACGATCAGATAATTTTATTAAATTTAATTAACGAAGTAGGTTATCGTAATTTAGGCATTCACTAGAAATGCCCATTTTAAAATTTACATATCTTAAAAATTTATTTTGGATTCTTTCAATCCACCGTGGAACTATATTCTATATGACTCCTTACTGGTGACATATATAAATTTTTTACAGTATTGACATTATTAAAATCACTAGATACCCTTAAAATAAATCCCAACATTTTCAAAGCTTTATTGGTTATTATTTCTATATGCTTGATAAAGTTGAGTTTCGTGTCAAACCAAATACCCAAGTCATTAATCATTTTGTTGTCAATTCCGATGCAAAACCTCTGACATCGTGATAAGAAATCAGCTGGACGCGGTACCGAACTTGGTGTGTTGCGTGTATATCTGTACTTGTGTAGATACCTATTACCTATACCCTATACCTACTACCCACGGAGCTATGGACCCGTTGCCATGCGTAAGACGTCACACGTTAGTCTATTATTACTTATTCTTATTACCTATGTATATAATTTCAAAGTTTGAATGTTTGCCATTTTAACATAATAAACCCGCGTGCTTCGCATCCGTGTCGCCTTATCACCAGTTTAAATATTTGGTGCTTTTGGTGCATTATGATGTAGAATGGAGCAATGCCGAAACTTTCTGTTCCTTTAACTAGGCACACAACAATGCAATGATTCATAATTTATACTGGTTTCTAATAATGATCAGTTAGCATTAGACCAATGAATTAATGCATGAATAAAGAGATATCTAAAATGGTCTTCGTAACAGCCGACAGTCCAAAGACTGAAAATAATCAAATCTACTAAGATATAATTTGGTGATTTATCAAACACCGACCTAATTTGTATAGTCATTAAATCGCCAGGTTCTACTGATTTTGGGACCAATCTGATGAATATTATCATTCAAATTTAGTGTTTGGTAATTCAGTGTACATGTCGCGATGGTGTACAACGGTCGTGTACCGGATTGTAGCATGCATTTTATTGCACCCATGCCCCTGTACTAGGGGTCCTGAAAGCTTTTTCTATGAGGTTGTACTCTGATATTCAACAATTAAATTATTTTTAGAGCTTTAGTTCGGCTCGCCACCACACGGTGACAGACTACTGAACAATTATTGGTTTTCATCGGAGTGAATACACATTTAAAATTGCCAGTGTCTGCATTATGGAATAATTTTCGACGAATTTCTCGTTTCTTTGTTCTTGACGCCTAAATGTTAATTACATGCCAAATGACATGTATATTACTACAATTTCGCTATTATTATTTCGTAAGCAGGTTATCCAGGTGTATTATAGAAGTTGATTTTATTGAACACGTGAATTCAATATTGCCGGAAAAATATCGCCTGCTTCGTACCCGGATGGCGTATTTACAATCCCTACCGCGTTTCAGTCACTTTAAATTTTCAATATTAAAATTTAAATATTTAGAAATAAAATTATTAATTTCTAATATACACATTGGAAAGATTATTTTATCTAGATTTTAAAACAATTTTTGTTTTTGCAAAGTGATAAAAAATTATCAATATAGAGGTGTATTTACAATATATGGGAATAATATTAAAATTTAAATATTTAGAAATAAAATTATTAATTTCTAATATACACATCAGAAAGATTATTTTATCTAGATTTTAGAACAATTTTTGTTTTTGCAATGTGATAAAAAATAACCAATATAGAGGTATATTTAAAATGTAAATTGTCGTTACCGCGACTGAATCGGTATAGGTTTTGTAAATACGCTGACCGGGTGCTGTCATTCTAAACCCGTTTATTCAGTATCATCCTTTGTTGAGCTCATTGATAAGAATAATTATTATTTTAGCTTTATGAAATAAGTCGTGCCACGATAACGTTTGTTTTATTTACTCATAATGCTAATATAGATGCGTGTTAGATTAGTAAATGCTCACATTATTTGTAAGTGATCCGTTGAATCTTAGGTATTTTTATATCTGAAGTCACTATAATAAATTACTTTAGTTTATTCAATTATTCACGAACCAAACCCTTCGAATAATAAGAAAATAATTTTCTGTCAACTTTTGCCTGTCAAAGTTTGCGCGCAAAATTCCTGGTTCGTCCCATGCATTTTAAATGTTCCTATTTATTAGTTTTTTTAATGCTTTTGCAAAAATAAAAATTGTTCTAAAATTTAGATAAAATAATCTTTCCGATATGTTTATTAGAAATCAACATTTTTATTTATAAATATTAAAATTTTAATATTGGAAATGTAAATTGGCTAAAAAATGCATACCTGCGAATATTTGAATTAAAGTAATTAAAATAGAATAAACTTCAAATTTTAAATTCAGATTCCTTTTCTAAACAAAATTTGTAATAAAACTGTCACCTCACTTTTTATCACTTTCATACAATTTTATTTTAAAATTAAATGTGGGTTACGTCACAAATAGGCGCAAAATCAAACCGTCACTTTTGATCAGGTTTGTAAAATATCTGAACAACCTAGCTCATATAATTCTAAGACAATGAGAAGCATTATTTCTTTCCGTTTCTAACATAAAAGAAATCACAAATATTCGCATTACAGAAAGAGAGATATCTAACTTTTAATAATGCACGGTCGCTCTGGGACAATCTGGGTCTCCTGTTATTATAACGGCATATGATGTTTTGGGACAACTTGGGTCTCCTGTGATTAAACGGGTTAATTTTAAAAATAGACAGTCTGATAACTCTCTTTCTACTAAAGTGTTTTGTGTGTGTGTCCGTGAGCCCGAAGTAATCTCATTTCTCCCTTACTTCTGGAGACATTTATCAAACATTTTCAAAAAATCGAATTTATTTCTTAAATAGTTGATTACTTAATTTTATTGTCCCGACAAATCAGTTTTCTTTTCATTGCTACCTTGCTCACGTACTTTAATTTTTTGATGTCCTGGATTTGTTTGACGAGAATGTTGAAAACGTCGCATTACATTATTTCCAAGAAATTCAGAAAAAAAATATTATTCACAGTCTAGAAAAGGATATATAAATATTTATAAATTATGTGTAGACGGCCTCCATGGTCGAGCGGTAAGGCTTTCGACTAATAATCCGACGGTTGCGGTTTCAAATTTATTTTCTTGAATTTTGTTTCACAATTTAATAATTTATAATAATATAAGGTATATTTGCGGCACCTTCCAGAGTGGAAGATGCTCTCAGTATCGCCCTGGTGTAAGACCACCATTCAGAATTGAAACATTTTCTTGAAATGGCTTTGGCCGTGTTTGGTGATCACGATCAGATAATTCATTTCAGGTAAAATTTCCCACTACCTTCCTCTTCCCCATCGCCTTTCCCTCCACACTATCTTCAGCCCCCACGAGATACCCCATTTGCGGATGCCAGTCTCACTGACTCCAGGCAGTTTAGAGAAGTTGTGACCCTTGTGAGGTATTCACATTAAACAATATACTATTAAAGTCATTATTTATTGACCAAAGTAATTCCAACCTTTTTTATCTGGCTGTGTTGTTGATATTATCAAATACTCGGAAATGGCGCGAATTATTTTTATCGCGAGTTTTCAGTTTTCTTTAGTCTGCAAGGCGACTAAAGGCAATGATACGTGCACCATGCACGTAGTGATTCATTGAAAATCTCATTTTACGTCTTGTATTTACTATTTTGAATTGATTCGACGGTTCGGCAATTTTATGCAGAGTCACCGTGTGGATTGTAGAAGTAATGTGGTTTTGCAATCGTTAGCATACCGGCATATTTCGTAAATACATTTTTTGCCAATGTTGGTGCGGCACATTATGTACGTATAAAAATAATATTATCTAAGATTTAATCTTGTTTATAAAATTTTCTCATCGAACTGAGATGCACATTTACAATTTTATTACCATGTTCGTTTACGTTTAGCCGTTTCCAAATTCTATTAATTTTTCACATGAATTTGAATCTTGTTGTTAAACACTTTGTGGTCACAGCATGACTGGTCATAAGTAGAAAACCATAAATTATATTCAATTATAATATATTCCCGGTAAACAATAAATTATTATGCATTTTTACATGCGTTATTTCCTCTTTTTGTGTAGGTATTGTTAACAATAATTGGGGTACGTTTATTTAAAACTCTGTCACATATTCCGTATTTTTAACTTTTTTACGGTTAAAATGTATATCAAAATTTTTTACGCTTCTTGTATTTATGTTCCACTTAAAGTTTTTAACAATAATATCCGACTTGTATTACCTTTACTCACTTAGGTACAAAAAATAGAAAAACTAAATTGTCGCGAAAAATTTTACCTCTGTCATAATATTGTGTTGAGTTTTGAAAACACGCTCCTCAATTGAATGGAACAGTACCATCTAGCCGCTCAGGCCTCGGGCCTATTTTGTCGGAATTCAAAATAGTTCCTCTTTGCAATAATATCCAAATAAAGGAATATGTCTGAACAAATCCGAAAACTAAAAACTGTTTTAGGAAGGTGATGGTGATGAAATACGCTTTCAAATTTTATAATTCGAAATCTATACTAATATTATAAATGCGAAAGTGCGTGTGTTTGTTTGTTACGCTTTCACGCCTAAACCAATAAACCGATTTTAAAAATTCTTTCACCAATAGAAAGCTACATTATATGCGAGTAACATAGGCTGTATATAATGGTAAGCTCTGGCGTTATGAAATTATAAATATTAATATATTATATTTATTATACGTTTTCTGTCAGATAAATTTCCTGACAAAAGCGAAAAGCAAAACAAATCGTTGCCGTGGAAACGATGTTGATTTGCGAGAAATTTTATTTCAGGCGTCGTAGTTAATATCTATCTACCTACATATATCATTATCATCATCATCATTATCATTATAATCCTTATCCTTATCCTTCCTTACATAGTATAAAATGAAGTCGCTCAAAATGTATCTGCGCGTTAATCTTTTAAACTACGCAACGGATTTTCATACGGTTTTCACCAATAGATAGAGTGATTGAAGAGGAATGTTTATATGTATAATACATGTAAATTATATTAGAGAAAAGCCGAGAAATTCAAAGACAACATATTTCGCCTGCACGAGAGTACATGTTTATAGTCACTTTTGAAATTCGTTCTACGGAAGAAATTGGAAAATAGATGTCCTAGAGTAAGTAGGTATCATTAAGGGAACGTACCCATACTACGTGACCAACTTTTTGCAATTTTGAACCCCCCCCCCCCCGGTGACCAGAAACCTAAGCAACTCGCCGCTCATTTGTACCGAGCGTGACATTTTGAAGACCCCCCCCCCCCCCCCCCTAAACGTGTCACGTAGTATGGGTACGTTCCCTTACATAGTATAAAATGAAGTCGCTCAAAATAGATCTTTTAAACTCCGCAACGGATTTTCATGCGGTTTTCACCAATAGATAGAGTGATTCAAGAGGAAGGTTTATATGTATAATACATGCTTATTATAGTAGAGAAAAGCCGAGAAATTACAGCGGGCAGCTGGCAAGCAAGTGGTGTGGATTTTATAAAGGTTGGGTTAGGTTAGGTTAGTTGTGTTTCGTTAGCCACAGCAACGTGTGGCCGGGTCTGCTAGTGTATAAATAAAAATGAATTGCCGAAATGTATGTACAATAGACATGGGCAGATTCATTCCCAGGAGAGAATCGATTCAGTCTGATTCCCTCGGCTTTTTGAATTGATTCCTTTTATTCTAAAAAAAAAAAAAAAAAAAAAAAAAAAAAAAAAAAAAAAAAAAAAAAAAAAAAAAAAAAAAAAAAAAAAAAAAACCTTCGTTTATATGTATGTATACATAGATATATTATCTATGCGCAGTTTTCACTTCAGAAAACTAAAGTAGACGTGAGTGGGGAGGCTACGAAGCACCGCACAAAGAGGAGACCGAAAGGCTACGAAGAACCGCAAAAAGAGGAGACCGATAATACTATCTCATTCTCTCGCAGACTACATCCTTTTGATGCATCTGTTTGCCTATTTTTAGTGTCGTTATTTTTCGTTTCATCGAGTTTTCACTTCGCAAAGCACTCTTCTTAGGGTGAATTATGTTGTTCTGAAAAATTGTAGGTACTAAAGACGACTCGCGACGGGGTTAACGAAATATTTCAATGCGTACTTAGATATTATTTTGCCAAAAAGGCAAAATAATATCTAAGCTAGTAATTAAATCTTAAAATTGAACAGTTTTTGTGGTTAACTCCTAAAGTTTTACTATTTTTTATTTATTTATTAAACTTAAAATCGTTCCACTTCACGTGATCTAAACTTCCCATACCTTCAGCCTCGCAAAATATCCCAATTGTGGTTGCCATAGTTTCATTAGCTCCAGACGGGAGCAGTTGGGACTTGTGCGGTATTCACAAAAAAACATACTATTATACACCTGGATCACTCAAATATATATTTTTAAATGCACCTACCTCAATGGTGAAGTTAAAACCAAGCGCCGAATAAAAACTAATTAAAAGTCTGGGCGACACGCGTCATATAATTTATTACAAAAATAAAATCGATTATCATTTATCAGTATCACGGTTCGACAGCGACTGATGCATAAATATAATATACTAACCCCGACTGATGTTTTGTTTACGGCTAGGTAAACAGATACCATAAAAAAACAATAATATAAATAAACATCGTTTTGTTTCTACACGCATTGCATAATTTACGCACGTGTGAGGGAGAAAAAATGTAGCATTAACTTTCGCTTTTTAGTCTTTTTATTAACATTCAGGGTCCGAAATGGGAAGTTTCGCCGTAAGACGACGGCTTGGCCGCGCGGGGACCAACGACGAACCGATTTTCTGCGGGCATCAAGAAATGAATTAGGAACTTCTGACTAATAAAGTGTCTTTTGTCTTGCTGTGACTTGAATAACTTGCATTCCGCGGACCGGCTGGATAGACTCGACACGTGTGACCCGGGGGGACCCGTGGGACTACAACGTCACAAATGAATAAGAAATAAATGTTTTGATTCCTTGAATAAGTGAAACAGAGATTGGGGTTGCGGATTGCGCTACAGTCCGCGCAGACTTGTAGGAACGATTCCTCATTCCTCCGTGACTATGACAATAGCGGGACTGGCGGGACGACTGTGAAACAGACGCGGTACTCGGAGCTCAGAATTATTTGACTCGCTTGGCGGTTTTGTCACTTGGATTGGGACGGGGACTCTGGCCTACGGGGTTTTTTGTAGGTATAAGATTTACTGCGCGGGATACTACACAGTACACGTGATAGGCAATTTCGCGGCGCGCATCGCCTGTAGTAGGTGTACCTATCCGCGCAACAAATATCCAGAATAATATTTAATTTAATTCCTACGAAACACTACAATATTTAGTAGAGTACATTATTATTTTCTTACCTCAATATAACATGAAATATTTAACAGTAAAATAAATTAATCGAAATAAAAATAAATATGGTGCTGTTAAAAAATCGTAAGATGCAAGGCCAAAGGTAAGGAATATTGATTTAATTCCTTTTGAAAATGAGAATCAGATCGAGTGTGTTACAAAATTGAATTTATTCATTTAATTCATTCATTCAATTTTGCCCACGTCTAATGTACAAGCATAACTTCCGAACGACTGCACCAAATTGGATAATTCTTTTTTTTGTGTTCGTTATTGTCAGGACAAGGTTTGTATAAAACTACTAGTGGTGAGCTCTGGCAGAATGAAATTTATATAAAATAATTGCAATCGGTGGCACGTGAGCTGTTTGAAAACTGAATGTGCAAAATGAAATGCGAGAAAGCAGAAGTGGGGAGGGGAACCCGGGAGGGGTGAGGGGAAATCGGGAGGGGGGGTTCGCAGGAGGTGGAGGAGGGGAACCCGGGAGGGGGGAGGGGAACTCGGGAGGAGGGAGGGGATCTCAGAAGGAGAGAGGAGAACTCTGGAGGAGGGTTCGCGGGACAAGGGTCGCGGGAGAGGAAGGGGAACGGGACGAATGGGAAAGGACACACAGGGAGAAACAATTTCTTTATTAAATGGCATAGCAACGCATGCCGGGTATGAGCTAGTAAATATATATAATTTATGAAATATAAAAATATTTTATTACGCAAATGTATTAAAAACGTTATCGTGCAACTCACTTTTTGTCGTTTAAAAATAACGTTTAAAAAATTTCCAAAGTTTCATAATTTTTTTTTTCAAATTCCAATCGGAAACTTTGGCTTCATAAGATGTACATTTTAATTATTTTGTGGCTAACTTTTAGATTTGAGTATAAAGCGTGGTATTTTCTCTTTCTAACACCGTTTGGAACATATGTATTTCTAACCATGATAGTAAGTTAGTGATTTCGTTGTTTATTTTATTCTTCCTAGTTATAAGGCAGACTTTTTTCATCCGTAGTGGAGCTAACTGTTAAACCCAAGGTTTAGCCAAATTTACTCGTATGTTTAGCCAAAACTTAATCAGCCCTACTCAAAAACGACATGAAATTTGATTCAATTGATAAACGACCGTGTGAAAAAATTAAAAAAAAAATGTTCATTGAAAGATGTATACATTGCTTACACAGCCAGAGGTTTTTTTTTTATCTATTGTATATGCTTGTTGTATTAATAACTTCTAAACGAATTTTGGAATTTATTATTTTTGAAGATGTCGTAAAAACAAATACCTTTATGGAAACTAGATAAAATTACTTGTATCTGAAATATACTAAAAAAAACAACTAAAAACTTTAATTTCATACAAGACATCAAACTGTTATATGTATCTCTAGTTAGAAGCCTAATTGAATATAACTTGGTAGTTTGGTCCTCCATCTTACAAAATTAATAACATTGAGCGATACAAAAAAATTTCTGCATTTTATAAATTTTAAATTAAATATTCCACTAGAAGACGTGAAACATAATTTCCTATTAAATATTCTAAAAATACACACACTAGAAGACTGATGTAAAATAAACGACTTAACCGTTTTATTAAAAATACTAAACTCCTACAACTTATAAACTTACGAATACCGACAGAACTACACAACAAAATACACTATTCTACTGCAGCATTAATAAACGGAACTATATTGCCCACTCTCCGATACAACGATTTCACACTATGGTCCATCACCAATTTACCAATTGTGTCCATTTTTTATCTAATTTTATTTTTATTATTTCTTTATTTGTTTCAAAATTATCTGTCATGAATTAATTTTCTGACATTTTGGAATCACTTTTGCATAATTTAAAAGTTGATAACTCGAATTTGGTATTTATTTACACAAGCCCAAGTCATTTATGTTATTAAATAACATTACTTTTATGGAAGTTTTATTAAACTCAAGCGGATAAAAAATAATTTATCCGAAATAATCTATATTTTTATGTTAACAACATTAAATTAAGGGGCCATCCATATATTACGCCGCACGTTAAGGGGGTCAAAATTGCAAAATATGTGACGTCAACGGGGATCTCACAATGGTGACGATGTGTGACAGGGACGGGGGGGTCAAAAGTCATGAAATTCGTGTGACGTAATTTATGGATGGCCCCTAACGTGACATTATGAAAGCACTAAAACTAACAAAAATAACTCAAGTAATAGTAATTATGTTCAATTATGCTAATATAATGGTGAAATGATCATTACAATGGAAATCATGTTGGAAAACATTTAATGAACTGCGCGTAAAACCTAAAAGAAATTTTGTTGCGAATTATGAAAACACGGTCCGTTGCGCTTGCGCAAATCGAACAAAGTTAAATGTAGCCAACATAATAACGTCATTATGTTATTAGCAGTTATTGGTAACGTTGTGGAAACATCGTTTAATGATCGTTAAGTGTTTTTTTTTATTGAATATTTCTAGCTTTTAACCTGTCAAGAGCCAGGGTTTTTTGGAAAACTTTTTGGAAATTACCTTAAGAACAAGAATGGAGGAAGCTATTCTGACTTTTTCCTTAGTACAGTTTCTTTATACAAAAAATTTAAAATCGCATCCAAATTATTTGAATCAATATTCTTTTTTGAAATTTGATCCGCCCGCATATACGCGTTCCTGGCCTGTCACAGGTTAAAGTTATTGATTTTACTTCTCTTTGTTGCAATTACAAAGAACCAGTGATTCACGAGGAAGGTTTATGTATATAATTTGTCAAGGTTTTGTGTAAATTGGTTGAAATATATCTTAAAATATAACACAAAGTCGGGTTAGTTACACCATTTATTACTCAAGGACGGCTGGACCGATTTTTATGATCTTTGATTTTTTTAATTTGTCTCTGCCCCGAATAGCAGAATATTTATTAAAACATCGGAAAAATTCACAAAAAAAAAAAATTAAAAAATATAATTCTTTTCCTCTTACATTTTGTATGGAACGAATTCTCATCTTTTGAAAGCGCTGCTGCAATATTGTGATAAATATAATATTGAATAGTGGGTGAATTCCAAAAATTCAAAAACGTCTTATGTCAATGCGCTGATTGTGTTGGTTTTGTTCTTAAACATACAGTGTTGCCCTTCTTTCTTACACACTAAATGCCAACAGTCGAAAATAAGACAAACAGTGAACGTATATCTGCACCCCTCCAAAGGAAAAATACAATAATTATAATAAATCTCCCTCACACGTATAAAGAAAATGAAACGCAAATCCAATTGGCAATTAAGTAAGTAGAAAAGTAAGAAAATCATAAAAAATATAAATCCGTTCACAACTCCATCTCTGATACTGACAAAAACAAAACACGGACAGTTGCGCATCAATAATTGCTTCATTGTGTAATTTTTAACTTAATAAAGAAACTGAATTAATTCAGCTAATAAGTTAAAACAACAGTATTGATTCTGAGGCGGTAAGAAGTTCGCCAGGTCAGCTAGTAATAAATAAAGGAGAATGTCTGTATGCAAGCGGGCGGTGTGGATTTTATTTGTATGCAAAGGAAGGTCACTGTCTACGTTTGATTTCGAAAACTCTGTGTAAAGCCCGGGCATTGCCGAGGACTTCAGCTATTATTTGCAGGGTGTAACAGGACGTACCCGAGGGATTTTAATTATTCCTGAGCATATGTGGAGTAAAAATGTACACGTCATTTTGCTGTCCGGTGACATTTTTTTTCTATTTAAAAACAAAGTTTCAATCACATGTCGCTACTGTTCCCATCACTATGGGATCGTCCCGTCGAGTTGGGTGTGAGCGATAAGTGCGCTGTTTGCGCTGTGTTAGAATGAGATGGAAAGCTTATCAAATAACCGCAAGGCTATAAACGCGCCACTTTCTAAAGTAGTCAGTGGCGACGTGTGATGGAAATTTTTTTTTAAGGCAGACAGCAAAATGTCATGTACATATTTTACTCGAAATATGCTCAGGAATTGCTGGTTAAAATCCCTCGGGTAAGTCCAGTTACTCCTGTATGTATTTTTTTAATTTGTCGTGTTCAATCTGTGTCACCAGGTTTTTAGGCGCCGGTTTAGCGTTGGTATAGTTAAGCAAACCTTAAGTCTGGTTTAATCATGCCTAAGGCGTGTTTTTCACTATTCTGATCTTATGCGCTGCTTAATATCTACACAGCATTTGTAAGGGCTGAAATGTTTTCTAGTGTTGTGTTTAATGATGGTATTGTGTTGGTTGCAGTCTGGAAGAGCAGCGCTGGTCGATGGAGGACGAGGTGTGCGGGGTGCGCGAGGTGCTCGGGGACGCACCCTCGCAGGGGAGCGCAGGGCAGGAAAAACTGCCGCAGGGGGACATCGGAGACGTCACCTACTGCATGGCCAACTACGTCAAGGAGGCCATGAAGGTAAACCTAACCTAATCTATCTTCATCCCTAAAACACAAGTATTAAGATCAGTGCTGGTCGTTGTAGGTCGAGGTGTGATTGTTTTTGTCATACGCAATTGTTTACTTCATTAAAAATACTAATTTCGGTTGTGACTGTCTGTCTGTAACTCTGGTTCAATGAACTCTTTGATTTTTGCTTTGAATTTGAGTGCATTTTTAAAATTGGAAATATTTTTTGGGGAATTAGGGAATTCATACAAGCGATGAAGGTACTTTATCGCTAATCTATAAAACAGTTTGACGGCCTCCGTGGTCGAGGGGTAAGACTCTTGACTAACAATCCTGGCATGCGCAAATAAATTTTATTAATTTGTGTTATTTTACAATTAATTAATTAAAAATAATATGTAGTATATTTGCGGCACGTTCCAGAGTGGAAGATACCCAGTATCGTCCCGGCTTAAGACGACCATTCAGAATTGAAACGTTGCTTAAAATAGCTTTCGCCGTACTTCGTATCAGATCTCAATAGCCAGGTACTTCCACACCGTCCTCTTCCTCGTGTCCTTCCTCTCCCCACTACTGCCTTACGACATACCCCAAATGGGAATGTCTTAGTCTCTCTGGCTCCAGTCGGGAGTAGATGGGACTCAAGTAGGGTGGGACCAAAGATATTCAAATACAGAATAGATATGCTATGGTGTCCGCGCAACTGTCGCCGGACTACGCGCTAATTAGCGTAGTTTTCATACAAAAAGAATTTGTTCATTTCGTTGATTTTTTGAAAATGTGCATTAGCATTGGTTAACAATATATTTTGAATAAGGAAAGAATTCATTCATTTAGTTTAACATTCGTTGGGTTTATTCGTTAATTATTTGTTCTTTTAGTTTATTTGTTAATTGGTAAACAATATCGGCGACACCCGGAAGCGCAGACCCACATAGTAAAAACAGCAGATAGCACATCTACTTTATATTTCAATATCTTTGGGTGGGACTCACATGAAGAAAAAATTATTAACAATCTATATTATTTATTAATAAAGTTGGGAAAAAAATTGCCCATAAAATGGGGCAGGAATTTGTATTAAAGTTTTTTAAACTGAGAAATTCAAAGTTTCATTGATTTTATTTTTGACATTTTATCATATGGAATGGAATTTGAAACTTCAACGATTCTTTTTGAAAATAACATAGGGCGCCACTTCCGTTTACAACAGTCGAAAATGTACAGTCCTTCAAATAATAATTACTATTTGATATGAATAGTGTACACAATAAATAAAAATAAATAAATGTCCCCCATCATGTTCCTGTGTTTTTTCACTCTCATGTAAAAAAAAAATCTCCTTTTAACTTCGTCTTTATGGGAAAGCCGCTTATTAGGGACAAAATGTTTGGGTCTCGATGTGTACCAATCGCAGAATCGACAGGAATTACCTATAATATAATATTTTTAACAAAAAATTATCTTAATTGCTAATTTTCAAAATTGAAACTGATTTGTCGAGAATTCAGACTATCCGTGATTTCTCACAGGTTTGCTCTAGGTATAAAAATAAACAACAATCTTTTCAAACACAGAAAAGTGTTAATTTCTGCAGTGGCGCTAATTTATTTATTTATTTGAGACACAAACAGGATATTTATACAACATTTTTGTGGGTAATATATAATAAATTAGAATACAAATATAAATATCCCTAGACTAATGTGTCTGCATTAATCACATATTATGCATTTTAACATAAGCAAACTCATGAAAAACAATGGAAGTATTATTTATACATAACTTGAAAACCTAAATACAAAATTGAAATACACAATAATAACAAGTATACAATATTTATAACAAAGTATTTACTGAAAAGTAATAAAACAACCAATTTTTATTTTTTTATTTTTATTTTTTAAGTGCTCAAATTGTGGAGACATTTTTTGAAACATGTTGAACTATTTACAAAAATATCTATGAAACTGTGTATCTTAACAAGATCGTTGTATGATCGAGACATTCTAGACATTGGATTAAAATATCCAGTATTATTCGTAAAAATTTCGGTCCAAAATATGTTAAGAGTTCTTGTAGATTTGGGCCTGGCGTATTTTTTTTTTTTTTTTTAAAAAGAAAGACAAACATTCCCGGGTTACGAATAACCCAACAATGTTTGAAAATCTCCTACTACCACCACAGAAAGCCGAAAATGTTGCTTGTGTTGTGATGGAGGACTTAGCCAGCCGAGGAATCAAACACGCGACGCTCGGGTAGGACCCAAGCGCTATGCCCACTCAACCACTGACCAGTATAACTTGATTTGATTGACTAAGTTACTGTCTATACGATTATTCACAATTTTATAAAGCATTAAGAGGTCATTTATGTTACGTCTTTTAACCAGACTCTCTAATTTGAAATATTTAAGTCTTTGTTCGTACCCGTCTAGAAGATGATAGACACCTGATCGGTAAGACAAAATCTGTGTAAATTTTCTTTGGACTGATTCGAGTCTAGATACCTGTGTAATATAATGTGGATTCCAGACTGTTGACCCATACTCAAGAACACTTCGGATTAAGGAATTGAATAGAATTATTAGGCTATTAGAATTCTTAAACAGTTTGGTTGATCTTACAATAAAACCAAGTAATTTATTTGATTTACTCACAATGTATTCAATATGTTGGTTGAATGTTAGTTTGTTGTCAATGTTAGTTAATGTCACAATCATTGATAAAAATATACAATATGATTGAGTATTTCAATTTGGTTATTACTATGAACGTTAATGGCTCAGTCAGAGTTAAAAATCACTTAACAGTTTTTAAAGTTTTTTTTTTCTTGTTTTTTTTAACAGGTCTGAGCTATTAATATCATAAAACTAATCAGATGATACTACAGCAAACAATGGTGTCGCAGATACTGTTTCCTGTTTGTAATAACATGCTTTTTAAATTGCTGTTTATTTGTAATGTCATTAAAGTTTTGTTTTCGTATTAACCTAATCTATTCGGCTGTCGCATTATGTGATCCATGAAGCTTCACTAAAACACATACACCTTGTCAAAATGTACCGCATGGTGGGCCAGATTGTTTTGAAAAGGCAAGCTTTCAAAAGGTTAAGTAAATTCACGCTTCTCGGAATAATTTCATCCTAATTAGATAGATATTATATAATATGTAAAAAAATAGTAATGGTACAATTTTTTTTATTGACGATTTATTACCGAATGGTTTTTCTAGGATTACCTAATTCATACATATAGTATATGATGTAAAAAAAACGACTTAGACATCGCACAAAACTACTCCTCTTTGGAACGTGAATGTTAAGAAATAATGATATGTCAAAAATGTCCTTTGGTGTATTTCAATTTTTGAATACTTTTTCAGATGATGTTTATGATGCGCTCACACCACATGTTGACGGATGTCATTTTGGATGTTGGATCGGAACTGTTTCATGCGCACAAAGTAGTCCTGGCTGCCGCTAGTCCCTACTTTAAGGTACCTATTATGCATTCTTCTAAAATAATCATTCTTCTGACACAACATTATTCCCAAACCATCATTCTTCTAAAACAGGGATGGGGAACCTGCGACCCGCAAGGTTTTTTGGTGCGGCCCGCAAGCTCTTTTAGCGCGTCGTGCTGAAAGAACCGCAAAAAATTTATTTAAAACGTGAAAATGGTTTTCTTTCACTGTACGTCAGATGTATTTAAAAAAAATAGATGAATAAATTAAACAAAGTGATGAATTAATAGTTATTTATGTAAAGGCAAACCTTATTCGAAGGCTGAAAACATGCAAACCTCAATAAAATATTCTAAAATCGTCTTGGTGTTCCTTGAGCTTTAAAAAAAGAAGTACAATTTTAATTTAAGCTGTTGGACCGGTGTACTCGTATGCAGATTCATTCTTAAGTTAAAACCATTCTTGTGTTAAGATATCAACAAAAAAAATTCCAGTTGCGGATTCCATGTGCTGACGCATTTCGAAGTAAACCATTCTTGCATTCCAAGTGCAGTTATAAAATTTAAGTTGCATACTATGTGCTGTTACAATCTAAGGAAAATCATTTTCGAGTTCTGGGTGTAGTTTTGAACCTGGGGAAACGCACACAAGTCAAAACCAGTTTGATTTTCCGAATGCTGATAAATTTCGAAACCGTTGTAAAGTTCCGAGTGGTGTCTAAAGTTCTAATATTAAAACCGTTTTCATGTACTGGGTGGAGTTTTAATTAAAGTGAGTTCCCGCGTGTAGATTCACTCTTAACCTTTTCTATGCTTCAAAAATATGTATCACTTCGTTCACAAGCGGGGCTATTTATCATTAATCTAATTTATGGCTTTAAACAATAATCATGCGTGGATTTTAATATTTGTTTTAAAAAGTAAATCTCTAATGTCTTGAAGTATTTTTTTCAAATTTAAATAAACATTCGGCACATCAATGGGACTCTATAAATCTTCGACGCTTATCTCAGTGGTGTAATTAATACGTTTGGGTCGGGCGGCCATATCAATATTTCAAGGACAACACAATAAGCATGTCAACATACCGGAGTAGAGCTCTTCAACTGTGGTGCGATGTCTCGATTGGCTGGATGCATGAAATATTGACACACACTGGGCGGTATAATAAAAACAACTGCAACTTCGCGATTGTTACTTTGTCACTTTCACTAAGTTCAAAATCTGAATCTTTTTTCTAAAGTGGCACTAATTATTTCTTCGTCATTAGGACTACGACCCGGCATTTTGTATGTTGATAATAAAAATAATTTCTAAATAAATTAAGGCAATATAAGCGAAACTCAATCGAAAATCTGGAAACAGAAAAATCAGAAAAACATATTGACACCTCTGGGACTCGAACCCAGGACCTCTTGCTTTCCGGGCAAACGCGCTAACCACTGCGCCACGGTGTCGATATGAAATTCGGTCATGTTTAACTGTACCATACTTCGACTAAGAACCACCTACATTATCTTCATTTTCTTTAACGCATATATTATTAGCAACTATCTTTATGTATGATTGCAAGATTCAAACCCGAACTAAATGCTCTCTAGATAGTGTCTGGATAAATCTTTATCCATTTAATTTAATATGCGACATCTATCGACTTTTCTGCAAGTCTAGTATGAATATTCTATCTTTTATTTTAACTTTATAAAATTTATTTAACTTGAGTCCCAGAGGTGTCAATATGTTTTTCTGATTTTTCTGTTTCCACATTTTCAATTGAGTTTACTTATATTGTCTTCATTTATTTAAATATTACAATTTGAGGTTTTACTCATAAAGTTAAAATAAAAAATAGAAAAATAATTTCAATTATTGATAAAAAGTCTAACGTGTACTACTTTTCCTAAAGAGTTATAAAATCACTACACTTGATTGTCCACTAAAAACACTCTTAATCACTTATTTTTGTTTGAAAATAATCTAACACTGACGAAATTTTATATTTCTACCACAGTCTGAAAGTATTCATAGTATATTTATAAAAAAACTTATTTTTAAATATGATAAATCAGATAAATGTCCACAGTAATCACAGTAGTTCACATCCACGAAAAAAACAAACAATAATTCGATAATAATGTATTACTCGGCGAGCATCTGCGCTTGAGAATCTTATGAGATGTGCCTGTGCAATCGCGTGTGTAAAGAAGCGGGAAGAATTCAAACTGATTCAATTTTCGCTCTGAGTTGGGAGGTCCCTTCAAATCTCTGTAACTCTGATTAGGATACGTATTACGGATAAATATCGCAAGATGTCAGTAGGGTAAAGATTTGAGAATTTTTAGGAGTATAAATTTTACCATATTCATGTATGTTTCGTATACATAACGCTGGAGAAACTTTGCAGCGCACCGACTCGCCGCCCGCGTACAGGGCATGTACGGTGTGGCGCAGTGGTGCACTTCCCGCAGGGAAAGGGTTAAATTAAAACCAGTTTCGAGATATGCTTTAAATTCGAGTTGCACACCACATACTGCAAAATTCGGAGGAAAACTATTTGCTTGTTCACCTATTATTTAAGCTTGTGGACTCTTATGCAGAGTCATCCTTGTGTTAAAACCAGTCTTGTGTTCTAAATGTAGCATAAAAATTTGAGTTGCGAATTTTTTTGATACAAATCAACGGATATTGCGAATTTCTTTGATACAAATCAACAATATTCTCGTTTTCTTGTGCAATTATAAATTTCTAGTTGTAGGGTTTGTGAACATGATAATTTCTGATAACGCGTTTATAATTTTTTTATTAAAAAAATTCATGTTAGGTATGACGTGTAAAAATTAGCTTATTTTTTTTTTTTAAATCGGTAAAATTAGGGCATAATAATATATTGAGGTTTCCAACCCCTCCCCCTACGCCTGAAAATCATAGTGCGACCCGCGGGAGATTCTACAAAAATTCAAATGGACCTCGATGGTAAAAAGGTTCTAAAAAAGTCCTGTTCTAAAACAATAATTTTTCTGAAATAATCATTCTTTTGAAACAATAATAATAATATATCTTTATTGAATGAAATTTGCAAGATTATAACTAAAAAGTACATATTCAGTGTTATTTTTTTTAAATTTATTTATTTATTTATTAACGCCCATTTTCGGGGCTTTTACATATGAATAGTAAGAAATACACAGTATTTATTGTACATAACTGAACTGCCTTCGTAACAATATTTTATATTTGTTTAAAGATAAATTGAAGATGTCCACTGACTTGGTATAATTGTTTCCCTCCATTAGTATTCTGGGCAAAGAGGAATACATATGATAGTTAGTTCCAGAATTACTGCACTGAAATAAATCCTGACTTCTAGTATTACGTATTGGAATCCGGAAGCTTATCAATTCGAGCAATATCGGACTGTCAACTAAATCATTTAGAATTTTATACAGAAATACCAAGTCAGTGAAAGTTCTTCTGTCTGACAATTTCAGCATATTCATATCATTCAAAATAGTATTGTAGTTCAACATGTTTACAGTTAGATTTAAATCTAGATTAATAATAATTTAGATTTTAATCAGCAGTTAGATTTAAACAGTGAAATTTTTTTATATGCAGAAGATGCGACAATTTTCTACCGGGTTAAAGATTTAGACATCTTATTAGAAAATACACAAAGAGACATAGAAAAAATTAGCCTTTGACTTCAATCAAGTATCCTAACAAATAATTTAAAAAAAACTGGGTTCACGATTTTAAGCTCAACCCTTAAAATAATTCCTCCTTATGTATCCTTAAAAATTAACAAGAATGACTTGCAAATCCTGATCCAGGAAAAATATCTTGGGCTGTGCATTGATGAGCATTTAACATTCAAACAGCTTATACAAGATAGATGAAATCAAACCACTAATTAGTACATTTAGCCGGTTATCATATCTGTTACCAAATAAATTTAAAAAATTCAAGTTGCATACTGTGCGCATAAAATGACTCTAAAATAAAATGTCTCGCACATTCACATTTAAATTTTGTGCGAGACAAATGGGACGTTTGTACAGATTCTGTATTAAAATATGGCCTTTTTGAATGACTTTACTTCTGGATCAATGATTCTAAGTTAAATTGGCAAAACTGAATTTGTCTTATATGTATATAAAAATGAATTGCTGAATGTGTTGCTAAGCGCGTAACTTTCGAACGACTGCACCAAATTGGATAATTCTTTTTTTTTTGTGTGTTCGTTATTGTCAGGACAAGGTTTTTATAAAACTTCTGGTGAGCTCTGGCATTATGAAATTTGTATAAAAAAATTGCTATTGGTAGCACGCGAGGAAGCGGCTATTGCTATGGAAAGCGGGAGGGAGGGAAAGATGGGGGAGGGGAACCAGGGAGGAGGAGGGGAACCTAGGAGGGGGAGGGGAACCTCGGAGGGGGGAGGGGGACCTGGGAGGGGGGAGGGGAACTCAGGAGGGGGTTCGCGAGACGGGGGATGGGGGGGGGGGGAGTGAAGAAACTAATACCATGCGAGCGAAGCCGGGGGAAAAAGCTAGTTACTGATATAAAAACACTTAAAAAGACTTTGAGACTTTGGGGTAACATAAATAGTGAACCATTTTCTTGGTAGTGATCATTGCTGTCTGCAGTCTCTGGTGGAAGCATTACGTGGTTATTCAGATGTGTTTACCGCATGTATTTATTACCAATTGCTTGTATGTTTTCACATTTAGTTTTTAAGTTTAAGTTTTTAAATTAAGTTTGGAAGATGCGCCAAACGCACAGCGTTTCGTTAGCCAATAGCAGCACTCCCATTGTTTAGTGGGTTATGGAGGGGATAACATGCTGGCGGCATGGTACTGTGTGGGCACGTAAATTCCATTTTTTGGATTTCCAGTTGTATCATATGCTTTCTTCGACACATTCGATACAAATTACTTGATTGAGATCTGGGGAAACGCATGTGAAACATACATAAATGAATTACAGGTAATACAAAGCAAAATAATCAAAAAATCTATTTCACTATAGATCCAGAACATCCCCAAAAAAAATTATATATGGAAACAATACTATTAACATTAAGAAAATTATATGAATACAATACAGGTCTCCTTATGTATAAAATAAATAATAAACTTGTACATACAAATTTCATTAAAAATTTCATACAGAATTCATTAAAAAGTCCCAAATACACAAATACTTTACATAACACGATAACATACATTTGAACACCATCCACACTAACTATGGTAAGCGACCCATTGGTTACGAGGCAGGCTCCGTTCAAACGATACTAAAAATGAAAAATATGGTAAGCAACCCATTGGTTACGTGGCGGACTCCGTTCAAACGATATTAAAAATTTTAAAAAGGCTGGGCAAATTAAAAAAAAAATGTTCCTTTTTATTCTTGCTAAACAGAATAATATTGTATTGTAATGTAATATGTATTTAGTTTAGTTTAATGCATTTAGATCCATTGTCGTCAAACTGCGGCCCGGGACAGATATTTGTGCGGCCCGCGACAAAGCAAACAATTTTATTAGAAAATGACTACCAAAACTGATTTTGCGTATGAAGTTAACTAAATAGAAATAAGCGGGACGGGAACACAGGAGGGATATTAACTGCTTCTGTGCCAAGAGCGAGATTTCTCACATTTTTCATTTAAATATTCTTTCCAGGTGTAATGTTTTTAATTTATAAAAATAAGATTTAAAAATGATTTGATTAAAAATTCATGGCCTGCTGTTCACAGCTACACTCCTACATACTGGCATTTAAAAGGTTAAGAACTGATTTATTCTTGTAGAACACTCTTGGCATTTTGAAAACGATGACATGAAATTATTCAGCCAGTTTGGATTTCCTAAAACACAGTTGATGAACGAAGTCATTGAATTAAAATACGACACAACTCAAAACTCATTTCATTGAACATCGTGAAAAGCAGAAGTAGGTACATTAAATTTTGATGAAATATGCCTAGCAATTATAAATATTTACGAGACTGCGCAAAATTTATTTTGATGATATTTCCTTCGACATATCTCTGTAAAGCTTCAGTTTCGAAAATGAGCTTCTTGAAAAACTAATAGCGCAATCGCCTTTCCACTCGTTTGAAGACCAATCAGGATTGCATGTAGTCCCAAAGACGCCGACGTAGAAGAAAAACTTTAAAAAAAGTACAATACTACATAATATCCAATTCATAAGTGTGCGGTCCGCAGTGTTACCTAACATTGTCCTACATATGTGGCCCTTAACCAGAAAAGTGTGACGACCGCTGGTTTAGATAGTTAAATAAGTGTATGTAATTTTCTTTTTTCTGGAATAATTTTTTTTTAAATATCATACTTCTGAAACAATCATTCTTCTGATACCATCATTATTCTGAAGCAATCCTTCATCTGAAGCAATCATTCTTCTGAAACAATCATTCTTTTGAAACAATCATTCTTCTGAAACAATCATTCTTTTGAAACAATCATTCTTTTGAAACAATCATTCTTCTCAAACAATCATTCTTCTGGAACAATAATTTTTCAGAAACAATCATTCTTCTGAAACATTATTCTTCTCGAACAATCATTCTTTTAAAACCGTTATTCTTTTTAAATAATTATTTTTCTGAAACAAAAATATTATTGATAAACATTACATCTCGATAAATTTTATTTACTCTTATCTATGATAATAACAGATGAGACTCAATTCAAAGAATTCATTTAAGATCTGATAAATCATCTTGAGGAACATTCAAAAACTCATACACCAAATGGAGGGACATCATTTTATACAATGCATTTAAAAATAATATTATTATCTTGATTGTTTCTTCAGATACTTTTACACATACATTTATATCTTGTTCTTTGTTTTATTTTTTTACTCTCAAAATATTTGTCAAGTAACGTTTTTCCAGAACAACTTTTTTTGCGGAATAAATTGTAGAGAAATTGCAACATTGTTTGATAATTCGGTTAACGTTCATGAAGAATTTATAAAATGTTATTTAACATGTATTATCGGCGCAACGATGATATTTATATTTTTATAATGTAATTCTTTATCTATATTATTAAAATTATTAGCAGTTTGATAGCCAAGAAGCTATGCTAGCATTATTCGATGGCATACTGAGAAGCAAGCTGGAGTACGCGAGCGATGTTTGGGCACCGTACCACCAGAAGTACATTGATATGTTATAGCAAATCCATAAGAAATTCCTCAGGTATGTTTGCACCATATTGACTTACTTGAGGAAACTGATTCTGTGGGTCTAGAAACTAGACGGAAAGCAAGTCTTGCTGTTCTGTCTTTCAAGATTTGGAACAATTTCATCGATAGCCCATTTCTCTTTGGATGCTATGATTTATATGTACCAGACCACTACAGCCGAAGTCGACATCATGACTTATTTAAAGTACCGAACGGCAGAACAGACGTCTTGGCAAAGCATAGCATGACAAGGGGAGTGGTGCTGTTAAATGAAATTGTAAGTGACTGTTCTTTATATGCCTTAAAAATATTATTGAAGAGTCACTTGCCTAAATGCTGATAGGGTAACTAAATTGTGCTGTAATTGAAATTATTCTGTTGTACAATAATAATAAAAAATAAAAATAGTATCAACTTTAATTTTTGATTGCCTATTTCTAATTCACTCGAAGCATTCAACCAAAGAGAGAAACCTTAGTCTTAATTACCAAAAACAAGAAAAGAATCTTCAGTAATTGCTGCCACATTCTGGTCACATTCAATAAATACATTTAGAATTCTTAAAAACCAAGATTAGAAGTCTGTTTCGAAACTCTGAATGTTTGCAATGTCTACAGACCAAAAAAGTACATATAAGTGTGTCATAAACTGTCATACATAACAAATTATTAATATATTATATGTATTCCTCAAATAGAGCTAGAGAAGATTATGCAATACTAACTCATTTGTCTTCAAATATTTAATAATGAATGACATCTTTGATGAAATTTCTCATGTTTTTTAAAATATAAATTAATGTAATCCATTATTTTTCACAATGGGAATAATTAGAGATGGCAAAATTTCGTTTTAACTAAAAACGCGAAAAAATTGCGAAAAACGTGATTTTGGCCGTATTTCAGCTAAATTATTCTATTTAGCGAAATAGGCGTGAATTTCCCGAAAATACCGGGTATTAAAATAATCGGGTTTTCCCTACATCGAAGTACCTGTGATTTGTACCGGTGAAGGTAAAGTGTGTGACTTGGTGCAAATGTTGATGGCAATGAAAGTGACAAACTCTGCCTTTGCTGGGCCAGCCCTACAGACAATTTGGGCCCCTGTAAATAGTGTTGATGCAGAGCGTTTTTTCAGTCACTACAATTTAAGTACTGACTGACAGGCGTACGAGAATGAAGGAGTCCACTATTGAAACGTGCGCAATGCTATCATTCAATCAGTAAAGTGCCATTTCCATTGTTTTTTGTATTTACCTGTATTTCAAATATGCCTACTTTATTTAATTTTTGGAAGCCTGTCCTACCTCTTTTTACAATTTTGTTACTATTTTATGTGTAAATATTTAATATTTTTGTACTGTAGGCTAAAATTGCTTTTTGACATTACACAAATTGTGCGAAATAAATTACGCCTGTTAAAATGATGTTAATCGCAAACTGCATTAGTTGTGTTTGTGTTCGACCCGTACTTAGAGTTTCCTTCCTTATTAATTTAATATTAAAATTAATTATTTATAATCTTTCACATGGAAATACTTGCAAATGAAGGTTAAACATATATTTTACCAAAAATACTTAAAATATGCGCTAAAAACATTCAGGAAATACATTTTTTTCTATTTTGCTACAAAACGCTAAATTATGCCTCAAAATGCTATAAAACGCTAAATTTCCAATTGTTAATGCTAAAAAATCTGAAAATTAATGCTAAATTTTGCCATCTCTAGGAATAATACATTAAACATAAACAAACATTCTATATATTTAATTTATAATTTTAAACCAGTTACTAAACAGACGACAAACAGGTAAAAAAAATGATACGGTTTAGTAAGTTTTTCATTCATAAAGTACTAGAATTCAGTGTAGATGTCATAGCGTACATTAACCTTGTGCATGATGGAATTATCGGCAGGCCATGTTCACGGGCGGTCTGAAGGAGTGCGACATGTCCCGCGTGAAGCTGCAGGGCGTGTGTCCCTCCACCATGGCGCGCCTGCTCTACTTCATGTACTCGGGCCACATCCGGGTCACCGAGGTCACCGTGTGCCAGCTGCTGCCCGCCGCCACTATGTTCCAGGTCAGTCCACCCTAATTGCCTCATCACCATGTTCCAAATCAGTGCAACCTAATTCTTTAAGATTAGTCCTTCCTACTTTTCATAGCATCTAATAATGTACCACCTACATATCACAATATACAGCTTAGTCTTCCATAATTTTCTTATTATGTTTCCGGTTAGTCCTCCCTTATTACATTATTTCAGATTATTCCACCATAATTTCCTCGTCACCATGCTGTAATTTAGTCCACCGTAATACTTTAATCACCATGTTCCAGGCCCGTCCTCGCTCATTCCCTTATCGCCATGTTCCAGGTCAATCCATCCTAATTCACTTATCACCATGTTCCAAGTCAGTCCATCCTGATTCCCCTACCACCTAATAATATCTTACCTATTACATAACATAAAATATAGGTTAGTCCTCCAAAATTCCCTTACCATGTTCCGGGTCATTCCTCCCTTATTACCATGTTCCAGATTAGTTCACCCTATTTCCCTCATCATCACCGTGCTGTAATTTAGTCCACTGTATTGCTTATCACTTATGCCGGTAATCACCATGTTCCAGGCCATCCTCGCACATTCCCTTATCGCCATGTTCCAGGTCAATCCACCCTAATTCCTTTATCCCCATGTTCCAAGTCAGTCCATCCTAATTCCTCCACCACCTTATAATATCTTACCTATTACGTAACATTATACATAGGTTAGTTCTCCATAATTCCCTTACCATGTTCCAGGTTAGTCCTCCCTTATTACCATATTCTACATTAGTTCATCCTAATTCCCTCATCATTATGCACTATGTCAGTCCACCATAATAGGCCACTTGCATCACATTTTTTAAAAAAAAATCCGGTTTAGGCAAATATTCTAAGACATTCTGTATTTTTTTTATTTTTTTTATCGTATTTTTGAAACCCTGGGGATTTTTTTAAAATTTCAAACCGAAAAATCAGACCATTTTTTATAAACCGGAAAGACGGGACATAATTTTATAGGTGTGAAAAAACGATAATTACATAGCCGAAAATCATTTAAAAAAAAGAACGTTTTCCACACGAATGACACAGGAGAATAACGAGGCATACCAAAAATATTACATCTCATAAATATTTTTTTCCTTGATCCATCTTATTGATCATAAATCATTATAATGTACAGCGTCTATATTACTAAATTCAATGTAATATACTTGAACTTGTAAATTGTAATAATAATAAGAATATTATAAAATTTTATTTGGTTAAAATCAGCACCATAATCATTATACCTCTAAAACATGTACCGACATCATCTTCACGTTCTGAAGAGAACCCCGTACCCATTAATTGTACGGGGTTCTCTTCAGAACAACTGTCAAAAAATCAAACCAAATGATAAGTTCGCAGAGAACAAACAATAAATCTAGTGAACGAATTCAAAAATTTGCCTGAAATCAAAGTGATGCCATATAAAAAAATAAATCAGTGTGGAATTTTATAAAATTAATAGGAACATTTTCGGCCACGGGACATTTTCATGTAGTGACGTCACGAGCCCAAATAATGGATTTATTTATTTAAAAATAAAAAAAAATGTACATTTCTAAAAATTTTTACTAACATTTTCGTAATCTTAGTAAAAAACTCTATCCACACGATTTTTTCCAAGTCGTTATGAAGTCCATGCAAGTGGCCTATTCCTTCATTACCTTGTTCCAGGCAAGTCCTCCCTGATTCCCTTATCACCTTGTTCCGGGTCGGTCCTCCCTATTTCCATTTAGCATTTATGGTGAACTTTGCACCAACATTTTGCTAGTTCAAAACTTGACACGGATTTTATTAGATTTGAAATCTAATATTCTTTGTGTTTTCTCTCAAATCTACACTGCAAGCATGAGTCAGCTGAGATTTATCAAAGTGCTTTTTTTAACTCTTTGTTTTGTCTTTTCACGACTTGCCATGGATTAGATATCTTGATTAAACCAGAAATTAAAGTGTCCGTGGTATTTTATCATTGTTCTCATGGTGAATCGGCTTGATTGGAATTTTGTTTGTTTTTATTTCAACCCATATAAATAATAATGCTATCTCATTATTCTGCTGAATGAAAACTGGAGTGCTCATGTTTTTTTTTACAATTGTCATTTTAATTCCTGATAAAGAACTAATCTGATAAACAATTTTTTTTTAATAAAAAATCATGTGACATACATCGCAATGGAAACACATATTTTCAATGTTCGTCCACTGAGGATTTTTAGTAGGTATGTATTTTTGTATGGGAAAAAAATGTTGGAATTTCAGAAAAAGTTATTAATCTTTTTTACTCCTACCATCATGTAGAATCACCTCCCGAAGTTAATGCACTTTACCCCCGGACACCCTGTATATTTAGTGACCACATTGGACTTTCTTGGGTCTCGCAATAACATCCCCTTTATAGGAGATGCCACAGTTCCCTGGCTGCGGGCATTTCCTGCAGTATCACATAGTGAAATGAATATTATATTTGTTTTCAGATAACAAATGTGATTGAGGCTTGCTGCGTTTTCCTGGAGCGCCAGCTGGACCCGTCCAATGCAATTGGCATCGCTAACTTTGCCGAGCAACACGGCTGCAATGAACTCAAGCAAAAGGCCACACAGTTCATTGAAAGGCATTTCACTGAGGTATATATCATTCGGTTTCATGACAAAACAAGAAAATTGAATACAAAGAACAAACCAACCCAAACTCACCCAACCTATTATTTTATCATGTTCTGTTTTATCAGATTACCACATCATTCAGTAGGGTAAACTGAGCTAACTTTGTTATAATTAAGAAAAAAAAATTCACTGCAGTGCTGAATATCAAATAGATATTAAATGTAAATAAATTAAGGCTTATTAATTTATTTATTGTTATTAAGTTTATTTTGTAGAACTCCATTTTATTTATTTTATATATTTAATAATATTATTATTCAATGTATAAAAACAGTTTATTATAAACAAGTTCTGCTTCTGCTTCGTAATTATTATTATGGACAGTTTAATATTGCCTTCAGAGGGCGAAACAGCTGTAACGCATAATAATAATTACGAAGCAGAAGCAGAACTTGTTTATAATGAACTGTTTTTATACATTGAATAATAATATTATAGCGGGGTATTTTAAATAAAATCCACACTTTTCTTCTATAAACACAATTAATCTTTTATTGGGGTGGGTACAATCAATTACACAAGTAGCCAGTTCAATAATCGTAAAAACAGTGGTAACTTTCACGTACCAACTACAACAGTAGCTTTATGGTTATTATCACTATAATAACTTTAAAGGACACTTGTTATCCTTAATTACCTACTCGTCACTTTACACAAAAGATTCACGAGTTCCTTGAAGCCGCGCGAGCTGATCTCGGAAGGCGGTCTTCGACTTTTAACTATTTTCCTGGAGCTTAGCGCGGGACTCCCCGGCAGGCTAAAACACAAAACTCTAAGGTTTCGCTTGTCTTTATATACCTATGGTCCAGCTGCCCTAGCGGCAGCGGTAGTAAGGGACAACCAATGCAAGACAGAGAAAGTATTCGAGCGTGAACACTTCTCAAAATGCACTCGAAATAACTATACTTGTTACACACTCCTCCTAAATGTAACATAATCGCCTCGATTAGTTACATTTACATAAACAAAAATCATTTTATTCTTAAAATTAAACATTAAACAAAATTAAACATTAAAATTATTAGTAAAAGATGTTTTTTTCAGTCTGCGGCGTGTCGGTCGCTGGTTGGGCTATTCTGCACGTGGGGTCCCTCAGAAGTGTGCAGCTATCGATTGATTTATGGTGGTCCTCTGTTGTCTTCTAATGGCCCGAGTTGCGTTACAAGAAATTTTTTTAACCTATTTAGATTTATGGTTTCCTTGTTGTTCGCTTCGACTGGATAAAATCTGCAGCTTGGGGGGCGATGGTGGTCACACGTGGCCAGTTGACTCCGGTTGCAATGATGGAGACGTCTTTCTTGAAAAATGGTCCGGTGGCAATGATTTACGACTGTTTAGGGGCTATGCCCGTTCCTTTGTTGATGTCGTAAGTACTTTTGGGTCTGCACAATTAGTAGGTCGTATTACGGCTCGTCGTAAATGTGTGCTTCTCGTTTATAGCACACATGTTATTCCTGGACATTGTACACTTTAGCAGTTTATTATTATTTTGAGAGACTCTGGACAATTCCACTTTGATTTATGGTTTTCTTCAGGTTTTGTCTTGTCGGTTGTTAGTAAAATCGGGTCATTTGATATTGCCCCTTTGGTATTATTCTTTTGGAGCCCATCTCTCCGATGTCAGTGCGGTTTTTGTAACATTTTGCACTTGCTGAATAGACGAGATATTTGACTTCGGAATTAGTATACAATGGTTTCTGGGGGGTCGAGTTCACAGAATTTTAAAATTAACCATGCACTTGATATGAATAGTTCGATGGTTTTCAGAATCGCCTTGTACAATTTACGAGCACAGACGCCCAAAGGGCGGAAGATTTTGGATTCATCTTTAATTTTCACCTTAATGCGCCAGTCACCTGCGCGGACATATGTGGGAATCACAAACGCAGCTAGTAGCACGTAATCCGTCCCAAGCAGATGATCTCCTACGAGTACGTTGGGTGTGATTGCTGCCTGTTTTTGTAGATAGTCTGCATCAAATCTGCTGGTAACATTAAAACTGGTAGTCATCACGAAGGGTACTGCCAATGATGATTCGGATTCTACTCCCTTTTGAAGGTCGTCTGGTAGCACAGCATGTAGGATGTCCTTTTTGAGCGGGGCCAGGTTACTCAGCGGTACTGCCGTCGGGACATCAACATCTTCGGTAAATGCGGACGGTACGTCTGGGTAATCTAATGTCAATATTTTAGCAGACATATTTATTTCTGATACTTCAGAGATTTCGGTTTCTGATTTTTTATCCGGTGGCACTTCTAACGGTAGTTTTTGAGCTACAGGAAGGTAGTTTTCTGATTCTTCACCGTACTCATAAACATCTTCTGTGATTTGCGATGTTTTATCTGGTAGCGCTTCTGTAGGTATGATTTGAATCGCATCTTGTTGGCTGACTTTTTCTGGAGCGCCTTCCTCTGCAAGTTTCACCTTACGGATTAGGTCTTCAAACGTTTGAACGGAGCATCTAGGTATATTCTCTTTTATGAATGGATTGAGCATTACGTACATCATATCCAGTTCTATTTCAATAGATTGATAGTAATCCGGAAATTCAGCATACAATGCCCTTTTGGTGGCAATAAACCGTTCCGTCGACATTCCTTCTTCTTGTTCAATACGATAGAACTTGCGCATCACCTCATGTGCTGGTCTTTTCGACGCCATCGCATTCTTTGCAAGCGTCATTATTTAACTTTTTACTGTTACACTGTAACTACATATTACGCTTTCTCTATCACAATTTCACTAGTGCTTTCACACTTCCACTTTCGATTTTCTCTCCCCCTAAACTTAACTTTATCTCGAAATTTTCACAACTTTCGTGATTTTACTTCACTTTTTCGTAGTTTCACAATTTTCACAACTTTCACTGAATTTACTGATTCTATGAACAATACTCGCGAATTAATTGGCCCCACGTTGGGCGCCAGTTATAGCGGGGTATTTTAAATAAAACCTCACTTTTCTTCTATAAACACAATTAATCTTTTATTGGGGTGGGTACAATCAATTACACAAGTAGCCAGTTCAATAATCGTAAAAACAGTGGTAACTTTCACGTACCAACTACAACAGTAGCTTTATGGTTATTATCACTATAATAACTTTAAAGGACACTTGTTATCCTTAATTACCTACTCGTCACTTTACACAAAAGATTCACGAGTTCCTTGAAGCCGCGCGAGCTGATCTCGGAAGGCGGTCTTCGACTTTTAACTATTTTCCTGGAGCTTAGCGCGGGACTCCCCGGCAGGCTAAAACACAAAACTCTAAGGTTTCGCTTGTCTTTATATACCTATGGTCCAGCTGCCCTAGCGGCAGCGGTAGTAAGGGACAACCAATGCAAGACAGAGAAAGTATTCGAGCGTGAACACTTCTCAAAATGCACTCGAAATAACTATACTTGTTACAATATCATTAAATATATAAAATAAATAAAAAATAAAAATGGCTTATTAAACTGATGTGTGTGATGACGGCCTATTCTAACTAGTGATTTGTAGGTTCAGCTGGAGTGGGCTCTTAAACTCGGGTTCTTCGCGCGAAGCGGCTCCTACTCCTACTCCCTTTCAAATCGAATACTCCCAAAGAACCCGATACAGTACTTGTAGCCGGAACTCGGCGGGCCAGGCCACAGTCGGGTGGCGGCGCGGCGCAGTTGAAGTTTGCACTCATCAAACCCGTGCGTCACGGTCCGAGCCACATGTGCGAGTCGGGAGTAGGTGGCGTGTTCGAGTTCTTTTGCGAGCTCTGGCTCCGAGGTCCCATAGGTCTCGGTTCGAGCCATTTGCGAGTCGGAAACAGGTTGCGCCTTCGAATTCTTTTGCGCGCTCAGGCCATTCGCGAGTCGGGAGTGGCTCCCGGGACCTGCTCCAAGAACTCAAGTAATTTTAAAAGGAAGCACATCTCGGAAGCCTCTGGAAAAATGCAGAACTTACCCATCTCTAATTCTAACAGATAATTTAAGACGGGTTGTTTCACAGAATTTGAACAATTCATCAAATTTCAAAGTTTTATTTCAAGTTCTGTGAATGTTCTATTCAAGTTATGTTCGGGTTAGTGCCCATAATGATATAATAACTGTAAGAATTTTTAATAGAACTTTCACAGAACATGAATTTAACTTCAAAATTTAATGAATTGTTCAAATTTTGTAAAACAACTGGCCCGTGTTTTGAGAAGAACTATTTAATGATTGAAATAAGAATCTGATTTGAACCAGCTTTTATTTGATAAGCTTCATGCAACAAATTAATGCCTGTAACTAAATGACAAAGGTAAATCTGCATACATAAATTTTACAAAGTTAGGATACATGTATCGTCGACTTAGCTCAGTTTACTGTATATTGGGTTATAATGTTTTGCCTTATAATATGTTTGTCCTAATCATGCATTGTTTTATCTAAGGTTTGCCAAGAAGAAGAATACCTGCAGCTCTCAGCCATTCAATTAGTCTTTTTAATTAGGAAGGATGAACTCAACGTCCAAGAGGAGCAAGAAGTCTACAATGCAGTGGTTAACTGGGTAAGTTGTGAATTCCAATATACACAATGGGATTATTAAAATCCCTCCGGTACGTCCTGTTTTTTTTTTATTTTTTTTTATATGAATACCACACAAGAGTCCCAACTGCTCCCGTCTGAAGCCAGTGAGACTATGGCATCCCCAATTGGGGTATGTTGTGAGGCTGAAGGTAGTGGGGAGGGGAAGGAGATAGGGAAGAGGAAGGTGGGGTGGTGGGTGGGTGGCTGGCTATTCAGATCTGGTCACCAAACACGGCTAATGCCATTTCAAGCAACGTTTCAATTCTGAATGGTGGTCTTACACCAGGGCGATACTGAGAGTATCTTCCACTCTAGAACGTGCCGCAAATATACTACATATCATTTTAAATGAATAAATTGTGAAATAACACAAATCAATCAAATTTATTAGCCACACCGGGATTCGATCCCGCAACCTTTGGTGTGCGAGTCAAGAGCCTTACCGCTGTACTACGCCGGCCGTTACACCGGCTGTTACACCCTGTATACAAAAGGTTTGATGAATCAATTGATGGAATATCCTTTTTGTTTGCCGAATTAATTTCTGCAATGTTGTTCTTGGAAATTATACTTGTCTGCAGAAATTTTGTGACGGCTTCGGAAGTCCCTTGAGAGGCAGACTTTTTATTTCAAGTTTAATTTTTTTGTACCTAGTTTTAAAGTAGGCAAGTCTGACGAGAAGGTTTCTTTGTTGCACTGCTTTAATTTTAGTGAAGGGAATTCCTCAATAGTTTTATTTTACTTTTGAAATTCGAAAAAATTCCGAGAATAAAAACCATTTTTCGCAATGCTGTATTTCAAGTGAATCGCAGTAGAATATTTGACAGTAGCTCAATTTTTTTCAATCTTGCTGTGAACAGTGTGCACTTCCCGAAATGTTTTCATGCCATATCGCACAACACATGTTTACACACAACACAATTTGTTTCACACAACACAACACAACATATGTTTCGTTCTGTAGATTGTACCTATTCATTTTCCTTTCGTAAAATAAATTTGATAAATTACATTTCGGCAGGGCGAACACATTTTGTAGGTCGAATGATAATATGATTGCAGTCAGCACTAGATTTAGCGTGTTCTCTGTCAGAATCTCGCTCTTCTTAGACACATTTTTTCCTTTTACGAGTTTTATTAAATAAAAATTTTCTGATCCTCAGGTAAATTGGTAACATGCTTCATGTCTTCAGTTGAATATTTTTACGTGTGGACATTAGTTTAAACGTGGATTTTGGGTTTAAACAATAATGGCTTTCTAAATGTGGTATAGCTTTGAACCAAGACAGTTTCATAACGCCCTCCAATTGGTTGGGGACTTGATTCAAATAAATAATTATAAAAAAATGTATTTTTGTACTTGATTCAAGCTTTTATTGCTCAAATTAGTGACTTGGTAAATTCATCCGCCAGGATTCCGAATATTAATCTAACTCAATTTTGCCCTACGACTTGGTTCAAACCAATTACTAGACTAAAAAAAAAATCTGATTAATGTTATCTAATTTCTGATTTATTTCAGGTAAAATACGATGAAGACAATAGGTATCCCAAAATGGAGCAAATTCTCTATGCGGTGAGATGCCAGTACCTGACACCCAACTTTTTGAAAGACCAAGTGAAAAATTGCACTTTACTGAAGAAAGTGCCCGCCTGCAGAGAATACTTGTCTAGAATATTTAAGGTAATGAACTTTTTTTTTATTTTAAACTTTTTATTTAACCTCCTGACTGGAATGGATTCACGCCTACAACATAGACCAGAACAAAACACAAAGGATAAAGGTCATCAACCTGCAGCAAAAGTATATCAATAAGTGCTTTTAAAAAATCTGATAATATATCTGATTGAAATAGTTGTTAGTATAATCTTAATAATCAATGAGATATGCTGGGCAAGTCAATAAAATGTTTAAGTAAAAATGTATTTTTTGTAATTTCAGGATCTGACTTTGCACAAGAAGCCGGTGGTGAAGGAGAGACGGCCAAACACACCGCGGGTCATTTACCTGGCCGGGGGCTACCTGCGCCACTCCCTCAACACCATGGAGGCTTTCAACCTCGATGATTCTTCCTGGACCGCCCTGCCCCCACTGTCTGTTCCCAGATCGGGGCTGGGCGGGGCCTTCCTCAAGGTAGCTCATACCATATTGTTCTGTACAGTAATCCCAACATTTTTTAAGGTTTACTTTTTTTTTTAAATGCGATTTTAACCCTTATGTATAAAGAAACTGTATGAAGAATAAGGTCAGAATCACTTGAACCAATATCATTCTTAATGTAACCGTTGATTTCATTAATCTAGCTACTCGGAATATTTTTAAATGAATTTTCTATTCTTTGCGGGTCACTTTTTGCAACTGCCAATGGTGAAAAAATCGATATTTTGCCTTTTCAATAAGAGATCTAAACGAAAATATGAAAGAAAACAAGGCACAAAAAAATAGAAAAAGATAATGGTCGCTACTGGGAATAGAACCCAGAAGCTCTCGTCTAACCGGGAAGTGAGCTTTTACCAATTCAACCATTGCCACCTTTCATCAAACCGCCATAATTGTCAATCTCATATTTTAAAATTTTGGAATTAACAATATTATCTTCGACTAATTTTTCCGTATCTTATTTTTTTTTTTTTCTTATTTTTCTCTTTCATATTTTAGTTTAGATTTATTAGTGTTATCTTCTTCTTAAATTGGTATAAAGGTCTTTATTTATTTGAAAACTCCTTTGAATTGTGTTTTTTCATGTTAGGTATGTATTCAGATTTGTGTAGAAATAATAAAATCAATTTTTATTTTAGTGTGATTATATTTTTTGCCAATTATTTCCAAAATGGGAGATTTTTTAATCTTTTTTTAGTTAGTTAGCTATTCTGAAAAAACCTCTTACGATATTATTGTGTAATATACATGAATAATAAGATGTATTATCTGGTAAACAGAAAACAATTGCAAAAAAAAAACAATTTCTTGGTTTTTATATGGATATTTGACTAGAAGTCATCAAGGTAATTTCCGTGGGTTTTTCAAAATACCACCCGACATTCAACACTTTAAATAATGAAAATTGCCTAATTTGGAACTCAGATAATATAAGGAGTTCTCAGATAAGATGTTTTTTCTACTATTAATATTGCTGTGTAAAATCTCTGTACAAATCAAAAATATGGTTAGTCTCTAATAAATGATTAGCAAACTCCAAGTTTGTTTTACTTAATTTTTCCAATTTCTGATTGTATACATTCACTGCTGTAGTACAGGTGTTTGACGTTTTATTTTCACAAGTTCATTAATGTACTATTACCGCCATCTAGTGATAAAAAAATATGACTTTTTCACAGTTGAGAAATTTCACTGGGCAAATAATTTCCGCTGTCTTATTTGCTGTCAGATTAAAGTATACCTATGTTATTATTACGCAGGGTCTGTTTTACGCTGTTGGTGGCAGAAACAACTCTCCGGGCTCTTCCTACGACAGTGACTGGGTGGACATGTTCAACCCCAGCTCGGAACAGTGGAGACCTTGCAGCCCCATGTCTACCCCAAGGAATAGGGTACTTGCATTTTTTATTGCCTTTTTAATATTATTGTCCATTTTCTATCATATTTTTATTTATTTTTATATTTGTTATTGTCAAAGTAAGCATCGTGGCAACACTAGTCAATTTTAATGTTAAATTTAACTTTTTTAAATAGGTGGGCGTAGCTGTAATGGATGGTCTGTTGTATGCTGTGGGAGGATCTGCTGCCACGGAATATCACAAAAGCGTTGAATAGTAAGTTTGTCAAAGGACTTTTATTTTATGCTCCTAACATTTTCGACTTTTTTGCAATGCAAATGCGACAATGTATGTTCAACGTGTGTTAGGTTATATAATTATTTGGGGACCTAACAATACATATAATAATGGTGTTTACTTCAGCTTCGATCCGGAGGAAGACTGCTGGACGACGGTGGCGCCGATGCAGTATGCACGACTGGGAGTGGGGGTGGCGGTGGTGAACCGGCTGCTGTACGCCGTGGGAGGCTTCGACGGCCAGCACCGCCTCGCTAGCATGGAGTGCTACCATCCTGAAAATGACGAGTGGACGCTGATGCCGCCCATGACCATGGCCAGGAGTGGGGCAGGTTGGTTATACTTGCATGCGTGAAGTTTGCAACTGCGTGTTCGGTTTCGGCCATTCCATTTAATTATTATCATACCTCCAAATATTAATCTGGGAAGATATAAACTGCTTTCTGCGGTTTAAAGCCAGTGAATCCACCTAGATTACACCTTTTATCCCATGTTTTTAGGCTTTATAAAAAAATGTATCATTTTGAATAATACGCCACTAGGTTACCTAAAAGATTTTTAAGAACGACTCTTAGTAGTGATTTCTGTGCTTTCTCACCCTACTCAAGTCTGAGCGTAAAGCTAGGAGGCTAACTAGGATAGGAGGCTAACTAAGCTTAGAGGGCTAACCAGGCTAGGAGGCTAACTAGGCTAGGAGGCTAACTAGAGACTAACTAGGCGAGAAGGCTAAGGCTAGGAGGCTAATCATTGTCAGCCTCTACCTAACCTAACCCAACCTAGCAGCAAAAACCTGCAGAGTGGGTTTTTAACTGCTACTACCATACTGTTATTTCAATGTTTTGTAAACTGTTCAGTGAGCAAAAATACACTTTTTAAAGGGTGTTTAAATTCGGACGCAGCCGTGAACTAGAGATGGGTAAGTTCTGCATTTTTCCGGAGGCCTCCGAGACGTGCTTCCTTTTAAAAGTACTTGAGTTCTTGAAGCCCGGTAGCCACTCCCGACTCGCAAATGGCCCGAGCGCTCAAAAGAATTCGAACGCGCAACCTGCTTCCGAATCGCAAATGGCTCGAACCGAGGCGCTCGGGTTTCACCTTAGCTGGACCTCGGAGCCGGAGCCGGAGCCGGAGCCCGCACTCAAAAGAACTCGAACGCATCACCTATTCTGACTCACACATGTGGCTCGGACCGTGACGCACAGGTTTGACGAGTGCGAACTGCCACCGTGCCGCACCGCGCCGCCACCCGACTGGCTCGGCCCGCCGAGTTCCGGCTACAAGTACTGTACCGGGTTCTTTGGGAGTAGTCGATTTGAAAAGAGAGTAGGAGGAGGAGCCGCTTCGCGCGAAGAACCCGAGTTTAAGAGCCCACTCCAGCTGAACCTACACATCGCTGCTGGAACTAAAAATAGTATATAAATAAAAAACCATGTTGTCTTTCAAACAGTGCTAACAGTAAGATTCTCGTAATTTATAGGGTAATATGAATGCAGCAGTGATAGAAGTAAAGGAAGCCGTACACAACAGCAGTTCCTATACCAAATGAGATATGACAAAACATTAGGTGTAAAATTGACGGGATGACAGTTTTCCCTGAGACATTGCTAAAATCATGTACCGCTGAATTAATGCGGAGGTTCTAAAATAATGCATGGCCGGTATAAGTGTGATATAAACATCTCTCTTAATCTCAATCAGAGATTAAGAGAGATGTTTAAATATTGATTAAAGTATGTCATACGACGCTATCTATCTAGAGTACCAAGCGTTAGAACTAGAGAAAAATCACTTTTTCATCAATTTTTTTTTTTTTTTACATGAGCTCAACAAGGAGGCCCTAAGGAAAATAATTTCCCTCAGGGCCTATGTCATCTTTGGGGATGCTGTGTGGAAGGTTAATAATTATAATTATTATGCAATCAATCAACCAAATATTCGAGTAAGGTAATGTCATCATTCAAAATAATATACAAATGGTTATTTATTTTGTGATTTGTAGGTGTGGCGGCTCTGAACCAGTGGATCTATGTGGTGGGAGGCTACGACGGCACGCGGCAGCTGGGCTCGGTAGAGCGCTATGACACGGAGCACCGTGTCTGGGAGACCACCAGCCCCATTAAGGTGCCCCGCAGTGCCCTCTCGCTCTCCACTCTGGACGGAAAACTATATGCTATGGGTTGGTTTTTCTTTTTTTTTAGTTATCTTTGTAGATTTTTTAATTTTAAGCTTTTTATGTTTAAGGATATGTATTATTATTTTATTTTTTTTACTTTATGAGTAAAACCTCAAATTGTAACAGTGGTTAGCACATTTGCCCGGAAAGCGAAAGGTCCTGGGTTCGAATCCCAGAGGTGCCAATATCTTTTTGTGATTTTTCTGTTTCCAGATTTTCGATTGAGTTTCGCTAACATTTTCTTCATTTAATTAAATTTGTATTATTATGTAATTTAAAAAAAAGTTTATTTATAAACATGTTCTTTTAATCCATCATACGTTAAAATGTAGTTAGCAATTTTAATAGTAGGATATAAAAATTACAAGTGTGTAACACAAGGATTAATTTTTGGGGATTATGCAATAAAAGCTGTGTTACACTTCCCCATCTTTTAGCCAATTTTTCAGACAGACTTGCAGTGTCCAATATCAGGTGAAGTGTGTAGATTATTGGGATGAAAAATGTATTTATTTTTGCACATAAATGATACTGTGTTGCCATAGACATTCCTATCACGGAAAGGGGAACAAACCAAGTTGTGTGGGAGGCGGCATAACCGTCTCTCTTTTTGTGATTTGCAAATAAGTTAATCTGAAGGTTTACAAGCAATTCGCTTTGTAATATCACTGTTTAGTCCTCGAAAATGAAATCCGCTTATAATTACTAGTCCTTTTTACAATGGCGCGCAAATTGCTGGCTGCTTAAAAAACTTATCTACCAATCCCGAAATGGGTAAACTTTTGTTCCCAAAACGGACTTGTTTCCAAAATTGACTATTTATTTAGTCGTTTTACCAACGTGTTATAGTTTACCCACCTCACTCATTTTTAGCGTCGCTATGCCAGGTGGTTTGTTTAAAAATGAATATTCAAATCTTGCACAGAAAAGTCCCACAATGGACCTGCAAACTTTGCTTTTTCAATGTGCACTCTTCAGCGGTCAATGTACGAGTGATGTTGTAGTTTATTCAAAGCATTCTCGAACCCTCCTGGGATCAAAAATATGATCAATTGGTTTCCTCCAGTTCATCCAAATGATACCCAGATTTCATCGCCTTTCTCTTTAATTTGTTGTATTTCTTCGGCATCAACTATGTAACAATTTGTATACATTTTGTTTTGAAGAGTTTTAATTTTCAATGTATTTAACCCCTCCGAATTTTCGAGAATATTCGCTTTTGGTGTCTCTAACAAAATGACATTTTACGAAAACTTTTTGTTTTTATCGCTTCACAATTAAAGCTCTATAAATGAAACATTTCAGTAGCCGAATAGTAAAAACTGTTTTAGAAAGGTTACAAAATAGGCTTTCAAATTATTATATTACAAATAAATATTAGCATTTGTAAATATTAAAATTTAGAATGCAAACATTAAAAATAGGTAAAAATGACTCACGTGATGTTTTTATGTGAAAACGGTACTAAAATCACAGATTATGTAAACAACAATACTTATTCTATTGTATATATGTGTAATAAACACTTTTGTCTCCTCACTTTTTTTATCATTTCATATAAAAATATTTAATAAAAATTTAAAATGTGGAGCGCGGTGGAGCCGCCGGTAGCAAATTTGCGCGGGTAAAATTTTTTGTCAACTACACGACTGACATCTGATTCCTGTTATGTATTTCCATAGACAACTTGATAGGGATGTGCAGCTTGATCTTATCGACCTTTTACTTTTTGGTTTAGGGATGTAACTAAAACAATAACGGAGTTAGAACGAGTTCTATGGAAACACACGCGCTGACGTATAAACACGCTTATTGTACTTGACTGCTGTCCTATTTCTAACGTTTATATCTGCTTACGTTGCGGAGGGGTTAAAGTAACAAATGTACATTGAAAATTAAAACTCTTCATAACAAAATCTCTTTAATTTGGTTTACGGTGGTCAGCTTTGGAATAACCATCCAAGGCTGACCACCGTTGTATTTAATATAAATATAATAAATACAACTAGATAATACAATTATATAATGTAATTTTTTTTCCTTGATTAATAAACATTTATTTTCTCTGTAGGTGGGTACGATGGGCAAAACTTCCTAGCGATCGTTGAGGTTTATGACCCGAACTCCGACACCTGGGAGGACGGGACGCCGCTCTCGTCCGGGCGCTCCGGGCACGCTTCCGCCGTGGCGTACCAGCGGACGTGTCCGGTGCACAGCGTGGACCACGACCTGGAGGGCGGTGACCTCGTGGCTCGCCCGACCATCTCCCGCTCCCGTCCCCAACTCAACCACACTGGCCCACCATCTCAACTCCAACCGGCCCCTAATGGTCCTGGCCCAGAAAACAACGTAGATCAAGGCGGCGGATCCAACAGAAGCAACGGGGGCTGTACGGAGACACGCTCCAGAGAAACCGGCAGTGTGAACGGCTCTAATTCTGTTAATCGGACTAACAACGGGAACATGCCATCAGTGGGGAATATAATGGGTTCACTATTTAGTAATCGGTGTGGTTCCATTAATTTATGAGACTAAGTGAGAGTTCAATATGAAGTTTATTGTGTTAATTAAGGCGCACAAATTATTATGTTTAAATGTCATAGTGTATGTATTACAAATCCTCTTAACGGCGTTTGGGATTGATGGTAGTGAATGTATATTTTTGTGTAAACCCTAGTAAAAATTCTAAATTGATGTGTTTGTCATAATTCATAATATTATTATTTATTCCAAGTGATTGTGCTATCTTTTCTTTATATAGTTAGTGAACATATATTATACTGAAGCTGGCTTTACTTGAGATGTCTAAATATTTATGAAGAATGAGAAAAGACATGCCATGACAAGTGTTGCGAAATGTCAGCTAAGGTCTTGTTGTAGAAGGACTTTAGACTTTGTTTAAAAATAAATTTAGGCAGCAATATTTGCTTGCGGGGGACCTCATAATCTAGATCTTTGAAACTATGTTATATTTGTGGAGTAAATGTAGTTGCCAGTTCAAAAGTATCTAATTGAGAATGATCTGTATCTATTATTGTACCACTTAGTCTTTGAGATCTTATTTTTGACATTAAATGATATATAAAATGATTTTTGTAAAAGCACAAGGAATGTGGTAATTTCCAGCTTGGGGTGTATGTATTTACAATTATATTTTTGCCAGTTTTTCTGGTACTTCTATGTGTAAATATAAAAATGTGTTCACTGGAGTAGCCACTAAATGCCAATCTTATAAAGCTAACATCGTCAACATGGAAACCTAATGTTTTGGACCACCCGGCCATACATTCTCAATAATTCATGTTCTGCGTAAGCATCAATCGAGGTTGGTTGGTCATTCGTGGTTTTCAGTGTGTAGTATGTAGTTGTGATATTTAAGATAAATCTGTGTGATTAGAGTTAAAAGAAACTTAGTCCAAGCGCCCAAGAGCAACTTTAGTTTAGCAACAGTTGTGTCAAGGCATCAGAATCCATTGCGGTATTTGGAGACAACGCAACACTAGTAGAGAGACTTTTTATTGAATTTGTAAGGATTTTGAAATAGTTACCAACTGTTGCCGTGACTAATGTTGCTTGTGTGCACCTGGACTTACATATTATTATTGTATGAGTATTTTACGAATTAGATATTTTAAGTATGAATCTTCTTGTTTGAAGCTTTATATTATAGCATTCGATTATTTTATTTAACTACGGGAGTGTGGGATATTTTCATACCGTTTACCTAAGAATTTATGAAATGTTTGAGGAAATCATTTATAATAATATTATGTGCTATTGTTGCAAATATGTTTTTACTGACTGCCAATTTTTTAATACAGTTTATTTATAACATGTGTGTGTTTTTGACATCCACATTTGTGGTTTCAATAGATAAGTTATTCAACTTTAAAATCGCCCTATGAAATACATAGTGACCGGACAACTCAGAATTATGCAACTTCAACACCTCCTTTGAAAAGTATATTAAAAAAATGGTTAAATAGGTTACCTTAGGTTGTTACGAGCTATTTTTCAAATTTTTTGTTTGTTTTCATAACTTTTAATGACTTTTCAAAGGGGTGTTGAAGTTGCATGATTCTGAGTTTGCATGGAACTGAAAAACATGCATATTACGAGAACCCACTTTAACTCAATAAATCTAGAAAAAATTAAAATTGGAAATATGCATACTGGTTAGTAGAGCCTCCGTTTGTACCAAAGATGTTGAAATATAAGAGTTATGTTATTTACAGTTTTTACTGGGTGGGACTGTGTTTCCTGGCGTCGCCGATATTGTTAACCAATCCTACTGCACACCCTAAAAAAAATCAACTAAAAATGAACTCTTTCCGTATTCAAATTATGTATATTGTTAATCAATACTGCTGCACAATTAATGAATTATTTCCGTATTCAAACAATGCCCAATAAGTAGTAGTCCCCCGACGGTCGGGCGGCCATCATAGCATATACCTGGTATTTCAATATCTTTGGTGTGTACTTTATGAATTTTGTAAAGTGAGTTATTACTAAAATGGAATCAGCTAGTGCACAGTGAAAGTTTTGCATTAGCGATCGAGAAATTAACAATAATGTAATAACATAACAAAAATGTAAACAAACTGTGTTTCCATTTTATTTAATGACACCGTATAAAAATTCTCCATTAATAATTAATAACACAAAGTTTTCAAAAACGACGATTCTGTTTCATTTTGACTTCTCACATGTTACTGACTGTTATTCAGAGTTTTAGTATATTTAATAATTGTTACTGTTCCTATATCTCAAATTATTTTGAGATGGCAATCATGTACATGAGTTAAAATAAGTGATTAGCATTGGACCCTACACCCCCTACTGCTGCAAACTTGAGGAAGAGAAATAATAATGAAGATTATTAATTTGTGATTTTTTATGAATGCACGTAATTCAAATAACTTTATTGCAAATGACAATCTGTCACGAAATTATTATAAAAATATGTGTTAGAAGAGATCCCTTTATTTATTGTAACCATTCCTATGTTACATTCCTTACTAATCATTTGACTTCAGCAGAACCAGTCGACTATTGTAGTGGGTAAGGGAGCATCATCACCGATATTTTCTTAGTTTTTTTATTACATCTCTGAATCAAAAATAACCTGAATATTGAAATGAGCAGAGATAACTAATGATGTGATTAATAATATATGTAACTACAAACATAATATATTATGTACTTCCTAAAATAGGTGTAGAATTGTGTCATAAAAATTTTGTTTCCAATAATAATAATTATTTTATCGTCCAAGGTAAATTATTACCAATCAACTTGTTCTTCTCATTATGTTTACTGTTTCAATGAAAATAAAGTGCATTTTTTACAATTTTGCCTGTAAATAAATAGTAAAATTATAAGCATAATGTATTGAATTACTTGTACATAAATATATTTTTGTTCTTAAAATTAATAAATCTTGCATTTTTATTTTGCTAATACCCTTGTAGGCCAGTGCAATTAGTGATCTGCGATCGGAATTATTCCGGTAGTCCCAATTTTTTTATATGTTTTATATACTCATCTTGTGATGTAAAATCTGAGTTTTCGACCTTGGGTCACTTGAGCTTTCGCCGCCATTTTGAAAAAACCAGCCGAAATCGAGCCAAAATCTAGTTTTTCTCAAATATCTCGTTCCCAATAAAAATGTCGGCTAAAGAAGCTTTACAAATTTAGTAGAACATAAAATTACCTACAATCGTTATTTGAAAATTTTTCTTCTATCTCTAATAAATATCGAGATATGCAGGCGTAAAAATGTGTATAAGTTCATAAAAACCGGTAAATTGCTCGACTTGGTTTTTTTGTATGTATCTCTTTTCCAGTATAATTTTGTGAAAAAAATACTGATATCAATTTTGTAGAGAATAAAATTTCATAAAAGACATAGATATATGTTTAATGTTTTTATCGAAATTAGGTAACCCGGTTCTAACACAAAAAAATCACAAAAATTTGGTCAAAAATTGAATCAGAAGAATAGTGTTTAGGCATATAATCTAGGCATACCTTGATTATTCTTTTTTTTAACAATATTATTGTTGAAATAACATGTAACATACATAATAGCAACATTAACCATCAATGTAATCACAACGTATATATAAAATTATTAATTAAGTACATAGTTGTGGTAAAAAAAAGAAAAAAAAGTATTTTCTTAAAATTTATAACTATTTACTTTAGTTTCTTGCTGCCACTTACGGGCCCCAAACAGCTTCAATATAGTCTTCCTATGTCTCATTAGCCGAATTTGTGGCGACTGGGTCATCAAATTCTTCATCATCATCATGAACGAAGGCTTCCACAGTATTCTCGCACGTGCTGCCATTACAGTGAGTAGGGAGCATTTCAAACCCGACTTTCTACATGCGCACTTTCCAGCGCAACCTTTTTTCTATTGTGTGATGTTCTTTTATTGTGGCCTTACTTGCCACACAATAGTAATTAATATGTAAAACGTAAGTTCTTCGTCCTTTATTGTAATGTACAATGGATTCAATAAGTAGTATATTATTTGTCTCGGTAGCGACTGATTATAACGGAAGTTAGAATGGATCTGGCAGCTGCCACAGACTAGAGCGCTGTCCCGGCTCGTAAGCCCTTTCGGCAACGTTCGGCGGACCCGAACATTTCCGAATTACTACATGGATATAATTGCATATATACATATATCATATATCACATATTGGCATGTTATGAAGTTCACCAACGCCTGAGGTGCAGCCTCCTTCAACATTAGTACTGGAGTTAGTAACCCAACAGCGTCCTTCTTCCACCCCCATTCAGTTGGATCTTTATGGTGACCAAGCCAAGTCCGCACTTTAAAGTATGTTCTTGAAGCATGTTGCTGGAGTACATCTTTGGTGGGTGGTAGCACTGGTAGCCTAGATAAATTGAATCTGTTATTTTTCACTCCTTTGACAAGAATGTACTTACCTTAAATTTTCCAAATTTGTTTTCTCATTGCCGCCATACAAAAGTGCAAAGAATTGTTCGGCGGCCAAAGTGATTATTTCTCCTTTGCTCTTGGATCTTGAAATAAACGAAAAAGTTTTATTTACCGAGTGGTTCTTGAGAAGAATATTACAAAATTTGTATATACTCATACGTTGACCGAACGGCAGCCACTTATGGCATGAAGGAATAAAATGTTTTCAACTATTTCAATGTGTTTAAAATATTTGTCGGAGTACACCTTTACCAACTTTTTGGTAATATGTGTGAGAGAGTCGATATCCTAACCAATGATTATGACTGCATGATGTTGAGATGACAACGAGTTTGCTGTGGTTATTATGAGAACATCAGCATCCTCTTCAGCCATTACTGTCGTTATTTGCGATCGATCAAATAAGGCTCTGAGTAGGGTAATAAAACGGGGCTTGTTCTTCTCATTTCCCAGAAACTTTTCCTTAGTGCTTTTCTTTTCAACCGAATCTGGGAATCCTCGAATACCACTACTGCATTGTTTCCATAATGATTTTGTACGTATTCTTGGAAATATTATTTAAGTTGAATTTCACACTTTTTGGCAATACACATACGATGGAATTGCATTAATGGACATATTGTCAAAGTCACACCCTGATTCATTATGCTGCTAGTCACCGCTGCAAGAAAAACCACAAAAAACTATCCTGACCTTTTAAGTGTAGGTTTCCAAAGTTCTGGTTGATAACTTTAGACATAGCAAATTTCCCCATATTTTCCCATTCTTTTCATCGTGCCACTGCTTGTAGACATAATTACGTTTGTTTTAGGAAATCGTTCATGGCAAGCAAACCAATCAATGAGAGTTTGAACGTCTTTGTCATCCTTCTTAATTCGTGTAGGCCTCATCTCTACATGTTGCTCTGACGTTCCTGATTCAATCCCACAGAATGACTCGTTACCCTCACAAATGTTAAGCAGATAAACAAATCCATAATCCTATAAGAGCTATAATCGTGTGAAGTCTAAATTATGACCGACAATAGTTTCATGGGCGCTGGCGACTATAGAGAATTTATGAGAAAAAAACAACAAAGATTTCATAACAAAAATTACCGATTCCCAAAGAAATAACTCTTAAAATATAATTTTTGTTTATGACATTTGTATTTTAGAGCTAAATTATCTAAAAAAAAAAAAACAAGAAGCTAAACCACATTTTTTGAGTTGACGACCCCTCGATTTAGAACTAAATGTAGCTCTAATGGAGCAGAGTTGGCAATACTGATCCAGACAGATGCGACATTGGTGACACCTGATGGCCCGTTCTAGAGTGGCCTAGGGGGGGGGGGGGGGATTTCGACCCCTTACTCTCGTTAATTTATAGTTTTAATATGTAAAAATGGAATGTGAACAAAATTCGAATAACGTGGTAACATCGTGATTAATTTTCTGTTTTCACCTACCGATATTTATATATATACTTTACTTCAGTAAAAAAACCACAAAAAACATAAAAATCACACACCATTTTAGAAATTTTATTCTCTAAGAAATTGATATCAGTAATTTTTTCACAAAATTGTACTGGAAAAGCGATACGCACAAAAAACCGAACAAAGTCGAGCAATTTACCTGCTTTTATAAACTTATACACATTTTTACACCTGCATATCTCGATATTTATTAGAGTTGGAAGAAAATTTTTCAAATAAAAATTGTAGGTAATTCCGCTCCCGACAGAGATGTCAGGCATAGTTGTAGTTCGGGGTTTTTCACACTCGGGAGTGGCTATAGTCTTCCTCTCCAATGGACCCTGTAGAAAGTTAATAAATAGGATGAATTAATTATTTTCTCTCTCTTCTGCATTAGTTTGCCTTTAAAAGTAAACGTTATATTATCGGTCCGTTGGGGGGATTTCAGGATTTATTTGGATTGGATTGTTGTATATTATTGCCAATAAATTTATCTTTGATCTACCTTGGATTTCTTGTTGGAGTTAAAAGACCTAAAATTTACATTTGATTTTACTCGAAGCAAACTTAAACACCCCTATTTTAGATGATTATGTTGTAGACTCACCTTCTTCCCTTCAGCACAACTGCTGAATCCTCAGGCCTGCAAATCAGACAATTCTTTTGTTCTAGGTGATAATTATTGGTACATAATCTCTACATATTATAAATTAAAGTCCGCCGCGTCATCTGTCTGTCTGTTCGCGATAAACTCGAAAACTACTGAACGGATTTTCATGTGGTTTTCACCAATGGATAGAGTGTTTCGTGAGGAAGGTTTAGGTATGTAATTTGTAAGGTTAATAATTTGTGTAAATTGGTTGTAACATAACAATAATTGTTAGAAGTGTTGGAAAAAGTCAAGCCGCCTGGTAGCTTTCATCGAAAACGCTGCCTAATCCTTTTGGGATGTAACAAAACAATGCATGGTGGGATATTCCTCTTTTATAGATCTACAAAAAAGTCCGCGAAGGCTTATATCTATCTTTTACGGATAGCTTACTGTACCCATTCTATCTTCAAAGAAAATGGTCACGTACATTGCGGTAATTGAAAAGTTATTTCGACGGATACAGTATTGATCCTTATTAACTTAAATAAGTCAGTTACCTACAAGCATTTCATGCACATTATTATAATCTTTCACACCATCTATTACGTATTATAAATTAATGTCCTCCGCTGCATCTGTCTGTCTCTTCGCGATAAACTCAAAGACGGCGGTGGTTATAAAGGTTGGATAACCATCCACTCGACAAAGTTGTGTTTTATTAGCTACAGCAACGCGTGGCCGGGTCAGCTAGTATTATACATTTTCCATTTGGGAGGCGGGTATGGGCACCACCGCCCCGGGAACCATTTATTGAATGACCAACACCTCTGCCATAGGTCACCCCAAGTGGTTCGCTAAGTTTGGTGACTTAGCAGGGGTGTCAGGTTCATGGGGTGAGGTTTGTCAGGGGTCTTAGCGGTAGATGCGTCTGCCCACCAGCAGGCCGAGAGAGAGTGGTTGAGGGAGTCCCTTTGACTTCTCCAGCCATACTCTTTCGCAATATCGGCTTGCACCGCAATGGGAGGGTTGGATTCATACATCCGTCACTCCTGGGCACATTGACCCCCAGATTCCTACCCACCACTCATCCTTTTCCTTCTCAGAACTTCCTCTCCTCCCTTTCCTAAAAAACCCTCCACACAGAATCCCCAAAGATGACATAGGCCCTGAGGGGAATTATTTTCCTCAGGGCCTCCTGTGAGGAGCTAATAGCACCCCCCACACACACACTTTGTAGCGACTGAGTCCCGGGCCACTTCATGCCGCCGCACAGAAAAGTCTCACAGTAAACTGCGCTGTAAACCCATCGGTCTTTATTTTGCTGCGCGGCGGCCTGAAGTGGTGCGGGACTCGGTCGCTCCGAAGTGTGCATGTGGGGGGGCTATTGTAAAAAAAAATATATATTCAACACGCCTGTGAGTGAACTCATAGAAAGGGTATTTAGGGAGTGGGATGTCCATTTGGATAAGAGTGCAATCGAGTATAATAAAAAAAGCAGTTCTCTTTCAATGTTTATTAATAGATATTTTTAGTTTTGGTTTCTAATGTTACAACACAAGTGCAACCATAACTTATTTCAATACATAGGTTAAATTATTTATTTGACAGTTGAAGAATTATTAGACAGTTTTCAAGTGCACTCAGTAAGTGAGGTGTTTGTTATAATCTAGATAACATTCATTCCTTAGTCAAGAACCACCACAAATGCCTTTACATTGCACCTGTACTTATTGTTCTAAGTTTTGGCACTTTAACAAGAATTGTTATCTACAGTAAAATCTCCAAGGTAAAACATGCCCTCTCTGAATTAAACTGCAGATGGACTGGATTTATTCCCTTCGTAATATGAAAAATATATAATTTCTATGTTTATTATATAGTTGATGGTTGATATTTGGGATAAGCAAGATTTTTAACACCATAAAACAGAGAATTGAAATGATCAATATAAACCAGTGTTTTACGCCCAGCAAACAGACATTTCGTCGCTTTAGTTCGTATTTGTTCAACAGACCATTAGAAAATTTTACACAAGGAAAAGGTTTTCTCTCATTATTTCAATGAAACATTATGGTAGGTGTATAAGACAAAGCTATTTCCGTAAAGGTAAAGGTCTCATTAGTTTAAATAGTTCTTAGTTAAATGATTAACTACCATTTTTAACACTTAATTTTTATTTTTAAAATGGAGATTGAACAAAAACTAAAATGGTCTGTTGGACAAATAAGAACTGAGGCGACGATTTGTCCGAAATAATTAGGATTTGACAATAGTGTAACAAACACTACGTATTTGATTATAACTCATACATCAAATTTATAGATGTAAACTTCTTTAAGATTATAATGTACGAAAGAAAAAGATTGATTTTCTAACTGCAATAATGCTCAAATATAAATTCGCGTTCCTTCGATGCACATTTACAATTGAAGTTTGCAATAACCTCCGCGCTGCCGGCCGTAAAACATACAAGTTACCCTAACTATATGTGCGAGGGAGAAGATTTTACTGCTCTTGTCAGATTGATGGCAAAGATTAAGGACGGGTTGTTTAAAAAAATTTGAAAGATTCATCAAACATTTTAAGTTAATTAACGTTCTGTGTAAGTTCTATTCAAGTTCTGTTATTATTCATTATAGGCCAGTTGCTTTATAAAACTGAAATAATTACAGAACTTGAATGAACTTACGTAGAACATGAAAATTAACTTCAAATATTTGATGACGTCAAATTTTTTGAAACAACCAGTCCTAAGTAAGTATTTAAAGTGGAACATAACATATATAATACATAGTTCCAGTGCTCGAGTATTACGGTGACAATGGCAATCAGTCTGACGAAATATAGTTAGCTTAATTATTTAAATATGGAAGCCTTTTGCGAGGAAAGAAATAGATGGAGTACAAAGTTAGAACTCAAATAGGTGGAAAAGTGATGTAAAGTGGAATTCCACTTGACACACTTTCTCCCATTTTGTATACATTTCTATAGCAATAATAAACACATCAATACATAATCATTTTATATTTGAACATGAACATACGCACCATTCAGTTCCTAAAATATACCAATCTGTTTTAGATATCTGCATAACCTTAAAACTTTAACATTCAATATTACTTTTTAATGCAAACTATTTAAACAATATCAGTCTGAAATAGAAAAATTATATTGATAAAAAATTAATGATTTAGTTTCAGCTAAAACAATAACATTGTTAATAGCAAGTTAAACTGACTTCATTTATTCCAACCTAAAAGTAACTTTGGAATTGAACAAAACTAAGCAACAATGCATATTCACTAAATATATATATTTTAAATAAACTATACATTTATATTTCCAATGCTAATTAAATGAACACACATTTATCTTTGTGCTTTTAGGTCTTTGTAAAATAAACAAAGATTCAACAGAGTAATTTGTAAGTTTTCTTAGGAAATGCAATCCAGGAAATCCAAACTAAAATATGCACTTGCAAGACATGAAAATACTAAATACTACTCTCAACATGTATGTAAAACCTTTGTACAAAAATGAAAGTACCGTAACTTCACACAATGTCCGAAATAACTCCATTTTTTGCTTTAGCTTAAAAAGATTTTTTTCTGATATTATCTGCAGAAGAATTGGAAAATAATACCAAAAACTGTTATATAAACATATATAACTATAATCCATAAAATTTTTCCTTTAATAGATCGATAAAGGATCATAATTGAGAGAATTTTAAAGTTAGCGGGTAATGAGATTATGTGCAATACGTCCGCCACATTGATTATTGACAAAGTGGCGGACAAACGGTGTTCTCAAACCATAACAAGTCTGTCATTTTGCATCGTGGGATCATGGTTGTGTGAAATTACGGTACTTCCGATATGAAAGTTCTATAACGGTCAAATATAAAAGTAATAAATTTATCAAATAAAATCATTCACAAAATATATATTTTAAAATTTTAAACAATCATTAATACCTAATAATATAGTTAAAATTTAAAAAGATGACTTCATTAGTACATATTATGTTGTGCGCAAATAAAGTGAGACTTGTATTTGAGGAAATAATTTCATATTTATTTATTTTGAATAAATTAATAAAGTGAGTAAGAGTAGGGGAAAACGCATCAGTCATCTTCCCTTGTTAAAGCTCAGTAGGAAGAAAGGAGTGGGAAGCGATGGAGCCCAGAGCCCGGAGCCTGGAGCCATGAGGCACTGCCACAATAATAATTAGCTTGTTCTTTCTAATCCTAACAAACTAAGTTACCAATGTAATACATATTCATGTAATACATATTCATAGCTTAATTAAATATCTCATTGGACATTTGAGCCCGTCAGAATGAATGTGTGTCTATTTACTATTTATGTAACTTACTGAGATATTGTCTCAAAACCTTGTAGAAAATGTTACTGGAAGTTCAGGACTTTGCAAAAATACATTTTCTTTTCACTAACATTTTATGTTACTCTGAAATAAATATGAGCTTTATTTATGACACATTATTTAATAATGCAGTTGCAACACTATCTTCATAAAAAAATGTCAACCAAAATTAAAATATCTAAAAGATTCATAACAATGAATGCCATTTGAGAATGATTTTTTAAATACTGAAATTATACCGGAAAGTGCCAATAATTTGATTCACATAATTGTACCCAAAATGGAATACAGTGAAACCCTCTTAAGAAGTTTTCATGCTTAACCCCTGGTTGGCAAGAGCCGCGCGGATGGTTGAAATTCTGATTTTGAAAAATTTGATTTCGACCCTTATTTATAAAGAAACTGTACCAAGGAAAAGGTATATTTAAATCTAAAGTCGGGAAGGTCATTTCCGTGCGATTTTTCCAAATACGCCTGGCAAATGACAGTTTAAAAGATTGGATTTTTCGGTCCCTTGAAGTCTGAATGGCCCAATTTATCCCACATATAAGGTTTTTACCGCTTAAGAAGCTTTTTTCAGGTCCCTCGGAAAACTTCTTAACCGGTGACAGGCTGGAGACGCGCCAGCGCGCGCGTCATATGCGCATGCGCGAGAAAATAATTAAAATATTTTAATAATATTGTCGGTGAAAAACTTTTGGTCCTCGATTTTGACCCTTCTATGTACAGAGTTTGTATGAAGAACAGTGTCAGAATCGCTTGCGCCATCATTACTCTAGGTGGTGCTAAAAGTTGCATTCACCTTGTCACCCTGGAATATTTTTAAAACGATTTCATCCATGACAATGCGCTGTCACAATAAATGAGTGTATTGCGAATAAAACATCGTAAAACCTATTAATTTACGTAATAAATGCAAGTAATGTTGTTTTGGTAGATATTTTATTGTGTTGTGAATGTTTTTCAGTCAATAAAATATGCAATAGCTCAAAATTAATCAACAAAACATTCAATTCAAAGTTCAAAATGGTGCTTTTTTGGTGTTTTTTTGTGAAGTTCCGCGAATTTCCGCGAAATGGCCTGGCCTTTGACCGGTTAAGAGAGTTTCACTGTACAGCACTTACGCTTAAGAAGTTTTTTCATTCCCCTGAAGACTGAATTTGAAAAATGGCCCAACTTATCCCAAGGGTTTTCTGGCCTTTTTTCCTTTCCCCTGGAAACTTCTTAAGAGAGTTTCACTCTACGAAAATTATTAAAAAAAAAAATTATTATTGAACTTTCATTCTGGCCGGCTCATTTGTCAGTTAAAAGGAAATCCAACAATGGGGGATAACTATTTCTTGTAACTCTCGTTGTAATAATATTATTTATGTTTGTATTTTAGTTTTGTTATCAAATATAATTTAGGTTAACGTGATTTATTTTTGGGTTATTACGCCGTGTTGCCCTACCTCCTTCTTAACCAATGTTTCAGAGAGCATCACGTCCATCATCATATATGGACACTGTAATGCTGTCTGAAACGTTGGCGAAAGAAGGAGGTAGCGCAACACGGCGTAATAACCCAAAAATAAATCATGATAATACTTTTGGCCGTGAAAATCTCAAATCACATAATTTAGGTTAGTTTATTTATACGTAATTTATTACATAATGTTGTAAACAAAAAGATGCATTAATTTTCCTTTTGGTTCTCGGAAGGTAGTCTAGTCTATCACACATTAGGGGTTTCATAGAACAAAATAGTTTTCATAGAAAATAAGAACAATCTCAATATATTATATTAAAGTTGTTTTTAAATACTTCATACATATTATATGAGTTTATCACAAATAATATATGTATGTTTTAATGACACTAAATACGAAAATATTTTAGGTGATAATAATATAGATAAGGAATACATAAACTTTATTCTTATTTTACTTAGTTTCGCTAAGCACACTTTAATTCACCTATACGCAAACACGGGCTTAATATTTATTTGATTATAATGCCAACAGAACTACCAACCGTCCATACATATTGCACGGAAACCACCGCAATACACAATTACAATTTCAACATGAGGAATAATATAATGCTGGTACAAGTCAGTTAATAAAGGCTGTGGAGATGAGAAAGTAACTCCCACCATACACATTAGTATGTATTATTTTATTATATGCAATCTTCCCGCTTCAGGCAGGCTACGAAGGCTTTCTTTTACTAAATTATTTGTATGAAACAGATTATCAGTAGTTTTCATGCAAACTGATCGAATGGTCAGTAATTCCCACATTACGTATTGTACAAATGTTAGTGTTGACCAATGACTTTATTGAGAGTGAACTCCATCTACCAATAAGATGCTCTGTCTAAAATGCGAGCCCAAAATGGCGACCGACGCTGCTATTGCCTGTACGGTCACAAAATTATATTTTTCAGTGGCGTGACATTGAATACGAATGGCGAAACATTCATAAACATAACTATTATTTATATATTTATTATGTATAACTTTTTAAAGTTTAAAATGTGTCGAGCATAGAAGTGTGTTGTTGGCTGCCAACCCATAAGCTGCATAGCCTTCATAAAAATTCACTACCGAGTGGAAAACTGAAATAGAAAAGTATAATAAAATAAATACAGTAATTATTGTATCATGTAAACTTATTATGTATTTTTTAATTTAAAACATTAATACGGCAACCTCAGGTCATGTGACGCTTTTCCAGTGTGTAATTGTTGTCAAGCGGCTGTGCTCAGATAAATTAAATAAAATGAAAGACATCTAGATATTAAAAAAATATCAGAGTGTGTAATTTACATGCGGTAGAAGTGAAACTAGAAAGTCGCAGTATGTCGCTTTCTTTTATTTACTTGTTTTTTTAAGTGGTTTGAAGATTGGATATTGATTTCACAAAATAAAAATGTTATTTTTTTGGATTTCGTAGGATTCAAACCCCTGTTCGCTTGATGTCTGTCTCTCTGGACGGTGAAACTTGTCAGGCATCTTGCCCACTAAGCTATGGAAGGCACGCGCCAAGGTGCGAATTTACTGCATTATATTAGAACTGAGTATTTGTATAGAACTGAGTTGTGACGCATTTCCGTTTCACCCGAATTTCAAGTCACTAACAGAGCTAAAAAGTTTCACTTAAAAAAAAAAATGAATCTAATTTATATAAGATTTTTTTTCCATTTTGTTTCCACGTGTAAAGGAAAATAGGAATGTTTGAAGCCTTAGCTATCGGAATGAATGTAATATATATTATGATGGATTAGGAATATGCATTTTCTAAAGCATTAACAAACTGTCCCAAATGGAACATAAAATAAAGTTCCAGAGAGATAAAAAATACTGTACGTCAACTTCAAACGGAAATTGCAATTTATTATTATATACCTGCATACAATAATAATAATGCAAAATATATAAAAGGAGTGGATAGATAAATATACACTTGTCTGTGAACACACTAGCTACATCATTATATTTATGGAAATGGGTATAATTTCTTCTCAGAGGAAGGATATTACATATTGTTTTTCATAATTTAAAATAATTTTTTTCAGTTAACATCATAAAACTTTTTAGTTATAAAAAAATATAAAAGGCAGGATTAGAAAATAAATTTAATTGAATAAAACATTCTAGAAAGTACACAATATATAAAGTTTTAACCAAGATGTACCGATATCAATGAAGGTACCTTTAGTTGGCAATTACACTTGTCAACAGCGAGTTACTTATAATAATAATGGTCTGCTATTAGGTAGAGTGAGTGCATTTAGCCTAATATTAACAGAGAACTGAACAGACAGCCAACCGACTGACTCTTAGCAGTACAATAACACATTACATATTATATTATAATTACATAGTACTTGAACTCTTCATTTTAGAATGAAAGTTTGACTAAAGCAATGGCCATTCGACAACGGCCGACTAAATTTCAATAACTTTTATATGAATGTAAGAAATGCCGTGGTTTTGACTTATAGTATTCCTGATCCGTTACGCACTAGGGTTCACTACGCACTTGCAGAAATACTTACACGCTTGTAAATTGAAGGCGAAGCTTCATTTTCAATAAACATATTTCAATCTGGACAGCTGATTTGAATTCTACTGAAAAATTGTCACCGTATTATATCAAAATTTACAAGCCATAATTTCTGTCAACATGTTCCGAAAATCGTAGTAGCGTCAATGTTCAGAAGAACTATAATATTTGTATCGTTGATCCACAGAAAACTGGTATTAACACTCAGCTATTTATAAAATAGCATTTCCTCTTGTCTACACAGTTGAAACAAAGTATATTGTTGGTAATATTAGCACGAACAAAGCGGTTCCGTAGGTGTGTGATGATGTGACATGGGGCGGGGCGGGTCAGGAGGGGGGCTCCGGCTGCCCCTCTCCCTCCGGGGAGCTCTCCTAGTCGGCTTCCTCGAGCCGGTCAAAGAACTGTCATTGCGGCGTGTCGTGAGGCCCGCCCCAGCGGTCGAACTCGATGCCGGAGTCGGGACTGAGACCCACGCTGGGCGGGTTGGGCGCCTGGCCGGGGCCTCCGCGTGTCCCCGCAGACCCCAGCGCCCCTGGGGTGCGGCGGTCGAACCCCGAGTCCGGCGGCCCGCGCCCTTCTCCAGAGTCCTGGCGTCGAGACATCATGCCGCCCGTGCTGCCCACACCGATCTCCTCAAGAACCTAACACATACAGTTAACATACTCATTACATTATATATTTAAATCATGGACCAATTATTAATTCTTGCTGATTATTATTATTATTGATCTTGCTCATGCAGAAATTACAAATAATGAATGTATCTAATGAACCATTAATAGAGCACAATCACCAAAAAGAATCATTGCCATTGAAAATGTCAGCCAAAATAGAAATCATTTTGAAATTACCTATAACAAACACTCCTCAGGTAAAAAATACATTTATTTTTTTTAATTTTCGAAAATTAACTAAATCGAAACCAACCAGAATTCATATTATGATAAAAATCCATGTTTATTTTGAGATTGTACCAATTTATTAAAATAATCGTCTCCATCTCATTAAGGCACTTCGCTCATGGAGAAACCGAAACCAAACTAAAACTGGTGGCAACTCAATTCACGGTGCAACTCAACTTCACGATTTCAATAATTATGTCAACTTGTTTAACAAAAATATAATTTATTAATAATTATAATAATAATGTATCAGTCTCCTGAAAAAAATCGATATATTTCTTCTCTGACTACTCAAAAACTTGACAGGTCTTGAGGTGCAACCATGGCAACCTGTCAACCTGGCAACTGAAACGCGCCGGCCGCGGCGACTAGCACTGAGAGTTACAAGTGACTGGTTGCGTAGCCCTTGACAACTGGTCTTTGAGAAGTTGCCTGTGTGCGGATCGCCAATGAAATTCGCAAGTTGCTTTCCTGTGGACAGCGATTGAGTTGCCAACTGGTTTTTTATCAGTTGCCCATTAAGCGGGCGGGCTAATTCTGGTTAATTTTAATCAATAAACAATAAATAGTATCAGCAGTGCTTTGAAAGTTTTAAATAAATAATATAAATAACAGCAAGGCAGGTGATGCAATGTACCATATTTGGTTGAATTTATTTCCTTGTCATGTATTATTGTCATATATATTTTGTGTCTTATTTGACAATCTCCACCACAAACTTCCACTTTGATCTGTCTATTTATTATATATAGACTTTGTTTTATTTATATGTAATCGAAAATGTATTGTTAGCAGCATATTTGAATATTGCCGCTTCACACGTTTGGTTTGCTCGTCCGCCGCCAGAGGTACTGCTGTCGCCTCTGGCGGCCAACAAGGAAACTACACCAGCTACGGTGGTCGGTAAAGAAGGGAACTACTAACTCTTCCGGGTTGGCAGGACTGGAGAACTACCAACAGCACGAGAGCGAACGGCTGGAAAATACAAATGGCGGAAGATGATCTTGCCGATTCTTGAATGTTGTTATTGTCAATTAACGTGGAGACAATATATTTCATCGTGAATATTAACTTAGCGTTTTATTAATTGTTAACATCAGAAGTGGGATTCGTAAAAGCAAGTGTCTTTTGGCTTTTGTTTCGTTCACCTGACTAAAAACTCGTGCTTTGTAAACAACCGGCGGCCATCACGGCGTCTCTCGAGTTTGTTTATTTTTGATGCCGGCGATATTTTACGCCTTAGGCCTTGGTGACAATCCTGATGATTGGTTTATTTATGTGATAATCTGTGTATCGGCTTTCTTGTGAAATGTTTGGACTTCTGTTGTGAATTTACGTAAAAATGCCGCGTAATTACGGTGATGACAGATGTATTGATGCCCGATATCTGAGGAATGCGTGCAGTGTTCCCGCCGAAAGGATGCATTAAAATTTTTATTTGATGCTCGAAAATTCGAAAACTCATTCGTGGTTCAACGGATTCGTCAAAACGACCTTTCCCTTTCATGTTTATCATCGTGAGCCTAATTTGGTGATTGAAGACATTTGTCAAAAATGTCAAATAAAGTCGCTAGCAATATGCTGGGCGCATAACTGAAATCCAAAGTGACTCATGGAAGCTGACTTCAGGGCCAGAAGATAGCAGATGGATATGATCTCTTGATGGCAATTGGCGAAATGTTCGGAACCTCGAAATTACGATGCTGAAAGTTCACGCGGCGATGGCAAAGTCTGATCCTGGTTGCCGTCTAGCTGACAAAAAGGGGATCGATTTGGTGATTTGCTCTAAGTATGGATATCGCAGATGACGCAATAACTGAAAAGAATTATGTTTGCGAAAATTAGCCCGTTTATGTGTGGCGATGAGTTAAGTCGAAACCCTGTATTTATGGTTCGAAGTTGTTTGAAATGGTTCGGAGATAATCGAAGTGATTCGAGTTTGAAATGATTGGGAGATATCGAAATGATTCGATGTTAAAATGCTTCAAAGATATTCGAAATGGTGTACACCTAGAAATATCAGGTGTGGCTATGGATTCTTCATGATGAGAGTGAACATCAAGGTGTTTATCAAACACTGGCTGCCGTCTGGGACAAACAGTGGTTTCTATGGATGAGGAATGTTATCACAAAATATGTGAAAAACTATTTTAAATGTTTGTTGGAAAATGAGATACTGGGCGATGTGATGTGTAAGCCCGGGGTTTTTAGAAAATGGAGATATTTTTTGCTGTTGCGTTGAGCATGTGGATAGATCAATTTATTACGAATTTTCGTGAAGAGCGTGGACGGAATGCTGCGTGTTATTGCTCTTCAGGACAGCTTCATGAAAAACTGCCGATTAGAGGCGGAGGCAGAAACAATCACGAAAGTTGTCATCAAGGCATTTTTGGCGATGGCGTACCTTTTTGGGGTGCCACGGAAGCTTTTGAAGAATGTCAAAGTCGGCAGATGAAATGGTTCAACTCGAACCGATTCATAAACTCACAGGCTGGTGAGTGGCAGGACCTTATGGTCGTACGTGTTGAGACGTGGGTGCTTTTGAGGAATATCAAAGGCGGCAGATGAAATGGTTCAACTCGAACCGATTCATAAACTCACAGGCTGGTGAGTGGCAGGACCTTATGGTCGTACGTGCTGAGACACGGGTGCTTTTGATGAATATCAAAGGCGGCAGATGAAACGGTTCACCTCGAACCGATTCATAAACTCACAGGCTGGTGAGTGGCAGGACCTTATGGTCGTACGTGTTGAGACACGGGTGCTTTTGATGAATATCAAAGGCGGCAGATGAAACGGTTCCCGATTCATAAACTCACGTAAGTTGGTGAGTGGCAAGACACATTGAGACACAATGTTGTTAAATAATCTCACATAGGCTGGTGAGAGGCAGAATCTTCACGGTTTTGCGTGCTAACGCATGGTGTTGATAAATCTCACATAGGCTGGTGAGAGGCAGAACCTCCGGGTTATGCGTGCTGAAGCACGGTGTAGATAAATCTCACGTCGGCTGGTGAGAGGCAGAGCCTCCGGGCTATATGTTTGTGCTAAAGCACGGTATGAATAATAATCTCACGGCTGGTGAGAGGCAGGATTTCAACGTCATACATGTTGAGTCATGGGAACTGTTTGATGAATATCAAAGGTGTGAGATGAAATGTTTTAATTCTAAACTATTCATGAAACCCTCGTATCGTGTCGGCGATACGGTGGTGATCAATATCTCTAAAGGAATTCCTGGATGCAAAAAGGTTGAAAGATCGGATTCGGAGCTTGCCTTATAAAGTGGTTGAAGTTTTGCCGAAAGATCGTTTCAAAGTGTCGGCTACCCAAAGGCAGCACTTGTAAAAGAGTAACGGTAACGTATTTATGAAAATATGAGGAATTAACCGGATGAACAAATTTCTGCAATGGCCAGGAAGGGCGAACAGTGTGATCCGTTTGTCGGTACCATTGTGGGGTTGAAAAAAAATTTTCAATCCGTCTAATTATTATTTTTTATTTTAGCTTCCTGCTTTGAGGTCAAAGCAGTGGTCAGTATGGCCGTGTTAGCAGCATATTTGAATATTGCCGCTTCACACGTTTGGTTTGCTCGTCCGCCGCCAGAGGTACTGCTGTCGCCTCTGGCGGCCAACAAGGAAACTACACCAGCTACGGTGGTCGGTAAAGAAGGGAACTACTAACTCTTCCGGGTTGGCAGGACTGGAGAACTACCAACAGCACGAGAGCGAACGGCTGGAAAATACAAATGGCGGAAGATGATCTTGCCGATTCTTGAATGTTGTTATTGTCAATTAACGTGGAGACAATATATTTCATCGTGAATATTAACTTAGCGTTTTATTAATTGCTAACAGTATGAACTAATTATTTTCTTCTCTTTTTGGAAAGACATTCTTGAGATGTTAGGGGCCGTTCAAGTATTACGTAAAGCACTTGGGGAGAGGGGGGTCTTGTGAAACGTTACTGTGCGTTACGAGGGGGGGAGGGGCAGGGCCGGATCTACGAAATCTAGCGCCCTGTGCAGTAGGTACCGATGGCGCCCCCCCCCCCCCCTATATTTTTATTTTGATTAAAAATTCGTTTACCCCAATTTTTTTTTTTTTTTTTTAATTTTTTTTTTAACACAAATTTATCAAATAAAATCAAGACATATAAAGGGTGTAACCCTATCTAAAGTTTTCGAATAAATAAGCCACGATCTATGTAATTCTTCTCCATTAGGCAGTTTCTTGTAATAATACTTAGTATTAAATTTACGGTTGTTCGTAATAGGAAAATCAAAACCTTTCAATTGTACAGGACCTTCCTGAACTAATAAACTAATGGAATTTTGAAATAACTTTGGCCAGCATCCGGGATCTTTCAATTCAAGCTCTGAAAACAGAATTAAATTTAAACTGCTATCAGTGACGTTATTTTTATCTTCTAATAATTCGACCGGAGGAATTTGTGCGATAGATATCTGTTTAGATGTGCTCGGGACCATTGTAACGTCATTGCGCGGGACATCATTTTTTATCGGTGCTGGAGAAATTGGAATAAAAAATTGCCAATGGAAACGAGTTTTTTATGTCATTATGCTCTTTAATTCTAAGTTTTAGATTCTGCGAGCCTGAAATTTTTTTTAATTATTGTTCTATTCATTGTAATCCACAATCCACAACCTCTAACAACCAATAGAAATTTAGTTATAAATTAAAAAATCTAATAATATAACCTCAAATTTGTACCTTGCATTTCCATACGAACGTATCTATGGTATCAACGGCTTACGAAAGACGCTTACACTGATTATTACTGACTGTAAAATAACAAATCTAATAGAAATTACTTGTAGGTTCATTTAACGAACTTCAACTGTCAAATCAATGATGAAACTGTTCTGTTGCAAACCGTGCAATGTTTATGCTAATGGAATTTACTGAAGATTTCATAAGAAAATGGTCTTTAAGTCCCTTCTCCTAGAGACTTAAATCGTACAAAAGCATTTTGAAAGGCGCCGTCGGTTTGTTTGTTCTCTTGAATAAAAGTACGGCGCTGTGATTGGTTAATGAATTTGGATCGCACTCATTCGTCGTAAAAGACGGTAAAAGATATATGGAAAAATAGATCTTACGTTTAAACTAAATATATGGAATTTGTAAAAAAATTCTGTAACTGACTATAAATTCGTAAATCGTTGAATTTCGTTGAATTCAAACCAGATGCGTGCGCAGTCTGTATCTTTGGAAAGTGTTGCTAGAGCGTAATAATTATTTCGTACTATGGGTAATTTTTAAACGATTCAGGGAATATTATAACAAATTTTTAATACAATATTTATTTTCTTACGGCGCCCCTTCGGAGTTGGCGCCAGGTTTTTTGCACGTTTTTGAACGTATGGCAGATCCGGCGCTGGGGAGGGGGGGTTAGAACGACGCGTTACATAACACGTTTTTCTTTATTTAGATAAAAAAAAACCAGAATTAAAATCTTCCAAGTTGGCAATCCTTTTCGTTCTTGAAATCTCTTGTTTTATTTATTACCGCAAACGCGATTAAAACAAGAAAAAAAAGTATTTAAGTGACTTTCCGCGCAACTTAATTGTGACTTTCAGGTAAAAATTGTCACTTGGGCGTTACGTAACTTTTAGGGGGGGGAGGGTTCGGAAAAACGTTACGGCACGTTACATGGGGGGGTCAAAAATCTTCAAAAATTGCATTACGTAATACTTGAACGCCCCCTTATCACCGAAATAATCATGAGTGGTCTTTAAATTAATAGGTTTAATCACATATCTGAGAGCCTCTCAGACATAGACCTTGTTTAAAAAAGAGTTTATAAATAGAGTTATTGCGCTTCAAAAGAATTGTGGTGGAGTGTTATTATCTTGCAATTTATAAATAGCATGTTGATAATCTCACATTACATAATGCTGATGGACAGAATACACATTACAAAAGAATGCAAACATTGATTTGTATGTACATACTTCCATATAAATAAGAATTATCTTTTTTTTTACTGTTTTTTTTTAATCAATATCTTGATAACAATTATGTAAATAAGAGTGTCCTGGTGTGGCTTTATTATTTACACAAATTTACAGCTTTATTCCAAGATTGAAGAAATTATGTAAACTTGACCTTTAAATCAAGAGGAAGGTCACTGTCTACATGAGACTTAAACCGGTCAGAGGTCGGAACATTTTGCGGAAATTCGCGGAACTACACCAAAAAACCACCACTTTGAATTTTGAATTGAATGTTTTGTTGATAAATTTTAAGCTATTGTATATTTTATTGACTGAAACACGTTCACAACTCAATAAACTATCCACTAAAATCACATTACTTGCATTTATTACGTAAATTAATAGGTTTTACGACGTTTTATTCGCGATGCACGCAGTAATTGCGACCGTTAATTCCGCGGCAAAATCTGACAGCGCATCGTCATAGAAGAAATCGTTTTAAAAATAATCCAGTGTGTCAATTCGAGAGAAAACTTTAACACTACCTAGAGTAATTATGGCGCAAGCGATTTTGACACTGTTTTTCATACAAATTCGTACATATAAGGGTCAAAATCACAGATCAAAAGTTTTTCAAAGACAATATTATTCAAATATTTGAATTATTTTCTCGCGCATGCGCATTGTAGGCCCGCATATTCCGGGTCCCGGCCTCTCACCGGTTATTAGGGGGGGGGGGGTCTTCAAAATGTCACGCTCCATAAAAATGAGCGGCGGGTTGCTTGGAATTTTGGTCACCGGGGGGGGGGGGGGGGGGGGGTTAAAAATTGCAAAAAGTTGGTCACGTAGTATGGGTACGTTCCCTAAAACAGACAAGTGCTTAGCTATTGGTTGTGAGATGTTGCTTTAGAAAGAAATACTGGTGACAATTACATGATAAATAAGACTGATGAAACAATCGGTGTCGAACTAGCCAGATTGATCAATATTGTCCCATTAACCGATCTTATGCAATGGAATCACTATAATTGATAGAAAGAATCCATTACCGTTTGCACTTCTCTCCTAAAGGTAGACACTGCAAAGCTATCTGAAACCTTGGCTAGATAAAGCCCCACACGGAGTAATACCTCAAAAATCAATCATGATAAATTACTATTTTGTATAAAATTTGACATTGAATTAGGTTTTTGAGCATCACCTGCCTTGTGTGTAAAATAATAATGTGCAGAAGAGGCAAGAACAACACGCACCAACCTTGCTCAGGCTCCGGGATTCCGTGTCCAGGCCGAGCTCCCTCTCGAAGCAGTGCAGCTGGCGCATGAAGTGGAAATTGGGGGCGACGTCAGACTTGCGCGACCGAACCAGAGCGAAGGCATCGTTCAGGCTGAGGCGGTGACGTTGCATGAGGTACGCCACCGTCACTGTCACGGAGCGGCTGATACCCGCCACGCAGTGCACCAGGACGCCCCGATTTGATGATACACCCTCCTCTGTAAAAGCAATGTTATTATGTCAACAAGGCTTATGGCCAAATGTACTGGGACGCTTTGTGTATGTGTCAGTTCCTAATTGGCTGGGGAACCCCTATTGATAAATAAATACATATTGTTCGTTAGCGATCTGCAGTCATGCTCGGAAATGAAAACATATTACCGACATTCTCGATGTATGAATCCATACATCGAGCCTGCCACTATCATAACACACACCTCACATATACAGATATCTTCAATATAACTTTCAACAAATTCAAAGCAACACTATTAGATAAATGTAATGCATCACAACACACCACTTAACATCCATATTTATTGTATTATTTATCAGATTTCTTTTCCTAATTTGCAATATATTTACATATTCCCTAATTAGGGAACGTACCCATACTACGTGACACTTTTAGGGGGGGGGGGGGGGTCTTCAAAATGTCACGCTCCATACAAATGAGCGGCAGGTTGCTTAGGATTTTGGTCACCGGGGGGGGGGGGGGGGGGGTTAAAAATTGCAAAAAGTTGGTCACGTAGTATGGGTACGTTCCCTTACATATATATCATCCTTATACTCCTATAAGATCATAAGTTTACCCTTTATTGTGTTTTTCTATATTCTTATCATGCATATTTAAGTATTTAGCTTCTCTTGACTATTTTTTTTTCTTAGTTTTTCTTGTCTAAACTAAAAAAAATAAAAATTATCAGCAAAAACATGTTTTTAGGCTTACTGTTTTATTTTACCACTCTTTTTTTAAGAATCTTTCTTTGTAAAGCTGTTTGTTTTCCAAATAAAGATATTATTATTTATTATTATTATATTTGTTGGCTTCTGATCTCTGCCCCTGTTTTCCACAGTACCGACAGAGACCAAACTTCAAGTCTTCCTTCTGGAATTGTCAATAGTTTTCTGTTCTCAATAGTCATCCTGCTAGTACCTAGATCAGTGATTCCCGACCTTTTTTGACGGACCATATGATATTTATTTGTTCTCACAGGGACCACAAGGTACAAGAACGAGCTCTTCTTGGACTTCTTCACCTTCACTTCTACCTGTCCAACACTAATACCAAAAGGGTTGCGAATTAGCTTTTGGATACCTTTCGATTCGGTTTTGTATTAAAACGAACTAATGTTTCGCTGACCACATTTTAGATCTCGCGGACCACCTGCGGTCCGTTGGGAATCACTGATCTAGATGGTCAAGTCTCCTCATCTGGGAATTTTTCATAAATAATAGTGCGTGACACAATGTCGAGAGATTTTCTAACGGCAGAGATTAATATTAATTTGGTGACTTACCGATAAAACGGATCGCTTGAGGGAAATGTGTGGCCAGGTTTTGACTCCAATGATCTGCTATGGGAATCTTTAAATAGTTGATGTCTCTCTCGGCCGTCTCAAACACGTTTGGTAGATCCGGCGTCACGTTCAATACATACTGAAAAGAGATAAAATTAATTAATAACCTACTTCAAATGCAAGAACCTGTAATACATTTTAGTAGAAAAACTATCAATTATAAAATAAAATAGTATACATCCAGGTTTAGAAACTGTATATTAGCCAAATCTTTTTTAAATGTGAAACTGCCTAGAGATTGGAAAAGAGCTATAATTCAAACTGATATAATATATTTTAACTTTGAGAAGAAAGTCTTAGGTACTGTTACACCAAAACCAATAGGCTGTTGGCTAAACACAAATTTCTAGACGTAAGAGGATGACTTCTAGAATGGACCAAATCCTTCCTCACTGAGAGAAAATTAAGTTTGAATTGGCAATCATCTGTCAACTTTGCGCACTTGAAGTGAAATGACACAAAACTGCGCTATATAAATATAACGTTATTATTATTAACTGAGCGAAATTTAACCAGCGGTGTCCCTCAAGGATCAGATCTGGGACCAGTTTTGTTTATTTGGACCATCACAGATCTGCAAACCATAATAAAATCAGACTCCAGCTGTTTTATGTTACTAAATTCTTTATTATTTTTAATTGATAAACTAATATTTTATACATAGACAAAAATTTTATACATAGCACAAAGGGTAACAATTATTATAAGTAATAATTATTAGCCTGAAACACTCATCTACATCTACATCTCGAGAAAAGATAAATGCCGCCGACGGGACTCGAACCCGCGTCCTTCTGATTTCAGGATCAGATTTTTTCAATGTAGATGAGTGTTTCAGGCTAATAATAATTATTATTTATAATATTTGTTACTAAATTTTTTGCCTTATGGTAATATTTTGAAGGTAGTAAAGGGCCATACCATATTACAATTTTTGACATGAAAAAATTATGACAAGTTTCCATTTAAAAGAAAGAAATTCAGCCATTAATACATATGTAGAAAGGAATGTAAGAGCAGAAAGACAGTAAATAAATAGGTACTTTGATATTGTGCTTGGCCAGTCCCTCGCAGTCCTCGCTGTTGGCAGAGTTGCCCAGGAAAAGGTTGGGCAGGATCTCCACGGGGAAGTCCTGGTGGTGGTGATGATGGTGGTGCAGGTGGTGCCCCCCTCGGCCCCCACCGCCTCCCTCCTCGCACTCCGAGGACGAGCCGGAAGAGGCACGCTCCTCCGAGTAGAGTCCACTAGATATCCTTAGTGATCTGGAATTAATGGAAAAATAATGTCAAAATAAAGTTACTATTTTCCCCGCCACATGCCAGTCATGATTTAGTTTGGGTTTGAACCTTAGCTGCAAAATAAAGATTGGCTCTCTTGTTGAAATAATGTTGATGAATTCAAGAAATATAGCAATGTGGTGGAAAACTTGTTAGATGTCAAGACCGTCAAGGACAACACAGGACACTTTGAAAGATAAAGCAGAATTTTATTTTCATTTTTATTAACCCTCAATTACTCAAGTCTAAAAAGTTACGTAAGTAGTCACGTGTGGTGTCAAACACCCCGTTTTAGTTTATAGAAATAAAACAATATGTATAATTACTTTGACTATAATTACTCACGGACTTTAGCGGCCTACACACGACACTGCATTTAGTGACTGCGACAGTGACTGCAGAGAGCGTGGAGTTGAGCGAACTAGCGCTGTCTCGTTTGTTAAAGGGCCGCTAGAGCGTGGAGTTGAGCGAACTAGCGCTGACTCGTTCTAGTGGCCCTTTAACAAACGAGACAGCGCTAGTTCGCTCAACTCCACGCTCTCTGCAGTCACTGCCGCAGTCACTAGAAATTGGATGGTGAGGAGGGCGCTTGTGTCTAGTGAGGTGGGTAAAAGAAATCTATGTACACAATGAAAATAAAATAAACACCCGGGTTACCGGCACTGAAACTGAACTGAAATAATAATAATATTTGGATGATTTATATAGTGCTGTTTTTAAGAAATATCACCTCAAGGGCTCTGTTCAAAATCAGACTATTATGAATTAGTAAAATCTTCGAGCTTACATACTTATCAGTATTTAAACTCCTTTTTAAAGTAAACGAAGTGATAATAATATTTGTAATAATTACATTAAAAAAATATCACTTTTTTCTATCACAATTTTGGCAGACAACAATCGATAATAATATTTGTTGTCTGCCAAAATTGTAGTCATTTGGAGCGTGTAGTCTTTGTTTTCTATATTTGGTTTTTGACATATTTTATATTGTGGCAGTTGGATAGCTCCAGAATACGAATCATGGCCATCAACTTCTTGAATTCACTTTAGTCGCCGCGGGATGTAACGCACTCCAAACGCGCTCTCCAAGCCAAACCACACACAATCGAGCACCTCTTGCGACTGATTTACGAAAGTCACGTGTTTACACAACGTGCTTAGAGAACTAGTGCGGTAAATTTAAATTTGAAAAAGTTATAGACTTTCAAACACGGTCTGGGGTGTTTGGCACCCCCACGCGAGTAATTAAGGGTTAATAATAATAATTTTATTGCCAAACTAAAACACAAGATATTTAGCATTGTGAAAACTTTTTTTTTTCAAATAGTTATGTAGATATGTATTTCTTTTTTGTCAAAATTCGAATTCGCAATTTTCGACTTATTTTTCAATAAAGCTGGCTTTTCAATATTGGGATTTCTTATAATTTATCACGTCTTTTTTTTTTACAGTGAATAACCGCACAAGAATCTCAACTGCTCCCGTCTGGAGCCAGTGAGACTATGGCATCCCCAATTGGGGTATGTTGTGAGGCTGAAGGTAGTGGGGAGGGGAAGAAGGTGGGGAAGAGGAAGGTTGGGAAGTACCTGGCTATTCAGATCTGGTCACCAAACACGGTTAAAGCCATTTTCAAGCAACGTTTCAATTCTGAATGGTGGTCTTACACCAGGGCGATACTGATAGTATCTTCCACTCTGGAACATGCCGCAAATATACTATATATTATTTTAAATGAATTAATTGTGAAATAACACAAATTAATCAAATAAAATTTATTTGCGCATGCCGGGTTTGAACCCGCGACCTCCGGACTGTGAGTCAAGAGACTTACCCACTGGACTACGGAGGTCGTCGAACAGTTGAATGAATTAGCATAAAGAATATTATCATTAACCCCGGATGAATTATTCGGTTTCATGCCAACTCAGAATCAAGTCCACTCAACACCTCTTTGAAAAGTCATTAAAAGCTACAAAAAAATAATTTTAAAGTAACCTACAACCCTAACTTAAGTTAATAACCTATTTAACTTTTTTCATCACTTTTAATGATTTTTCAAAGGAGGTTCTGAGTTGGTTTCATTCTGAGTTGTACGATCACCGATTATTCATTTAAAACTCTCTTATTTTCTCTTCGTGAAAAAGTTCCTCAATTATTGCGAAATAATATTACGTAGGTAAATTTAAAAAAATATTTTTTTACCTCGAATATTTAAACACTGTTCTACAAATAAACTGATAGACAAATCGAACAATTAATTAAAAAAATGTTTATTAATTAAAACCCCGAATTGCTCAGAAAGGTTTCCTTCAAAATTAGGAATTTCTCGTAGTATGGGGCACAAGCAGTTGCGGCTCGTGACTTTTGGGTGTGTTAGAGCGCTAGTATTAGAAAAATTGGCATTATTGATGTTGTCGTAATCGAAAATCGATTTTTGTATGAAAAATTTCAAGAAATTTCAGTTTGGCCGTGCGCCGCACGAATATCCTGAAAATCTTCATACAAAAAATCGATTTTCGGAAAAAATATATATTTTTTTAAACATCATTTTTTTTTAAATATTAGCACTCTAGCACATACAAAGGTCACGAACCGCCATTGGGCACTATAAAAATAATGTTCAGCTAAGCTGATTCTCACTTGATTAGTGAGGCAAAGAATTGCAAACCAATTATCCAAACGGAATATTTAGATGTTCCGCTCGACACTCTGAGGCATAATTTGGGAGGCGGGAATGGGTACCGCCGCCCCGGGAACCTTTATTGGATAACCAACACCTCTGCCATAGGTCACCCCAAGTGGTTCGCTACGTTTGGTGATTTAGCAGGGGTGCCCGGGTTCATGGGGTGAGGTTTGTCTAGGTCTTGGAAGCGGAGGACCAGGACACACTGAACCCCAGATTCCTACCCACCCCTTAAACCCTCTTCCTTCCCAGAACTCTCCCCTCCTTACCTTCCTTTAAAAGAACCCTCCACACAGCATCCCCAAAGATGACATAGGCCCTGAGGGAAATTATTTTCCTCAGGGCCTCCTGTGTGGAGCTCATATAAAAAAAATAAAAAAATAATAATAATAATATTTCTAAAAATCGAGTAATAATTCCACAGTATGAAGAGCTAAATAAAATGATATCGTTGACTAACGGGTATTTTCCGAGTAAAGATTTAATGCCAGAACGCCATGTAATATGTAGGTAATTGAATCTGAGTTTCGTACACGGGATTCTGTGCCGTACAGCCGTGTAGGTGTAGATTGTAGATAGGTATAAGTAGTGCGGGGGTGGCGTGACCTTTCGCCGTTTCTGTGAACATTGATGCTCCCAACAAAAAAGGCCTTTTGTTCCGCCTGCGAACATCAAATATTCAGAACTTCCCGACTTAATATAGGTCACAGAATATCACCTCCCGAAATATAACCTCACTTACCTGCGCGATGGGCTGGCTATAGGTCGCCCTTACGTACCACGGCCACAGGTTCCCAAACTCGCTCTAGGTGCTTTAACTTTAGTGTTTGTTCAGAAGGGGCGAATTCGCCGCGAATCGTTACGCGCGTCTAGAAGCATCGCGCGTATTTAAAATACGGGCTAACTCGCGCGTATTTTAAATTCCGGGTAACTCGCGCGTAGTAAAAGGCTCCACTCACGATACAATTTAAAGTCACTTCTTGCAGAAGAGCAAGAAGTGCTATACATATATTGGGGGTTTCCTCCAGACCATCCGATTTATAGTGAGAAAATATAGAAAAAAAAAAGTTCGGAAGCGGGAATCGAACCCTGGATAGCTCAGCGGTCAGAGCATTCGCCCGGATAGCGGAGGTCGCGAGTTCGATTCCCGCTTTAGGACTAAAAAGTTTTTCCTAGTTTATAGTTTCATAACATCTTTCTAACATTTAATATAATGTTAAAATCAAAATATTAATGTCAGAAGTTTAGTTTTTAATTATAACAATTATAATATTTTTCAATATCGTAACAGTATCGTTCTAGTTCTAATAGAAGTCGATTTTTTTTAAATATTCAATTCGCTAATAATTTAATTAACGTCGATCGTCAAGGTATAACCATAAGTTGTCTATACCTATTATATCAATGTAAGTGGTATAAGTGTAAGAATTTTCCAAATAATTGTGATTATTATATTGTAAATCATTTAATAATCACATTTTTTTTATTTTGTAACCTATACACAATAATGATGATTATTCTTGCCGAAAAGTTCTTTAGAATTATTATATATTTTAGTATTTTAAATTAAAGTACTTAAATAAGTCGACCCGTGCGGTGGATACCCACGCTGTGCCACTGAGTCGCTATCGGCCGGCGGTTGTGACTACTAACCATCCGATTTGCAGAGATTCTGCATGCAGCCAAGACATGCAGTGACTTCAAATTGTATCATTTGGAGAGCCTATAAGTACCAAGGCAATGGAGCGGGCGCGTTCCACGCTCCTCCTGAACAGGGTCTTAGAGACAATAATAACATACCCCCACCCCCTCCGTGTCTTGTAAATTGGGGAAAAATCTATTAAAAAAAAGTATTATAATAGGTATATCACTATTAAATAACATACTCACAGAAACAGTTTAAAAGTAAGAGCAAATCGAAACACGTCGATCAAAAAAACATCGTGGAAGGCCGTCTTTAAAAATACGATATCTTGCGTTCTGTTTGGTCCATTTCGCTTTGAAAAGTAGCAGAAACTGCTGGATTTGTTTTGAATCTGATTTTAGAAATATTTAATTACTTCTTTATTAGAACCAAACACGCAAAAGCGTCGCCCATATACCCCCGTTTTGGAAACACTGCATTGCACGATACAGTTTTGTGCTACTGCTTATTCGGGAGAAATCAGTTATTAAGAAGATATCTACATTAATTTGATCGGAGACAAATCGACTTTAATAATACCCATCCAGGCTAATTCATGTCATATTAATAAATATTCCTCACGGCAGTGATACCGACAGCAATTTTGGTAAGAGCTAACCATTATTTATGTAAAACTAGCGGTTTCCCGGCATGCGTTGTTATGCCATTTAGTAAGAAATTGTATCTCCCTGCGTGTCCTTTCCCATTCGTCCCGTTCCGCCTCCCCTTCCTTTACCGCGTCCCCTTCCCCCTCTCGCGTTCCCACACCGCCTTCCCTCTCCCCACTCCCCTCCTCAAGAGTTCCACCCTCTCGAATTCCATTCATACAGTCCCGGTACATTCAGTTTTCAAAACAGCTCGCGTGCCACCTATTGCAATTTTTTATACAAATTTCGTAATGCCAGAGCTCACCAGTAGTTTTATACAAACCTTGTGCTGACCATAAGAAACACAACAAAAAAAGAATTATCAAATTTAGTGCAGTCGTTCGGAAGTTATGCGCGTACATACATTTCGGCGATTCATTTTTATTTATATATAGAAGATAGAAGAAGAAGATAGAAGATAGAAGATAGATAGATAGATAGATAGATAGATAGACAGATAGATTGGTTATCATTATCATAAAACGTTTATTAGGTTGAGGTGGTGCTGGGTGTGGGTGCTGATGTTGATGGGTGGGGAGGGGGATGATGGGTGGTTGTCTAAGTAATAGCGGGTGAATGTGGCGGGTTGTGGGAGGTTGGTTCCCCACAAAGGAATCTGCGTGACCCCTAAAATTTCCCTCCCGACAAGGAAAGATCAAAGTACGTATGCCACCGCCCAGAACCCTCGAGATTCCTTGTTTAGATAAGCCAAAGTTATATTTTTAGCCGAATACATTTAAAACTCAACCAATTCCAGCCAAGCGCTAATTAATTGATGAATAAATAATCCGCCAACTGCGAACTTCCATTGTCTCGAACTTACAAGATGGGAATCGTGGGAAATAATTATTATTACAGAATAAAGAATAAAGGCTTTCACTGCAAATACACTCAAGATGCACAGTTTATAACATCTTTGTACTACGTCTATAAGCAAGAGTATTGTCTATGATGTAAGCATGTTAAATAAGAAGCACTCAATAAATGCGCAACGATAAAATAATCAAAGGGAAATATCTACCCAAAACACACTTCCAAACATTTTACTGTTTTATCGTAACGTTTGATTTTGGCATCTTCGTAAAAATAAAGTTAGGATACTGTACGTATGTACATATTACAATTTATAACATACAAAGCGATAAAAATATCATTTAAAGCACCACGTAGAATGGCAGAGCTAGAATTTAACTAGTAAGTGGTAAATCTTATATATAAAAATGAATCGCTAAATGTGTTGCTAAGCGCAAATCTCGAGAGCAGCTGAACCGATTTCGCTAATTCTTTTTTTAGAATATTCCTTGAAGTACGAGGATGGTTCTTACGGAGAGAAAAATTAAGAAAATTGCGCAGAAAATTGGATAATTTCAGAAAACATCGCACGTTTGACAGTTCGCGTGTTTGAGAATGACATTTTGCAAAACAATGATTGTTATATGAGGATTCTATTTTTGAAAATCTTTAAGTTGATAAATTTATTTAAAGTAGGTACTCCCCTAATAGTTTGAATCGAATCAAGAATTTTAGATATTTTAAATAGGTACCTATGTTAGGTACCAAATTTAATATACATGAAAAATGGAAATTTGAATAAAAAATGTAAAAGGTGGCACGCGGGCTGTTAAAACCTGAATGTACTGGGTTGAATATATGGAACGCGGGAGGAGGGTTGGCGGGACGAGGGAGCGGGAAAGGGAAGAGGAAAGGCGGGGAAGGTGGAAGGGGAACGCAGGAGGGGAAGGGGGGAGGGGAACTCGGGAGGGGGGTTCGCGGGACAGGGGAAGGGAGGGAGAGTGGAGTGGGGAGAGGGAAGGTGGAGGTGACGGAGTGGGAACGCGAGAGGGGAAGAGGACGCAGGAGAAGGAGAGGCGGAAGGAGAACGGGACGAATGGGAAAGGACACTCAGGGAGAAACAATTTCTTTATTAAATGGCATGGACAATCATGCCGGGACCAGCTAGTTACAAATAAAATACAAATAATGAATTAAACAAATCAGAATGAAAAAGTTTGCGTCAGTTAAAAAAATGTAGACAATTTAATAATGCACGTTGACATTCCTGTTTATGAATTTCACTGTTGCAAATCTTTGTGGTGGGAATATCAGTGACAAAATAGAGTGGGTTACACATTGTCAGCAAGTAGGCGGAAAAGTAAATTAATTAAACAAAAATCAATAGATGAATTAATTAATGAATAATGACATACCGCATAAAATAATTATTCTAATACCTAGACTTACCATTTTATGGATTATAGATAGGTACGCAAACAAGTTTAAAAAACAGATAATCTTAAAAATTAAAATAAACTGTCAAAACAACAAAGTTGACCATTTGTGGTTTTGAAGAACCGTGGATTAGATAGCATATTATCCCAAGTAGCAACTACTGACGAAAAACTCACCGAACATCAAACACAATCATTAATAATTACAACAATAAATAAATAGAGACCTTCCACATTTCGGGTATCAGAAGAGCCGAACAAAAAAAAACAGACACAGATAGATGTCTGTGAATACCAACTGCTCCCAACCGTCTGGAGCCAGGGAGGCTATGGCTTCCCCAGTCGGAGTATGTTGTGAGGCTGAAGGCAGCGAGGGGAAGGTGATGGGAAAGAGACGGGGGGGAATTACTGGGTATTTAGATCTGGTCACTAAACACAGCTAAAGCAACGTTTAGGTTCTAAATGGTGGTCTTTCACCAGGGCGATACTTAAAGTATCTACCACTCTAGAACTTGCGCAAATAAATATACTATAATAACTCAACTGAATAGTCTCCTCATTATAACGTGCATTCTCAAACAATAGAAAGAGTACAACAAAAAAATCCCAAGCTTTTTAAATTATAAACTAAAAATACCGATAGAACAATTAAACTACACCTATCTTCAGCGTTTATTTAATTTATTAAAATTGAGTGACAGAAGAACTGTTTTCGATCTAGTATTTTTATCTAAAATCTTGCATAATAAAATTAACAGCCCTGAAGTCTTGGCGCTCATAAATTTTAATGTGCCAGCCAGAAACACAAGGTCAGTACTACCGTTTTATTGTGACAATACTACGACCATGTCCCATTTCAATATACCACCACACAGAATTCAAAATTCAATATATTTTCGCACATAGATGTATGGAATGTGTCGCTGATAAAATATAAGTACCTATGAAATAATAAATTATTAATCATCTTTAAGATAAGTTATTTGCATGTACTATATACAAATGTATTTTTTAATTGTTACAATATTGTAATATTTAAATATCGTAGCATTTATTTACGTTTTATTACCGTAATATCTACATATGTCTTTCCCAACTATTTCTTTCTGTTTTACAAACTCACTAGAGCTGTATTTTTCATGTTGTTGCTATACACTACGTTATATTATGTAAAATCCGAAAGGCGTTAATATTATAAATAAATATATGTATAATATACTATTTTTAATAAAAATTATAAATAAATAAATAAAATATTTATTACTAGCTGGTACCCGGCATGCGTTGCTATGCCATTTAATAAAGAAATTGTTTCTCCCTGCGTGTCCTTTCCCATTCGTCCCGTTCCCCTTCTGCCTCCCCTTCTTCTGCGTCCCCTTCCCCTCTCGCGGTCCCACTCCGTCTCTTCCATCTTCCGTCTCCCCACCCCACTCCCCCCTTTCCCCCGTCCCGCGAACCCCCATCCCGAGATCCCCTTCCCCTCCCAGGTCCTCCTCCCAGGTTCCCCTCCCCCTCCCGCATTTAGTACATTCAGTTTTCAAACAGCTCGCGTGCCACCAATAACAATTTTTTTATACAATTTTCATAATGCCAGAGCTCACCAGAAGTTTTATACAAACCTTGTCCTGACAATAACAATCACACCAAAAAAAGAATTATCCAATTTGGTGAAATAGTTCGAAAGTTATGCGCGTACATACATTTCGGCGATTCATTTTTATTTATATAGATTTTATTTATATAGATAGATGGAAGATAGATAGATAGATTTACTATTTTTCAATAATACAAATTAAAATAAAATTTACTTGCGCACGTCGTGATTTGAACCCGCGACCTCCGGATTCGTAGCCGAGGAATAACAACTAGCTGTAACCACTTAACGACCACGGAACTAACGCGAAATGAGAAAGGCGGCGAAAATGAAAGGATCGCGAAACGATATACATCTGCCACGCTTTTCCAAGCGGTTGGAGGAAGCACGCCTAGGATAAACGCAAATCTTTATAATCAGGCGTCTGACGTGCAAGGGAAGTACTTATATATACCTACTACATATTATAGGTATCAATGGTGGCCTCGCCGATTCCAGGAAATTAGCTTAAAACATCAACGCTATGTAAATATAAATATTGGTAAAACGAGCACAAAGAACAGACGACGAAGAAGATTATCATGAGAGTGTAGAAGAGGCGTGATAACAGATAATAGTGATGTAACAACTGTTCTGATGTACAAGAACATAACAATATTATATCAACTACTTCGAAGAATAATCAAAACAAATTCAGACATCTGACTAGATTATGCTCTATTTATCAAAAAAAACTGGACATATCAACTATCAACTGACGACACTATGAGTATCATCTCCAGTGGCCCCTTTGTTAGCCACATTCAGTACTCACCGTCAGCAGTCACATCGGTAGGCATATTATACTCTCATTTACACAGTACAGTTTGTGTGTCATCGCTTTGGGATCAGCATTATCAGCAACAGTCAGCAGCCAGCAGCGGGAATGGGCCTTTGTTAGCGAACGAGTGGATAATTACTTACGTCAGTCATTTGATTGCATAAAGAGACGCGTGCAACTTAATTGATGGACGCGTCATGACTATTCATATTCAGTGAAATATCAGCGCTATCCAAGCGCCATATTCTATATTCCCACAGCTTCTGGCTTCTGGGCGGACCAGCTTAATATCTGATGATGACGTTACTAACTTTTTCGCGGTTTCTCTCTTATAACAAGCTAAATTAGCTACATGATTCCCAGAGAGGGGTCGTACTGGGTGAATGTTATTCGTCAACGTTCTAGCATCTTCTGTCCTTTTCGTTTTCATGCAAGACGTTTGAGAAGGAAGATGAAAAAAGGCTCCCTCTGGGACTGGCATTATACATGGTTTTGTTTTCATTAAAGTATGGAATACAAATTTTTTAGAAAGATGCACTTTTTGACAAAATTTCAGCGACAAACGTATTTTACTAATATAATGTACTTATTACGAGATAATTATCAAAAAATATAGGATTGAAGATTATAAATAGTATTTTAGTAGACATTTGTTGTAGATTGATTTGTATTTAAAACAGCAGTATTTTAAAGAAGATTTAGTCATATTATTCTAATGATTAGAATAATATGAATAATAGTTTGATTAGAATCTAATCAAACATACCAATTTCGGTTGTTTGTGCGTGATTGATTGTCCTTTTGAAATCTGGTTAACACAAATTTGTTTTGAATTTATGTGACATTTCCAAAATTGTAATCATTTGTGTGAAGAATTTATTCCGACAGGCGATAAAGTACCTACCTGTAATATTATTATATTTTGTTATTTAAAAACTGATTTGATTTGTCTAGAATCGAGAATTCAGTCTGCACTAGTTTCATGTAATTTATACTGGCACAGACCCGGGAAAATCACGGGAAATTATAATTACAATTTTGAAAAAGACACTTTAAATAATTATTTTCTGAAAACATTATATTATGGGTGGCATCTATTTTATCGCTTGCCGAATTTTGAAAATGACAAATTGAAGCGAATTTGAGTTTATTGAACCAGATTTTACGGAGGCGTACGGGATTGGTGTATGTGCTGATAATAATGTCAAAAGCTAATATATGTGATTGCCCCTATCTAGAACGTGTTACAAAAATCAAATACTTGGGTATTATTTTTGACAGTAATTTAAAGTGGAAAGAACATATTATCACTACAGCAAATAAACTTCGAAAATCTATATATATATCTTTTTAGACAAACTCGCAACTTTCTTAAGATGAAGTCATTAAATACTGCGTGTAGAATATACCTTGGCCCTTAAAAATATCGGTCATTTTTTTATAAGTTTTTTAATAAGCCTATAAAAAAATAAAGTATAAGGTCTAAAAAATACACTTTCAAGTCCAAACTCTCCTATTTATAAACCCCTTTTCGGATATGGTTTTATTGTGTAATATGGCAAATTCAGTTTATTTTATAATAATCGCAAAAAAAGTTGATATTTACACCCAATCTTCCCAAAATACTATAAAATATGCATTTTCGCGTTGATATTTTACAATACGGCCGCTAGTCGACGAATTCGGTTATCCAAAGTGACCCCTATGGCGTCCACCGAAGAACTACTGTCCACGGCACAGTAGTGAACTAGTGGATCGCCTTAACTTGAACCAACTCAAAACAATTTACTATGCACTATGTCAATCTCTAATCGAGTATGGTATCATAGCCTGGGGAGGAGCAAACGCTGCCGCCGTTGATCCGATCTCTAAAGCCCAGAAACTAATTATAAAGATTATTCTAAAACTACCGATCACAAGCAGTTCGGATGAAATCTTTAGGAGAATCGGTGTTTTGGACATTAGGCAACTTTATGCCAAAAATATACTAATTTATCCATTCAAACATAGAACTGTTTTTGAAAATATCCAAACTGTTCGTGATACGAGAACCAAAGGGCAAAATCTCTTACTTATCCCTTTCGCCAAAACAACGTTTGGTCAAAGAAACTTCAGGTACTTTGCAACAAAACTTTATAATACACTTCCACTGACCATTAGACAGCACACTAATCACGTAAAATACAAAACAGATACCAAGTTTTGGATCACTACCAAAGACAGATCATATATGAACAATATTTTTAGAACCTCCTAATGCATGCTAACCCATTGATATGATGCTAATTGTCCTTGTACTTTTACTCTAAATGTAAATAATATTGTTGTTGTTATCCTTTATGTACTATTTTTAAACTATTTAGTTAAAATGTGCCTGCTTTCAACACAGGAACTCCTAGTGAGACAGGCACAGCACAATTACCCAAGTAACATTAAAAAATTAAGATTATAATTTAAAAAAAAATGTGTAAATCATATTTTCCTGCGTCAAATTTTAAGTTCATAGTGAAAAGTGGTAATAATTTCACTGGTCAAGGAATCTTAGATTGTCGTATTATCAATATAAATAATGTGATTGCAAATAATGTTCTGAAATTTGAAGGGCAATAGAATCTCTCATTTTAACAAAAGAACACATCATTTATTTATAAGTTCGCGAAATTTGGTTGAAACGTCCTTTCCTCTACAAACATTTGTTTTTGTCATAATCCGATATCAACTCGTAGCTGTCATTTGATATGAATAAGACGAGATAAAGTGGTGATAAGATAAACAAACAGAATATAATATAAATATTATAATTGAATAAAAACACAGACGCCGCATTAGGTACATTTCGCACACTGCATTTCGTCAGACTCAATGATACAAGTGTAGTACTATTGCGGGCAGCCTAATCAGACTGGTAGATAGTATACCTATACTACAAACAAATAAATGGTCGAGTATCAAACAAAGGAATCTAAGCAAAAAAACTATTATTTATTCTAGTAAATACTCACAAATAGGAAATTCAGTATTATTTATTTTGCACTATCTAGATTCCAGATACAAAAAGGATGAAAGTCAGAGTTTCGTTGGTGATGCAACGTTTCTAATTATATATTATTCAGTGAACTTATGGTAACTGGAAAAAGATAGTATATTACAGTCATATGTCATATCAAACAGAAGTAAATACCTGCGGTTTTCATTGTAGTTGCACTGCTGGGTACACCCAATGCGCAATAACTGATAACAGTGATAACGCATTGGAAATGCATTAACTATTTTGAACCGGAAATAGGGAACACAAACGAACTAGGCAAATATAAATGAGCATTTTCCTGGAATGAATAGAAAGGTCTCACTGGATGGCATATCGATTAGTGTTAGTGATGATGTAATACCTAAACTGTGCTAGAGGGATGCGAGGTTAGTGCTGTCGTTCTAAAACAGGAAAACAAATTAACTATTCTGAAGGCAAAACAGTCGCTGCCGTGTCACTGCTTACAGACTACAAAATATTAGGTTCGCAGATGCGCTGAGAGTCCGCACTTCGCCTTCGTGTTGAGTGATTCAAAATAATATTATATCAAAAAGTAAACGTGTAGTTGAAAGGAATCCACATCGAACAGGCAAACGCAATAACGGAAAAAAAACGGTCAAAGAGGAGGAAGAAGACGATGTAAAGACCGGAAGTCGAGATCCGGTGTTGGGACATCCAACTCCATACAAGACTCCGCCGTGACCACATCGTACGTTATGGACAAATTCTATTTAGGCTACTTTACCTTTGCTGTATGATGAATGGATGGCCATTTTTTAAATGATACATAATGGAAGGGAAGCTGAATTAGCCGCGGGAACCAGACGGAGCGCGGTGGGAACACGAATCAGGCTGAACTGAGATAATATTATATTATTAGTTGTTAGTGATTTTAGTGAAGAAGTAGAACTTACCGGAGACCCATGAGGGGCAGGTGCGCCGGGGGCCTGTCCGCGGGGGCCTCGCTACACCACTCCGGGTAACGCTGGCGGAACTCCTCAAAATCACCTGAAATCAAATAATAACTCATTAGTTGTGTAATCTATATATTAATATATATATTATTACTCGAATATCGCATGGCGTATTCTGATATGGCAGTTCCGAGTAGGCAGTTGACTAAAGCCCCATTCACAAAGTAGTAAAATGTTCGGCGCCGAGACTTGTGGCGTGCCGCGTGCGGTACTGCGGGGGCGCTCGGCTATTCGTAGTATTCGCACGAACGCTGTAAGCGCGCTGTCAGTTTTTGCACATTTTTGTTCATTCATCGTGTAATTTCATTTTAATATGATTTTTTTCAATTAAAAACCTTTATAGCTTTTTCCACTTATCGTAAAGAAGAAGTGGAAAAAATTATAGGAAGTAATACTACGCACGATTCTTTAATTTTTATCAAAATCTCTTAGAGCCGACGAATGGTCCAAGATGATCAAATTCCATATAAAAGTTAAATTGCAGAAATTTTAGAATAAAATTCGCTTTTTGAATGACAGTGGTTTCAATGGTTAGCTGCATAATATTCTATATGATTCTCTGCATTATACGTGTGTAATATTGGCCTCTTAGCTACCCAAGCAAAAGAACAGCAATTCTCGTATGCAAACGCCTGTTAGATTTCACACTAAATGAAGATAGCGAGAGACGCGACGCGTCAAAACACTTGTTTCATGAAAATGTGGTTTGAATAATATTACAATCTCCTGCGATTCGCTTTATTATCGTTTTCCCAGAGGAAACAGTCCTGAAGGAAATATATTTGTGTGCCAAACCATTAACAAAATATTAACTCAAAGATGGTACTATATTATTATTATTAAGTTGATAACAATAGAGTATCAAAAGAAGCACATTATATTTCACCAAAATAGCAAACACATCGTAGGTGTGTATGTGAATAATTAATATTTTTGCGTTATATATGGGCTATTTACGATGATGGTAATACATACTTTATTAATTCGTACTGGCAGTAAACAAAGCTAAGCCCCGTGGGCGGCGGGCGACGCATCAGTAGCTTTGTAACAAACTTCACGTACCTACGAAGATGTTTTTGAAAAAAGTACATGTTTTATGACGAAAATAATTCAGTTTGTCTATTTATTTAAGGTCTTACAAACTAATATATTTCAAAATTTTTACACACTTATTTTGCTTAGACATTATTGATAAATTATAAATACTAATGACCAAAAAATAATTGCTAACTTTAATGTAGGTATATATTATAGTAAAATTTGAATGAAATAAAATCGATATTGAGTTGTTAGTTAAAAATGCTGGTACTGAGAATAATCAATCTTTCTCATCAGAACCGTCCTGTAAAAGTTGCAAAGGTATGTTCGCAAGACCATGTTTCGACGAAATTTGAATTCTCGACAATGAATAATATTTTATTTATTTCGAGTAATAATTATTCTATTTATAAATATAGCTTAATTACTGATATCTATCACGGACTAATTAACAGGAAACCTTCGTAAAGATTAAAAATTATTGATAAAATAATATGTAGCTGTATTCGCGACTGAAAGTATTTTTAATGTTGAGATTTTTTTTGGCGGTAACAAGGTGAATATAAATATAATAGAGCAAGCAATGCCGTTATATCGTTACCGCAATTTCGCGCTGTTTTTCAGTACCGCAAAAGCGAGATTATAAATGCGAATTTCGCGGTATTAAAAAAGAACCGTGATAGGGAAATCCCTGCTATGAACAGTGCGTCGGGGAATTCTCGAATTTCCTACAGCAAACTAACGTTTGTTTGTAGTCTTATTCAGTACTTCAGTAGCAGTCTCACTCGCAACTACTCGCAAGTCGGACAAGTGAGTTGACTAATCTGCCATTTATTTTGTTTACTAATTGAAAAAATTATTATTTTGACTAATATATTAACGTATTATACTTGTATCCGTGTATCAAACTTTTTTGTAAAAAATGAATAATACAATGAATGGTATTGAATTCAAAGACTTCAAAAGTTCAAACATTTTTTGCTATCTATAGATCGACAATCAGCGAATTGTAAACTCTGTTCAGTTTATTAAAACTAGTGGACGATCAACAAGCGGACTACATACTCATTTACGCACGGAATTGGAGCTAAAAATGTTAACTCCGACGAGATATTAGAAGAGATTGATTGTCCTAGCGCAACACCAACTACGAGCCGCAGCCAATCTACCGAGGTAGCAGCTACAAGCTTAAGATGACGAAGATGACCACACCGAAAAGCTACAATCACCGGCGAAAAAAGGAAGATATCACACTATTTTGAAAAAACGGATTCCCTTTCCACGAAAGTGTCCCGAATGGCAAAATATGGATTACCATTTAAAGTTTTCGTAAGTTCAGAAGATATACGGTCTTTGTTACTAATTTCGCAATATCGCGGTATTGAATATATATTGCGGTATTGCATGCTCTATATAATAACCACGTTACCGCGAATTCCTCCTATTTTCTCCTACATTTACCATATATTATATTAAATGGTACGTGTAGGAGAAAAAGAAATGAACAATTTAGATAAAAAAATATATTTAAAAGCAATAACAAGAAGATTGTCTAGAAATATAGGTAGTCCATTCATTAATACAATCAATATGTCCTCCACAGATGGTAGGTTGATAAAATGCGTATATTATGTAATACAAATTATTTTACGTAAGCAAATGGTATTTTCAGCGACTTGGTGCTGATCTTGACAGCCCTCAAATGTACGGGAAGCTTGTAAGTATTGAAATGTCATTTACGTATTATTAAATATATTTTCGTCGAGAATATTGTTTAGCGAAGCTTATGTAAATCTGAGATTCAATTGAAGGGTTCGTAATTATTTATTGCAATGAACGAATGAATTATTTATTAGGAAATAATTATGTACTTAGGACTTTCCTACCCAGTTTAGTATATTTTGATCAATACCGCAGCACACCGTTAAGAAAAAATCCGCTAAATATTATGCGACACCAAAGAGAAAAATAAAATTTCCCGAACCTTGAATCTTCCCTCCCACACGTTTTTATATACCCAACCAACCTTTTACGCACACATTCGGTAAGAAGTATATGTGTACGCCTGTATAAGTGTACCTAGTCGGTAGGCAGTTGGCAGTGGGGGATATCCAAGCTTCAAGCACACCGGTATAAGTGATTTACGGAGGCGTTTTGTAAGAAAGTAAGCGCGGTGTGTTACGCTAGAATCGGGGAGATGTAAATACGACGCTCTTTATGCGCAGTCGTCGTCTTTATCTCGCCTCAATCGACGGTGGCAACTAGACGCAAAGCATAGTAGAGGAGTGGGTGGGCGGAGGGTTGTGCGTGGGCCGACCCTGAGCGCAGGCGCGCTGCTATCGACCCGGGCTGGCCCATTGAGCCGGGGGCTGCCACTTCATTCACAGCCAGAACTCCCACGCGCCCCCGCCCCCGCCCCCGCCCTCCTGCTCCCCCCGAGTTCAAGGCAGCAGCGGCGAGCGATCTAGCCAAGCAGCCAACCAGCCAACCACCCACCGCCACCCGCCACCCGCCCCCTCCGATCCGGCAACAGCGGTGCGTACATTTGATGAATGACGAAACAACGGTTAAAGGTCACACCGGACTCGCATTTACCTAAACTGATTTAGGCTTTCTCATATTCCAGGGGAAACCAATAGCCATACAAATTTAATTCATATTAAGTCAGGGGCGACATCGGTTTTCATTATAATCTACAGGGAATGGATTTATAGTTTCTAGTGTATATTCTATTCAGTTCAGCCAATACATTAGTCGCCTAATCAGCTTAGGCAAAGAGCTGTCAGGACGATTTACACACATATGGAATTACACACGCCAAACACCAACCTAATTTTTGTTTTATTTACTTAGTAGGAAAATTATTTAGCACACATTTAAACAGTTCGAAATTTAAACCTTTAAAGAAGAAGTTGGAGAGATACGAAATTACGAATGTTAGAGGAGAGCGCTAACATTTACAGCGACAAAATTGATGCGAAAATTGCGAAAATGTTTAATAAAACACGACTCGTTTAAAATAGAGCAAAAATCTCGCGGGCATTATCTTAAACAGCATTTAAAGAAACACTGTGATTTTTTTCATACATGCAACTTGTAAAATAACTGAAACAAACGTGTTAATAATAATTTTTGGAGCATACTTTGCGATTTTTTTTTTATCGAGGGAATTTTATATAATTCGCGTTTCGGCGTGGGGAAAGTCTAGATATTATCTTCAAGAATAACATATATTTTTTAAGAGCTTTAAAACTTACCGTGTTTAAGAGAAATATGTAATAAATCGGTACAAATCCGGGTTGCGGGCCCTTAAGGAGGGTTTTAAGAGGAAATACTAGCTGCGCTTTTCTATACAAACGTATTCCCCGTTTATCTCTCTGGATTTTGACCCTAGAGCAAAATTTTTTTTACATAATATAGATATTGACCACTAGCGTGTCGGTACGTTTTGTTTTTTTTGATAATTTACTTCTCATAGAAGTTACGACCTTCCAAAAATGAATAAAATTGCCTAATTTAAACGCCGTCAAAAAACGTTCAGTATACAAACTAAACAATGTATTTTGAAAAAAAGCAAAACGTACCGACATAGAATATTTTCTTATAATACAGTTAGTGAAAAAAAAATTTTAAATCCGTCCAGTTTTGGAGAAGAAAAATGGGGAATACAAAACATCGATTTCGAAGATTTTATTTAGGTATTTTCGGCCCGACGTGCAGGCGTCCCTTTCGCTCATTTCTCCTGAGGGGGGCCGGGGAACGTGGGTTTTGACAAATACATACATATAATGCGAAGTAGTGATGTAAAGAATTTTATCGGTAGACTAGTGTTGTCCTTGCCCGAGTAATCGATATTTTTTATTCGTTTTTTTTCTGTTTAGTGACTCATCGCGGTATACCAATACTGACAGAGCTTTCATACTAAAATTGTGCAAAATTAAATTTTTTTATGTCAAGTACTATAATAAATTTTCAATTTGGGAGGCGTTTTAGGTACCATCGCCCCGGGAACCATTTATTGGATAACCAACACCCCCGCCACTTGGTCACCGCAAGTGGTCCTCTATGTTTGGTGACAGAGCCTGGGTTCCCGGGTTCACGGATGAGGTCTGCATGGGTTTTGGTGGCGGATAATTTTGTCCACTTACTGCGTGGCGGGCCGGATTGGGAGAAACTGGAAGAGGAAGATCTTTTGATCTCTACAGCTGGACTCTCCACCATCATTTCATACTTTTACCTACCTTTTCCCTACCCAAAACTTCCTTTCCTTCCTTATCCTAAAAATACCCTCCACACAGCTTCTCCAATGATGTCCAACAACTTCTCCAACAAAGTCCCTGAGCGATTATTTTTCCTCGGTGCCTCCAATGTGAGGTTTATGTTTTAAAAAAAAATCTGCTTCAAATTTTTAGTTGAGAGTCGCTTACATTGCCTTCAGTGATTAATTGAAATTTTTTGTTTGTAAACACTTTATTGTACAAAATTTTTTACCACTATACAATGAATTTTAAACAATTTATGATTTAGATCTTTCTCTCGCCGGTAAATTTCTTGATATGCGACCGTCAATTGTTTCTGGTAAAAGGCATTGGTGGTAGAAGTTTTTCTAACAGTGGTTCAATTTTTTGCCAGATTGAATCGTCCCTTTCAATTTTTTCATACGGCAAACCTTTAGGACTCCACACGACAAAATAACAGTATTTACGACGAGTAATGTGTAACTGGCCTTGTACTTGGTAGAAGTAATTGTGATTCCGTTTTAATGTTGAAGCATTGTCTTCAATTTTACAGTTATCAATTTTTTTTGTTCAAATCCTTCTTCTGGTGACATATTTACTATACTATATGGGCATTTCACTTCAATTATAGAATCCTTGCCAAAAAGGCCATCCGGACTTGCCGCTAAAAAGTTTTTGTTTTCATCGATAAATAGTCCACAGGCGAATACCTCTAATTTTGTTTCTTTTGTAAATTGCTCAATTGCTTGGTTTTCATTTTCTTTCCCATAATTTGTGGCCATATTTCCTTTAAATGGCGAGTACAGTAGCGAGTTTAATACTCTCGCAACTGAAGTTTTTGGCCGTAGCTTACATATTTTTGTCCAAAGTTAGAAGCTGTAAGCCGCTTACGCCTTTCAATTGTCCACAAATTATTATTGCTTTGGCCCACCGTATTCCTTTCGAGTTCATCCTTATTCGATGGAGATAATTCTTTGAAAAATTCCTCTTTATCGTTTCAAATAATTCAGCTGGCATATCTGGATCTAATTCCAATTGACCATAATTTTCATCAGGCCCTGTAACTTTTTTTCTCTTTTCTGTCGTGTTTTCGTAATACCTTAGTTTTATTTTTCGACACCTCTGTATTGTCTCCTTCGAACGTCGTTTTCTTTCAATAAAATGCTTCGTGTAGTTGCCAGGACTGTGGCCTTGGATTTTTTTTGTATTCGTGAATGGGTTGTCATTTCACTATTCCACGAAGTTACTGCTCAAGAAGCTCAACTGCTGAAGTTATCCCATTTTTGTAAAATTTGCTCTTTTTCCGCCTATAAATTTGGCTATAACGTTGTTGAATTGCTCCACAGTGTTATTTGTCACGTTAATAATAAGACTTTCTGCATTTGCTATTAGAGACGACAATAATTGTTGAATATCAGTCCTGTTCCACAATCTTGAAGATCGCTTACTAAATTTGGATCATTAGTATACTTCTCCGACTTGCAATAGTATGACGAACATTTTGTATGATCACCAAAAACATGGTTTGCGGCATTTTTTTGTCCATTTTCAGATTTTTTACTTTATCACTTTGTGCCGTGTTTTCTTGCTCTTTTCTGTAATTTACTGCTCAAACTATAGCTTTTCTCATACGTAAAACGTTTGCTTCAACCTTTTTCCTTATGTGAACTGGTACAAAGCCTTTAGCGTTGTTGGTTTTTTTTCTAAGTGCTTTTATTTTATTGCAAAAATTGCGAAGTAAGTGATTTTTGCACTTTTTTTTGTACTATGAAGTTGGGCCTGAAGCCTTGGGTTGAAGTTTCGCTAATATTGTCTTCATGTAATTAAATATTACAATTTAAGGTTTTATAAAGTTGAAAATAAAAATAAAAAGTTTTGAAGTTTAAAAAAATTATATATTTGTTTCCTTTATTTCAAACTGACTGTAATAAATATTTAAAAAAAATGTGTAGGTAAATCTATCTATAGGTAAAAGACCAACATTTTTTATTGAATTTTGAACGAACTAACACATCCTTTTTTGTATTTACTGCTTAAAGAAACTCAAAAATACAGGAGTACAAATCAAACCTCAGCAAGCGATATATCTAACATTTTAAACATTATTATTTACAAACATGTCAACTCACACGTATGATACACACAACACAATAAATCCATTTAGATTTAATTGTCTAATAAAATATGTAAGTGCTTTTATCTTTTTCGTTATCGTAATTTTAATTAGAAAAAAACTTAAGGTGGGCTATTTTTAAACCTTTTTTATCTCTACATATTATAAAGTAAAGTCCCCCGCGCCGTCTTTCTGTCTGTCTGTCTGTCTGTCTGTCTGTTCGCGATAAACTCGAAAACTACTGAACGGATTTTCATGCGGTTTTCACCAATAGATAGAGTGTTTCGTGAGGAAGGTTTACGTATGTAATTTGTCAAGGATTTGTGTAAATTGGTTGAAACATAACGATAATTGTTAGAAGTGTCGGAAAAATTCCAGCCGCCTGGTAGCTTTCATCGAAAACGCTGCCTAATCCTTTTGGGATATAACAAAACAACGCTTGGTGGGATATTCCTCTTTTATAGATCTACAAAAAAGTCCGCGATGGCATATATCTATCTTTTACTATACGCATTCTATCTTCTTATCTTATTATTCTTATCAATTGCATTTTAGATATAATGTGTATAGTAAGCTATCCGTAAAAGATAGATATATGCCTTCGCGGACTTTTTTGTAGATCTATAAAAGAGGAATATCCCACCATTAATTGTTTTGTTATATCCCAAAAGGATTGTGCAGCGTTTTCGATGAAAGCTACCAGGCGGCTGGACTTATTTCCGACACTTCTAACAATTATCGTTATGTTTCAACCAATTTACACAAATCATTGACAAATTGCATACTTAAACCTTCCTCACGAAATACTCTGTATATTGGTGAAAACCGCAGGAAAATCCGTTCAGTAGTTTTCGAGTTTATCGCGAATAGACAGACAGACGGCGCGGGGGACTTTATAATATGTAGAGATAGAGATAATCGGTCAAAAATACATTTTTGTTGCATATGCATTTTTGAGTTTTTTTTTTAATAAGATAGGTAAGCGCCAAATTATATGAGTAGAAATTTAAGTTTTGTGGTATCATCATTACATAGTATAAAATGAAGTCGCTCAAAATGTATGTGCGCATAAATCTTTTAAACTACGCAACAGATTTTCATGCGGTTTTCACCAATAGATAGAGTGATTTAAGAGGAAGGTTTATGTGTATAATAAATGCTTATTATAGTAGAGAAAAGCCAAGAAATTCAAATATTCAATTTAGGCAAAGGGCAGCGCGCAGCGGGCAGCTGGCGAGCGGATGGTGTGGATTTTATAAAGGTTGGGTAAATGGCGTTGTGTTTCGTTAGCCACAGCAACGTGTGGCCGGGTCTGCTAGTTATTAATAAAATAAAAACAAAATTATATGTTTATTTCGAATTATAAAATTTGAAAGCGTATTTCATCATCTTTCAAAAACAGTTTTTAGTTTTCGGATGCGTTCACAAATATTAAAGTTATTTGGAATTTATTGGAAAGCGGAAATATTTTGACTTTTCGAAAAACAGGCCCGAGGCCTGAGAGGTTAATACTAATTTTCAATAATAACTAATGTATCATAGAGAATAATCATATGTATGTATATAATAATTCGATGTAGTTGGTTTGACTGCATATTTATAAACGCAAATACAGTGAAAACTTTTAAACTACTAACCTACATAGAGTTCTAGTAAAATAATTCGTAATTTGTCGGTAATAAGCGTGAACAGAAGACATTGTTACAATACCTATCGACGATATTTATAAATAACCGACAATAGCAGACCTCGTGCGTTTAAAAATAATGGGCCCTTTTTCTGTCACACCGCAATGCCGATTCAAAAACTTCATTAGCGACGAAATAAGTCGAAACATGCTTTATCTAAACAGAATATTGGATATGGCGGTATGAGGCGAAAGACGGTAGGCATGAGACGCAGAGGGGGCGAGAGGGTGTACAAGCCAAACACTCACGTGGTCTCACCAACACATCGATAGCTAGTTCTTTTTTGAGCGCGGTGCGATAGCGAGAATTTTTTAAAATACCTACCGTCGAGATTTCTCACCGGTGCTATTACCTCTTAAGTGTTCGCTTTTGGTAAAAAAATTAAGTAGAGGTTTTTTTTGAATAAGTGTAATTCTCTCCATGTGTAATTCCGACCAGTGGGCCTAGTCACTAATTTTTGTAAACCTCCGTTTCATGAAGTTACGGGTTTAGCTACGTCACATACCCGTTTTTCTTGTTATTTAAGTTGGCGAATCTGTCAAAATACGGGTATGTGACGTAGCTAAACCCGTAACTTCATGAAACGGAGGTTTACAAAAATTAGTGACTAGGCCCCCAGGAATCCTAGCAAGGTCTATCGATATAGGTTTTATCGAAAATGTCGGTAACTTGACATCGCTCCCGGGCACGACTGCAGGCCGCTAACGAACAAACAGTTCACGTCGACTAAGGGTTTCTAATTTATTTGACGTGAACGTTATTTATTTGTTCGTTAACAACCGGCAGTCGTGCTCGGGAGCAAGTTACATACATTTTCGATAAAACCTATATAGATCGACCATGCTAGGAGTCCAGGTGTAATTCTGACTGAATTCTTTCATGATGGAAAGTGAAATTAACGCCTCTATAATTTGGTAATGTAACCATCGGTTATGTACAACGCACATACAGAATACAGACGACTTGACGAGTGGAATGGCAGAATGTGAGCGTGGGAGAAGAAATGAATATATACCGATAGTTGATAATAATGCTCTCAACCTGCCGCCCACGCGATCTCCGCCCCCGCACAGCGCACAGCGCTTACGAACACCTCGCACCTCGGCATAAACCTTACCCGCCCTCCACCCGCCACCCGCCTTCCAGCCACCGGCGTGACGTACTATACCAGTCCCAGGGAGAGGTCGTACGTACGTCCTCTTCCTTCTCACGCGGCTTGTATTAAAACGAAAGACAGAAGGTACTAAAACGATGACGTCACGTAGGACCTCTCTCTGGGTCTACTATAGCGCCAACACACATTATATTATAAGGATTCCCACACTCATTTCTTGATAAAATATCTATTTGCGTGTGAATGGATAAGGATGATCAGATAAGTGATCAGATTTTAGATATGAACTAATTTGGGAATTGCCCTAAATTTATATCAAATTCGTAAGCTGATTACCGATTATAATCGACAAAAGCTAATCCTGAGATGAGATACCTATAAACCTGTTATTTTAATTAGATAACGGTTACCAGGTTTCTAGATTTAAAGCCTAACTATCTTATTAACAATAACAAACATACATTTAATTACATAGGTAGATTAAGTTAATTAATTACTTATCAGTTGCGATACAGCCCTTGGTTAAAAAAATATTTATTGTGATCGGTGCGATTCGGTGCGGTTTAAATGAAAAATGATCTCAGAAGAAAGGTGTTTTAATAGTATACCTAGTCATTATCCTATAATAATACAATCATTGGTAGTATGGTCCTGCCTCTTGGAAAAATAAAAAAAAGACTGTTCTTTGGTCATCGGGGACATAAAGCGAGATCCGCTCTAGAACATCAGGATTGCGACAACATGTGCCTATTTAGCAGTTTATGTGCAACTAACACCGTTGCAATTTTTCGCCAAACGTGAAGATTCTAGTCCTAGCGTTCCTCGGGAAAAATCCGCGGGTTTCAACCCAAACTCTTGCAGGTCAAGTCGATTTTGCACCTTTTCTACTTCATTTGAGTATAACGCATCTTCGGGTCCCTTTATTACCGATCCACTCCCAAAAAATCAAAAATCAAAATCATTTATTGTACAAAATTTTCATTTAATACAAAAGGTATAACTTATAGGTACCTATATCCTATTTCTTCCAGTTAACCTTACATGTTGTACAGATTTGAACACAAATGAAATATAAATATAAAAGTGGTGTAATACAAAGTGAATTTGTTTTAATTTATTATATAAACATAAATATAAAAACAGTTATACCTATGTGAGGTATTCACTTAATGTGTAATGAGACCTGTTCAGAAGGAATGTTTTTAGTAGTGATGCAACGAATACGAATACGAATATTCGTATTCGCCGAATAGTAGACATTTACCGAATATTCGTATTCGGCGAATATATATTTACGAATACGAATACTATAAAAAAAACATTTGAATTAATAAATTGTCACAGAAATGTCAAAATGTCAATGGATTTTGTGGCACTGTACTATGAACCTCGAATTTTTCATTTAATACGCGTTCTTTCTCTTAGTAGTTTCAGTATTTGACAGTCGATAGCACAGGTCAAGTGCAAGTATATTGTTACATGTGAGTTAGCTGCGAAGTAAAAGGAACTTAATAATTTAAATAAAATGTCCTCTCGTAAACGTAATCAAAGTGATAAATGGAAACATTTCGATAAATTACTGAGTAAGTAGCTAGCTATGTAGTGTTTGTGTTTGCTTTTCAGTTTTGTAGTGTAGTATATTATTGTAATTATAACGTAGTGCTGTGGTTATTTAATTTTAGATAATGAAAGCAAAGCGAGATGCAGATATCGTGCTTGTGAATTGTCACGGGGAGGTAAAAATGTGTCTAAAAAGGGATTTACTACGACCGCACTTTGGACTCACGTAAAAAGATTTCATGAAAAAGAGCTTGCTGACAGTGTAAATACCATAAATGAAACAAGCACCGAAGTTGAAGTAACTAACACCAGCCAAGAAACAAGCGTCCTTAAGAAATATGGGAAAAAAGAACTACTTATGAAAAGGATGATCCGCGATCTATCAAAATCACATATTTAATTATAACAAAGAGAACAAGGTTAAATAAATGAGTGTTTTATTACTCTGCCAAGTTATTCGTATTCGTATTCGCCGGATAGTAGGTTTGATATTCGTATTCGTATTCGTAAAAGTAGTATTCGTTGCATCACTAGTTATTAGTGATGACTTAAATCTGAGTGTATCTTGTATTTGTTTAATATCATGTGGAAGGTTGTTGTATACTTTAATGGCCATGTAAAAGGGTCCTTCAAAAAAGCAAAGTAAAAAATTATTATGACTGCCGTATTAGAAAAAGATTTTGAGTTTCAAATTCCAAAACCTAGCATTCGCATGGCAAAGTTGCACGCCGAATCGGCATAGGAACGAAAAGCCTGGCGCGAGTCAAAGGTGATTCTTAAATCCTTCGTTAATAAAAATACATAGTATGCCCTGTATACCCTTGTAAATCAAATCATTGTACACTTTCCGTTGATAAAATGAGGCTTATTTCGTTTACTCCACACTACTATAAAAAAATCTGTGAAAACTTATTTTGTAATTTATTTTTGTAATCAAAATTATTATACTTCGTAAACTGATTATTTAATAAATAAATAAAACTATATTAAGTACTACGGTATTTCCGTCGATACCGATAAAGGAGTCCTCTTGTGTCGTTATACTGGTATATAGTTTAATATCGCCTGCAAATAACAATTTTTTTACAAACCTTGTAAACGGATCTATGTCATTTAATAACACATAAAATAAAAGAGGTCCTAAATTAGACACTTGGGGGACCCCAGAATTTGTTAGGTAAGGTTTTGAAGCGAATATGCCCGTAAACTACGTAGGTATTGTTTTCTGTTAGTCAAATAAGTATTGACGAACATAAGCAGTCTGTACATGAAACCAAAGTTTTCAAGTTTGTCTGGTATACATATATGAGATGATCTACTTTGTCAAAAGCTTTCGCAAAATTAGTTTCTTTGTTTCCCAATATATTTAAGATATAATCCGTGAATACCATAAAGTTAAAACCATGGGGCTATTTTATGAGAAAAGGTTACACTTTACTGTAGATATGTTTTGTATGATAAGTTCAAATAATTTGGCCAGTGCCGAAAGAATTGCCACAGGTCTCAGGTCTACAGTTAGATACAAATGATTTATCGCCGCTTTTGTGTAAATTTGTGAAAATTTTCCGGGGAGTTAAGTGAAATATAAAGACATGCAAGAGAGGTAACACCACCGGATTGGCATATCCCTTCAGAATAATTATATTTATAAAATCTGGCCCAATAGATTTTTGTGGTTTAAGTTTCTCAATTGCCGCTAGGAAACCATTTTTATTTACACTTAAAATGTCAGATGTTAAACATTTTGAGCCAATGACGACTAACCACCAAGAGTATACGAGTCAAATTCAGTACTTTGTTCGCCAAAGACTGACTGTCTTAGTATGTACGCAAATGCTTCAGGAATATCGGACCCAATATGAGTACGTCCGTTCCATGAGACGTGGTTTAGAAACCCAACATCGCCAACTCTTTTCGGATATAAATTTCAAGAAGCATTTCGGATCACTCTTGACGATTTTTTTTATGTAATTCGGATAATTTATACGTTTGATTTTACATCTAAGAACATAAAACATTTCCCGATCCGGTGCGCTTTAATTTTTTTTTAAGTCCCTAAGAATCTCACAATTTTCTCACTCATTTAGGGTATCTTGTTTCACAGCTAGGTACACATCTTCTTTTAAAACATATGTCAAAAAGGTCAAAAATTACACTACACAAATACTCTACTGTTATATCTACATATTTAAATTTCGATAAAGGTTTTCCAGTCGTGAGAATTCAAGTTGAAAAAACTATTCGAAATTACGACGTTCCAGGTTCCATCCCCGCGGAACACAATTACCATTGTCGATATTTAACCATCAGGCTCATTTGTTTGCTTTTCGGAATAACTCATATAGGTCGCATAAAAATTTTCGTATCTCCCTAACTACCATATTGAGAAATATTATATAAACGGTGTAAGAGAAAATACCCTGCATTATATATAAATATACTCGTAGGTACTTCATGAAAACGAAGTTTAGGATCGCAATTTGAAAAAAAAAACGAAACTTTTTTTAAAATTATTTTTTTAATTATTTATTTTTACATGGAACGACAAAAAACTGAGGTGATAATAACTTTCACAATAAAATTAGTAAGTGTTTTTATTTTTTTCGTTACAGTAATAATTTTAGTTAGAAAAAACGTGAGTCATTTTAAAAACTTTTTTATGTAAAATATTTATAGCTCAAAAAATACATGTTTATTTGAATTTATAAAATTTGAAAGCCTTCTTTATCACCTTTCAAAAACAGTTTTTAGTTTTCGGATATGTTCAGAAATATCCCATTTATTGGGATTTTATTGCAAAGCGGAAATATTTTGACCCTCTGACAAAACATGGTCCAGGCCTGAGGGGTTAATAAAACCCGCCAATAAGCTTTTCTTTCAATGACTGCAATTTATATACACAAAGATAGGAATCTTCACAAACAAGCAAGTAGATACATTTTTTTATTTATAAAATAGGTGATATTTGATATTTAGACATTTACATAGAATCGATATATTGAATCATCATACTTGGCTGTTTTATGGTGACTAATGGAATATAATTGCTTTGGCTGTAAGTCTAGTGTACCTAAACATGCTGAAAAAGTAAAAGTTATAATGGAAAGTAGAAAATGACGTGCATAAGGATTAGTTACATACACATAATTACTTATTTCTAGAAATTTTCCGATTTTTTTGATACACACATATATACATACATATACATACATATACACACGTATACATTCCATACAAGTGCGTATACGAGTATAATCTAATACCACAGACTCAAAAAAGCACTCATAAAACCCTCAATAAACGATTGCGAAAATGTCAACAACCATCCCGCACTCAAACAAATAATACACGTACGTATACATAGATTTGAACACCTTTGTAAAAATTATTGGTCACAATGTCTAGTGTCCTATATTAGTGATTGATTAAGATTTTCTGTTCCATTTGGAACAGATCAAAAAAATATAATAAATCTGTTTGACTTACTTTATTACTCGCATAGGAGTTTAAGTTAAAATCACCAACAATAATGTTTTTTTATCTACTAAAAAGTAGCTACGCCCTTATGCAACATCAATTATAATATTATGTACCATATCCTCAGGAATAAATATTTGTTACGAAAAAGTAAAAAAAAAAAAACGAAAAATTTAAATATAAACATGAATCTTTAAGAAACGAAATATTAATAACATGAGCATGGTATAAACACGTAGGATTTTAATTATTGTTGCGTTGGCGTGCTTCAAGCGTCTGAATAACAAAGAAAATGTTAGTTCATTTTTGGTTTACAGAGCAGTGCGGTTTCTTTGATAAAACCGTACACTGGTAGGTGATTTCATTTATCAAATTAAAGTTTACTCGAGTCGGCTCAAAACAATATCCAGGCAGTGTTAAACACGTGGCAAACTATTTCCGTACTACATTAGTTATACATATTATATTTCCGTGTATTTCCGAGCGCCGGGCATGGGAAGCCGCCACAATTTTTCCACATCAGGACCAAACAAACAATAATATGTTTAGCAATTTTTGGTAGATATTATTAATGTTTAATTTAATTTTCAAGGTTACGTAAAACATTCAGTTACGTTTTTCAGGTAGAAATATTACAAAGTTCGCCAAACCGAGTAAACTAATTTTGTAATATAAAAAAACCCTTAAAAACTCTATCTAACCATGACAAAATTACTGCTGTTTAATATTATACCCGCACGATTTACAAATCTAATTATAAATCTCGACATGGCTTCTTGGTGTGTTTGCAATGGTACGTAATTTAACACGAGCCCACTTAAAATAAAAATGTAAATAAATGCACAAAATAAATCACACATCCTTAACAAACTAAAAAAGAAAATTATTATGTGAAAATCGTTAATATTTTAGTGCGGAGTAGTGAGGTTTTCTCAGCCCTGATCTGGTAAGGAAATGGGAGAATTTGTTGATTGTAAAGTGTAAACATGTGCCGAAGGGAAATTAACGTGTTAGGCGGCCTGGCCAGGGCGGCGCTATTTCTGGTCAGGATGCTGCAAACAGCAACATCTTGAGGTGTACCGCCAACAACTCCCGTTGTAGCATCTCCTTCTTTCTCATAAATGACGAATAAGTCAGAAAGAGGGGTTACAGTAGGGATTTCGTCGGTAGGTAAATAATATCTCGCAGCATTACCTGCCTGACTTCATCTTAAACCAATCTGCATTCGAATGATCAGGACATTGAGTGCCTCATCCGGATTCATTTAATGCATCATTAATACAAACACGTGATCAAAGTATGCAAGATGAAGACTGGAAGAAATAATGCACACAAATGTCGACAACAGCTTCTGGAGTATCTCAACGGAACAAAGAAATGTCAGTTCGGATAAAACATCACAAGGATATGTGGAAATTAATCCAAATTTAATTTCATATTCATTCTAAAAATTGTTACGCAATGAATGTGAATTGACGTCACGCGAATCCAAGTATTGGGTATTGTCAGTTAACAGTTAGGGTTTATAATATAATATTATATCCTGTGGGTGGGTGGTAGAAAGTGTTCACGCTTATTGTTACGACATGAAAAAATAACACGTACGGAAATTCTTAGAAATAACTGGTTTCCTTTGGAACACTCAGAATTCGAATGAAATTAAACGCGTTATTATGCATTAATTACGTCATCTGGAAGTCATCACATAATTTTCTTGTTATCTGCGAACATGACGACTGGCACTTCTTTATTACATCCGCACACATTACATTACACGAATGACACTTGCACTATCTGAAGTTCCCTTTCTATTGTTTGAACTCTAGAATATATTGTTCAATCGCTTCAGGAAAGAGCACATGAAGGCATACCGCTGATTACCGCTGACAAATCCGTTAGAATATCTCCCTCTTTTCATAAATGGTACAAGTAACACAGCGGTAGGACCATACAAACATCCCGGTCGCGAGTCACCATCATCTTTGCTACCTTACTATCTTAAAAATATATAATGTCCCGCCGCTGAGAGCTGCTTGGTAATGTATTTTGTTATAGGACACCGTTGACATTTCTTTTGTAACCTCTTCCTCTTTCGCGTAGACGAGATATGTGACAGAATAAGGGGTTACAACAGAGCTTTCCGCGGAGGGATCGTAAGTACTTACTCACGTTTCGTTTAGGGGGCATACATTAATTACGTGAGTAGTTTTTCTTCCAATCTAGACCCCCCCCCCCCCTCCCCCTAGTGAGATAAATTTTGGCCACTTCGTATATTCTTTTCAAGTAACGTGAGATTTTGCTGGACTCCCCCCCCCCCCCCCCTTTGAGCTCACGTAATTAATGTATGCCCCCTTATAAGAAAAAAGGAAAAGTTACAATGGATCCAAGCGGTATAGGCGGATATTGTTCAATCGCTTCGGAGAATCGCTATTTCCAGTTGCTCCGGAGCCAGAGATGAACACGAACAAACAGTTCAGCGACAGGGCAAACTGGCTAACACAACCCAGTCACACTTATGACATAAAATCTTACTTCTTCAATACAATATTAGCACCATTCAATCATTTTACCTACTGACTTGACGTTAGACATTGTTCAATCGTCTTTCCAGAGATGAACACGTACAAACAGTTCAGCGGCAGGGCAGGCTGGCTTATACCACCCAGTCACAATAGGCCACTTGCATCAAATTTTTTTAAATTTTTTTCCGGTTTAGGCAAATATTCTAAGACATTCTGTATTTTTTTTTTTTAATCGTATTTTTGAAACCCTGGGGATTTTTTGAAAATTTCAATCCGATAAATCAGACCATTTTTTATAAACCGGAAAGACGGGACATAATTTACAGGTGTGAAAAAACGATAATTACATAGCCGAAAATCATTTAAAAAAAATAAAGTTTTCCACACGAATGGCACAGGAGAATAACGAGGCATACCAAAAATATTACATCTCATAAATATTTTTTTTCCTTGATCCATCTTATTGACCATAAATCATTATAATGAACAGCGTCTGTATTACTAAATTCAATGTAATATACTTGTACTTGTAAATTATAATAATAATAAGAATATTATAAAATTTAATTTTGTTAAAATCAGCACCATAATCATTATACCTCTAAAACACGTACCGACATCATCTGCACGTTCTGAAGAGAACCCCGTAGATCATTAAAAGTACGGGGTTCTCTTCAGAGTAGACGTGGGCAAAATTGAATGACTGAATTAAATGAATAAATTCAATCTTGTAACACACTCGATCTGATTCTCATTTTCAAAAGGAATTAAATCTTTATTCCTTACCCTTGGCCTTGCATCTTACGATTTTTTAACAGCACCATATTTATTTTTATTTTGATTAATTTATTTTACAGTTAAATATTTCATGTTATATTGAGGTAAGAAAATAATAATGTACTCTATAAATATTGTAGTGTTTCGTAAGAATTAAATAAAATATTATTCTGGATATTTGTTGCGCGGATAGGTACACCTACCACAGGCGAAGCGCGCCGCGAAATTGCCTTTCACGGGTACTGTGTAGTATCCCGCGCAGTAAATCTTATACCTACAAAAAACCCTGTAGTCCCCGTCCCCAATCCAAGTGACAAAACCGCCAAGCGAGTCAGCCAAGATCCAAATAATTCTGAGCTCCGTGTGTCGCGTCTGTTTCACAGTTGTGTCCCGCCAGTCCCGCCAGTCATAGTCACGGAGGAATCGTTCCTCCGTGGTCATAGTCCTGTAACCTGTTCGGTCTGTGCGAACTCAATCCGCAACCCCAATCTCTGTTTCACTTATTCAAGGAATCAAAACATTTATTTCTTATTCATTTATGACGTCGTAGTCCCACGGGTCCCTGGGTACCACGTGTCGAGTCGATCCGACCGGTCCGCGGAATGCAAGTTATTCAAGTCACAGCAAGACAAAAGACACTTATTAGTCAGAAGTTCCCAATTCATTTCTTGATGCCCGCAGAGAATCGGTTCGTCGTTAGTCCCCGCTCGGCCAAGCCGTCATCTTAGGGTGAAACTTCCCACTTCGGACCGCGGAACGTTAATAAAAGGACTAAAAGCGAAAGTTTATTCTATGTCTTTTCTCCCTCACACGTGCGTAAATTGTGATGCAATACTTGTAGAAACAAAATGATGTTTATCTATATTATTGTTTTTTTGTGGTATCTGTCTCTGTCTACTCTAGCCGTAAACAAAAAATCAGTCGCTATCGAACCGTGATACTGATAAATGATAATCGAGCGATTTGTTCCTTTATTTTTGTAACAAATTATACGACGCGTGTCGCCAGGGCTTTTAATTAGTTTTTATTCGGCGCGTCTTTTTAACTTCACCATTGAGGTAGGTGCATTTAAAAAATATATATTTGACTGGAGCTTATTCCAGGTGACCGGTCCGGATATACCTACCTATGAAAGCGCGATAATAGTATGTTTTTTATGTGAAATCCGCACAAGTCCCGTCTGGAGCTAATGAAACTATGGCATCCCCAATTGGGATTTTTTGCGAGGCTGAAGGTAGTGGGAAGTTTAGATCACGTGAAATGAAACAATTTTAAGTTTAATAAATAAATAAAAATTAGTAAAACTTTAAGGGTTAACCACGAAAACTGTTTAATTTTAAGATTTTTGCTTGCCTAATATAAACACATTTTTCTTGTTAAAAATTTGTCTTTTGGGCAAAATAATATCTAAGTACACATTGAAATATTTCATTAACCTCGTCGCGCGTCGTTTTTAGTACCTACGATTTTTCAAAACAACATAATTTACACTAAGAAGAGGGCTTTGCGTAGTGAAAACTTATTTATCACCGTTGTGATTTGAAACTCGATGAAACGAAAAATAACGACACTAAAAAGAGCAAACACATGCACCTAAAGGAGAACTAAGAAGTATGTAGAAGTAGTCTGCGAGAGAATGAGATAGTATTATCGGTCTCCTCTTTTTGCGGTTCATCGTAGCCTTTTCGGCCTCCTCTTTCGCTTCGTAGCCGGTTTTTTAAGTAAGCGAGGGTTTTTTTTTTTTTTTTTTTTTTTTTTTTTTTTTTTTTTTTTTTTTTTTTTTTTTTTTTTTTTTTTTTTTTTTTGGAATTAAAGGAATGAATAAAATGAATCAATTCAAAAGGCCGAGGGAATCACAATGAATCGATTCACCCCTGGGAATGAGTCTGCCCATGTCTACTTCAGAGCATCTGTCAAAAAGTGAAAAAAATGATAAGTTCGCAGAGAACAAACAATAAATCTAGTGAACGAATTCAAAAATTCGCCTGAAATCAAAGTGATGCCATATAAAAAAATAAATCAGTGTGGAATTTTAAAAAAATAATAGGAACATTTTCGGAGACGGGACATTTTCATATAGTGACGTCACGAACCTAAATAATGGATTTATTTATTTAAAAATAACAAAAACTGTACATTTCTAAACAATTTTACTAACATTTTCTTAATCTTAGTAAAAAGATCTATCCACATGATTTTTTCCAAGTCGTTATGAAATCCATGCAAGTGGCCTATTAGGACATAAAATCTTATTTCATCAACGAATTAATATTAGCACCATTTAATCATATTATCTATTGACAGATTATTTAAATCGGTTAGACAGATATTGTTGAGAGAAACGTACAAAGTGTTCAGCGATAGGACAGGAAGGCTAAAACAAGCCAGACTCCTGAAACAATCATGACTTTGAATCGATCCTCCGCCATCTCAGACCCAGATGGGGTTTCCAGAGTTTCCACAATACGGATTTATATAATGTGGCGGGCGGATGTCGGGAACAAGAATGCGTGTGTTGGTAGTCGGTGTTGGTAGTCGGTGTCGGTAGTGCGCGCTGAATATAAAACCTCGGCCGAGGAAACAGAAGGTACACGTGGGTACCGTTCAAGGGATTTGAGAGTGAGCTCATTGAATCGGGCCCACGCAGGAATGTCTGTTTTATAATTTCCTTTCAATGGACGGACGATCGTGGCCGGGCCCGGGGCAGGGGCCGGATAGCGATAGCAGGGTTACCAGCTACCACTCGAAGTAATTAAAATGCCTCAATCAATTAAACAAGACATTACGCTTCATAAGCACACATTTTTTTTAAACTATGAAGGCATAATAACAAGTAGTAAAAAAATGAAGTTTTCAAAAAAATTGCTAATTTATTGTCAGATACGACATGTATCTAAAACATCGGACAATTTATCAAATTTCGAAATTAATTTTAAAGTTTGTTATTATTTCAGTTCTGTGAAAAAACTGGCCCATAATGATATAATAACAGAACTTGAAAAGTAACTTTGAAATTTGATGAATTTTTCGAATTCTGTGAAACAACTGGCCCTTAACTCATTTTACCTAATATTCGTTTTAATTAAGAAAATTGTTGAAAAAATTGATAAAAACAATAAGTCATCTTGTCTAATTTTTTTGTGACTTAAATTATGGAAATTACATGCAACTGAAAATATGTAGTTGCGTTGGCTTAGACATTTTACACAGAAAAAGCGGTACAAATTTCATAACGCTCATCGTTCGAGAGATTTTAGTGGAACAAACATAGTTCAACAATATTATCAGATGTTGAGTTGCGGTCGGGCTTTATTCGATTGGTGTACCTGTACAATAGCGAATGGATCGTTATTAATTATTTATTGAATATCAATGCATTGAGACATTTCTATGTATGGCGTTTTGGTTTGTTCGTGCGGGGGTTACCCTGGGCACAATGGACACATTACTGGGCACGGGGCACTGGCACCACTGGCAGGAGCAACACGCAGCCCTAGGCTCGAGTAACCTGTGGGCACTCGCTGACATCGTGCCGTGCCGGGCCCGGTGCCCACTACACCAACGGATCTCAACTCTCCTACAGACATATTACATACATACTGCAGACTGCAGCCTACAGCACTGGCCTGGCTGGAACCATCAATGGAGCCGCGAGCTCACTGCCCACAGCAAAGCAAAGGCGTACTCACAATAATAATATAGTCGCAGACATTATTATACCACATTACGCCAGGTCTATGCTCTCAACGAGACTACCCGAGGAAGATCGAGAGTGTAAAGGCATAAACCGCTAACTACAGATGAACAGAAAGAAAGGTTACAAAGAAGCTCACAGCGGCAGCACCACAGTCACGTCTCAACGTTATTCTTGATTTATACTTATCATTTACTTATCTTGACAAAAGATGCGATGCGATGCGAACCATTACTAGGAGCAATGATATTGAGGAGTCCTTACAGCCACTACACAACCAATCAAAATCCAAACAACAACTGCTCGATAGCACCGGGCTCGCTCGTTGCTGGGAAGAGTCTCGCTGAAAGTTTCTTAGTGAAGAGCAGGCATTAGGTGCACATTCTCGGATCACATCCGAGATGATCGCAATCCGAGATTGCTACATGAAAAACATATGTAAACATAGAAATATGCTAAAAGGGAGAATTTGAAGACATTTTGAAAATAGTAGGGTATTTTTGAAACTCATTACGAGTAGAAACCTCTCACCGATATAAAAAGAACAAAATAGCTCTCCGGAACAGGTTACTAAGACGGGCGTGGGTACAGACACATCCTCCATTGAGACACCGGAATGCTATACTCCTTGCTATTAATATGTTTGGCTCATATGTTTGGCTGACGGAGCAGTTGGCCGTTTGCTCGTTCAACAATACACCACACACTGTCGCGATCCACACACATCAATTTAATATTATTGACTTCGTCTTTTGTTAATTTTAGGTCAGTTAGCAACGGGGCAATCTTCACCCTACAGACTGCACCCCGAAACCACTGCACTACTACCAGTCAACCAGTCACTTAATAATATGTATGTAGGTATCGAAGCCATTTCTCTAGTTACTAGAGAAAGACGCCGCACCACTAGAGTCTAGTTAATACTTATTCCATCGATCCTTGTCTGAATAATTAGTTGAGTAATCTGTATTTATTCCTCATTCTCATCACTTCATTAGCATTCATAGTGTTCACTCCTCGTGACGAGACCACGATATGGTTGAGTTATTATTTTTTTATTACAATTTCGCAATGTTTGGAGATTCTATTTTTTTAAATTCCTTCAAGTGTTTTTACTAATAAATTTAATATAGTCAAGGAAAAACAGTGAGGATCGTCTACGGCAGCGACATTTTGTACCTGAATCGGATGAAGAGGTATGTCTGCAGACTGTGGACAGTGTAGACCTGTCTTGCCTGCCCGGAATGCGCTGCTTAGTTGCTTGCGAAAGGTGGTCTGATGTATATGGAGCTACACCAGGCTGGCGGCAGTGGGCCGGTGGCCGGTGGCTGTGGCCCTGAGGACTGGTGACCATACCGTGGGAAGTCATCGGAGACGTCAATTGCCGTTATGCCTGCCTACGTAAACGCAATCAACGGGCGGAAATTGCGCAATACCATTGTATAACGTCACATAAAATATAGCATCCTTTTTTAATTTCGATTCGATTATATATTATTCAGAATGATTAATTACAGATAAAGGCGTGCTACTAGTAGCTCAAATGTAACTTCCTTCTCATAATTCTTGTTTGGCCTGTGGTATGTCTTGATCACACTTTTCTTATTGGATTAACATTATTCGAATCCTTACACATCAATATGTCTCTTGCTGACGGACGAATCACATTTAGGAAGAAAAATATTCCGATCCTTGTACCTACTATTGTACCGCCGATCATAAAATTTTGATTTTGCTTTCAAAACACGCTCATATTACCTATACATTTAGTTCCCAAATACTCGTATGTCCTCTGCGTGCGAACTGTAAATAAATGTATTTTTAAATAAACGAGTCATATAATTTCAATACCCGCTATATCCGATTTTTTGACAAAATGATCTTGAGTATGACATCTTGTTCACATTTTTGCAAGGAACAAGACTATTCTAAAAATGTGTTTCAAAACCTCCTTTATCACGACCAAAAACCATGTAAAAAACTGCGTGTGAGAAAGAAAACCCGCTATATCATTCAAGAAGTGACTATCAAAACCCGCTATATCGGAATTCAAGCAATCACGACCAGTTATTTTGCCAAGATGGCGGGTGTAGAAACACGCCCCTCAGGTCAGTTGAGTTTCAAAAGCCTCTATATTCCATACAAATCACGAAGTGAGTATCAAAATCCGCTATATCCATTTTATTTATCTAAATTACTTAAATATTTCTAGACATACATTGAAAAATTAACACTTTTCGAATGAATATTACTCCAATTCATTATATAAAAAAATAAAAAGCTATTTTTTATTTACGCTAGAGATGTGACAGTTTTTTGCGGTTTTCTCCGAATCCGTGAAAGTTGATATAGCGGATATAGAAATTGAACGACTCAAACAATAAACAGTTAATCTACCTCCCATGTAGAGTAAATTTTTACGCAGCATGGCATTCATTGGTCAAATCATTGTACATATATTATGTATACATAGTTTCCTATCGGTGATCGATGAACCAGTGGATGCAATTTTTAGCCATAACTTGTTACAGTGGTTTGCCTAGTTTGTAGTTGGAAGTAAGATTGTAGAAATATATTATAGGTTTGTACAGCGGCCTTGAGGCGATTTTTCACAAAAAACGGCGCTATACAAGTCATCCAAATATTATTCTTATTATAAACGATGCATGTAACAGAATTGCGAGGTCGTTGTTAACGTGACAGCAAATAAGATTCCAGCCATACCAAACTAGTGACTTATATAATACACCGGAACTGCATTCGTACCAACAGCACGAGTATTCACGTTCAGTACGTGCTATGTGCTACAAACTACGACAAATATATATAATACTAGCTGGCTCCCGGCATGCGTTGCTATGCCATTTAATAAAGAAATTGTTTCTCACTGCGTGTCCTTTCCCATTCGTCCCGTTCCCCTTCCGCCTCCCCTTCCTCTCTCGCGTCACCTTCCCCTCTCGTGTTCCCACTCCACCTTCTTCACCTTCCCTTTCCCCACTACACTCCCTCCCTCCCTACCAGGTTTCCCTCCCCCCCTCCCGAAAATCCCCTACCCGAGTTCCCCCTCCCCCCTCCCGCATTCCATATATTCATTCCCGGTACATTCAGTTTTCAAACAGCTCGTGTACCACCTATTGCAATTTTTTTATGCAAATTACATTATGCCAGAGCTCACCGCGCTTCTTTTACACAAACCTTGTTCTGACAATAACGAACACAAAGCCGAAAGAATTATCCAATTTGGTGCAGTCGTCCGAAAGTTATGCGCGTACATACATTTCGGCGATTCATTTTTATTTATAGAGATTTTTACGAGTACAACGGACCATACAACTAAATTATTATAATTCATCACAAAGATATTGAAATACAAGAGATATGCTATGATGTCTACCCGACTGCCGGCGGACTACTACCTAAAGGGGCCACTGATAAATTACATCACACGAAATTCATGATTTTTGACCCCCCCCCCCTCCCGTCCCTGTAGCACATTGTCACCATTGTGAGACCCCCGTTAACGTCACATATTTTGCAATTTTGACCCCCCACCCCCTTAAGGTGGGACGTAATTTATGGATGGCCCCTAATGGGAATAGTTTGCATACGGAAAGAATTTGTTCATTTAGTTGATTTTTTGAAGGTGTACAGTAGTATTGGTTAACAATATAGTTTAAATACGGAAAGAATGATTTCATTTAGTTTATTCATTAATTGGTTAACGATATCATCGACACCAGGAAGCACAGTCCCACCCAGTAAAGACTGCGGATAGCACATCTCTAATATTCCAATATCTTTGATTCATTGTCTGAAAGATATGTCTATTTATAATCTCTTTTTTCTAGCCAATTTGGGGCTCATTACTTCGAGAAGGCGCTTCAGTGGACTACCTACCTCGCACTACTTCAGTGGCCTTGGTCGCATCTACCACTATGCATTGTTTATTTTCGCCAACTCGACATCTTCCCTCTGGAGTCACCGATAGAATCTAACTGAATTGAATTATAGTTAACCAATCAATCACGTTATTTTGCGTTCGGATTTTCACAGCCGACGGTTTAGACACAAATAGATCGACCCTAAAGCCCCCGAGGCACGGCACCGTGACAGACGACCCTTTACCCTAGAGTACATAGATTGCTAACACACTAAACTTGTCCACCAATCAATGTAGACAGTAGACTCGCTCAATGAGAACATACTACACGATGACACAACAAAGCTTTTATGGGACTTTTTAATTAGGAAATTAGAAAACACGTCATGAATTAACAAAATAATCTTTTTTACGTCAGATTACAAGAAGTTTTGGGCTTTGAACGGTCAGCTGTTATTTATACGTAGGGCAAACTATTAATAGAGAACTCCAGTTCAATTTTTTTCAATAATGACCTTCTAACTTAAATACTGCATTTTTATTTTTATTTTTAGAGTTAGTTTTAATAGTTAAAATAATTGTCAAAGTTTTAATTTTTCAAGACCCCCCGAAAACCACCGTATGTATGGTGAATCGTGTGACGTCATCACTCCTGAAAAATTACTATAAGATCGGGAAATCAGCTGATCAACTGTCGCCATTTTGATTTCGGTGTTCGAAGTATTCTCCCTAGAAGTAGCATTATTATTTTTTTTGTGCAGTAGATTTTGAATATTTTCAATAATAGAGATAAACTAATAAGATATACCTTTATTTTTGAAACATTATTTAGGCCTAAATAATGTTTCAATAAACACAACAACTAAATCTCCATAAACAGTATGTAAATAAACGAATAAATTAATACGATGGCTTGTGTCATATCATACATCCCATACAATGACTTTATGGTGACGTCACGACACGGCGAACAGTGACGTCACCACTAAACATTTCAATAATAAAGTTTTTACGACCCGATTAAAAATGGACTTTTTAATAATTTTTTAAAAACTCTGCCTTTGATATTATTAAATAAAACTTATATATTCAGAATCAGCGTTTATTGGTTTATATGAACATATTTTTAAAGCCATAATATTTTTCACTGGAGTTCCTTATTACACAGATACAAGACGAAATAACTTAAAAAAAAAAAAGTACATAACGAATTATCTTATCCGCAATTATTTAACGAACTGAATTAAATTAAATAAATTTTACTTTTCACTCCCTCCTTTCCACAAAAAGACCCCCCACACATCATCTCCAAATATGACATAGGCCTTGAGGGAAATTATTTTCCTCATGGCCTCCTGCGTGAAGTTAATGCAAAAAATATATAGGTATAACATAGGTATGTATATACATCGACGGTTCCGAAGAACAATGTCGGATCTGCTAAAAATCGAAAATCGTTTCGTTGTTTTATTTTGTTGACTTAAATGTCGGATTTTTTAATGAAATTAAAGGAAATACAAAATATCGAAAAATACTACATTTTGTGATGTCAAAAAAAAAAGATTTTGCGGTACAAGCGAAACTTTACCAAAACAATCTTAAACTATGAAGAACCAAGGAGCCTTGAAAAGTGAGGTCATAATCAAAGCGGCCAATGAGCGCAGACCTAGCGTCATTGCCGTTTTATATCTCAACCAATAGAAGCCTTGATAGGAGTTTGATGCTTCGCAGGTGCTGTAAGTTTCATTTTCGTTTCATCCTAATTCCAAATCACAACGGGGCTAAAGAAGTTTCTTTTCAAAAATACACCAATACGTATGTAATCCATAATTATTCATTATTTAACAGACAAAATAAAAAGGTTAAAACGAAACAAAATGTAGGTATTGAATTACCCAGCCACAAACAGCGTTTTCCCTCCCGGGGACGGAATGTCACTAAGAGGTATTAGCAATTCATTGAGTTGGCCGTAAGTTCATGCCGAACCATTGAGTGGGGTGGTTCATTCTTCAGGGCGATGCGATGATTCATAAAGGCGGCCCGGCCCCGGCCCGGACCCCGCGTGATCAATACACCCGCCGGGCCTGCCCCACCGCGCGGCGGTGGCGCGGGCGGCGCGGTAGTGGGGCAGGGGGGGCCACCCTACTCCACCAGGGGACGGAATGCAGGCCACAGCCACAGCAGGCTCTGCTCTGCTCTTTACCAGATCTAGGCCAGTTACACCAGGCCATTGGAAATCTATTTTACGAGGACATAATTAATTTATTAATCGATTACCTAAGTGGACAGCTAATTGTCATTTTAGTCTATTGTCCGATATTATGCATCCTGTTTGGAGTCCTAAAAGTAATGGTTATTTAAGTTCAGTGAACTTTTAATATATTTTTAAAATTGGAACAGACAAGTACGTACAACAAATCATATTCGACAAGCGATAAATTAGGTACCAAAATTATTTTCTTAACCCGTCTAATCACAGGAGACCCAAGTTGTCCCAAAACATCATATGCCGTTATAATAACAGGAGACCCAGATTGTCCCAGAGAGCAACAGTGCATTATTAAAAGTTAGATATCTCTCTTCCTGTCATGCGAATATTTGTAATTTCTTTTATGTTAGAAACGGAATGAAATAATGCTTCTCATTGTCTCAGAATTATATGAGCTAGGTTTTTCAGATATTTTACAAACCCGATCAAAAGTGACGGTTTAATTTTTCGCCAATTTGTGACGTATGACACATTTAATTTTAAAATAAAATTGTATGAAAGTGATAAAAAGTGAGGTGACAGTTTTATTACAAATTTTATTTAGAAAAGGAATCTGTATTTTAAATTTTAAGTTTATTCTATTTTAATTACTTTAATTCGAATATTCGCAGGTATGCACTTTTTAGCCAATTTAAATTTCCAATATTAAAATTTTAATATATAGAAACAAAAATGTTGATTTCTAATAAACACACCGGAAAGATTATTTTATCTAGATTTTAGAACAATTTTTTTTTGCAAAAGCGTTAAAAAAACCAATAAATATGAACATTTAAAATGCATGGGAAGAACCAGGAATTTTGCGCGCAAACCTTGATAGGCAAAATTTGACAGAAAATTATTTTATTATTATTCGAAGGGTTAAGATAATAATTCTTTATTTGAAATGTAGATATCATTCGTACACACATACAGCCTTACTAAAAAAAACACTCCACGACCGTTAAATGGTATTTTTGTACCACTACTGTTCAATAAATTCCTCCCGTTACCAATAAAAAACATGAAATTTATTTTTCATACTAGCAACAGAGAGAATTTGCACTTGTGCGCCAGTGTGAATATTAAAATGGCGCGCTGAAGATGTGCGTTAAAAAGTTTGTAACCGAAATATCTTCGTTAATTTCTTTGCTTTGGTCCACGGACCACCGGTTGGGAACCACTGCTTTAAATGGATATCCTTTTCCTAAGCGGTGCTGCATTTAGTGATCGATTAGTAAGAATATAAAGTATCTTGTAGTTGTTTTATAATGTAATCATGTTTCAAGTTTACTAACATTCTTCTTTTGAAAGGCAACGATCCTGAGGAAAAAAATATTTTTTTAAACTTTCGGCCTCACAAATCCCATAATTATGATATCCCGTGAGTTTTCACTTGTTTTTATAAAAAGAAACGCAAACATTCCCAGAATACAAATAACGTGACGACAATATTTGAAATCCTTCTGCCAGTCACTATGAACTGAAAATATTTCTTATGTAATGATGTATGACTTATTAGCTTTCAGTAGAGATGGATAAGTTCTGCATTTTGCCGTAGGCCACCGAGACGTGCTTTCTTTTAAAAGTACTCGAGTCTTAGGAGCAGGTCCCGGGTCTTGGGTGCGGATGAGGCTACCGGGAAGCACGGGTTCGGCCGGAGCCGGATCTCGGAGCCGGAACCCGCAAAAGAACTCCAACTCGGGACCTGCTCCCGACTCGCGAGTGGCTCGGACCGCGAACACGGGAACGCCGGTGGAAGAATTCGGGTTCCGGCTTCGAGTTCCAGGTTTGGGTCCGAGTCCTGGACGCGTATTTACAATCCCTAACGCGTTTGAGTCGCTTTAAATTTTCAATATCAAAATTTAAATATTTAGAAATAAAATTATTAATTTCTAATATACACATTGGAAAGATTATTTTATCTAGATTTTAGAACATTTTTTTGTTTTTGCAAAGTGATAAAAAAAATCAATATAGAGGTGTATTTACAATATATGGGAATAATATTAAAATTTAAATATTTAGAAATAAAATTATTAATTTCTAACACACAGAAAGATTATTTTATATAGATTTTAGAACATTTTTTGTTTTTGCAATGTGATAAAAAATAACCAATATAGAGGTATATTTAAAATGTAAATTGTCGTTACCGCGACTGAATCGGTATAGGTTTTGTAAATACGCGTCCTGGACCGGGTTCTCTTGGAGTAGCCGATTTGTAAAAGGAGTAGGAGCAGGATCCGCTTCCCGCGAAAAACCCTACTTCAAAAGCCCACTCCAGCTGAAACTCACATCGATAGCTAGCAGAGGACTGAACCCGCGACGTCCGGGTGGGAAACCGACGCGTCGGGTTTCAAAGGGTCGACGTCGAAGCTTTGAACCACTCGACCGGTAACCAGTATTACATTACATTGTGATCGTACTATTCGATATATAATATGTTCGTAGACCTAGACTACCCACTCGGCCACTAAGGTAATCAAGTATAATTAGATTAATTCCAAGGAGATATTAATCTGGTGGTTAAAAATAGGAATTAATACGTACGTACAAATATTATTTAATTTCCATAGTAACATAATTGAGTGATGTGATGTTCGTCTGTCTCCGTGGGCAGTTTGTGATCTGAGATAAAAGGGATAATTAAGTTATTTTATATAAAGAAAGGGTTGTCTACGTGTAGGTACTTCATTTCTCCGGGAGATGGGCCCACGCTATTCTAAATTAAGATACGACTTGTGGGCGTATGAACTGGAAATAGTGATCCATATTTATTATATTAAATACCGCGAAAAGCTGTATTATTATTCAACCCTGGCAATCGAACAAAGCTTTATTTATTTATACTGTATCGAAGTACATTAAATTATATCCAAGTTATTATAATTGTAGCAATGTCTAGTGTCAAATTGAAAAAAAAAATCAATCAATTTTCAAAGGCCGCTGCGCGACTCATTTTCGGGTTATCTAAATAATATTCACATAACTTACTATTACAGGTCTAGTGTTCTGAAAGTTCCAGTTTAAGCTTTGCTGGGTGGTATATATTTAGCGGGAATTGCGAACTTACTCTTCCGAATTGTGCATTTCGGAATATAACAATTCACTTAAATTCTTAGATCAGCTACTTACGTCGATAGACTCATCATCCATTATGGTACTGACACACTTGCTCATTAACAAGCCGGCTTTTGCTCATGCTCATTAACGACAGTTGATGGATGACAACCGTCCACATTTGCTCATAAATGAGCAGACTTGGTTTAAGCTTTATCGTGAATGAGCGTGCTCAAAGCCAACATTTTAACACACAAGCTCTTTAATGAGCATGCTCATGTCAAATAAATGTCAAATGGGGTCAGTTCCATTCGCTCAGAACTAAACAAAATAATATTATTGCTTCAATGCAATTATTTAAGAATCTTCTGACTAAATGAGCAGGCTTGGTTTAAGCTTTCTCGTGAATGAGCGTGCTCAAAGCCAACATTTGAACACGCTCTTTAATGAGCATGCTCATGTCAAATAAATGTCAAATGGAGTCAGTTCCATTCGCTCAGAACTAAACAAAATAATATTATTGCATGCAATGCAATTATTTAAGAATCTTCTGACTAAAAAAATAAGACGGTTGATTTGGGTCCAAGATGTCAACAAATCCGAAAATGACGAAACATTAAGAGCGTTTAACCAGCCAGCGGACGAAAATCCACATTTCGTCGAAAGTTGTTCTTCCGATCGTGCAGGGCGGTTACAATGAGAAAGATTGATTATTCTCCGTACCAGCTTTTTTAAATTATAACTCAATATCGAATTTATTTCAATCCAAATTAGCTTTAATTTATACCTTCATCCAAAAATGCTGAAAGGCGTGATGATAAAACTATTAAAATAGTGTACTTTTTGTAGTTATTTTTTGATTATAAGTATTTATCATTTTTCAATAATGTCTAAATTTAATAAGAATGTTAAAAAAATCTGAAATATATTAGTTTGTAAGTGCGCAAATAAATACACAAATGGACCAATTTTCGTCAAGAAACACATGTACGTACATATTTTTTAATGATTTTATTGAAACTAAAATTAAAATTCTAATACATAACTTTGCTAGATAATGTATTGATTTATTTTACTGCATGATTACATTATTTGAAATGGGTGTGGTATAATACAAAAACTTTTTTGAAAATTTAACAAATCTGCCAACGACCTATGGAATAACCTTATTATACTAAAAATTAAAAAAAAATCTAAAAATTTATTACATAACTATGCTAGATAAAAGAACAATCTTTCGAAATCCATTTATAATTTTTTGCGGAAAAGAGTCAATACGTCTAAAAACTTTTTTGAAAATGATGTATTTCCGGCTTTCTCTGGTAATGCCCTCTTAAAAAAAATGCCAATTTCAATAGAAAGTGGTTTCATTTTGGGAGGTAAAGGAGCTTTTGGGGAATTCGGAAAGCTATTGTGGGTATCGTAGTGACTTTGTGTTCTAGATATATTCGTGATTCCGAACGATTAAACGAGGTTTTTTCGTCTCCCCAGAGGGCTATTTTGACATTTTTGCAAAGAATGCGCAGGCGCGAACTGAGTTCAGATTGAAATGAGCATGCTCATAAGCTAAGCCTATTCACACATGCTTAGAGACTTCCCCTTCCACCCAATCATCCAAAAAGCATGCTCATAAATCAAACGGCAGTTGATTTGTGAGCATACTCATTTGGCTTCAAATAAGCATGCTCATTACTAGCAACGTCGCTGACACACATACTACTGGGTAGCAAGCTCTTTGGCTTCAAATGAGCAAGTGTGCCCATAGCTTTAGCTATTGGCAGGTTGATGGAACCAAAAATCAACGTACCGAGTTCGAAGATCGAGCTTTCGGGCTCTAAGGCTTGGAATGAACTCTCACCTGAATCAATCTCAAAAGAACATATTATTATGAAAGGAAATGGCAGGACAAACGAGTGCCCTTCAAATGAACCGTACACAGGAAAGTATGGAAGATTACTCCCAAAATTTCGCGTATCTCACCTTCGAAGCTAAAGAATGCCTCAGAGAGTGCCCTTGAGCCCGAGATGAACCCAAACACGGTTACGTTAGTTTTTTTGTTGGCAGCTATGTACAAACTATTGCAAATTCGCGCGACAAATAATTATGTATATCACGAGCCATACAGGAATCAAGCACATACATGTATATACAATTATAATTTTTTAAATATTTATTTATTCAGTAATAGTTCACTACATCGTTTTGGATTTCTCGACGACCAAACTTGGCACATGCCCGTGTTGTGGCGGTCAGATTTCGACAAAAGAAAACAATTTTCTTAGATTATCGGTGACCATGAACCTAACTGGTATAGAGCACGCAAGCTTTCCACGTGGCAAGAGGCAGTGTGTACCTAAACCTATGTACATTACGGGAGTACACGCCAGGGGGAAAAAACTTGGCTTCACTGTTCGCCATAATAATTTAAAACGAAAACATTCGATTATTGAAATGCTGAAGAAAAAAAGGGATTTTGCCTGCGGAATATAATTACCGTAGTGCGAAGGTGACACATAGAGGGCAGGGGAAACATTATCCAGTAACACATGAGCGTGAAACGTTATGTTTATGTATAAAGAAATTAAGATATAAATCACATCCTGTAACCGAAATTATTTAACCGTTTCTCGGTACAGCGGAGTGTGGCACTTCCTTCCGGCCCGCCCCCTTGTCTGCAGTACACTGTGTACAGGATGTCACTTTACACAACACACATCGTTATTGTAGCTATAAGTTGTTAGTAAGTGTGACAGTGTAACCTAAGAGTGAATATCCCCTGGTTTCTCGTCTTCAAACGGATGACGGTTAATTGCAGCAGATACGATTTACATTTGCTTTGGTAGGGAACTGGCTCATTTACTGAAAATAACTGAAATTCTGATTTTCATCAATGAAAGCCTAAGGGGTCGTCCATTAATCACGTGATGTTTTTTAGAAAATTTTAACCCCCCCCCCCCCCCCGGTGATATGTGGTGAGGTTTTAGACTACCCCCCCCCCCCCCAAAATCACGTGTATTTTTTTAGCATAAAGTATTTTGAAATTTTCAGAATATTATCACGAAAAATAAATACACGTGATATCTCATTTCACCCTCCCCCCCCGGTGATATTTCGTGATTTTTCGACGAACCCCCCCCCCCCCCCCCCTTTCGAGCCTCACGTGATTAATGGACGACCCCTAATATGATTATTCCAATATCTTGAACTTCATTTAAATCATTTTTAAATTGTCTTAATATTATCACTAAATTGCCATTTTAAAACTTCAACTATTGAATTAAATTGATAAGCTCATATATATATACACGGTTATCATTCCTTTCAAACGTCAAAATATTAATAATATTAACATTTGGCTGATTTATATACATATAGGGGAGTTTTCGTAAAAAAATCACCTTAAGGACGTTGATTAATATAAGATATTAACATATAAAACCAAAAATATATTGAGTTCACTGAAAAATAATTTTGTTCAATATAATACTGAGTTAAATTTACACTAACTTGGCAAAAATCTGTGAAGAATATGCAAATGACCACAATACGATGTACAACCCCGAGAAGACGGAGCTAATCGCTTTCCGTAAAATACTAGGGGCACATCATCAATGAAGACCTCTCGGATGATGGTGACGACAGAGAAGAAGTACCTAGCAGTGTTTTGTCAAATATGATTGTCCGAAGACTCTTCCTTGATTTTTGACTCGTTTCTTTACTGTGTTAATATATAAATATGTATAACTATATGGGACGTGTGGGATTGCACTATCCTCCCAACATCCTGGAATAAAGAATTATTATTATTGAAATAAAACAATTGCTTTATTTTATTTTATTAAATATGTCAAACCACAAAGTGACTGCTTTCTACCAAAAAATAATAGTAATTATTTAATTAAATGAAGACAATATTAGCGAAACTCAATACATTGACACTTCTGGGACACGAACCTAGAACCTTGGGCTTGCCGGGTCACTGCGCTAACCACTACGCCAAGGTGTCGATATCCGATTCGGTAATTTTTAACTGAATCATACTTCGACTAAGAACCAGCAACACTATTTTCGCTAATTAAATATTACAATTTGAGGTTTTACTAATAAAGTTAAAAATAATAATCTTCCTTATTATTTAAGTTCAGAAATTCTAGTACTAACTTCTATGTATATTCCGTTCTGCCCAGGATACTGAGTCAGTGGATATTTTCGTTTCGTCGCTAAAAAAATACAAAATGTTGTTACTGGGGCACTTCAGTTATAATAACTATGAATAATGTATAATTACTATTCATACGTAAAAGCCCCTAAGAGGGATGTAAAAAAATAAATGGAAAGGTAATGTAGGTATGCTGTATAGTTGATATTCTTGCGGAAAATTATACGAAAAACACAGATTTTTTTTATTATTAGAGCTTTTTGTTGACAGGTTGGAAAAAATATGATCAGAAATCAGTTTGGATAAGATCGCATTTCAATACACTCTGGGCACTACTTTAAACATTAAAATCCCCAAGAAGATAAACATTCTTTAGTATTTCATAGCAATTGATAAATAATAATTTATAAAGCTAAATCATACATCTTGCCCCGCGTTTAAAGTAAAGACTGCTATATGAATGAAATCATCATTATAAACGAAATAAAACAAGACTGTATTGTATTCTCATTTCCATGAATAATGTGATATTTGTACAACATCCATCCACACATTTAGTGGGATTGAATGTTTCCTGATGCACGATACACAGAAGAGCTTTGGCAAGGAGTGGGCAGTGGGCCTGTATTCGATGTATGCATTACAGATTCTCGGAACTACGAGCTTTCACGAAATATATTTATTTTCACAAAAGTCTGTTAACGTTGGCTAATATTCCCGATAGGTGGAGTCTAATTCGGGGAATAAAGTTTTATAAATAACAAATATTGTGTTTAGAACATACGACAGGCCTTAAAACTTGTAATAGACTACCACGACCCCTTGAAAAAAAAACTAGTACAATATATTTACTATGTAATTAAGAACCAAACTAAAAAAATATCTCTGCAAATAGTTATATCATCCGTAAATACTTAGGTATGTATGAATAAATAATCTAAAAATTTTATTTTCTCAGCCAGCCGGTAGAATAATTTAATATATGCACTATCGTGCAAATTAGAATCACTTGCGTCTATAAACATTTTTTGCTTACAACTCTGATCCTTTTTACATTCGGCGACACTACCTACTATTATTTTCATTTCATATAACCCAATTTGAGCTAACAAGAATGAACAAGTATTTTAAATTAAAGGTAAATTTTTGAGAATTTGTGAGAAAGGTCGCATGACAATTCAGAATACAAAAAAATACTATCCAAAAAAATTATAAAACTGGGAAGACTTCGGTGGCTGGGTTATGTGGAGAGAATGACCGAGCATCAAGCACCAAAGTCCCTGCTAAACTCAAGACCGATAGGGCGAAAAAGCCTGGGAAGACCAAGATTAAGATGGAGCGACAACGTCCTCAAAGATATATCTACCTTGGAGAATCTAAACTTTAGAGAGCTGGCACAAAACCGAGACGAGTGGAGGCAGACTCTTGAGGAGGCCAAGACCCACCAGGGGTTATAGAGCTAAGAGTGGTGATGATGATGATCCAAAAAATCTTAACCTAAATAAACTTGTCTTCATGACTTCTATCACTTTTCAAAAGTCATAAACAGTTGTGAAAAAAAATAGGTTAACATAAGTTTTTAGGCTATTTATATTCTGATTTGTTCGGTTAACGTAAGAAAATATCACAAATCTATTTAAATAATTCAAAAAATAAATAAAATATATCTACGTAAGTTCAACCCAATATCTTGTTATAGCCGTTTTAGTTTCCAAAGACCAGTGGTTCCCAGCCTTTTTCTGACCCGGGACCACTTACGTACGGTTATTTACAATACACCCGCTAGTCGACGAATTTGGTTTATCAAAGTGAACCCTATGGCGTCCACCGAAGAACTACTGACCACGTCACACCTATTTCGTATCAGTCACGCCCCGGCCGGAGAGGGAGATGGACGTGTGGCTCCGCGTCGCTTGATTTCGTGAAATCAATTTTAAATTTCCGTTTTATTACAATAAATAAAGTGTAAAAAAGGAGTTAATGTTTTTTACAGGTTTTTACGAAAACAACCTGTAAATTTTTTTTCTCAAATACCTTTTCCAACCTTTCCATAAGCTTTTTCTCAAGTATTTTCAAACTCCTCCCAAGGGGCGTGAATTCCGATTTCGATTTTTTTCCTAAACTTAAAACTCACCTTTTCAAACAGTCGTATTCATAAAGTCAAAAACCTTTCATCTTCACAACCCGCGTCATAAATAACTAATCGTGCAAAAATGTAAGCAAATAAGAACATGTAAGGCTTATTAAGATTTTTTCATAAAGATTCTATAGTCCCACATTCCCTAGTTTTTCAAAATAAAGGTCATCTCCACTTTTGCCACTGATCTTCTCATAATGCATGTCACATACAGTTATAAAAGATAATTTGGCTTGGCGTATTTCGGCATATCGCTCGCTGTACATTCCCAATGAGAGTATATGGCGGGCGATATGCTAAAATAGGCCAAGCCAAATGATCTTTTATAGCTAAGTGCGTTCGCCGTTTTTTTTTTTTACAGTGAATAACGCACAAGAATCTCAACTGCTCCCGTCTGGAGCCAGTGAGACTATGGCATCCCCAATTGGGGTATGTTGTGAGGCTGAAGGTAGTGGAGAGGGGAAGGAGGTGGGGAAGAGGAAGGTTGGGAAGTACCTGGCTATTCAGATCTGGTCACCAAACACGGCTAAAGCCATTTTCAAGCAACGTTTCAATTCTGAATGGTTGTCTTACACCAGAGCGATACTGATAGTATCTTCCACTCTGCAACATGCCGCAAATATACTATATATTATTTTTAAATAAATTAATTGTGAAATAACACAAATTAATCAAATAAAATTTATTTGCGCATGCCGGGTTCGAACCCGCGACCTCCGGATTGTGAGTCAAGGGTCTTATCCACTGGACTACGGAGGTCGTCAAATGTAACGTTTGAATGTAACGTCAACAGTAATGGGAGGAAGCAAATGTAAAATCATGCAATGTCCAAAATCTCAAATCACATCTGCGTGCAAAGTCATATCTTCTACAAGCATAAACTTTCTAATAAAAGTTTTTATCGGAAGTGACCTGCCAGGAAAGATTGTTTTAAATAGAGCCTACCTATGTCATAATAAATTGTACAGCGCCCTTGGTGTGATTTATCAAAAAAACGGCGCTCTACAAATTATCTACATTACTATCTTCTCAAATCTAAACAAATAAATGACAATTATTATTTTTTCAAACTTTCCTTTGCCAGGTAATATTGATTACTTCGATTTGATTTTTCGTAGAAGGGTCCACGCTCATGTGAACTGATATGGCATAAAAAGGCAGCAACACGACCGCCACCTTCAAACGGAACGAACGAATCAATTAACAGACATACGAAATGCAAAATGTTAAAACAGGACTTCGCTACGCTCAGTCAATTATTCAATTAGGAGAACATTGAAATTTAGGCGAAACCGGGTAGTAAGTATAACAAACTAATAAAAATTAAAAGTTCAGGTTTTTCAATGCACCTAAGACTCTAATTGCTGCTCCACACTATTCGCGAAGTTGAACGAGGTTAGCCGAATACGATAGTGAGGAAGGGCACTTCGTCTATTTTCGTCCAACCTTGGCTCGTCTCGGGCGACCTCCAGTTTTTGTCGGTTTTTGTGCCCGAGTCAAAGGACTCGAGGTTGCACGAAGTGCCTACACGAAGTGCCTCTCTACACTACTCGGTTAACTTCAGTTCGCTTCAATACGTCGTCGTGAATGCACGTGCGCGCTAGCAATTATTTTTTTAGTATTATCTCACGGCACGATTATGAGTGGAGTACAGTGGTCGCAGGAGCAAATTCTGTTGCTCCTGCGACCAGGGCATGTTAGAATTACCCGTAGACGAATTAAAGAAAAAGAAGGATTCGCTTTTTGCTATGTACAGGAGCTAACGTAGAAAAAAAGATGCGTCAATAAATAATAATAATAATAATGGTTTATTGTCTTCATTTCTTAGTAACAAGTAGAGATAATGATATCCCCACTCGGATCTCCCGTGCTGAGGATTTCACTTACATATTATAATTTAATTATAAGAAATTAATATGAAATAGACATAACATATATCATATAGCATATATTTTTTTAAATAATTATAAATAAAATAAGACAGCGTTTTCTTTACTATTCAGTTCAGTGGATTTGGTTTTAGTCTATTTGATATCAGTATATTTTCTATTTCTGATCTCCCTATATTTAGTATCCAGCTTTTTATTTGAAAATTAAATTTTATAATGTTGAGGTTTTTGAGTGAGAGTGGTATTTTATTGTAGAGTTTAATGCCATAATATAAGAAGCTTTTTGCCCAAATGTTGTGTTAGTAGTTCCTTCTTTTATTTTTATATTTCTTCGTTTGATAAATATGTACATAATAAGCGAGCGTGCACATTGCAACGGCAGCTGCTACTTGAGCGTCCATGACGTGCGAGCCGTGCCGGCACCACCGCGCGAATGAGCTTCTCGCGAAGTTGAACGAGAGTGTAGCCACGTACTTCGAACTTCGGTCAACTTTCCCGAATATTTCGTCGAGGAACTTCGCGAGCAGTGTAGAGGTAGAGTAAGAGGGCCCTTGTATGTACGGTATACAGTATAGGTACAGACAGTATAATATAGATTTATAAACATCTAAACTGGAAAAATATATAAACTTATATGGCTCTTAAATAATATTTTTTATTTCCTTACTAAAAGATAATTTTCTCTGTTGAAATTGGCTGAATTTATTTTATAGTTATAATCAGTGGCGGCTCGTGACTTTTGGTGTGCTAGGGTGTTAATATTAAAAAAATGGCATCATGGATTTTGTCGTATGCGAAAAATATATATTTTTTTTAAAATCGGTGTTTTGTATGAAGATTTTTAAGTTAATCGGTGCGGCACACCGCCAAACTGAAACTTTCTGAAATTTTTATACAAAAAACTGATTTTCAAAAAAAAAAAAAATTTTTTCGGCTACAACAATATCAATAATGCCATTTTTTTAATATCAGCACTCTAGCACACCCAAAATTCACGAGCCGCCACTGGTTATAATGTTAAATTGTTTTATAATATATCTACTAGCTTTTTCCCGTGGCTTCGCTCGCATGGTGTAAGGGGGGTTCCCACTCCGCCTCCTCCACCTCCCCCCCCCCCCTCTCACCGCCTCCCTATTTTACTTTTTACTGCGTTTACAATCACAAAATTATTTGCATACGTGTTAAATGAAATAAAAAATAATAATTGAGTATGTAAAAAAAAATATTTATTTTTTTGATATTACTGCTATCAAACAAATCAAAATTAACAAACATGTTAACTACTTCTAGGAACAAACATTTGTCAATAATCAACACTTAAAGGACCTCATTAATTGAGTATTTTTCTGAAGATGGCGGGTGACATACGAGCCACGAACATACGTCAGCCGAACGAGAAGTTCCAAGAAGTAGTTAACATGTTTTTTTATATAAATTTTGTTTGTTTTATAGAAGTATAATTTTTTTTTCACATACTTCAATTATTGTTTTTTATTTTATTTATTTAATTTGACACGTGTTAACTGTCTGAATAATGAAAAAAATAAGCCAAATAACAGCAGACAATCGATTTTTAACATGTCTAAAATAGTTTCGGCAGATTTTCTGCCGAAACTAGATTTTTTCCGAAACTTGCCGAAACCGAACCTTCGGTCGGGCACTAATTATTATTATCTTAATCCACCACACCGAATCAAAATACCCTTGAAAAATGTCCTTTACAAGACGGATCAACTCCTAGCGACGAGGACAAAAATTATATACTATCTCTATAAACAAACAGCATGTTTAGATTGAAAAGAAAACAAATACACACGGCTGTGCAACGTAGTGAGGCGGGTCAAGGATGATGCAGTATCAGAGGATTTTAAGCGACCTATCAGTGTGTCTTATAATGTTTTTAATTCGCACACGACCGAACCATATTACGTATAAATATATTAGCACCTACAAATATAATTTATCATTTATCATTAATCAATCGATCATACCTATCAATGTTTTGTTCATTCATTTCTTATCAATTAAAGGTAATATGGCTTATGATGACGCTCTTTTAGATTAAAAGATACCAGACAGGATGGGGAAAGGTCGAGGAGATTGGCAGATGAGGTGAATGATTGGTTTCACCTGGTATCAGCACCACTGGACTTCAAAGTATTTCATTTTACAGCTAGAGGTCGCGAATTTTGTCGGTTTGATAACCTACAGATAATACGCGATATCAAACAGTTGAATAACATAGGTGTAGGTATTCGCGTAACTAGATTAACGTATCAATCAAGATATTCTGGCAGTTGAAGAATATACCTTTTTAATATTGTTATCATCTTATGTGCACATCCGCTTTATGATCAGTACAAAGAAATTTACGTATAATTTGATTATTTTCGAAGGATTGGCAATCAAGTGCTGCAGATTAATTGATATTTCTATTTATAAAACATACATCTGATTACCCGAAGCGGAAAAAGCTACAAAATGGTGAGCACGAAATTTGCACGGCTTGGTCTGTCTGAAAATACAAGTCAACGAAACTATTTTAAGTTTACAATTTCAATTAAGTCAGGAGCTACGACGCCTTTAACCCTTTCGTACCGTTTATACATTTGAAAATACGAGGGTCTATCTAATACGTCCGTAAAATAAGGTCTCCAAGGTGCTGCGGTCGCGAGGAACAATTTTACGCGATGTCCGGCAACACTGGCGTGTAGCCTGGTTTCCCTACGCCAAATCCCCACCACGCTGCACTCTCTGCGACACTTAGTCTCGGTGTGGCAGCCGTTCACGATGGAGCTTCCGCTCACCGCACCCGCCAAGTGTGAATTACGCTCTATAATTAGTTTTTTTGTGCAAAGAACAAAACCAGGATAAAAATCATTCTTAGTTACTTGAAAGTGGAGGTTAGGAAAACAGTGTATGAGTGCGAAAATGTGAAGAGAATTTAAAAGCATGCCGTACGGTCATCGGTTTCAGACGAAAAAATTGACAAAGTGGAAAAAACAATAGATCGACGGGTGACGGTTCAGGAGCTCTGTGATATGATCCCTGATGCGAATAAGACCGCTATTGACAATGTTTTGACAGAACATTTGGGAGACCACAAAGTCTGCCCAAGGTGGATCCCAAAATGCTCACCGAAGATCCCAAACATCAACGGGTTGAAGCAGCCCGCGAATTCCTTGAGTGCTACGACATCGATGACGAAGAATTCTCGGACTCAATTGTGACAGGGGACGAGACCCGGATACACTACACGACACCAGATACAAAGGAACTATCCCAGTGGCATCATTCAAATTTGCCGAAAAAAAGTTTAAAAACGAATTACAGAGCTTAACTCACACCTGGCGGGTGCGGCGAGCGGAAGCTCCATCGCGAACGGCTGCCACGCCGAGACTAAGCATTGGGTGCAGAGTGGTGGGGATTTGGCAAGGAGAAACCTGGCTACACGCCAGTGTTGCAGGATTGCGCGTAAAATACTTCCTCGCGACCTTCCTCGAATCCTTCCCATCTAGAGCGAATAAATAATTACTAGCATTACTGGCTTTGCTAACATTTTTTTAATTGAATTTTAGCAACGTACGTGTTTAGGCGATACGATCATGAGATATGTAACTTGTTGGTTTTAATCTTTCAATAAATTTTCGAATAGGAAAAATATATGATTAGGAAAGGAATACAAAGCTAGAAACTGGTAATACAATAATTATTACTACTCGTCCAAACATAACATATAAAGGAAAGATAATAATTTGAAATCAATGGAATCGACAATCGACCCGTTCTCAGAAAACTAGTGACTCACAATGAGGTGACCATATTTGCGAGTATTTGAGGACTGAACATTTTGGAGTGCCAATTAATGATAATTAAAATGAATGAATATCGACACGTGCGTGCGGTCGTACTATTATAAAAAATATTGTTATATTTGGCATGATATTAGTATGCAGCCGGTAGAACAGAGCGCTGAATATATTCGTAGTTCGCGATACTATTAACGGCGCCGGGTTTTCAAATATGTTTAATTTGTAATCTAAATATCTCCCATCCGCCATTCTTAACGAATCATATCCTGCGATGTACAGAGATATCTAAATTCACCATTACGACTGCGACTCCGGAAACCATACTTTGTTACGAGGGCATGTCCCCACTGTGCACATTCACACTCAATTGTGCACATCAACTAAAATCACATTTGTAACAGCTGTTGTGTGACGGTAAAACCATATTTAAAGTCAATAAAAAAATTGATGTAATAAAGATGAAAATCTTGACGATTGATAGACAACTAGGTATTGTTGACAACTCTCAACGAAAACAGATTAAGACAAAAATAAAATAAAACAATTAAACGTGTGATTCGAACACAGATCCTTCTAGTCATATCGGAATCAACACTACAAATTGAGCTATTGAGACCTAATTAAATTCTGACATTTTTATCGATCTCATATTTCAATTTAAGATGACAATATACCCTAAAATATACTTAGAATCTTAACGACGTAAGTAAAGAAACCGTATATACAAATTGCTACTCGCGACCCGTGCACTGGACGGACCTACTACGGAATTTGCCGTATCAAAGAAAAGAAGAAGAAGACAAATAATGTGGGAATCTTAACGACGTAAGTGAAGAAAGCGTGTAAACAATTATACGCCGCGCCACGGCGTATTGTTCGAACGTACGGTCGAATTCACCCAAGCAGGCCTGGAGATTCGACCTTTCGGCTGCGTTCATTTTAATTAATTCTGAAGAACGTGCTACAAATATTTAAAATGTGTCTCCATGTTGTCCTCCCGAAATTATTAATTCATCGTCTAGAAAAATAAAATCTGGTGCTTACCGCTAACTTTATAGTTGAAAAACGGGTTATAAAGTTTTGAAATCGTTGTACGTAAAATATATAAATGGTAAGGTACTGTTTTTATTAATCTAATATATAAATAACTCACATTTCTTGTGCGACATGGAAATAAAAAAGTTATTATAGTTACGGATTCGCCGCAAATGATTCAAATGTGAGTTTTGAGCGTACAAAAATTATTAGGATTGTGTACCGCCTTAAGAATTACTAACAATATCCTCAAAAGTTGTTCTTTTTATAAAATAAACTAGCTGAACCCGACCACGCTTCGCTGTGGCTTTGTCTGATTTTAATTATTAGAGGAGTTAACAAAAATTGTCTAGCAACTGTGCATTTTCCAAGAAGACATTGCTTAATTGAATATCTGCTGTGACTATGCTGTAGTATAATTTTTTTTTAAATTATTTATTTATTCAGACCTTAAAGGCTTTTACAATATAACGTTATTTCATGCGTTGCTATGCCATTTAATAAAGAAATTGTTTCTCCCTGAGTGTCCTTTCCCATTCGACCCCTTCCGTTCCCGTTACCCGTTCCCTTCCGCCTCCCCTTCTTCTCCTGCATCCTCTTCCCCTCTCGCGTTCCCACTCCGTCACCTCCACCTTCCCTCTCCCCACTCCACTCCCCCCCCCCCTTCCTCCGTCCCGCAAACCCTTCTCCCGAGTTCTCCTCCGCCCTCCCAGGTTCCCCTCCCCTTCCCCCTCTCGCCTTCGCTTTCCACCTTCCCCGCCTTCCCTCTTCCCTTTACCGCGCCCTCGTCCCGCCAACCCTCCTCCCGCGTTCCATATATTCAATCCCAGTACATTCAGTTTTTAAACAGCCCGCGTGCCACCTTTTACAATTTTATTCAAATTTCAATTTTTCATGTACATTAAATTTGGTATCTAACATAGGTACCTATTTAAAATATCTAAAATTCTTGATTCGATTCAAACTATTAGGGGAGTACCTACTTTAAATAAATTTATCAACTTAAAGATTTTCAAAAATAGAATTTTATTTAACAATCATTTTTCTGCAAAATGTCATTCTGTCTAGAACTGTCATTCCGTTGTTTACTATGACAAATTATGAGTCAATTTAAAACGCATAAAATTATTCTTTTCCTTTGTAACTTCCAAATAAAAAGTATGTATAAATGCTCTTCTGCTAAAATGCAATGTTCTGTAAAATTTTTGAAACAATCCATCGACTACTTTCCGAGATTAGCGAACGCAAACATACGGAACCTAAATTTTTATAAATATAGATAAACGTATCACAAAATAATAATAACGTTATAATACATTTAATTCTATGATAATAATTAATAATATTTTCTTGAATATATATATTTGCGGCCTTTAAGTCATTATTAAGATAAGTGAGTGCAAACATTGTATTTTGTGATACTTAGGTACCGGCCTATTAGGTACCTAAGTACCTAGGTATGTAATGTAATTAAGTTTAATTTAAAAAAACAGCAAAACTTCAGACTGCTCTCTTCAGAAGCCTCGTATTTGAAGTAATCATATTTTGACCAAAGGCATTTATAACTATTATGAGTATTATGACCGACATTTGTACTAACGTGGGCGCTAAAAGACATGAGGCAAGAAACCAGTGTTAATTTGCATTCACCTATCCGGCAATATCTAGAAAAACGACAAGCAGACTACGGGTATCGGGTATTAGCGATGTGTAGGTTCAACTAGAGTGGGCTCTTAAACTCGGGTTCCTTGCGGGAAGCGGATCGTACTACTACTACTCCTTTTTAAAATTGACTATTCCTAGAGAACCCGGTCGAGGATTCAGACCCAAACCCGGAACTCTGATCCGGACCTGGAACACGAATGCCTCCCCCGCCACGTCCGCGGTCCGCACCTCTCGTGAGTCGCGAGGTGAGTGAGTCCTGGAACGGGTTCTCAATTTGAAAAAGGGGAAGAAGTTAGGTCCGCTTCCCGCAAAGAACCCGAGTTCAAGAGCGCACTCCAGACTCCAGCTGAATCTACACATCGCTAGTCCGCATCCAAAAACTTAGACCCGGGACCTGCCCCTAGAACTCGAGTGGGTACTTTTAAGAGGAAGCACGCCTCGGAGGCCTGAACTCACCCATCTCTATATGGGTATGTGTGTTGTATTATTGCTCTGGCACTCCAGAAAAGCACGAAAAGATAAATTTATCAGACTTTAATGGCCCTCTTCCGGTGGCGAGGCTCTGTTTATGCAAACCTGACACGGTGGTTCGCGGGGCGAGGGGCACTGTCCGTCACTGCCCGACTGCCGGGGCCCGCCGATTCCGTACAGCACATGAATCGTTCCGAGAACGGTTCGAAGCGGAATATGAATCACATTAGGGCTTCTGCGAAGACTCGCCGTTTCCTGGGCGGCGAGCGGCACGCGGCGTGCCGGCCCGCGAGGCCCCACCAGTGGGCACTCGCCACTCTGGCCAGCACTGCCAGTTGTTGTAGGCAGCGGGGCACGGCTGGCAGATTCGCGTATTATGTATTTACGATTATCTGTTAGTCGGCTCAGGGCCAACAAGCCAACACCGACATCCTCATCCTCTCATCCATGTGTCGACACACTCTCAGACTATATAAATGCAATACCTAGCTATACTAAGACCGTTGTGTTTCATCCGGGAAATAGCTAAATAAACAAAGGATTAGCCATGTTTTTCAACCAAAATTGCATATTTTTAACACGTTTAGATGAGAGGTTTTAAAACATTTCAAATCTTTTAAATTGATAGTTGTAAAAAATGTTAAAATGAATTTAGAGTCTATGCAACAAACTACTAAACTGGTCTCTTCGGAAAGTCGTAATATCCATCAATCGCCTAATATATTTGAAAGCCTAGAAACTACTAAACTGGTCTCTTCGGAAAGTCGTAATATCCATCAATCGCCTAATATATTTGAAAGCCTAGGTAGGTAGTTCACTTTATCCTACACCAGCTCGAACTTTTTCACAACCCGCGACATTATATAAACTAAAATAGGTAGGTATCAACTATTGGTATAATCGCAGTAATCGCAGTAGAATTTCTAAGGCGCGTTGTTTCATCTAAAGTAGCTTGATTTTTTTTTATATGAATACCGCACAACAGTCCCAACTGCTTCCGTCTAAAGCCAGTGGAGACTATGGCATCCCCAATTGGGGTATGTTGTGAGGCTGAGGGTAGTGGGGAGTGGAAGGAGATAGGGAGGAAGCTGGGGAAGTACCTGGCTATTCAGATCTGGTCACCAAACACGGCTAATGCCACTTCAAGCAACGTTTCAATTCTGAATGGTGGTCTTACACCAAGGCGATACTGAGAGTATCTTCCACTCTGGAACGTGCCGTAAATATACTATATATTATTTTAAATGAATAAATTGTGAAATAACACAAATTAATAAAATAAGATTTATTTGCCACGCCGGGATTCGATCCCGCGACCTTCGGTGTGCGAGTCAAGAGCCTTACCGCTGGACTATGCCGGCCGTCGGTTTATTAAATTTAGTTTATTAAAATTAATTAAATTTAGGCTTGACAAAATTATATTTGACCTTAACATAAATATATTTTATAAGATGTATGTTTAACCCATCAGTGTGCTTAGTGTTAAAGGTTTAGGATGGAGTTAACAATATGAATTAGTTCTTTGGCTTAGCTTAGCTTGGTGTTATTAGTTATTACCGCAGAGGAAACAATCAAGGATTCGAGCGTAAGTAATTTTAACATTCATCTCCTTGGGTCGCAAAACGTCCTTGAGATGCCATAAAAAATAGCAAATAATTATTATTAAGCTGTAATAAATACACTTTGCAGACTGATAAGATTCAAAGCGAAGGTGAGGGGTAAACTTACAAAATTTCCATCTTGACCTTTATTTTCGGAGATACAAAGCATCTACTTGTACTTATCTAAATGAACGAAGAGTATCAACTTGGGTTACAAAGTGTTTTTCGACCTTTATACAGCCCACCCAAAACACTCATCGCGATCGCACACCACCTCCACGGCGTGAAATTTATTATTATGTTACCGATTCCCGTATTATGAAGCTCAGCTATTGAAATTATTTTTATTTTTATTTTAACTTTATGAGTAAAACCTCAAATTGTAATATTTAATTAAACGAAGACACTATAAGCGAAAGTCAGTCGAAAATCTGAGAACAGAAAAATCAGAAAAAGATATTGACACCGCTGGGACTTGAACCCAGGACGGTGGTCTCACCGTGGTATCGGCACGGTGGCGCAGTGGTTAGCGCGTTTGCCCGGAAAGCAAGAGGTCCTGGGTTCAAGTCCCAGCGGTGTCAATATCTTTTTCTGATTTTTCTGTTCTCAGATTTTCGACTGACTTTCGCTTATAGTGTCTTCGTTTAATTAAATATTACAATTTGAGGTTTAACTCATAAAGTTAAAATAAAAATAAAAATATTCATCCTAGACTTGCAGAAAAGTCAATAGATGTCGCATATGAAAATAAAATGGATAAAGATTTATCCAGACACTATCTAGAGAGCATTTAGTTCGGGTTTGAATCTTGCAATCATACATAAAGATAGTTGCCAATAATATATGCGTTAAGAGAATGAAGATAATGTGAGCGGTTCTTAGTCGAAGTACGATACAGTTAAAAATGACCGAATTGGATATCGGCACGGTGGCGCAGTGGTTAGCGCGTTTGCCCGGAAAGCAAGAGGTCCTGGGTTCAAGTCCCAGCGGTGTCAATATCTTTTTCTGATTTTTCTGTTCTCAGATTTTCGACTGACTTTCGCTTATAGTGTCTTCGTTTAATTAAATTGAAATTATTGTAACGTAATTATTTTCATGGTTCTTATTCAGTCAGTACTTGCTCAAAATGAGTACCTATTATTAATTTCGGCTGCCGTTGGAACGATTGATAACAAATTCAAATTGCCTGGACGGTGGCTCGATTGTTTTTGAAAAAAGAAAAAAGCAGAAACTGGTTGTAAGGGGACGTCATGACAGAACAATGGATTGGTCGGAAGTTTTGATTTATAAGGAGTTTTGATACTCGTAAATGATTGTGTAAATTTGCAATATAATGCAACTACACCTTCAAATTAATGCTGTGAAGAAATATTGTTTGACGCTCATAATGGACGCGGCAAACAACCCACCGATAAATAGCCATCGGGATTTACTGATCACAGCTTGTTACATAAATGTTTTGGTCGGGCGTGTTTACAGCCACGTACAATCCAATAACACCGAGGACAACTTTGATGAAGTTTGCAGGCGCTTCTTAAATGACATCAACAATCTAGAACTGCGGGTTATATCCTTTCAATGCTCAGAGATGGCCATCAGCGGACCTTTGTGGATGGACTGGAATCTCAGCTGCTTCACGGTGTCATTGGCTTGCGAAGCGGCAGCTCTGGGGCTCTTCTCCAGCTATCTGGAGCCCTTGTCGCTGAGGTTAGAAGAGGTGCGCTATATTAACTATCACAAGCTATGAATGATCATTTGGAGTGGATTCTACTAAATAACTGAATTATCTCTCTCTTCCTCTCTCTACATTTTTTTGAGTTTACAAAGGTATTTATGTAGATTATGTTTTTTGATGTTAATAATAACAAGTACATTTAGTTTAATGTGAGTTCTTTTATTTACATCAGATAGTAGCTTTCTTTTATCCCACGAAGGACCCTGAGATGATGATGAGAGCTCATGCATACGGAATTTCTCTGCTAAGGGAACGTACCCATACTACGTGACACTTTTAGGGGGGGGGGGGTCTTCAAAAGGTCACGCTCCATACAAATGAGCGGCGGGTTCCTTAGGATTTTGGTCACCGGGGGGGGGGGGGGGGGTTAAAAATTGCAAAAAGTTGGTCACGTAGTTTGGGTACGTTCCCTAACTTAGAAAGGTACGTGTCATTATACAGGATGTTAAGGGACGTACATGACATACTTTAACCAGTTATTCTTGGCATTATTTGGAGTAAAAAATGTAAACGTAATTTTGGTCTCCGGTGACAATTTTGATGATTTGGTTTACAAAAAATCAGTAGTTGTTGGACAGGTAGGGTCGGGGTGAGGTGTCAGGCGGTTACTCGGCTAAGTGACCAATGACGGCATGTGGAAGAAAAAAACATGTTTGGTTTCGAAGAAGAAAAAACTTAAGAAAAAGTCACCGGAGACCAAAAAATCCATAATATTTTGTACTCCAAATAATATCAGGAATCACTGATTAAAGTCAAGTACGACCCTTAACATCCTGTATACGCACATCCGGCGTGATAAAAATGCGTTAAAGTAATCATTTTTGGTACGTGCATTAAAATATTAAGAAAGGGGGCATACATTAATTACGTGAGCAGTTTTTCTTCAAATCTAGATCCCTCCCCCCCTTGGTGAGATAAATTTGGGCCGTTTCGTAATTCTTTTCAAGTAGACGTGAGATTTTGCTGGACCCCCCCCCCCTTCCCCTTTTAAACTCAATTAATGTATACCCCCAAAGGGAAGTTCAGATAGTTTGGGCATGTAGAGCGAATGAACGAGGAAAGGAGTGTAAGGAGGATATATGACGCAAATGTAAACGGTAGAAGAAGCCGAGGACGCCCAATTGAACTTGAGTCGGGCCGTGTCAAGAGTCAGAATAATAGAAGAGCATGTATGAATGTAAACGAGGCAAGGGGTGTGTGTCAAGACCGAGTTTTTTGGCGGTCGTTTCTTCTGCGGAGAAACGGCGTGATGGTTAGTTAGTTAGCTTTTGGTACGTGAACTTGTATAATAAACTAATATCGCAATATGTGGCTTTGACAAAATAACCGGACTAAATCGACCAGTATAATTTATGGGAAAAAGAAAACCGGAGTATTTCTGGTCAACAAACTGCTGATGAAGTGATGAACATAGACATTCAAATGGCTATACTGATGTTAATTTTATCATTGAGATCTCATAATGCACCAGAAGGATATGTTCTCTCCACATAAAATATGTGTACAAGTGAGATGCACATCAGGGACATCACCAAAATTTCCAATGAAAGTAAGGGTACCTACACCAAAGGGTACACCACGGATCTGTCTTCAGCCCACTGCTATTCATAATGGTCATGAATTATCTAACAATCCAAGAAATGAACAACAGTATTCTCATGCCTTTTGCAGATGATGTAGTACTGATAGCAGATAATCATTGTGACTTACAGAATAGCCTGGAAAGGTGGAGAAATATCCTGGAGGACAATGGCCTAAAAATTAGCAGGAAAGAGACTGAATATTATTTTTACTTGCCATTTGAAGACACAAATGCTGAAACTCCTTCGATACAACCGAATGGAATAACATTTGCCAACTGTGGCTCATGTATCTGGGCTCATTCACTCACAGAGACGGAGGATGTGCTATTTATTACCATAAACATTTTTGGTTTTCTGTCTCCTTCTTTTGTTGAAACATAGTCGAAAGATTGGGGAGAAGTGGGCGCGGCCACACATACAATTTGGCTGTTGGTCTGTTTAAAGACGTAAATAAGTAAGACTTAAGTAAAACACCTAGATACTTATTATTAAAAAGATATACGAGTATATAACAGGAACCGAGGAACATAATATCAAAAATACATATGTACACATTATTAACAAAAAAACAGAAACACTTTTTACAATGAACGGTTAGGTTACGTTACTATTACCCTTCGTCACTATTATAGGTTGAATATTAGAATACCATTTCTGGTGCAAATATTTTGGATCAAGACGATATCTCACTCATTTGGAGCTCGATTAAGTTACTATTTTTACAAAGTAACTATAATCCATTTCTCCATTGAGACATTGTCGCATGCATTTTTAGTCTTTGTGTCATTGTCTTTTCATCAACTAATAAACAAATAGCCAATTCTTGACTCATCGGAAGGTTTCGAAAGAGAAGTCTCGGATATCAGGCGGCCATTGCGAATTCCAGAGGGTCAACTTCAAGACAAGATTGCATATTGGAATTCTTAACAAATATTTTCAAATAGATATCATGACCAGCTTCAAATAGATAAGGATGATAATAAATGCATTGAAATTTAAAAAGATATAATTTTTTACGATATTTTATTATAAACGCTCAGAAAATGAATTGGTTCGAAGAAAGTAGGTAGAATACGAGTGAGCTTTCATCGAAAAATAAATTTTAGGCGTTTATTAATTATCTTGGATCTGAAACCCTCCGTGTGCATTTTGCATTCATAATTTCAGAAAGGTAGGTGTAAGATACGTATTTTCGAAAAACGCAATGTTATCAATTATCAAGCTTTTCCAAAACTAATATTATAATATATTTTTTTTTTATTTGTGAACGCTTCCAAAGAGTTTATTTCAAGGCATGTCACAAAGAGCCCCTGGATTTCTTTTTTTTCACATTTTTTTTCTTTGACTAGGTACTATTAAAAATACTCGTTTAAATATTTGCGGTAACAATTCAGATAAGCTGTAATGTACCTAGGTAGGTGGGAGGAACCAATTTTTTTTTTTAAATTTTAAGCTTTTTGTATTGGTTTTCAAGGTACAATACCGTTAAACCGCAATAAAGCAGTTTGTCAACAGGGTATCAATTTTCAATTGCAATTTAAACATACATACATAATTACATTTAATTATTACAATAACTGCCTACACAGTTTGTCACAATTAACAAACATGAATTAATATAAGCCATCTCTATTTAGTAACCATTGTTTCAGCATATTATATCTCAATATATTTGTAGAATCGCAATTTTTAAAATTAAGCAACATTTAAGGTAGGTACCTGACATGTTAAATATTTTTAGCACGTTATATTCCAAGGTTAACTAACTAATTTAATAAGGAAATGTGTAGGTATTTCTTGTTTTAATTTTTGACAGCAGGTGTCGAAATTTTTCAAGTTTACTAATAGCCCATTCACACCATTCATTTATCGTTCATTTCGTGATTTAATTCCGCCTCTTTCCCTCGAAATGAACCGTGTGAACACGAAAGTGAATAGAGACAGTTCCGAATGAAGCATTCCAACAATGTTGGAATGCTTCCTTCGGCACTGTTCACTCGCAACCGGAATTTAACATCACGTGACGCGAATGATGTGTGTGAACACTCAAGTGAACAGTCTTTCACTCGCAAATTAGTCGGCCGAAATGTTCTGGCGTGAGGACGAATAGCCGGAGCGGCTTAAACGTCAAAATACTCCGTTTAGTTCGCTTTTCGAAATAACTCCTACACGTCTCATAGAAATAGTTGTTTCTCCCTTACTATCATAGTGAAAAATATGATCTAAACGGTATTGGAAAGAGAAAATAATGCTCTATATATTCAATATAACGATTAACCACAAACGAATACGAATGTACACTTCTATGGAACCAAAGTTTCTGATCGAATTTGAAAAAGAAATTATGAAACATTGTGAATTTTTTATGAATTATTTTTATATGAAACGATAAAAAAGTGAGGTGACAGAAACGTTTATAATTTATTTGTCTAACAAAATAAGTGTGTGTTTTTATATTTCTTTTGTTAACCAGTAATTTTAGTTAGAATAAAAAGCAAGGAGAGCCATTTTTTAAACTTTTAAAAGTTTATATTAAAAATTACTCTATTTAAAAAATTACGTGGTTATTTCTAATAATAAATTTTGGAAGCATATTTCATTACCTTTCCAAAACAGTTTTTAGTTTTTGGATACGTTAATAAATATTCCATTTATATGGATTTTATTGCAAGCCGAGGCCTATTTTGGAATAAAAATATTTTCATGGTGCAAAAATAGTGGTAGATATCAGTTTTCAGGTTATTATTTAACCATATGTTCATTTTATGGTGCTGAAATTTATTTACTGTTTACAAGAATCGCCAATTTCTCGTAATTTAGCTCGACGTTATCGGAAATGTCAATTGAAATCGTAAATATTCCCGAACATAGCCGTCAGCGCCGGACGAATTCCAATGCGGCCGCGACTACTCTCGACGACTTCGCAGCGAGAATGTCGAGTGAACTCTTCCTTCGAAGGAACCGTGTGAACACTCGGTGAAACGAGAATGGAACATTTCATCGAGTAAACCTTCATCCGAGTGATCCTTGTGACTTCAGCTTAACGGCGTTCGAAAGGTAAATTTCTGAGCGTCTCTAAAATCGACAATGTTGGTTTTTGAAAGGCTATCCTGAGGCAAATATATTTTTTATAAATACTTTCAGCTTCACAAACCCTACAATAATAATATCCCGTGATTTTTGTGAATAATAAATATCTAAAGTGACACGGTACCTACTCGCGTTAAACAAGATATATAGGTAGTGCACTCCATGGCGTAAAAAATACATTGATTAAATTTTTAAGAATATTGCTAAATGAGCTGGTAAGTAGGGTAGGTACCTAGGTACTTACCACGAAAAACAAATATTAAAAAGTCGTGCGGGTCATTTTACTACAACAAATAATTACAAAGGGTGGGTACCAACCTACTTGTCCAATTTGCATTTTAAGAGAAATAATTAAATTAATGAGGGTGAACGGCAATGAACAGCAACGGCAAGGTAGGTAGGTAGGTAGTAAGTACCCACGCAGTGGATTTATACAGGGTAAAAATAAAGATATCAAATTACCATTAATTAGCGAGCGTATTGATTCTCCGTGAAATTGTAATTCAATACATTATTATCATTATATAAAAACGAACACTTAAAATTGCTTAACGTTAGAATTAATGGCGTAAACCTCAAGTGACTATAAAATAATTAGTACCTATCTAGGTACCTACCTATATAAAGACAATACTTACTAATTATTTATCAGCGCCTTTGAGGTGATTTTTTACAAATATGGCGCTATATGAATCAGCCGAACATTAATATTATTACTTTCTTAACCAATAATCTTAGAAATGTATAAACAAAGGCCAATTCTGAATATTTATGAAAGTTTATTTTTAATTTTTAACTTTTTGAGTAAAATCTCAAATTATAATATTTAATTAAATGAAGACAATATTAGCGAAACTCAATCGAAAATCCCAGTGGAGCCAATATCTTTTTTTGATTTTTCTGTCTCCAGATTTTCGATTGAGTTTCGCTAATATTGTCTTCATAATTAAATTTATAAAAATTTTATTGTATATCGAATTAGCTAGATAGATAGGTACCCATATAATGAATGATAGGTATAATTACATATCACTTCCTAATGTTTTGATTGGTTGGCACCACTTCCTCACGATAATCAAAATGACATGATTAATTCTGACTTTGTACAATGTTTTGTATGGATATTTTTACGTCGACATGTTCTGCTGATAATAAATATGTTTCTTTTTTAGTTTTGGCTAAACTGAAGTGTAATTTGGGCGACATTAAGCTCCACAAATTATTGTTAAATATTTAAAAAAAAAACTGCATATTATTTACGATATAATCACGAGTAATTATTTAATTGTGAATGTTGGAGAGAGTGCGCTAATATTTAAAACGGTAAAATTGAAGCGAAAATTGTGGAAATGTTTAATAAAACACGACTCGTTTAAAATAGAGCAAATCTCTTTGGGGCTGTCTAAAACAGTATTTAAAGAAACACTGTGAATTTTTTCATAAACTTGTAAAATAACTGAATTAGACGTGCAAATAATTTTCGAAGCATACTTTGCGATTTTTTTCTACCGAGAGAATTTCATATTTGATTTCGGCGTGGGGAATGTATCTTCAAAATATATAATTATCTAATTATTAATTATCTACAAAAATAATATATTTTTTTAAGAGCTTAAAAGCTTCAAATGCTTGGGGGATATGCAAGAATTCGGTAGAAATTCGGGTAGCGGCGGCTTAAAGTTCTAAATTGATAGCCTCCCAGTGGCGGTCTGTGACTTTTCAGCGACCTAGAGCGCTAGATATAAAAATTAGTGACCGACCAATTAAGTTCGGTTTCGGCAAGTTTCGGCATCAGTTTTGGTTCCGGCAGATTTTCAGATTTTTAGACGCTATCCAGGTGACAAACCAATTCTTAGAATGATTGCAGTTGCCCATAACATGGAAAAATAATTAGGTAGGTAGGTAGTTGAAGATAATTGTTAATTCTAAAATTTGAAATATGAGATTGACAAATATGACGGTTTGACAGAAGGTGGCAATAGCTAAAATGGTTAACGCGCACGTCCCGGTTAGACGAGAGGTCTGGGTTAGAGTCCAAGTTGCGACCATTGTTTTTTTCTGTTTTTTTTTTTCGGAAATCATTGTTATCGATTAAATTAATTTAAATATAGGTACCTTTGTGACGAGTGCCGACATTTTAAGATAAATTCTTGTTCTTCAATTAAAAACGGTGGAATATAGAATTTTAAAAAATCCTGCAAAAGGCATCACAGCAAATAGCATGCTTCATGTGTTGTTTGCAGTGATGACAATTGAAACCGTAGATATGAAAATAGAGATGAAAATAGCGATCGCGTAGAGCGAAAAATGTTGACTTTTGTGTCTAATTAGAACCGGGCTGAAAAAAGATGTCGTGTATAACTGCCATAACGGCCGTTTTGCACCATCTCTTTTTTCAGCCCGATTCCACTTACGAGTCCAAAGTTAAAAATTTTCGCTTTACGCGATCGCTATTTTCATATCTACGATTTCAGTTGGTATCACAGCAAACAGCATGGTTCATGTGTTGTTTGCAGTGATGATAATTGAAATCGTAGATATGAAAATAGAGATCGCGTCATGCGAAAAATGTTGACTTTGGTCTCTGATTGGAATCGGGCTGAAAAAGGAGATGGTGTAAAACGGCCATTATTATAACATTTCGTCAATATTACTAGGTAGGTAGGTATCAACATGGCAATGATGGCCAACACCATGCCTGGCAAGTCAATTGACGGGTAAGTTCGGTATCTTGCTCGTTTACCTACCACTTATAGTCCGTCAAAAAAGAGTAGAAAATATAAAAACTGGAACTACTAAATTTGTAGACTGGCAACACCAATTTAACTGTCAAATATTTTTTTGAAGTGCAATGACACTGAATGTATAGAACACAGTAAACCACATTAAAAAAAAAAACATTTTTTCTTCATTACATAAATTTGATTAAAAGGTGATTTATAAAGCGATTTGCTTTAATTTAATTTAACATAAATTTGAATTTAACAATAGATAGAAAGGAAGAATCACTAATGGTGAGTTTAGTTATACTACTTTTAGATCTGAATGAGTTAAATATATTCAGATCTAAAATTAGAGACATGATCTAAAGCCCAGGTAACGCTAGGTACTTTATCTAGTATTAAATAAATATGAGCAATTTCTTAACTGTGCTTTATATTTTATTACATTATAGTTATTCTTCATTATGTTAACAGAAAATTTAAAGGTATAATAATGATATACCTATATGCAATTCTAATTTTGAGATCTGCGAGTATCTATACTGCGATGAAAAAATATTTTTTCCATTATTATGCCTTTTTAATTTTTTATAAAAATGTAGGTTACACAGCTTTACTAACATCATGAGTTATGTGTTGAGTATTGCCATTTGATCAACAGTGGCGCCCTCATATATTTTCTACTCTTATTTGACAAACTGTACTAGGTATATAGGTAGGTACCTATCTACCTAGGTACCCAAACAGTAAAAAAATATTTGTATTTGGATAAAGTGATTTAGATGAAATCTATACCTAAGGCACAGGTATAGCATAATAAATAAAATAAAATAAATATTAGAAAATAGGGGACGCCGGTTCTCACGTGTCAAAGCAAAAAGGTTTATGAAATCGGAGGGAACACTTGGGTAGGTACATTATTAAAGAATATTTTTTCAATAAGTTTTTAAAAAATTCTACCACGCAGCGTTATACACGAAGCCGTGTTTTATATTATTTATATTCATAATCATAATAATTGTATAGTCCGCCGAACCTACCGAGTTTTGGTTTATAGGGACGGAAAAGTACCTAAGTACCTAGGTACCTGCATAATATATATATTTATACTGCATGATAATAAACGTACATAATCCTGGATCACGCCGTATTATGGCATAAGGTGGCCGCAAGGAATCGTTTGGCCAGGGTACTCGACAAGACCATGGTTTAAGGCCATCAGTTGGATATTCCCTTGAATGGAAATAACGATGCGACACGGCCATATATTTAATGAGAGTGACAGCTAAGCTGGTGTTGGTGGGTACTGGGTACTTTGCAGAGCTGTAGAGCACACTGCACATAGTACAGAGCAGTGTAGCATTCTGAGTAGGTTGCCAGACAAGGCGCTCTAACTTGTTGCTGACTGCATTCACGGGACATGAATGGATACATTTATTATAACGCGCCCAATATCATCAATGAAATCCCGATGAAAGAAGGAATCACGACACACAGACACGCGAGCGACAGATTTAGGAATATTGATAAATAAATTAATAGTTGTTTACCTTCTAAACAGACTACTCCCACGCCATCTTGTTTGAGCCTTTTCAGCAGGATGCTGTGGACGCTGTCCCCATCCCCGGGGTTAGAAGCCGTGTCGCTGTACAGGACGAAGATGCCTCCATTGTGGCAGGCCGTGATGCGAGCCTTTAGCTCCTTGCACTGGACCGTTGACAGCAGATCGATCTTCCCGGCGGCCAGTCGCCTCAGCATGATGCTGGGAATGGAGAAGTTGACGGCGGACCGGACGTGCGAGACCGCATACTCGTTAGATCCTCGGCAGTCGATCACTATGGAGGCGCTGTCGTTGGATCTTAACTTCGCCAGGAGCCATTCCTTCGACACAAACTCGCACTCACATTCAGCGTCCGCGGGCATTGTTGTCGATGATTGTCAATTAGTAAAACTGAAAACTCTCGACGACTCCCCGAAAACACCGAACAATACGTTAACACAATTTAATTCAATCCGAAATACCGCTCAATCTTTCACTAAACACAAAAACATTTTTTCCGCCCCAGAGCTCCGAGCCAACGCGAGACACACCTCGCTGCGAGGGAATCAGTCTCAACACAGCTTTTGACTTTCCGTTCACAGATGGCGCAGGAAGCTACAGATTTTCCAAGGACCGCTCTGATTGGTCCGCGCGGAGCCCACGTGACCAGACAGACCAATACGAATTCAGAACGTCATTTCATTGATGAAAGCAGTCCAGTGGGTGACTCAGTCGCCGTGTTTATGTTGGTCTCTTTCTTTCTAATACGATCAAGCGAATCAAACTAAATGTCAGTTCGTGTATTACTTTCTGTGTTTAATCGTACTATTTTGTGTGGGTGTTGAAGTGACGTGAGGAGATGTCGGGTGACGTCACTATTCCGATATAAATTTACAAAGAGGAAATCCCTTCCACTGGTTTCAAACAAACGTCATAGTAAGTACGCACATAATCATTTTCATGTGCCATCAGTCACCCGCAATTTAAAAAAATATATTTGTGGCATGTTCAACAACATAAGTAGGCCTAGGTACCTACTTACCTATTACCTGAAAAAATCAATTTTGTATTAAAATATTTGGACGGGTTGTTTCGCAGAATTAAATATGCCAAAGTTAATTTTCTAGTTCTGAACAAGATTTATTAAAGTTTTGTTGACACAAAAAAAGGGGTATCCTTGACGTATTTATAATAAGTAGGTACCTAGCTACTTTTGATTAGCAGAACTTTCAAAATTCAGTTTGTAGGTAGGTAGTTAGGTATATACCTACTAATGTAGGTATACCTATATATCGAAGGTAATAATTAAGGCGGTACACAACCCTAATAATTTTTTTTTGCTCAAAACTCACATTTTAATCATTTCCGGCTAATTTGTAAGCATAGGGTGGCGCAAAACTACCGTTTTATTTTGAATCTTATTGTAATGTGTAATAAGTTAATAAGATTTAAACCATCGGTAGTTTTGCGCCACCTATATAACAACTTTTTTATTTCCTTGCCGCACAAGGAATGCGAGTTACTTATTTATATTTTAGATTAATAAAATCAGTACCTTACCATTATGTTTTACGTACAACGATTTTAAAACTTTATAACCCGTTTTTCAACTATAAGGTTAGCGGTGAGCATCAGCTTTAATTTTTCTAGACGATGAATTAATAACTTCGGGAGGACAACATGGTGACACATTTTAAATATTTGTAACACGTTCTTCGGAATAATTAAAATGAACGCGGCAGAAAGGTCGAATCTCTATGCCTGCAATTCGACCGTACGTTCGTACAATACGCCGTGCCGCGGCGTATATTTGTTTACACGCTTACACAGGGCGAGTTTACAAGCTACTATCTACTAAGTTTAAAAGCAGATAAATCGGCGAGTGAGATTGTCATGATGACACACAAAACTATCCACTCGCTTAGTAGTGTAGGAAACTGAGGTCGCTGCTAGCGCCAGTAACAAGAATAACGACGCCTGCGTGAACTAATTCTGTGATGTTTGACAGTCGAAATCAGCTGTTAATTGGAAGCCATCTTGAAAAACATAAATAAACCAATCGCGAGCAAGCGGAGCAAGCGTATAGCGAGTAAAGTTGGCGACCTTTCAGCTTTTTTCATAGATTGTCAACAATCTGCTAGTTAGCAAGTAACACGATGACACTGAGCGAGTTTACTAACAGATAGTGAATTTCCCAGATAATAGCTTGTAAACTCACCCTGTGTCATTGAGGCTTACGTCGTTCTCGATGACACAGAGCGAGTTTACAAGCTACTATCTACTAAGTTTAAAAGCGGGTAAATCGGCGAGTGAGATTATCATGATGACACACAAAACTGTCCACTCGCTCAGTAGCGTAGGAAACTGAGGTCCCTGCTAGCGCCAGTAACAAGAATAACGACGCCTGCATGAACTAATTCTGTAATGTTTGACAGTCGAAATCAGCTGTTTCAGCGAGTTTACTAACAGATAGTGAATTTCCCAGATAGTAGCTTGTAAACTCGCTCTGCGTCATCGACGCTTAAGATTCCCACATTATTTTTGTTCTTCTTCTTTTCTTTGATACAGCAAATTCAACAGTAAGTCTGTCCAATACACGGGTCGCGAGTCGCAATTTGTATACAGGGCTTCTTTACTTACGTCGTTAAGATTCTGAATATATTTTAGGGTATATTGTCGTCTTAATAATAATTATATTATTTGTAAAAAGCATGCAAAAATGAAAGCACGTTGATAAGCGTGAACCTTATTTGAACAAAACTTTATCAAACAATTTTTGTCGTTCAATTTTAGTTGGTCAACTAAAATCGAAACATCTGAACCCGCTAGGTATAAGCTTCAAGTTTCCGCAGGGGTAGGCAGAGAGGACGGACCGCCAAACAACTCGGTCTTGACACAAACTCTTTGCCTCACTCAAATTCATACATCGTCAGGATCGTCTCATACATATCCTGACTTTTGACATGACTCAAGAATCTGATTCACTTGATCGTGCCATGTCTTCCTCTAGCGTCCCCGACTTCTTCTACCATTCACATTTGTCATATAAATGTAATTGATTTGGTATAGATGTGTTATTTTAAGTGTATGTATATATACCTAAGAAGGATTGTATTAGGACATAGATAACTATGTACCTATTTAAAATACCGCAATAAACAATATATTCTCTTTACACTACTTTCTTCGTTCATTCGCTCTACATGCCCAAACCATCTGAGGGTCCCTTTCTTAATCTTACTCATTATGCTTACATCAACCCAGTGGCGGACTAAGGGGGGAGAGGGGCGGCGCGCCCCGGGCCCATGGTCCTGGGGGGCCCCCAAAAGCCTCCATGTTCCCTTGATTAAATCCTAAACAAGGCTTGACACCAGGACACTTTAAAAAAAATGGCATTTTTTATTTATATATTTTAAAGAAATTCGAAAAATTGACTACAACATTTTAAAGAAACAATATGTTGAATTATCCTTCAGCAAAACTTTGAATGCGTATTAGGAAATCCTATTTTTTTATTACGACCTATTTATATACGAGCCGGATTTTTTAATAATCACATTTGACGAGTATTCTTTCAACGAAAATCATGTTTATAAATTCTAATCCAAAGTTGATTGATTGATACTGCGTTAGAGTCCCCAAATAATAGTTACACTTGCAACAATCAATTTCTCAGAATTTTACAGCATTGTGGAACTCAAATATAAAACTTCACTCGGTGCAAGATGAATCTGCAACTCGTTATTTAATTTATACTTGTATTTTGAACACAAAACCAGTTTGTGTGCGGTGAATTAAAACTACACTCAGAACATGAAAATGGTTTTTCTTTGATTATGGCATTAAATAAAGAGTCTGTAAATAGAATTTTATAACTGAACATCGAATAACGGAATGTTTTCCTTCGAAATGTGTCAGCAGATGAATTCAACTGGAATTTCATATTTTTTTACTTTTTTTTTATTTAAAAATAAAAATAAAAAACATACACATACAGATTTATAGTAAAACATATGGTTCTTCAAACTAATTACAATATATAAATTTCTTTTTAAAAATACACTAAAATACAGGTAGAGAGCCATCAGGTGAACCGACCTTTAGAATTCCATTACGTTACTTTTATGTTACATTCATGAGACAGTAGCGTAATAGAAGTAACGTAATCTCGTCAATATTTTTTCAAAATGTATTTATCAATAAATATAGTAATAGTATAGTAATATATATCAAAAAGCAGTATTCTTAGACTTTAGACGTGCTTTCGAAACGATTGACAGAGAAAGACTAATAATGAAATTGAAGGACATGGGAATTCATGGTAAAGAATTGCAGTGGTTTACTGATTACCTAAAAAACAGAAAACAAAGAACCAAATTTGGAGATGCTATCTCTGAAGAGCAACAAGTTAACCTTGGAGTTCCTCAAGGATGGGTCTTGGGACCACTACTTTTTATTATATATATCAATGATATAGTGAAGTGCCTAAAGTACTGTTCCATCAAACTGTTTGCTGATGACACACTTTTATATATCATAGCAAATAATATTGAAGATGCATTGTCAAAAATACAAAGTGAACTTCATGAAATATCTAAATGGTTATTCATAAATAAACTCAAATTAAATGCAACTAAAAGTAAATTCATGGTATTAGGGAAAAAACAAAATGGACTTATCACCCTAAATATAGACAATCAAACTATTGAAGAGTAGAAGAAATTAAATATTTGGGAATCATAATCGATAATAAGTTAAAACTTAACTCTAACTTCGAAATGCTAACTAAAAAAATTGCCAAAAAGATTAATTTCTTAAGTAGGATAAAGGGAAAATTAGACATTAAAACTAGGAAATTGGTCTATAACACAACTGTAGAATCCCATCTGAATTATTGCTCAAGTGTAATCTTTCTGAGAAATAACACAAATTAAAAGAATGGAAATAATTTAGAACAGAGGCATGAGATCTATATTGTGCTGTAGCAGGTATACCAGGATAAAAACCATGCAACGCCAACTCAATATTTTAAGTGTGTGGCAAAGATTAGTTTTCAATACCCTAGTTTTATTTATAAGTTAAAAAATAAAATGTTATCTGATTATATGTTGAATAATGTTAGAATCAACAGTACAGTTCATTGTTATCCTACGAGAAACTGCAACGATTTTAGGCTTCCTAAAACAAATTTATCGGGAACAGAAAATAATATTTATTATAATGGTTTTAAAATGTTCAATGAACTCCCTGTAAATGTTAAGGAGGCTAAAAGTCTTGCAGTTTTTCGTGGATTATGTCTTAATGTTGTAAAGTCCAAATTTTAGTCAGTAGGTAGTAAATAATATTGTAGTAGTCAGGGCTGGGCAGTATTTGAAATACTTGTAATTGAAATACGTATTTGAAATACAAATACGTATTTTGTATTTGTTTGTTCCAGAATGCGATTTATCCATTTCGCTTTAAGTAATAAAAATTAGTCGTATCATTCGTGTTATTTTAGTCATTTTAGTTAAACGTATTTTCACCTTTGCAAATAAAATTCTTCCTTGGGTTTTTCAAGTAAGCTCCCAACCTATAGAAATAAATATATTCGGCCTGATATTATATGGGGGCATTCCTTTACCGATAAGGAACAAAGGGTTAATTTCTTAAATTGTTTATTTTTAAGTAGTTTTATATCTGTACAGTTCAAATAGAATGCATAAATATTTGTTGCAGCCGCCAAAATACAAAGGGTTTTCTGGCGGTTCTTTTATGACCCTTACTAAAGGAACTTAATCCCTTAGCTGTACCTTAGGTTTAAGTTGTAGGTACCTTTATTGATGTGCCCTTTTTGGCGAACTTTTAAAAGTAATTTTACTGTTTTATTGTGGGTTAAATTTAAGAATATGAGAACTGGGAATTTTTAATGTTAGTTTCCCCCATTTCTCCATTTCAGTATTGTATGATGTACTTAATTTTATTGGTGGCCCTTTTTGCCGACTCTCGGGTAATTGTTTTATTGCGGGATTTTAAAATTCAGTTTAGGAGCCGCTCAAATAGTGTCCCAACATTGTTATACCTTTTTGTATTAGTGTATTTTTGCTTTAAATATGGTGAATTTTAGAACAGAGAGTTAGTCTTGCTGTGAGAGTGAAGGAGTCTTGTTATGGCGGTTGAACTGGAAGATATACGAGGTGTGTCTTCAGTTGCGCAGAGGGAAGATAGGCCCTTTGCGTTAGTCTCGCTAGTAGAGTGAAGCCAGAAGGTACACGCTGTGTGCCTTCAATTGTGTAATTGTACTGAAGCTGGTAGGTACGAGTTATACCTACAGTTCAGTATTGGAAAACTGACAAGACAGAGATCGAAGTAGAGACTTCGATATTTGTCAGTGTGGTGTGGTCGTGGACCACCCGAGTGAGGGTAGATAGACCCTCTGGTAATACTTGTATTTATTACATTAAATAAATTGTGTGAAGAAGAAGAAAAATAAGTGTTTTCCTGTCAACTCCATACTGTTGTGCTCTCGTACCACGATAGCAGAAACATATGGTCCTTCGAGCCGGATCGAGAATACAGACATCATGGAAACAGGACAACAATCGAGGATGACATCCATCTGCAGCAGCAAGGCGGGGTTCAGCACGAGCTGGTACGAGGCGCGACTGAAAGCAGCAGATACCAAGGTGGACATCGCGAGAAGAAAGGCCCGCCTAGTAGCACAGTTAGCTGAAGCAGAGATGGCTGAAGCAAAGGCAAAGACGGCTGAAGCAGAGGCAAAGAAGGCCGAAGCAAAGATAAAGATGGCTGCTGCAATGGCGGTCCTGGAAGCAGAGGAGCAGCACGCAGCAATGGTTCTGGAAGTTGCATCAAGGACTTCCCGACGAACTCGGGATGATCGAGTCAATGACTGGGTGGACCAGTCGAGCCACGGATCATCGTCAGAACTTGGAGACTACGATGAGCAGTGTCTCCTAGTTCCAACGGAGCTGCAAAAGGAACAGCGGTGGGAGCGGCGTGCTAGTGGGCAGTACGAGCTACTCCCACACAAAGGATCTGTACATCAGGAGCCCTTGACAGAGCAGTCTCTCCCATCACAGTTAGAAGATCGGGCAGAGCAGTATATTCCGCTGCACTTGGAACGGCGGACAGAGCATCAACAGGATCTGCTCCATGATGGGCGGTTCTCACTACAGCCGCCCACAAGAACTTCATATCGGGAGCCCTTGGCAGGGCATACTCTCCCGTCGCAATTAGAGCCCCGGGAAGAAGAGGATCTTCCGCTACAAATAGAACAGCGGTTGGAACAGCACAGCAGTGGGCAGTACGAGCTACTCCATCATAAAGGATCTGCATATCAACAGCCCTTGCCAGGGCGGACTCTCCCGTCGCCATCGGAGCCTCGGGAAGAGCAGGCTCTTCCGCTGGAATCGGAACGGCGGATGGAGCAGCAACATGGTGGGGGGTACGAAGTACCACCGCCCAAAGGATCAACGCATCAAAAGCCTTCAATAGGGCAACCTCTCCCGCTGCAGGCAATGCAGCATCAGCCGCCAAGAAGTAGCTGCTGGGAGCGGTCATTCAGCAAAGAAGAGAAAAGCAACGGGCAGCAGCGGCCTGAGCCGCAGGGCCGATTACAGAGACCGACGTCTAAAATAATTGAAGACCATTTCGCGCAATCAATCGGTAAGGCAATGTTTTCATATGATACCAGGCCCATTGTTAGAAGTTTTTCCGCATTTAACGGCAAACCGATTGACGAATTTATGAGAATTATTTTTTTGTTTGTGTTCCTATGTGAACAATTCTATTGGTTACAAGATACGGGACAAATAATCGCCATGAAAGCGATTAAAAGTTTGTTCGTTTATACGAAGCATAAGCTAAAACCTGATAGGGTTTTTCTCGAGATGCGGGCCACAGACCCGTTAATTTTATCAGTGTGTCAGAAATGACGCCCCTTAGATAAAAAGGGGTACGCCGTCATTTGATCACACTTTGTATATATTTTTGTTTATTTTTTATTTTAAATCAGTAGTACCTTTTAAAGATACTAAAATCGCATTCTTTACCTTTTTAGTGAAGTAAATTCACGGGAAGGGGTATGTTTGTTCCAGAATGCGATTTATCCATTTCGCTTTAAGTAATAAAAATTAGTCGTATCATTCGTGTTATTTTAGTCATTTTAGTTAAACGTATTTTCACCTTTGCAAATAAAATTCTTCCTTGGGTTTTTCAAGTAAGCTCCCAACCTATAGAAATAAATATATTCGGCCTGATATTATATGGGGGCATTCCTTTACCGATAAGGAACAAAGGGTTAATTTCTTAAATTGTTTATTTTTAAGTAGTTTTATATCTGTACAGTTCAAATAGAATGCATAAATATTTGTTGCAGCCGCCAAAATACAAAGGGTTTTCTGGCGGTTCTTTTATGACCCTTACTAAAGGAACTTAATCCCTTAGCTGTACCTTAGGTTTAAGTTGTAGGTACCTTTATTGATGTGCCCTTTTTGGCGAACTTTTAAAAGTAATTTTACTGTTTTATTGTGGGTTAAATTTAAGAATATGAGAACTGGGAATTTTTAATGTTAGTTTCCCCCATTTCTCCATTTCAGTATTGTATGATGTACTTAATTTTATTGGTGGCCCTTTTTGCCGACTCTCGGGTAATTGTTTTATTGCGGGATTTTAAAATTCAGTTTAGGAGCCGCTCAAATAGTGTCCCAACATTGTTATACCTTTTTGTATTAGTGTATTTTTGCTTTAAATATGGTGAATTTTAGAACAGAGAGTTAGTCTTGCTGTGAGAGTGAAGGAGTCTTGTTATGGCGGTTGAACTGGAAGATATACGAGGTGTGTCTTCAGTTGCGCAGAGGGAAGATAGGCCCTTTGCGTTAGTCTCGCTAGTAGAGTGAAGCCAGAAGGTACACGCTGTGTGCCTTCAATTGTGTAATTGTACTGAAGCTGGTAGGTACGAGTTATACCTACAGTTCAGTATTGGAAAACTGACAAGACAGAGATCGAAGTAGAGACTTCGATATTTGTCAGTGTGGTGTGGTCGTGGACCACCCGAGTGAGGGTAGATAGACCCTCTGGTAATACTTGTATTTATTACATTAAATAAATTGTGTGAAGAAGAAGAAAAATAAGTGTTTTCCTGTCAACTCCATACTGTTGTGCTCTCGTACCACGATAGCAGAAATAGTATTTGTATTTCAATTACTTCCTAAAAATGTATTTTGTAATTGGTATTTCAATTACATGGGGCTGAGGTATTTTGTAATTTGTATTTCAAATACTTATGGCTTCAAAATACATTTTCAAATACATTTAGCGATCTTAATAATGATAATGAAAAATAAACTGACATAGATAATACGTAGACTAAAAACGCTAGAATCCAGAGCTATATGTTATGTGTGTTAATATTTAGAGTTGGCAACACGTCCTGTGCTATAATAGCACTGTTATTGTACATTTTCTATCATATTTGTATCATATTATGTAATGCTTGTCATTGCTTTGTATTGTACATTTTTGTGTCATAGTATTAGATCAAGCACTATAGGAATAATTTGACTGAATACTAAACTATTTTTAAGTTAATTACAGTAGAGCGCACTTGAAGTGAAATAACTAGTGTCCGACCGAAACAGGATTTTCTACCGAAAACGAAACCGAATATTCGATATCTTTCTCAGTTTCGGCCGAAACCGAAACCGAAACTTTTTTAGACATGTTAAAAATCTATTGTTTACTGAAATTCGGCTTATTTTTTACACTTTTATTCACTATAAAGTAAGGACCTCATAAATTGAGTACTATAATTTTAATTGCGTTTACAATCACAACATTTTTTTACATTAACTCCACATGAGAGACCCAGAGAAAAATAATTTCCCTCAGGGCGTATGTCATCTTTGAAGATGCTGTATGGAGGGTCTTTTTGGGGAGAGGAAGGAGGGAGGAAACATAGAGGCCGGGTTCCACAGCCGAGCTGTTGAACTCAAGAATGAGTCATAGAAACGACCCGTTCTCATGTGACTATATAGTATATTTCGGATAGCGCCGTGTACGGAGACTAGCATTAAAAAGTAGTATGTATATCAACAGGGTACTTGTGGTTTCGTCACAATTACGAAGATTGTAAGTATCTCCATGAACGGAGGGCCTTACACCAAGCACATCAAAGGAGGGACTATTCAGAAGATCGCTTCCGTTGAAGGAGATTAGATTTTAATTTTTATTTACACTTGTTAAATAAAATTAAATATAGAATGAAATAAATAAAAATAATTGAAGTTTGTGATTACATAAACTCACAATACAAGCACGCCGGACCGGCCAGCGAACTCAGTTGATGATGGTGGATGACACACGAGCCACGAACTCACCGGAAGTCAGTCAAACGGCACGCGATAATTCACAAATGCAGAGTTTCGGTGCGGCCGAAGGTTCGGCAGATTTTCTGCCGAAACCGAAACTGATGCCGAAACTAGATTTTTTTACCGAACCTTGACGAAACCGAAACCGAACCTTCGGTCGGTCACTAGAAATAAAACAAAATAGCGCTATACAAATGTCGTGTTATAATAATAATATATTATTATTATATTACCTAACACCTGAGTCCTTTACCACAAATTTTACAAGTGAAGCGGAGATGAGATGTGTCTTTTGAGCAATATGATTGGTCAATTTTTGCACGTCTCTGTTTCACTCTGCTCAACATTGCTTCTATTTAAACGCACCCTTAGATAAGGGCATTTATGACAATTTATTGCAACCAAAGGTTCTACCAAAACCAAATGTATTTTGTATTTTGTAATTTGTATTTTGTATTTGAAAGAAAAAAATGGTTAAAATACTGTATTTTGTATTTTGTATTTCAAATACATGACTTGAAAGTATTTTGTATTTCGTATTTTAAATACATGCGAAAAAGTATTTTGTAATTTGTATTTCAATTACAGCAAAGCATGTATTTTGCCCAGCCCTGGTAGTAGTCATAGAAAAGAAAACATTACATATAAGATGTCAAATTTTATATCTAAATAAAATACACAATAAAAAAAATAAAAAAATTAAAACCGACACAATATAAGTTATTGATCCTGAAAGTGATCGGACACTGACTTTTACCAATGTACAATTTTTTTGAAAAACGCCCAGCTATTCGTACGCACTTTGGTTCTCATAGATATTAGTCCGATTTTTTCAGTTTTTGGAATTCCTGTAGATATTAGTAGACGCCTCCGGGATTAGGGATATGTGCTATTTTAGTTTTAAATTATGGTATGTTGGTCATTAAAAACTTAATTTAGCATGATTTTGAAGGCAACTGGCATTTTAAAAAAAATAAATTATTAATTATTTTTTTTAAATATTCTTGCTTTACCTGATGAGTTAATCTTTTGTATATGTAAAAAAATCACGCATCAGGATGTAGATCGAGATAAAATCCGAAAGCAATTAACCGATTTTGATGGAAGTTGGCTTTATGGTATGTTGGTCATTAAAAACTTAATTTAGAATGATTTTGGAGGCAACTGGCATTTTTGAATAAAAAAAAAATATATATATTTTTTTTAAATATTCTTGCTCTACCTGCTGAGTTAATCTTTATATATATTTAAAATCTCGCGAAACCACTTAACCGATTTTGATGGAATTTGGCTTTATGTGTAAAATTTGGTCCAAATTAAAAGATAGGATAGTTTTTATCTTGATTATTAACCTCAATATTTATTACTGTGAATTAAAAGTTTGTTATAAGACAATGATTTGTAAGTTAAATAAGTTTATAAAAGTTGCCGGTGTCAGTTAATTTATCGACAAAATACTTGGTTAAATAAGTTTGGTAAAAATCAAGTAGATGGCGTTGTGTTTCGTTAGCCACAGCAACGCGTGACCGGGTCAGCTAGTATAATATAAAAAATGGGGGAGGGGAAAAGGGAAACTCGGAAAGGTGCGGAGGGGAGGGGGAGGAGGGGAACTAAAAGCCGCCCGCTGGGTCTAGCAGCAAAAAGTAGTAGCTAGTGTATTATAAAAGTTACCATCAACTCAGTTTTTTGTCATTTCATGTAAAAATCTATCTATATATATATGTATATCACGCAATTGCACCTTTTATCAAAACATTATTTTACAGCGCTGTTGAGGCGATTTTTCACAAAAACAGCGCTATATAAGTTGTCCAATTTTATTATTATTATTATTGAAGCTATGAACCGCAAAAACCTACTATACAAAGGTTGCTAATTACAAACAAAATTAACAAAATCTAATCGCATTTATTTTTATAATAATAATAACTAACTGACATTAATTCGCTTACTACATAAACTATATTTATGTCTATTTTTTAGTTAACCCATTCAGACCCCTTGAGCATAATTATGCACACTAATTTCAAAGCATAATATAAAGGTGTAATTTTATGTTTTTTTAAATATTTCCCCTTTTTAAACGAATTCAAAAAGGAGGAGGTTCTCAATTCGACTGTATTTTATTTTTTTTTTATTTTTTTTTTTTTTTTTTATGTTTGTTACCTTAGAACTTTTGACTGGGTGAACCGATATTGATGATTCTTTTTTTATTTGAAAGCTGGTGCTTCCCGTGTGGACCCATTTTAATTTGTCCAGTTCCGACAATGGCATCCATGAGAAAACCATTTAAGTCTTAAATTTGCATTAAGTATGTGCGCGAAAAATGGACAAATAACTCAATATCACGCCAACGGATTTCGACGATTCTTTTTTTATTGGAAAGGATGTACTTCAAAGGTCATTTGATGAGAGTTTGGTTAGGTTCTGATTATCGAATCCATGACAAATTAACGAAACTCGGCCGAATCTCTTAATTTGACCCTAACGTCGCTATGGTCAAATTATGTCTGTCTCATATGAGCAGTACATTTAGTAGGTCTACCCATATTCAGATAAATTAGTGAACTTCAGATTCACTAAAAATCAAAAAATAAACAAAAATTTTAACAAATCGAAAAAATGACTTCAAACAATCCACTAAAAAGTAAAAAAAATAATTTCGTATTCTTCTACAACTTTATAAGCAACTTACTTTTTCTAATCATCAATATGTAGGTACGATTGTTATTTTTGGAGTCGGTGTTTAGTTTTCATTGTTTTTACAAAAATTTCATAAATATTTAACAAAAGGAGTAAGCAGGTGCAATTTTAAAATGTTATTAATTATAATTGAAGAAGTAAATAGTTAAATACATAAGCGTATGGTGTTTGAATTTTGATGTGCAGAATTGTGCACAATCAGTCTCTGTGGCACCTTTCCACGATGTATACAAAATGTTGTACATCTTTGTTTATGATTTGGAAAACTTATATTGTCTGGTTAATTTTAGAAAAAATGTATAATCTTATGAATAAGGAAGACTTGGAGGTGATTGTCAATCTATTATTGAGTATGGTATCATAGCATGGGGAGGCGGTACTACATCAGCACTAGACCCAATCATAAAGGCACAGAAAACTATTATAAAATTAATTCTTAGACTACCTCTAATTACAGACTCAAACTTAATCTTCAATATTATGAATGTGTTTGACGTTCGGCAGATATATGGAAAAACAATCCTTACTCATCTATACACAAATATACATAAATACTATGAAAAAAGATTAAATACTCGCTGTACTCGAAACAATGACAAAGACTTACTACAAATCCCCAAAACGCATACTACTTTTGGTCAACGAAATTTCAGATACCTTGCAACAAGACTTTACAACATTCTTCCAGATAGAATAAAAAAATGTGATTCCCAAAAAAATTTCAAAAATAACATAAAAATTTGGATCAAAAATAATGATAGGGCCTTTACCGGTGCACTCATCCAAATTCGAAATTATTAATGATTTGGTATTATACAGTGGAAATATACAAGCAATTGTATTGGTTGCTTTAATTTAAAACTATTATTAATGTAACCAATCTATTATGTGATAAGTTTTTTAATAAAAGTGTAGGTATGTTTATAAGTATTATAAATTGATTTAAAAATTACTGCCTCAACACAGGCTAGCCTAGTGAGGCAGTATACTGAAAAACCAAAATTTATAACTATTTTCTATTTTTAAACGACTTCAAAAAGGAGGAGGTTCTCAATTCGACTGTATTTTTTTTTTTTTTTTTTGTTACCTCAGAACTTTTGACTGAGTGAACCGATATTGATGATTCTTTTTTTATTTGAAAGCTGATGCTTCCCGTGTAGTCCCATTTTAATTTGGTCAAGTTCCGATAATAGCATCCATGAGAAAACCATATAAGTCTTAAATTTGCATTAAGTATGTGCGCGACAAATGGACACATAACTCAATATCACGCCAACCGATTTCGATGATTCTTTTTTTATTGGAAAGGATGTACTTCAACGGTACTTTAATGAGAGTTTGGTTAGGTTCTGATTATCGGATCCATGACAAATTAATGAAACTCGGCCGAATCTCTTAATTTGACCTTAACATCGCTATGGTCAAATTAAGTCTGTCTCATATGAGCAGCACGTTTAGTAGGTTTACCCATATTCAGACAAATTATTTAGTGTACTTCAGATTCACTAAAAATCAAAAAATAACCAAAAATTTTAACAAAACAAAAAACGACTTCAAAAATGCACTAAAAAGTAAAAAAATAATTTCGTAGTCTTCTACAACTTCATAATCAACTTACTTTTTCTAATCATCAACATGTAGGTACGATTGTTATTTTTGGAGTCGGTGTCAGCAAAGGTACCCGGCCCGGCGGGTTCACTTGACAGCTCCCCGCGCCGCCGCAGTTCCGCTCTCGCCTCTCGCCTCGTCAAGTCGCTTGTGCGATACAAGCACACCTCACCTATAACTATGTATGTAGTTACAAACCTACCTTGACTGACACCGACTCCAAAAGTAACAATCGTACCTACATATTGATGATTAGAAAAAGTAAGTTGATTATGAAGTTGTAGAAGAATACGAAATTATTTTTTTACTTTTTAGTGCATTTTTGAAGTCGTTTTTTGTTTTGTTAAAATTTTTGTTTATTCATTTATCTACTGTTCATATTTATATTTTTTTCTGTTGATATCCTTTTGTACTTATGTAATTTTAAACCACTGTAAACATAACACTGAATATTTACTTTTTAGATATAATCTTGAAAATTTCATTTAATAAAGATACATATTATTATTATTATTATTTTGAGATTGTTGGAGAATGGTTCTGGGGTAAAGTTCGGTTTTCGGCCCATCATTAGTATATAAAAAAAAATTATCTAGGACTATCGCCCCTAAACCGAATTTTTTTCCGTGAACCTTCGACTTCTACAAAACAAGTTAGAATAGGGGCAGATAAAATTTCTCCAGATACTATCATCGACGAAGAGGTACCTATACTAATATAAGTTAAATTTGATTTAACTGTCAAGTTAAACACATTATTTGATTTAAGTCGACTTGGCGTCTTGCACCACAAAATTTAAGTCGTTAAACGCATTTAAAGAACTGTCAAAGTTAAATGCCCAAAAAGGGCTGTTTAACTGAGTTAAGGCCAAGTGTAATCATTTTTTAATTTGAAATAATGATTATATTATTACGCAAATCGATAAACATAATGTTTTTAATAAGAAAAATATTTTTTTTACATTTTTAAACTTAACATAGGCTTAGCATTTATCAAAATCAAGTCAGAAATACGACCTTATTCTGACCATTTTTCGTATGTTTTAAAAAATATTTTTAATTGCTGAATATCCTCAAAGTATACCTTCAGGGGTTTTCTTTAAAACCTCGTAAAGGAATTTAAAGAAAGAAAAATTAATATGTTTTTAATAATTTTTTTTCATAAACACCAATTTACGTGTATTTTTAAACGCTGATAACAAATCTTCGGATTCGTTTATTTAAAAAAACGTTACGATAAATTGTTGGTATTATATTTTTCCATTTTTTAAAGACAATTTTATAATTTAAAACTTCAATTTAACAATGAAAACCGGGAACTTTAATTACTAGCAAAAGCCCTCTGTCGTGTGGCGCCCATTTATCTTTCTGTTTACGGTAAGATTTGAAACTAAAAGCTTTTTTCAAATTATTTCAAAAGATGGCAGTAATCAATCGCGGTGAAAATCTGATATATTATTATGTTCATTTTTGGAGAGACAATTTCATCCATCTGCCTATACATGCAGGTACCTATTAGTTTTATGGTATGATTTGTGCATTATGTTTTACCATTTGAGAATAATTGTGCATGGTCAATGGTGTTTGACCATCATAAACGATAATAAATCAGTAGGTATAGGATCTCTGTCTTGACACAATGTGTCAAGACAGAGTCATAACTCCGTGCTAACAATTAATTCTGACGAATCCGACGGAAACATAAAATGTGATCATGATCCGTTGTTAGTTTTTTACGGTTTTTTTGTAGGTTTCAAAGGGCATTTTGAAATAGATGGATTGTAAAAAAAAAGTTTTTGGTGGACTGATTTTTTAAAGTTTCTTGATGTGTAATGGCTTAGTACGATAAAAAGTTATAAATGTACATATTTATATTTTTGTTTGTGGTTTTATCAAATAGGTCCATAGTTAGGTACCTATTGTCCTAATACAATCCTGATTGAATCAATTACAATTGAAATCAAAAATTATCAAAATTGAATCAATTACACATGTCGGTAAATTAGAGTTAAATTTATTTACATTTCCTCATAATTTTATTTGCTTTGGTATTATAAAAATAATGAAAATAGTGAAGAACAGGACGTAGTAGGTAGTTACTCTCAGTATCGCCCTGGTGTAAGACCACTAAACAGAATTGAAACGTTACTTGAAATGGTTTTAGCCGTGTTTGGTGACCAGATCTAAATAGCTAGCTACTTCCCCACCTTCCGCTTCCCCATTTCCTTCCCCTTCCCACTACCTTCAGCCTCACAATATACCCCAATTTGGGGATTCCATAGTCTCATTGGCTCCAGACGGGAGCAGTTGGGGCTTGGGGTGACTTATGGCAGAGGTGTTGGTTATCCAATAAATTGTACCGGGGCAGCGGCACCCACACCCACCTTCCAAATTTATTGGATAATCAGCAACAAGAGGTTCACTACGTTTCCTGACTTGTTTGTGACGTCACACTAGAGGGAAGGGGGTCCCACAATTTTTTTATATGAATACCGCACAAGAGTGCCATTGAGTCTGCTCCGGTCTGGAGCCAGTGAGATTATGGCATCCCCGATTGGGGTATGTTGTGAGGCTGAAGGTAGCGGGAAGGGGAAGGAGATGGGGAAGAGGAAGGTGGGTAAGTACCTATTATTCAGGTCAGCAAACACGGCTAAAAGCCATTTCGAGCAACGTTTCAATTCTGAATGATGGTCTCACACCAGGTCGATACTGAGAGTATCTCCCACTCTGGAACGTGCCGCAAATATACTATATATTATTTTCAATGAATTAATTTTGAAATAACACAAACTAATCGAATAAAATTTATTTGCTGTGCCGGGATTCGAACCCGCTACTTTCAGATTGCGAGTGAAGAGCCTGACCGCTAGACCACGCCAGCCGTCAAATGTCAAATGCCAAATGTGACGATGCGTGACAGGGACGGGGGGGGTGGGGAGGGTCAAAAAATCATAAAATTCATGTGACGTAATTTGTAGATGGCCCCTTATGAGGTATTCACAATGAAAATAAAAAAAGTTACTTTTTTATTTTCGTTATGTAGGCCTATCGCTAGGTATTTATAAGGTCTATATATATAACAATCTGAATTCGGAAACGTGGTCTTTCAACAGGGTCATTTAGGTAACATACCGTGCACAAATCATGCCATTGCCACGTGGTCGTGAGCTTTCAAATGTTTTGAGTCTAAGACTGCGTTTTTCAAAAAGAGAATTCTCATTGATGTTTGTTTGTGTCGTAAAAAAAAGAATTTTGAAGTATTTATAGTACCTACGTCAAATGTGCTAAGTACTAATACCATACTTACGGCACGTTCCAGAGTGGAAGATACCAGTATCGCTGGTGTAAGACCACCGAACAGAATTGAAGCGTTACTTGAAATGGCCTTAGACGTGTTTGGTGACCAGATCTGAGGTACTTCCCCACCTTCCTCTTCCCCATCTCCTTCCCCTTCCCACTACCTTCAGCCTCACAACATTGGGGATGCCATAGTCTCACTGACTCCAGACGGGAGCAGTTGGCACTCTTGTGCGATATTCACATAAATGTTTTTTTTAATCTAAAAAATGATCAAGGTATAATTTGGGAGGCGGGTATGCAGACGCATCCGTCGCCAAGACCCGGACAAACAACACCCTTGCAACGAAAATATGAAAGAGAAAAAGTCCCATTTGTGACCGTTATCTTTTTGTATTTTTCTGTGCCCCGTCCTCTTCCTCCCTGCCGCTAAAGTATATAAAATACATGTCGTTGTAAAGGACCACCACGTCCAAGTTTTGCTATGGTGATAAAATTAACGAAAAAATATAATTTCATGGAGTTCAGGTAGTAGGACACGTGCGCTGTAGCATCTGGTAGCAACCCGTAGCAACCCTAGCCGCCCGAATCCTGCTGTGACGTGACCACTCGGTGATAGGATGTGTGACATGTTGAAATAAATATAATATTTATTTTTCTAGTGGCATCTTTCGGATTTTAACGAAACTTTTTGAAAACAAAATAATCTCAAAATGAATGATAGAGACCGTTTTGTCCGCCAGATTGCTCTGATGCTGTTTTGTACTAATATTATACCTATTCCTCTTCGCGTTAAACATGTTTAGCGAGCAAGTTCTGTCAAAAAATTTAGGTTATTCCTTCGATTACCGAATGTCTAATATTTCTTAAATCTGTCTCATTTATTAATTTGTATTCACGATGGACATTTGGGTTTTTTATTCTGAAGTTGACGAAGAAATTATAGATTTTATAAGTAGACCGTTTGTAGTGAGAGAAGTAAACACAAGAACAAATTTATTTGATACTCGGTGCCAGAAAGTTTCAAAGATTTCTTAACATTAACATCAGCACAACAGCGAGGTGCTCGCAATACTCATTATTGAGGAATAGGTATTGATTTATTTATGGAGGAATACTTTGGAAGGTTGTAAACTTAAATTATATCTACCTACAGCATTCTTATAATAGGTAACAATCTACATAAAATAAATAAAAAACAAAATTACTAGGTACTCAGATATTTGTTTTATTTTTAAATCTAACAACAAAACCTCTTTTTGCCCCATTTCGTAGTTATGTTTGTTTTATTTTTTCTTCCAATCTACATGATTCATTTTTGTTTCTTGTGCTAATTTCTATACGCAACCACAACATAACCTCAAAATATTTTGACACTCGCAAATTTAAGCATCCCCACACGGGCAATTTGGATCGATCGTGCCCCTCGCACTTCAAGTCGCTGTGCAGAAAGTGTGCGTGTGGGTGGTGCTAAGGAACGATGCCACTGTTTTACCGACTCGTTAACGGCGGTAACTGTTTTACCGATGCTAAATGACGTTTAACTAAATAACCGCTCCAACAGCTTGGTGCAGGACGAAACTAAACACATTTAAGTTAAATGTATTTAGTGACTTAAATGCATTTAGTTAAATACAATTTAAGATAAAATTAGCGACAGTTGGTGCAAGTCGCCCTAAGTGACCAGCTTAGATATGGCAGCTCCATCGAAGCCAGAGTAAAGTTAGCCTCTCAAAAACTGGACGTACTGTACAGGCCAGTGGCGGCGTAAGGGCGGGGCGGAGGGGGCGGTCCGCCCCGTGTGCCAAGCCCCGAGGGGTGACAACGACAACCCACTTGTACAGACAAAGAATGGGCACAAAATCTCCCGCTGTAAAGACATTTCAATAAATAACACTATATATGTACTATAACTTACATTATCTAGCTACTTACATTATCATATTTTGAAATGCGTCGCAACTATATTTTTTTTCTAATATAATTTCTAATTCCCTTTCTAAAACTGAAGAATCATTTTGAGAAACTTGTATCAACACTCGAAGAGATGTATGATCCCAACACCGGCAAAGCAGGCGTTGAAAGAAGAAATTAGCGAAACTCAATCGAAAATCTGGAGACAGAAACATCAGAAAAAGTTATCGGCACCTCTATCAACAGCTCTACTAACTGAGCTAATTAATAATTTATGCAGACACTATCTAGATAGCCAAGGGCGGATTTAGGGGAGGGGGGGGGGGGGGCACAGGGGGCACTTACCCCCCCCCCCCCCCCCCCCCAGACGGTATTTTTGTGTACTGTGGAGATTCCATCACAGTACATACTTAGAAGCTAAATCTGTCCTTTTTAAACATTTAATTTTTCGATTGTTTTGACACTTTCATAAACCTTCCTAAACCTACATACTTGAACTAGAAATATGATACTTAAGTTTATTTCTAACAGTAATTGTGTTGATTTTTTTGCGCGTCCACCCCTTGTGCCCCCCCCCCCCCCCCACCAGAAAAAATCCCAACAGTAATAGTTGATTTTTTTGCCCTTTCCGCTCCTTGTGCCCCCCCAGAAAAAAATCCTAACAGTAATTGTTGATTTTTTTGCCCGTCCGCCCCTTGTGCCCCCCCCCAGAAAAAAAATCCTAAGAGTAATTAATGATTTTTTTACCCGTTCGCCCCTTGTGCCCCCCCCAGAAAAAAATCCTGTATCCGCCCTTGTAGATAGCATTTAGTTCGGGTTTGAATCATGCAATCATATATAAAGGTAGCAGCCAATAATATGTGCTTTAATAAAATTAAGATAAAGTTGGTAGTTCTTAGTCGAAGTATGATATAGTTAAATGTGACCGAATTGGATATAGACACCTTAGCTCAGTTGGTAGAGCTGTTTCAATGTAAACGGAAGGTCCTGCGTTCGAGTCCCAGAGGTGCCAATATCTTTTTCTGTCTTAATAAAATCTTATTTAAGGTCCATAATGAGCCAAGCGCGAATAATCAATTTTTCTATGTTATCAATTGAAAGAGACAGGGAAAACAATCTTGATATTGTGATCGAATATTTTAGTAAAATGAAGTCTCGTAAGCAAGTTTAGTATTTGGTGTTTTATTTTATGTAGGGTGTTCAATACAAAACCGCCCCGGGTGCCAATCTACCCTACGCCGCCACTGTGTTCAGGGCACGCAGATACTTTAATAGTAAACAACTGCTAACCCCGTACAAATCACAGGTGCGCCCCACGGTTGAATTTAACAGCCACCTCTGGTCTGGGGCTCAAAAACACCTGAAAAATACCCTCGTCGTCCGTGTGATAGATTCTCCCATCACAGATGGATTGCAATCTTTAGAGCACAGGCGTCGGGTGGGAATGCTATCCTTGTTCTACTAGTATTACAATGGAAGATGCTCCAAAGAACTAGCGTTATTGATCCCTAAGGCACCGGTGCATAGTCGGAAAACACGCAAAACGCGTGCCCAATGTATGTACATGGTTGACATTTGTCACATTCTCATCACATTCATTCATTCTCACGGATCGCTTCTTCGACTCGTTCTTGTATTCAACAGCTTGGCTGTGGAACGATTTGCCTGCCTCCGTGTTTCCTCCTTCCTACAACATGGGTGTAATGTCTGTGTGTATTGTATGAGTGCAAGCGAGATAGCATGCTTGCGTGAGTCTATATAAGGCGATGTATGCGAGACTCGTCCTCTTTTGCTTAGGCAGCTCCCCTAATAAATACCTGTACAGTAAACTGTTACTCTCTTCATTCGTGTACTACCTACACAATATTTCGTCCATACATCTGTGAGTCCACATAACCTAATTGGCGCTGCCATCACGAATGGACAGCCACGGACACCACAACTAGGCATCCGAAAGTAGCGGACATCACATCTTCAAGACCAATGTTCATTCCTTCCTCTCCTCAAAAAGACCCTCCACGCAGCATCTCATATGACATAGGCCCTGACTGGAATAATTTTTCTCAGGGCCTGTACTTTGTCAAAAACATGTATTACACTATATTGTAAAAGTCCTACGGGGGTTTACATAAATAAATTATTTGAGGATGTTATTATAGATATTATAGACCTAAGTCGGGGAATCAACTGTGATGGAATCCATGTGCACAGGTCGAAAGTCTTCATATTTTTTTGTTTTTCTTCATTTCATTCGATTACTCTCGATTTCATCCGATTTCATTCGATTCCATTCGTTTTCATTCCAATCTTTGGAATCGGTATCACCATCGACGTTTTCTATGATTAAGGAAATTTCCCAACTTCCAGTGATTTTTTTTTCGGTGATTTGAGGATCTTCAGTTGTGTTGACCGTTTTTGACTGACATATGAAGTTTTTCATATGTTTTTAAAAGTTATTTGACCATTTTCCCATCGTCGATGTTTTTCACGTGATTGACCGTTTTCGATGTTTTTTTGAGTTATTTCAGATTATTCACGCGTTTTGACGTTATTTGACAGTAGTTTACGACATTTTCCAAGTTTTTCGGAGATTTTGTATATACTTATACATAATTATGCTCAAGGGGTCTGAATGGGTTAACTAAAAAATAGAAATAAATATAGTTTATGTAGTAAGCGAATTAATGTCAGTTATTATTATTATAAAAATAAATACGATTAGATTTTGTTAATTTTGTTTGTAATTAGCAACCTTTGTATAGTAGGTTTTTGCGGTTCGTAGCTTCAATAATAATAATAATAAATTTGGACAACTTATATAGCGCTGTTTTTGCGAAAGATCGCCCCAACAGCGCTGTAAAATAATCCCCTCCGCACCTTTCCGAGTTCCCCTTTTCCCCTCCCCCATTTTTTATATTATACCAGCTGACCCGGCCACGCGTTGCTGCGGCTAACGAAACACAACGCCATCTACTTGATTTTTACCCAACTTATTTAACCAAGTATTTTGTCGATAAATTAACTGACACCGGCAACTTTTATAAACTTATTTAACTTACAAATCATTGTTTTATACCAAACGTTTAATTCACAGAAATAAATATTGAGGTTAATAATCAAGATAAAAACTATCCTATCTTTTAATTTGGACCAAATTTCACACATAAAGCCAAATTCCATCAAAATCGGTTAAGTGGTTCCGGAGTTTATCAAAATAAATATATATAAAGATTAACTCAGCAGGTAGAGCAAGAATATTTAAAAAAAAATATATTAAATTTATTTTTATTAAAAAATGTCATAGTTGCCTCCAAAATTATGCTAAATTAAGTTTTTAATGACCAACATACCATAAAGCCAACTTCCATTAAAATCGGTTAAGTAATTGGTTTCGGAGTTTATCTCGAACAAACATCGTGATGCGTGATTTTTTATATATATAAAGAATAACTCATCAGGTAGAGCAGGAATATTTAAAAAAAAAAAAAAAAAATTTTATTAAAAAATGCCAGTTGCCTCCAAAATCATGCTAAATTAAGATTTAATGACCAACATACCATAATTTAAAACTAAAATAGCACATATCCCTAATCCCGGAGGCGTCTACTAATATCTACAGGAATTCGAAAAACTGAAAAAATCGGACTAATATCTATGAGAACCAAAGTGCGTACGAATATCTACAGCTCAAACTGCTGACTAATATCTATGAGAACCAAAGTGCGTACGAATAGCTACAGCTTAAACTGCTGACTAATATCTATGAGAACCAAAGTGTTGACGAATATTTACAGCACTGGCAGAGGTTGGATTTGCAATTATGTATAGCATATTGAAATGATGTAATATTGCGTATGCAGTTTAAAAATCTTAATTTATGTATGTGTATGTAAAAATCCCTAATATCGGACTATTGGACACATTTAGCTGAATATTAAGGATTTGGGTTTTTGTTTTAACAGCTTTCTTTATTTCGAGTGCTTCTAAATTATTTAGTCTGTTACCATGACTATTTCTATGTCAGTTAGGTTAGGTTACGTTGTGGTGCCGTGTATTTCGAAATAAATAAATATCTTTGTATTATGACCTCCGTGTTTGTTCAATAAATTATTGTCCTCGTAAACAGCAAAATTCTAATATTACGCAAAAACTTCATGTACGTACTTTAAACGTTTAAGCCTTTACGTAATTAGTAATTACGTAAATTAAGTAATTTATGCTTTTCCATACAGCCTCTTGCTCAGCTGCCCTCTGTAGATAGTTATTAGTTCAACCTACACTCTGTAGATATTAGTTCAACCAACGCTCTGTAGATATTAGTTAACACTGGGACCGTCATAGATATTCGTCCGACCTTAGCTCTGTAGATATTAGTCAAAACTCCGAAGTGCGTAGATATTAGTCCAACATATGAGCTGTAGATATTCATCTGACATACAGGCTGTAGTTAGTATCTGGAGTCCTAATCCCTACTAAGGGGCGTAACTAGCATGGGTGTGGCACCCGGGGCGGATTACTTCACACCCCCCTCCCCATTAGTTGACTTTGAGAAATTCAAAATGCAAATTTCGACTTTATAAAAAATAAATTACTATATAGTCAAATGTGTAAGAAATTGGTCCGTCCTGGGGGGAGTGGTTAGAGAATTTCTGGAATAAAAAATTCTCCATAAATCCATGAATATAGGCTAGTTTCGGCGCACTCCACGGGGAGTAATAGAGCTACGGACCGTACTCTTGGGGGATGACACTCGGTCCCTCCCTAGCTACGCCAATGTTCCTAATCTTCGATCGGATCGAAGTTCCTAATAGATCTTTGCAGTGGTGTAGCTAGCATGGGTGGCACCCTGTGCGGATAATGTGGTGTCCCCTCAAGAATTAGTAACATTCAAACTAGATTTTGAATAATGTCCTATCTAATATCGAAGAAAACAATTTAGGTATTATGATTGGCAGCGCTAGTAAAGAGAGTGTGGCCTCTTATCCAAAGAAGCGACAACTGAACGAAATCTGGGGCGCTCTTACATTTGGTCGACAAATTAAGAGGGCATTCATTACCAGAGAAAACCAGAAATATGTCATTTTCAAATCAGATTTTAGACGTATTGACTCTTTTCCACAAAAAAATATAAATGGATTTCGAAAGATTGTTCTTTTATCTAGCATTCGCATGTAATAAATTTTGAGAAATTTTTTAATTTTTAGTATAATAAGGTTTTTCCATAGGTCGTTGGCAGATTTGTTAAATTTTCAAAAAAGATTTTGTATTATACCACACCCATTTCAAATAATATAATCATGCAGTAAAATAAATCAATACATTATCTAGCAAACGCATGTTTTACAATTTTAATTTTAGTTTCAATAAAATCATTAAAAATATGTACGTACATGTCTTTCTTGACGAAAATTGGTCCATTTGTGTATTTATTTGCGCACTTACAAACTGATATATTTCAGATTTTTTTAACATTCTTATTAAATTTAGACATTATTGAAAAATGATAAATACTTATAATCAAAAAAAACTACAAAAAGTACATTATTTTAATAGTTTTATCATCACGCCTTTCAGCATTTTTGGATGAAGGTATAAATTAAAGCTAATTTGAATCGAAATAAATTCGATATTGAGTTATAATTTTAAAAAGCTGGTACGGAGAATAATTAATCTTTCTCATTGTAACCGCCCTGCACGATCGTAAGAACAACTTTCGACGAAATGTGGATTTTCGTCCGCTGGCTGGTTAAACACTCTTAACAACGAAACTACTCCACCTAAATATGTAAAAACGTTTTTTGAAATCCTCCAATTTACTTATTATTTATTTATGTACCTACACACAACAATGAAGTACAGAAAAAAACATACAGATTATTGATCTTGTTTTTAGTCAGTTATCAATCGATTCTGCTAAGGGAACGTACCCATACTACGTGACCAACTTTTAGCAATTTTTAACCCCCCCCCCCCCCCCGGTGACCAAAAACCTAAGCAACCCGCCGCTCATTTGTATGGAGCGTGACATTTTGAAGACCCCCCCCCCCCCTAAACATGTCACGTAGTATGGGTACGTTCCCTAAGTATAACTGTATTCAGGGGCCATCCATAAATTACGTTATTATTAAATTACCTTAAGGGGGGGGGGGTCAAAATTGCAAAATATGTGACGTGGGTCTCACAATGGTGACGATGTGTGATAGGGACGGGGAGGGGGGGGGGGGGGGGGTCAAAAATCATGATATTCGTGTGACGTGATTTATGGATGGCCCCTTCTTAGTTATTGTTTATTACAAAAAAATGAACTATCTAATCCACGTACCTTGTTTTTTGAAAGATGTGTTTCAACACTTTTAAAAACACTAACGGAATAACAACTTTTTCACAACTCACGTCGGGAATCCCCGACAGACCGAGCCATATAGCTCCAAAAATATAAATAACTGACAGTGTTCATCTGTAAAATATTTTTGTGGCAATATTCTAGGTACCTAAGTTTTTTTCACTGTCGGGTGACAAGCTGAAGAATGCAGGAAAGTAGAATATGCCAGAAAAAATATTAAAGGCTGCATTTTAGCCGTTGAGACAGTTTTGTGGAATAATGTTTTAAGTGGATCTCAAGATAATATCTCGAACATAAATGGTTTCTATAATTGAAGAAGAAGATAACAATAATAACACAAGTCCACAAAAAAATAAAAATTGAGAGCTGTTTTGGTTTTTTTGTGTAATTCTTATGTTTTGGGTGTGCTAAATCCGAAAATGACTTTCATTTTGTCACGTCACGTTTTCTGACAATGTCGGTATCTACATATGTTAAACAAGTTATCATCTTAAAATAAAAGACAAAATTTTTTTTTATATACAATTGCGTACAAAACTTTTTTTTCAAAAATACATTGATTAGTAAGCACTAAACACATTTCTTTTTCACAGTGACACTCCTTTTGGTACATTTTCGCTTGTAGGATGCATCTGGAAGGTCTCTCTGAAGCGTCTAACAGTAGTTTGCAATCATTGAGATGCTCCATCTTCCCTGGTATCTTTTTCCATCTCCTTAATATCTTGGTGAAATCGTTCACCTTGCTCTTCACTCACATATCCTAAATTTTCTGGATAGCAGTCGAGGCGGGAATGAAGAAAATGTACTTTTAAACTCATTAGGCAACCTAAAGCTTGAAATGCTTTTAACGATTTGTTTGTAGTTAGGGTCTTTGTTATTGCCTAAAAGTTCAGGTTACCCTCCCCCCTCCCTCGAACCCCCCTCCCGCATTCCATACATTCAGTCCCGGTACATTCAGTCTTCACAGCTCGCGTGCCACCTATTGCAATTTTTTTATACAAATTTCATAATGCCAGAGCTCACCAGTAGTTTTATACAAACCTTGTCTTGACGATAACGAACACAAAAAAAAAAGAATTATCCAATTTGGTGCAGTCGTTCAAAAGTTATGCGCGTACATACATTTCTGCGATTCATTTTTATTTAATTAATTAATTTTTCATAATTTCATGATGCCAAAGCTCACCATTGTATACAGAAACCATCGCGGGCATACATACATCAAATCTCCAAAGTTTCATCGCAATCGGATGAACGGTTTAGCAATGAAATGTTTATTGCCTGAGCTCACTATTGTATATACTATCTATATCTGTGTATATATGTATACCGTTTTGCAAAATAACCCGACGTTCTGGAATTTTTTGAGTATTTTTCTAGTTTTCAGAACACCTAAATACATAGAAATCAGTTGAAAACATCCAGACAGGATTTTTGTTGCAGACCTGTGTACCTAATCTAAACGAAAATATGAAAGTGAAAAAGACACAGATAATGGTCGCAACTGGACGCAGTCATCATTACGGAAGATAGAGACAAAGTTTCTTCGGCTATAAAAACTATCGACCCGTCATTAGATCTAATCAACGTCAAAGTATTCCGACTGGGTGCCAAGAAAATTGCCAACAAAAATCGTCCAATTAAATTGGAATTTACTAACAATATCGCGCCGAGAACTCTCCTACGTAATAGCACCAAATTTAAAGACGGAATCAAAGCAAGTAACGACTTAACCATCCTCCAAAGGAATCAATTGGTGGAGCTAAGAAAGCAATTATTGCTCCGTCAAGAGAATGGTGAACCAAATCTTACCATAAAGTACATAAACTCAAAACCAACTATTGTTACAACCCTTCCAAAAAACGACACAATGTAAACAAATTGAAGTGCTATTACCAAAATGTCAGAGGCATGAAAACTAAACTTAAGGACTTTAAAATACATGCCCCGACACTGCCACATGACATTCTCATTCTTACGGAAACCTGGCTGGAACCATCCATCAACTCTGCTGAGCTTGGTCTACTCCACCATCATATTTACCGGTCTGACAGAAGTCAACAAACCAGCGCTAAATCTAGAGGCGGTGGCGTCATGATAGCTGTCAACAAGATACATCCTTCAAAACTTCTGAAGACCAAAAATTGTAATGTGGAGCAAGTTTACATCTTACTAAACGGTAAAAATCAAAAAAATATCATAGGCAGTGTTTATATTCCGCCATCATCAGATATAAGTGTATACAAAAGTCATTTCGAGGATATTGAACAACTGTCGTATAAATTTCCAAATAGTAAAATCACTATCATCGGTGATTACAATTTACCAAAAATCAATTGGGGCACCCGTGACAATTCTACATTATCTCAAAACTCTAGCTTAACTGACACAGAAAAAGAAATAGTTGAATTATGTGATTTTCTTAACCTAGTTCAATTAAACAATGTAAAAAATGACAATAATAGATTACTAGATATTGTTCTTTGTACCGACTTGTCAACTGCGGTTGAAAAGTCACTCGATTCAGTTCTTGCCCCTGATTCTCATCACCCACCTTTAGATATTACTGTATTATGTAACCCTTTAAAATGTCAAATTAAAAACCAGACGCAATCTCCTAACTTTAATAAAGCCAACTATGATGCTATTCGCGATTATTTATATAACACTGACTGGTCTATACTAGAAGGAGGTAATCTCGATGAGAATATTAAAGCCTTTTATGATCATCTATATAAAACCATAGAAAACTTTGTCCCAATTAGTTATAAATTATCTTCAAATTTCCCTCGCTGGTTTAGCAAGGACCTCATTAACATAGTAATTGAGAAGAAAAAAGCCCATAAAATTTATAAAGAAACAACAAATCTTTCTGATTTTATAATTTTCAGCAAGCTGCGAAAAGATTGTCATAAATTATCAAACATTTGTTATAATAATTATATTAAGAATGTGGAATTTTCGATTGGTAACAATGTAAAACATTTTTTCAACTATTGTAAAGCCCAAAATAACAACAACCTTGGCATACCTGAAACTATGCACTATAAACTTAAAACTTCCTGTAAAATCAAAGAAATTGTCAATTTGTTTGCAGATTTTTTTAAGGATGTATATGAAACAGATATCCCTGATGAAGACATTCCAAACTTTGAGTCAGATATAAATTTACAACTATCTCAGATACATATTGAGATTAAAGAAATTGCAGCATGTATCAAACTACTGGAACCTAAATCGTGCTCAGGGCCAGATAAAATTCCCCCCGTATTTCTAAAAAACTGTGGGGGTAGTGTCTCTTACCCTCTGTACCTACTATTTAATCAATCACTTTTAACAGGCAAGTTCCCACAAATATGGAAAAATAGCTTTCTCACTCCAATATTTAAAAGCGGAGACAAGTCTTTAGTTGAAAATTACAGACCAATATGCATACAATCGTCAATACCAAAAATTTTTGAAAAGTTAATTCTTCAAAAAATATGTTCTTGCATAAAATTTAATATCTCATCATTTCAACATGGGTTTATCTCTGGACGATCTACCTTAACTAACCTTACACTGTATGAACATTTTATCTCTGGTGCTCTTGCTAATAGAGGACAAGTTGACTCAATTTACACGGATTTCAGTAAAGCCTTTGATAAGGTTTGCATTAAAATTCTTATAAATAAATTGTCTAAATTAGGAATAAGTGGTAATTTATTATGTTGGATTAAGAATTATTTATCAAAACGTGTACTAACTGTCTGTATTAAAGAACACTTGTCTTACGAATTTGAAGCCACTAGTGGTGTGCCTCAGGGTTCGCACCTTGGTCCAATATTATTTATACTATTCATAAATGATGTCACCTCCATATTCACTGATGTTAACATATTATTATTTGCTGATGACATGAAAATATATAAAATCATAAAAAATATATACGACTGCTTGTCCCTCCAATCCAATTTTATAAAATTCGTAGAATGGTGTACCATTAACAAACTTACACTTAACATTAAAAAATGTCAAATCATGAGTTTTTTTAGAATTAAAAACCCTATCAAATATAGTTACTCTTTTAACAATCACAGTTTATTGTCAGTACCTGTAATAAGGGACCTTGGAATAACCTTCGACTCTAAGCTACTATTTACCAACCACATTGATATAATAACTGGTAAAGCAATGAAAATGTTGGGCTTCATTGTAAGAATTTGTAGAGATTTCAAAAATATCCAAACATTCAAATTACTATATACAACTCTGGTTAGGAGTCATTTAGAATACAATTCCCCCATATGGAACCCTTTCTACAAAAGCCATGCAAACTCCATTGAAAGAATCCAACGCCAATTTCTCAGATCAATTAATTTCAAATTAGGTATTCCCGCGGTTGACATAAACTATGAATCTTTATTACAAAAAATGCGCCTCTTATCGTTAAAAGATAGAAGAATACTCAATGACCTTATTTTTTTATTTAAAATAAACAATAACTGGTTTGACTCCCCTGAACTTGTCTCATTAATAAATTACCATGTACCTTGTAGACCGACTCGACTCAAAACACCTTTCCACTGTGACAATACTATGACGAACGCAGAACAAAACTCAACCATAAATCGCTTGCATATTTTAGGCAATGAATATGCTAATATCGATAACGCTGCCGGTAATCTGGCTTCATACAAAAGATGCGTTAAACTAAATTTGTTTGCTAGTACCACGTAAATACTTTATGTAAACATAATATGCCTACCAGTACTTCTAAAACTATTAATGCACTAGAAATCATAGGTACTTGTAAAATTTATCATATCAGTTAACATAATCCAGGATTTATTACTTTTTATATTTTATATTTAAATCTTTGTAGGTACCTTGAGATAGGTATCTTATTTGTACATTTTATTGTTTTATTTCTCTCTTTAAATTTTTATTTTTACTTTTACCCAATAATTTATAGTTTGTACTTTAATACTTTATATTTTAAACTATTTATAGTTTGTACTTTAATTAATTTAGTTTTGTACTTTAATTTATAGTTTGTACTTAATACTTTATATCTTAAACTATTCACTTTATAATTTACTTTTATATATTATTGTTTTTATACACTACTTATTACCTTACTTTTTACCTTTTTTCTTAAATTTGACTAACATTTATATTGTTATTCTTCATGTTGTTGTACTATTATAAGTATGTCAATTATGTTAATGGCACGATTTGTGCCGTATATGTGTAAATAAATAAATAAATAAATAAATAAATAAACTGGGATACCTTCATGGGAATAACCTTCAAAAGTTATAAAAACAGTTTTTCTTTTAAAAAATAAAGTTTTTAGATTTTTAGGCATAAATACATCAATGACATGAATAAATTTATGTTAGAAGAGTATGTTGCTTTCTGTAAGGTACGAAGAGTAAAAAAAAAACATTTTATGGAATAACGTTACTTGTGAAATTATTATCTATGACATTTTTCCACCAATTGAGCATAATTTCTAGTAATAAACTCTTATTTAATTGCCTTTCTTCACGACTTTTATAAAGTTAATTTAATTATTAAATAAAACTCCTAAGAATTGTATTAAATATTGTGAAACATAATGTTTTTTCCATTTTTCTCGGAACAAGAATATTGTTGGATACAACATTTTTCCGGGCAAGGGTTCAATTAATAAAGGGTGGCGCAAAACTACCGATATGGTTTGAATCTTATTACACATTACAATAAGATTCAAAATAAAACAATAGTTTTGCTCCACCCTAAACAAAAACGTAGGTCCCTAATTTTTAAACAGTTTTTTTTTTATTACGTAGGTACTAATGTTCTAAAATCTACTAGGATAGGATATTTTTTGCATGCATTGACGATTTACTATACTGATTCGTTGGAAAGACAAAATTTGAGGGAAATCTTTTTAGCTCCCTTTCGGGTGATGTCTGGCTTCATGACATTAAAAATCGAGTTGGTAACACTGTTGACGGTAGGTACTCTTGTTATTATACACGCTTATTGACCTCCTTTGAAAGACTTTCTATAATAATAAAACTATATCTCGATTTTATATATGTTTATACTTATATAATAAAGCATTATTGTCTATCGACATACTGTTGCAAAAGTGTCGTGACCAAAGAAAGGAAGTCTTTGCCTGTTTTATTGACTACGAAAAGGCATTTGACAGAGTAAAACATGCTGACCCAATGAAAATGCTTGCAGATTGTAACGTTGACACCAAAGACCAGAATTTCATTAAAAACCTGTATTGGTTCCAAACATCAGAAATAAGACATGGGAATGAGAGATCTAATACAATTGCCATTCAGCGTGGAGTACGACAAGGCTGTATCCTGTCGCCACTATTGTTTAATCTCTATTCCAACTATGTCTTTAGATATTCGTGATCTTGGAATAACCCTTGATAGTAAACTACAATATAACCTTCATATACAACAAATCACAAATAAAGCTGCTAAAATGTTAGGTTTTATCGTGAGAAACACAAAACTTTTTAATAGTATCAACGTCATTAAGCAACTCTACTTTGCCTACGTACGAAGTCATTTGGAGTTTGCGTCAGTTGTTTGGTCTCCATTTTATAAAATCCATATGAACAAAATTGAAGCAATTCAAAACAAATTCCTCAAATATCTTTGTTACAAGTCATATGTAAGATTTAATAATTATGCAGAGGCAGCCTCATACTTTAAAATTGATTCATTGAGTGTACGAAGGCATCATAAGGATGCAATATTCCTGTATAAATTAGTTAACAATAATATTCAATGCCCAGAGTTGCTAAATAAAATTCAATTTAATGTACCCGCGCGTACAACACGCTCTTCTGTCCTGTTCAGGGTTGATCAATGGAAGACAAACTGCAAGCAAAATTCTTGTCTGAACAGACTATGCAATAGTTACAATAGCATATTATCCAAGGTGGACATTTTCAATTCCGAACCTACCAAATATAAGGGGTACATAAAAGAGTATTTCTCTGATGTTTCATGAATATGTTATGTGTCTATGTTTCTATCGTTTATCTTTAATTCTATGCATAATTTGATTTATATGTAAAATCTGGCTTCTTATGGTTACCAATGTATTGATATTTTATGTTTTATGTAAATTTTAGTTTTATATACTTAATCTTTTGTTTTATAAAATTTTTGATCTCATACTGCTTTATTATAAATTTATTATTTAATTTTTTTTATTATGCTGTTAATCAGAGGTAAAGTCACATGGAGGAAATCCATAATTGGTTTATTTTGGCTATACAAACATGTACAAACTGAAAAAATGTAAACTTAGTCCAGTAAACGAATGGTCCAAAAGGAGGTGTAGAGTGCGTGAGCAGGAACCTAAGCGATTCTTTCAGGACTTGTTTAGGGTGCTTAGGGTGTGAACATACTAAAAGTCCTGAAGTCTAGGTGGTGAGCTAGGGGGGGGGGGAGGGGGGGGGGGGGAAGGTCCCGATTTTTGGGTTTCCGTTTATATCTCAAAAACGGTGCGTCGCAGAGGAAAACTTTTTTAGAATAAGTAAAAGCTCATAAAATTATCTACAACTTTTATTCTATACATAATTTTGGAAATCCCAACCGTTTTTGAGTTATACGCTCCAGAAATGTCAATATTTTCGAAAAAAATCATTTTACCTCACATTTTTCATCAAACATTCCTTCATATCGTCTAAAATATTCATCCAAGAAAGAAATTCATTTGAAAAAAGTTGTAAATAATTTAATTACCTTTTAGAATATATATACATATGTAAATAAATCTCTAACCAGTAAATATTTACAGCAATTTTAAGTTTTTTCGTAAAATGTCGTCATTTTCAGAAAAAGCTGTTTTTCTTACCAAATTATTAAGACGGGTTTTTTCTTCATGGGAAATTCCTTATTAATTTTAGCACGCAAGAAAGCAGGTAAGTTGTTCTCGAACAGATGATTAGTGGGATTCATTTTATAATCATTATTATTGTGAAGGGAGGTTAGTCGTCGGAGATGCTACAATAACGTGCTATGATGCTGTTCGAGTTGGTGAAAAGGCAATGAATGCGATAGTGGGCTTGACATACTCAGACATCAAGTTGTCCCGCAAAGATCGGGCATTCCCAATGTCTTCTGTCAGCTCGTCGATAAAAATTCACGATGAAAAGGTTGCAGTTGACCCAACATTGCTGTTTCAGCGGATGTGTATAAGCAAACGATCAGATGAGGATTTGATGAATTTCTTTGAGTATGAGATGGCCCCATTTCTCTTGGCACTTTTCAATGAAAGTGGGATGCGAAAGACAACTAAATCTGTTCTGTATAGCTTATTCGAGCCTACCAAAAAAACTGTTCTACTGTCTCAGATGAACATAGTTGTGGACGGAGGATTTCTACTACACAGAGTAATTTGACAAAAAGATGCCTCCGTTGCCGCAATTTGTGATCGTTATATCACCTATGTCAACCACCACTATCCTGGAATGACTCGCACTGTGGTATTTGATGGGTACGCAAACCCAGCCAATAGTACGAAATCACAAGAACAGATGCGACGATTCAGACTGAGAAGGTCAGCCGACATCAATTTGACATGGAACAAATCAATACCCGTTAAACAGGAAGATTTTTTATCCAATCCTACCAACAAAAGTAACTTCATCTCCTTACTACAGACAAAGTTTCGGGAGAATGGGATACAGACTCTTCAGGCCACCGATGATGCTGACGTCCTTATCGTGAAGATTGCTGTGGAACTATCCTTTCACAACTCTGTGGCTGTCTTTGGTGAGAATGTGGACCTCACTGTCCTTTTGATTGCTTCCACTCCTCCCACCTAAGATATTCTGCTGCTGAAACCCGGGCGAGGGAAAACCAAAACAATGGCACTGTCCACCCAAGAGATGCAGCATCGTAGATTTGAACACATCATATTTTTACATTCATTTACCGGATGCGATATAATGTCTGCAACTTTCATGAGAAGCAAGGCGGGCTTTTCAAAATTGTACTTGGAGTCAAAAATGATCAAGCAAGCGGCAATGATCTTTTACAACCCCTCCTCCACTCACGACGAGGTTGAAGAGGCTGGAAATAAATGCTTCCTGAAATGGTATGCGGCGCCAAAAAGACAGACCTTCCTTAACCAGTACCGCTTCCAGTCGTTCACAAGGTCCGTGGCAAATATGAAGCCTGACATCAGTTCCCTCCCTCCAACAGAGAGTGCAGCTAAACAGCATTTCCGGCGGACATACCACCAAGTTCAGCAGTGGCTCGGGATTGAGCTGTCCCCTGAAGAATGGGGGTGGAAAAACGCAGGAGACACCCTGGTGCCAATTACAACAGAAGATCCTCCAGCACCGGAGGTCCTTCTGAAAATGATATTTTGCCGCTGCACCAAGGATTGTGCAATTGGCAAATGTGGATGCCAAAAAGCAATGCTGACCTGTTCTGCAGCGTGCCTTCACTGCCAAGGGAGATGCCTCAATAGCGTGCCTGTTGCCGAGGACGACGATGAAAACGACGTAGAGCCCTTTCAGCAAGAACCATCCACCACTGAGAATGACGATGCCATGGATGAACAACGCTTGCCAGGACCCTAACGTCCAAAGAGGATATGATAATGTGAATCCATATAAAGTTGAGAGTGTAACATGATGTTATTGAGAACAGTGCCAAGGGAAATGGGGCCAACTCATACTCAAAGAATTTCATCAAATCCTCATCTGATCGTTTGCTTATACACATCCGCTGAAACAGCAATTTTGGGTCGACTGCAACCTTTTCATCGTGAATTTTTATCGACGAGCTGACAGAAGACATTGGGAATGCCCGAACTTTGCGGGACAACTTGATGTCTGAGAATGTCAAGCCCACTATCGCATTCATTGCCTTTTCACCAACTCGAACAGCATCGTAGCACGTTATTGTAGCATCTCCGACGACTAACCTAATCACCCTTCACAATAATAATGATTATAAAATGAATTCCACTAATCATCTGTTCGAGAACAACTTACCTGCTTTCTTGCGTGCAAAAATTAATAAGGAATTTCCCATGAAGAAAAAACCCGTCTTAATAATTTGGTAAGAAAAAACAGCTTTTTCTGAAAATGACGACATTTTACGAAAAAACTTAAAATTGCTGTAAATATTTACTGGTTGGAGATTTATTTACATATGTATATATATTCTAAAAGGTAATTAAATTATTTACAACTTTTTTCAAATGAATTTCTTTCTCGGATGAATATTTTAGACGATATGATGGAATGTTTGATGAAAAATGTGAGGTAAAATGATTTTTTTCGAAAATATTGACATTTCTGGAGCGTATAACTCAAAAACGGTTGGGATTTCCAAAATTATGTATAGAATAAAATTTGTAGATAATTTTATGAGCTTTTACTTATTCTAAAAAAGTTTTCCTCTGCGACGCACCGTTTTGAGATATAAACGGAAACCCGAAAATCGGGACCTTCCCCCCCCCCCTCCCCCCCCGAGCTCACCACCTAGACGTCAGGACTTTTAGTATGTTCACACCCTAAGCACCCTAAACAAGTCCTGAAAGAATCGCTTAGGTTCCTGCTCACGCACTCTACAACTCCTTCCTTTACTGGACTAACTGTCGATTTCCCGAAAATAAAAAAAAAAAAAAAAAAAAAAGAGCCTTAAGTACCTAATACTGGGAAGAGTCTGAAGATCAAAGGAGTTGTCATTAATAACATAAGATACGCAGATGATACTGTATTACTAGCTGACGGTATCAATGTCCTCCAAGACCTACTAAATCTTGTTAATAGTGCTGGTGAGCCACTTGGCCTAACAATCAACGTCAATAAAACTAAATGGATGACATTTGGACGACCAGATCACTCTGAATCAGTGATACAGTAAAATGGTTGCAATGTCGAAAAGGTGGAAAGATTTAGATACCTCAGCAGTATTCTCAAGGAGACTCTTGACCCAGATGTAGAGGTTAGATGCAGAATTAAAGCAGCAAGGACTGCATTCATTAAAATGAAATCACTCTTCTGCATTGACAATATCAGCTTAAAACTGAGGCAGAGAATGCTAAAATGTTATGTGTGGTTGATCTTGCTCTATGGATGTGAAACATGGATGTGAAACATGAACAGGCTTTTGAAATGTGGCTTCACCGGAGAATGCTCAGGGTCCCATGGACCGACATGATCACCAACACAGAAATTCTCAGGTGGACTAGAGCAGATAGAGAACTGCTTACATTCATAAAAATTTCATATCTGGGTATATACTTCGAGGGGAGAAGTATCACTTGCTCCATTTAATATTGAAAGGCAAGATAGAGGGTCGCCGAGGGCCTGGTAGGAGACAAATGTCTTGGCTGCAAAATATACAAGAAGGCATTAGAAGTGTGGAGGAGCTATTCCGGGCAGCGCAAGACAGAGAGACATTTTCAAGAGTGATCGCCAACGTCAAAAAACTATTTCACTACAAGCCCAAAACATCCACAAAACATTAAATATGGAAACAAAACTATTAACAATAAGAAAACCATATGAATACAATACATCAGGGGTCACCAAATGGCAGACCGCGGCCCGCCGACCTATTTTGTGCGGACCTTGTGTTAACAATACAAAATATTTAACAAATGTAACTTTGAACATCAATCTTGATAATGAACGCCTGCACTTCCCTAATTTAAAACAAATCAGCAGTGACACCAAGCTTGACGTCGGCCAATACAAGACGTTTGGAAGAGTTTCGGAAGAGTTTTGGATAAAATTTGTTTGTGCTTATAAAAACAGACCCCAAGTGAAAGTAATTGGTGACCTCTGCAATACATGTCTCCTTATTTACAACATAAACAATAAACTCGTACATACAAACGTTCAAAGTACACAAACACTTTACACAACAACATACATTTAAACACCATTCACACTAACTATGGTAAACAATCCATTGGTTATGAGGGGGGCAAGTTATATAATTGCATCTCAAACGACATTAAAAACGAAAAACAGCTGGGTAAATTAAAAAAAAAATTATTAATGTTTATTCTTGATAAACAAAGTAATGACATAGAATAGCACTGTATTGTTATATTTGTTTAATGTGTTTAATTATTTCTAGTTAAATGAATGAAAATGTAATTTTCTTTTTTACTGAAATAAAAAAATAAATATATATATATATATATATATATTATATACTTGTACTGTGCCTATTCACATCTTTAACCCTTAGTTTATTATGTTATGTAAATGTAATATAAACTTATTATTATAGTCCTTTACACAACTTATCTATTATAATGCATATATAAAAGCCTTCAAATAGAAAGGCAGATACATCATTAAATTACTCCCAGCGAGGGATCGTATATCGTTCTAGTATCTTCTGTCTTTTTCCTGTTCAAACAAGACGCACGGGAAGGAAGACGACCAAAGTCGATGACTTCAAAACCCTTGCTGAGACTAGTTTTTCAACACTCTTTCCTTGTACTTCCACGGAATATTATTTTAAAAAACTCCTCTTTTCGAAAATAAAACACAATGTAATGTAAAATTCAATAAACACTTTAATTCGATAATGATAACAAGTACAAATTTAATAAAATCAGAAGATTGACGTCAGACACGGGCACGTAAGGTGCAAGAAAAATACTATTCTAATATTCTGACTCTGACCATCTTAGCAGAAAAGTAACTTAGATGGAAGGCAACTACGTACCATAAAGTGTTTAAAATGTTTTGATGTTCGCTCTGATAATGGAAAGATAATAATATCATTGTTGTGTAATAAGCAAAGGTTGGATTATATTACACGTTAATTCCAAGATAATAATCCCACAACCAGACTGCCGTTGGTAAAAAAATCAGGTGTTCTTTTTTTGCTTTGCAAGTGTACTGTGTATTTAGCAGACAAAGGTTTAAACCTGAAAATGTTACCTAGAAATGAATTCTATAATATAAACATACTCATATTTGCATGGTTTGGCCGTCGTAGGTAACAAAGTTGTTTCTGGTTTCCAGGTCTCTTATCTCCATGATGTCCGTCTTCAGACGGATTTTCATAATTTCCCTCCAAATGGCGACTCGGTGATCGGGATTCAGGATGCCCAGTCTCATGAGAGTGTTGTCGTTCATCCTGATAAGGGCACGGCCAGTGATGTCGTGCTGAAGCAAAAATACTAAATAATTAAATTAACAAAGTATTGTCCATTACAAAGCAAAAGCAATGATTCAGGAATCTATTGTAGTTTTGATGTAAAAAAGAAATCTAAGATATAAAACTATTTTTTATTCTACGGCTGAAACTAAATAATTTTAAAAAATTAAAGAAAATTTTTTTTGTTCTAAATGACACTCCACTTGATGTGTCCAATTGATATGAGCTTATTAAAGTTATGTTTTTGGAAAATATTCGGAACAAACGTCAACGGTTATGTAACGGGATTGTGTATGTTATCTTTACTTTAAAAAACAGCCTACGTTTTTGAATAGTTTGTCTGGCAAAGCAGGGTTTGTGTAGCGGGCTTGTGTATATTGTCTTAATTTTAAAAGTTTTACCAAAAAAAAAAGTGCGTATTAACCGTTGACGTTTGTTCCGAACTGCAAACAGAGTGATTTGACAGTGTGAAAGCAAATTTTCAATTTACGTAAATAAAATTAAAAATGTAACATTTTCAACCTCTCCGAATGCAAATAGTTGTCTTTTATGGTAATTAAGAAGAATCTAAAAGTTTCATCAAAAAAAAGTGCGTATTAACCGTTGACGTTTGTTCCAAACAATTTTTTTTATCGTGTATAACTTTACTGTGTATATTGTTGTTTTTACTACTTGTTTTTAATACTGTCTGGCAATTATTCATTTTTAGTTGTCAATAATTTGGTAGTGCTGTCATCACGAATAGTGTTGTCAGTTGTTGTACATAATTTGACATTTCAATTTACTTTGTTGCCGGTAAATTGACCCCAAATGAGTGAAAAAAACAATAAAAAAGGAGAAATATATTGCCCCTTGAAACATAATGCAAAAGTATTTTTCCCAATAAATTGATTATTCTACGTAAGAGTTCAAATGTGTGTCGATATTCACAGAAGATGAAAGAATTGAAACTTGCAAATATTTTGAAACCAGTTTTTTTATTAGTATCTATAGCAAAATTTGTACATGTATTTATAAATTATATTATATTAAGGTTATATAAAGTAAATTTTTTTTTTTTTCAGTCCTCCTCACTAGGGTTTTCTGTTCTGAGGCGGCCTGTAGTTTTTCCACATTTGTATTTAGTATCCAGTTGTCTTTACATAGTCTTCAGTATGTTTAATAGTTCATTTTCACTTTGTTCTCTCAACCATATTTTTACTTTTGTTTTAAATTGATTTATTTCTGTTATTTTTTTTGTTTGAGTTGGTAGAGCGTTGTATTTAAATCATGCACTCCACTATGTAAAATATCGAAGGATGGAGTTCAAAATCGTGTAGACAGTTATAGATAAAAGAACCGTCTCCACATCGGTTTCCGGTAACAACCCATTTCAGTTATCAACCATTGTGTGACGCCTCACAAGAGAGCCCCTATCTCTATGGTGTAAAGACATAGATGCTATATCACCACTCTATTGGGTAGCTCGGCTGTCCAAAAACCAAACATAGTATATGCGTCGTATAGTTCCCATATAGGATAAGTCAACTTGGATGAAATGATGGCAAACTTTTTTTTTTTCAATTATGTATACCTTTTAAAAATAAAAACTATGAACATTATTTATTTTGTGTGCTAAACATACGTCGTTCAACAACAAAGAACATGAAATAAATAATTTTCTAGGGCAAAAAGTTGTAATTGAGCAAAAAAAATTGTTAGTTAACATTTCACCCAAGCGGACTTATTGTATATAGGAAATATACGACTCATATATGACATTTTCATGGAACACCAAAACGAGATTAAGATTGCCAAATAACTAATCTACTTTTCTTAAATTTAACAAGTATTTTGCCTTGAATTTTTACAAACTTACACATAATCGATAATGTAAAGAGAGACTACGGTTTTAGTGTGAAGTATGTTCTAACTGGGAATAATAGTAAACATTAAAAAATAACCCTTTAATCCAAGATAAGAACCATTTCGTTAAATAGGACTTTAGGTTCTTAGTTTGAGCTTCTTAAAAAGAAACTTCGTTTCTGGTACCTATTATGCGGATTGTGTGGTAGTCGTAAGTAAAATTTTACCAAAACAACTTATTTGAAAGAGAGAGATTGAGAGATCATTCAAAATCAAGAATATTTAGAAAAAACCCTTACATTTCGAAAGTTTTCAGAATAGGTTGTGTAATAGTCGCTACAATGTCTTCTAAGCCATTTTTGAACATCCACTATCGTCCAAAGATATACTGCTTTAGGCCTTGCCGTCTTACTCTAAAAATATGACAAAAACACGGTTAAAACATAAGAATGGAGAAATGTGCATTATTTTAGCAATCATGATAGCACACAAATATAACGCAATTTTTATTGTCTACCTTTGGTTTCGAAATATGAGGCGTATCTTCAACCATCCTGATTTAAAATTAACGCTGGGATAAAACCAAGTAGCGAAGGATCTTGGTATATCTCATAATGTTGTGAAAACAACGAAGTAAGGGGTTATAAAAATATCACAAAAAACTTTTCAGATCAGTTCTCGTACGACCATAAATAGATGTAATGACAACGAACAAACGTCAAATTGCGTCAAACGTCAAATGTCTATAGCATCTCCCACACGCACACTTCGGAGCGGCCGAGTCCCGCGCCACGGAGCGGCCGAGTCCCGCGCCACTTTAGGCCGCCGCGCAGAAAAGTAAAGACCGATATGTTTACAGCGCAGTTCACCGTGAGACTTTTCTGCGCGGCGGCCTGAAGTGGCGCGGGACTCGGTCGCTCGAAGTGTGCGTGTGGGAGATGCTAATGTCGTCAAACATTGAAAATGAAAACATTGATACCGCTCAACAAAAATACCGCTCACCATTGGAAGCAGCATCTGCCATCTATGAATTTTAAGCCCAACTAATAACTAATAAACCAGGTATAATAAATGACCTTTTGCAAGGTAAAACTCCCCTCTGACTGGACTATTACAGGAATCTGTAATATAATTTATAAAATATCTGCGTCATTCCTCTACAGATGGCGCAATCTTCATTTGATTATGCCGATTGAGCCACGTTGGAAGTTGGAGTTTTGACCAAAACCAACCAAAACTGTCAGAATTTTTGTCGGCATTTGATGTTTGGTGATTTTTATAATACATTTTAAGGAGGTAGGTTTATTCTTTTAATTTGAACAACAGTAAAATACACGAATCTGTTAATTTTATAGGAAATTGTTTTTGAATATTCCCGTGCAATTTGAGATCAAAAAGATATGTGATGTGTTGGTTTTTGGCCGATGATGTGTCAACAAAACAAATAAATCTTTTTGATAACATATTTTAGGTACTCATTTCATTTTATAATATTTCTAGCAAGTTATATTTCCATTATGGTTTGTTCAACATTCTATTTACATCAAACGAACATAACGCCAAAGTTGTCATAATATCTAAAGTCGTGATGTCATCACCCAGATAATTGAATATCTTCTAACTGATTTCGAAGCCCGTTCTGAATGTATGATACTTGTAGATTAATGTTCATCCCAGAATTTAGTAAGTGTCGGGTCCATTGACTTGTTGCCATTGATATAAATACAATATCTATATAAATATTGTACTGGATGTCAAAGTTTATGTAAGGTTAACTTTAGCGCAATTGATCGGCAACATTTGCGTGTAAAAGCGCATTTTTAGTACACAATATGAAATTATGTTTATTTGTTTTTCAGTAAAGCAACCCTTCAAGATGAAGGTGAAGGAATTAGAAAGCACGGTGAATGTGGCGTGGTCTCCACAGAACTTTAGCCCTGTGATGCTGGCCACAGGGTCCGCTGCTCAGCATGTGGATTCCTCCTTCAGTTCCAGTGCTTCCCTGGACGTCTACTCCATGAATCTGGGGGATCCGGGCTATGAGATGGAACACAAGGTGTCTCTACCCAGCGAACACAAGTTAGAGACATTTTATTTTATCCAATTCTTTATCACTCATACGACATTACATATGTCTGGTAATGTTGTAGGTAGCTTGAAAACAAGCTTATGGGTCCGAGGGGTTAAAGATAATGAAACTTTATATCTAGAGTTTTACATGAATAAGTAAGTTTAGAAATCATCTGTTATAAGCTTCTAGCATCTGCTTTCTTGATTACTATGTAGGTATTTAAAAAAAATATTAAAAAAATATTTTGTATGCTTAATATTCCTTCCCTTCTCCAACATAATCTTATAGTATAAAGCCGGGAATACACATGACAGTAGCTGGCACACTTGCATGCAAGCTCCTTGCACATGCCAGCTACTATCATGTGTATACGCTAACTTGCATGCCTGTAACTGCCATGCAAGTAGATAGCACAACATTTGATTTTTAGGCAGCTACTGGCATGCAACATGAGGGAGGGGACGTGTGGGGGCTATGAAACTGGCATGTGTGAACGTCGCGACAGGTACGGGCATGCCAGTAGCTGACTTGTTGTCGCCGTGGGCGCACGTTTTGGTTTGTTTTTGTGTTTGTTTTTTGTATTCACCATGTCACGATGGGGAGATGAGAAAACAATACAATTTATTAATTTGTATAGAGGATTCGAATGTCTTTGGAACCCCAATAATTCTCTTTATAAAAATAAAATAGCCTTCTTCTTTATCAATCTTATATGCCTATCTTCTTTTACTCTTCTTTTTTTCTCTCATTAAATTAGACACACATTGTACTGCCAATTGCAATACGATGATATTTAATTCACTTTGTGAATGTGAATGTTTTCCATTGCTAAAAAGCTTGAGAACTGAGTGACTTGAGACACTTACTGTCTCGTGACTAGCTTATGTATACGTCTTGCAAGTTACAGGCATGCAAGGACGCAAATTGCATGCAAGTTTAACTTGCATATGTATCCACATTGTTCCAGTAACTTGTACATGCCATTAACAGGCATGCAAGCTACTGTCCCATTTTACAGGCATGTGTATTCTTGCCTTTAATACGCTAGCGTCTGTACGGTTGAAATTTAAGAACTCGACTTCGATTACATATCTGACACTTTTAATGACTTTTCAAAGGAGATTCTGAGTTAATTTCATTCTGAGTTGACCGGTCTTCAATAATTTCATAGCCAAATGTATCCTGCTTTCGATAAATTTAAGTTGCAAATGTATTAAACAATTTAAAACAAATAATTTTAATAAACTAAACATATCGACCTAGACTATTGCAAATGTTTTATTAATTACACAAATGTCAACAGACTATTCACAAATGTTTTATTATTTATGTATTGAACCGCTTACTCGTTAATACGGAATATTTTTTATTCAAACAGTTAGATTTAGCTTTATTATTACGAAAAGTGAGAAAAAAATGTGCAAAAAATATGCATTTAACATTTTAATTTTGTTTAAATAATACACTTACGCGGTATACGTCATTTTTATATTTATCATTTTTATTAAACATTTCATAGACAATCAACCAATGCTGCCAATCATAGACAAAATATTATTGCCATATAAAACAATAATTTATTCACGCTATGAAGTGAATGCATTGTTGATAAGTTTGTACCTGTATTTATAACAGAAGAAAATGGAAAGAAAGGTATTAAAATAATTATACATACCCTTTAAACAAACCCTGCTTTGCCAAACAAACCATTCAAAACCTGGGATGTATATCTAAATGATGGTGACATGCAGCTTTTGCAGCTTGAACCTCAAACTATTAATGTTAATATTAATTTGAAGTACGTACTTTTTTGTATTTATTTTGACGAGAATTTATTTTATAATATCGGTACTTCCGACAAATGTCATATTTGATTGTCTATTGGCTAAAAAAGGAATATTCTGTATTATCCGTGCAAATATGTGTCTCGAACTTTGACAACACGAATGTTCCGTATTATCCGTGAGGTGGACTACATGCGTATTTACCAATGTTTTCACCATAATAACTGCGACCTTTTTACCCAAATAACACTTCCTATCTACAATTTATTTTTTTAATGAAAATCACAAAAATCACATTGTCTAAGAAATATATGTATTACAAAAAAACATACGCGCAGTTTATTGATTATATACTTGTATTATTTATTTCAGATTCCAGAAGTTGGTTTGGTCATCAAGTGGAATCCTGGTTGGGGGCTGTGATGGAGGCTTATTGGAATTCTATAATGTCGATAACTTAATAAAGAAAAAGGAAGCTCGAATTGCATCAAACACCAAGCACACAGGTAAAACCATAAATAACATTTAGTGATATTTGAAAGACTGCTCTACAATAACTTTTGATGATTATGCAATCTTTTTCAGGATCTGTTTCTTCTCTGGATTTGAATCCGTTTCAAAACAATCTCCTTGCTTCCGGAGCATCTGAAAGTGAAATATACATATGGGATTTGAATAACACTAGCACACCAATGGCTCCGGGTAATAAATCTCAGCCCCTAGAAAATGTGCAGGCGGTGGCATGGAACAGACAGGTAAGCAACACTTGTTCCACCATCCCATCCCATCAATATCACAGTTATCCCTTAACCCCTGGAATGCCAGCGTATCTTTATTTTTACTTTTTGGTACAAGAACAACTCTTGAACACCTTTCCTCCTAGCCTGTCGACAGCTCAAAATCAATTTTTTAAAGTTTTTTTTTATTTTTCTCAGAATAACTGATAGCTTTTATTTTTCTCAAAATAACAGATAAACGATAATAAATAAATTTTCTTTCAAGCTGGTAGGTTTTTTTTAAACTTTCTTTCATCATTTAGGTAGGTTGGTACCATAACACAACACTTTCATGATATAAAATTATTGCATAAATAACAAACTGGTCACGAGGCATGAACGTTATGCTGCCTTCAAAATAGGCATACCGGAAAATTACTTCCACTTTTTCCTGGACCCCACGATCTGGCCTGAAAACGTGGCCTTCAATGAGTGGTCATTTCGGAGACCACGACCCCAAACTAAGACGGTCGATACGACGTCCGAAAAAGATAAACATTAGTGGAGTATACCAGAACGTTCGAAGTCTGAATAATAAAATTATCGACTTCATGACAAACGTAATGTGCCAGAAACCACTTCTGATTGCTCTTACCGAAACTTGGCTAACTTCAAGCACCTTTTTGTCGGAACTATTCGAAAACCTATACCACGTCTACAGGAAGGATAGAGGCAGTCGCGGAGGAGGGACTCTCCTAGCCCTCCGAGCTGACAGCCACTCACACGCGGAAAGAATGGACTGCATGGAAACCCAAGGTGAAGATTTATGGGTGAAAATATCGCATAGAAATGTCATCATTTATATATGTGTTGTATATTTTCCTCCAAATACAACATCTGAACAGTATCAATTATTTTACGACAAAACTATAAGTGAAAGTGTAAAGTTACAATCAAAAAATATTATTATTTTCGGGGATTTCAATTTTCCCTCAGGGAAAAACCCAATTGAAGTTTTCGATTACTTTTGTTCTTTTTATAATTTAACACAATTCAACACTGTTTATAACATAAATGCACACATGTTAGACTTAGTATTAAGTAATATAAATTCTAAAAATGCTGTTATCTGCCGCCATGACTCCCCATTAGTCAGAGAGGATATTCATCACCCTTCACTTTCATTCACGTTCGATTACACAACTCAATCACATATACAAACAGACACATTGCCTCCAGACATAAACATGGGTTGGATTTTCCACGAAAGCTCAGATAATACACTTAAGAATGCCTTAGAACAACATCACTGGAATCATTACGATTGCCTTGACGTAAATCTAGCTGTCGAAATGTTTTATGAACAGCTCAATAATATTTTCAACATTTGTTTTAAGAAAAGATCTACACGTATGCTCAAAGATATTAGACAATATCCGAAATGGTTTAATGGGGAAATCATTCACCTCATACGAGAAAAAACTAAAATGCACCATCTTTGGAAAAAAACAAAATCCGAACATGCCTTAGCCAACTTTAAAACTTTGCGAAAATCAATTTTTTTTATTTATTTTTTTTTTTTTTATTATTTTTTAGCATATAAAATATAATGTACATTTAGATGATGTATTAATTTGCTTACATGTTCATATTCAAATATGTTATTACCACTCTTCCATGGAAGCGTTAGCTTGTGTCTGGAAGAGTAGTGTACATTTTTTAATGCTATATTTAAGTTCTTAAATTACAATGTGAATGTAAAAAACAATAAGTTGTAAGTTCGGTGATATGTAATTATAAGTATGTATCTACTATCAAAACAATTTTACTGTTTGGATAATGTGTCTAGAATTATTGTAATTAGTTGCTAAAAACAATACAAAATTTAACTTATTTGAAGAATGGAGTATCACTTGGAAACTGAGTTATAAGTAGATTAGATTAGTCGGAAACTGTTTTTTTTTTTTTGAGATTATCTTTAAAATATTTTTTTACAGTGTTTATTAATTGGATTTTATCATTAATTTTTCTAATTTCATCCGGTAATCGGTTGAAAATAAGTCTTCCTTGATAAGTATAATAATTTTGTGCAAAGGAAGTGTTTAATTTTGGGCATGAAAAAATATATTTATGTCTAGTACGGTTTTCAGTTATAAATTGATATTTTTCTTTTTCTTTTATAATTTGAATCAATGCATTTCTATTGTATAGATTTTTGAAAGATGGTACTTGGAATTCCTTAAATAATTGATCCGTTGGGTAGTCAGAAGGTTTTTTTAATATGATTTTAATTATTAGCCTCTGCACAACTTCAATTGGGGAAAGATTAGTTTTGTATGCGGATCCCCAGCTAATGATAGCATATTGTAAAGTTGATTGAACCAAAGCGTAATATATTAGATATAAGTTTTTTACAGATAAAAAATTTCTGATTCTTAAAAATATATAAATCAATTTTCTAATTTTTTTTACAACTTGACAAATTTGTTCATTCCATTTCAAATTTTTATCGATAATGACTCCTAAATATTTGATTGTGTTTGTTGTTTTTAATATTGTGCAGTTTTGGATACAATAATTTTTACTATGTGTTTTGGAATTATCATGGATGATGATGTCAATGTTGTTAGGGGTATCATTTTTGTGTATTGCAAATGGAATTACAAATGTTTTATCACCATTTAGTGATAGTAAATTTACGTCGAAGAAATTCTTTAAAATATTTATGTCTTCAGTGGCTTTAAATGTTACTTTTTCCCAAGTTTTATCGCTAATTATTAGTACCGTATCATCGGCGTATGAAGTAATTTGGCCATGTAGTGGTTGAAAAAAAATGTCATTAACATATATGGTGAAAAGGATTGGTCCGATTACTGTACCTTGAGGGATTCCAAAGTCTGATATTTCTTTATCGCTATTAATCTGATTTATTATTATGACTTGCGGTCGATTTTTTAGGTAGTTCGAAATCCATTTAATTGCATTGTCTTTTATACCTATATTGTTTAGTTTTTTTAGTAGAATCTCATGGGATATACTATCAAAAGCTTTTCTGAGATCAATAAATATACCGGCACATTTTTCACCTTTATCCAATGATTCATTGATGTATGAGGTTACATTAGCAATAGCATCTTGTGTGCTGAGTGACTTTATAAAACCAAATTGGTTTTTGTGAAGAATTTTATTACTTTCTAGGAAACCGACCAATTGGTTTTTCACAATTTTTTCAAAAATCTTTCCAATGTTTGAGATTAGACAAATTGGGCGATAGTTAGTTACTTGTTGAGGATCTCCAGATTTATAAATAGGTGAAATAATTGTATTTTTATAGTTTGTCGGAAATATTCCCTCTGTTAAACTTAAGTTTATCAAATGAGTAATTGGTTTTACCAAATGAATTTTCATGGATTTTAGAAAATGTACTGTAATAAGGTCAAATCCGGGAGACGAACCTCCTTTCATGCCTTCTATTATTTTTAAAACTTCACTTTCTGAGGTTGTTTCAAATTTTGATAAATTATTTTGATTTTGTACATTTTCAATCGTTTGTTTTTTCGGGTTAAAAGATTTATTGATATTTTTCGCAAGATTTTTTCCTACATTAGCAAAAAAAGAATCAATCAAGCAATCAAACGGTTAATTGGTCAGGCCTACACTGAATTTACACGTGAGGCCGAGAACAGTATAATAACAGACCCAACTCGATTTTGGTCTTACACTAACGATAAACGCCGCGGTTGTGACAAACTTAACCACATGGACTACAAAGACAATAAATACGATGGATCTTCTGAGATCGCCGCAGGTTTCGCACACTATTTTCAATCAGTATTTAGCGACAATATCCCCAAACTTGACATATCCTCTATAGCTTCATCGTCATTTAATTCTTTACCTGTACAAATTCATGAAATTAACGATGACGATATTATTACAGCTTTCCATAAGCTAAAACCTAAATACTCCGTCGGCCCAGATTGTATTCCACCTATAATCCTCAAAAGATATGCAAGTTATTTTATTCAACCTCTAAAACATATTTTTAACCTATCACTTCGCAAAAATATCTTTCCGGAAATGTGGAAACTAACGAAAGTAACGCCTATACACAAAAAAGGAAAAAAGTCAGAAATAGATAATTACAGACCTGTAGCTGTGTTGTCAGCACCCGCAAAACTTTTAGAAACCATAATTTATTCACAGATATATAACCAAACAAAACACGCACTCACCGAAAATCAGCACGGATTTCGTCCCACACTATCACCTTCAACGAATCTCATGAATCTCACCACCTATATTAATAATTCATTTGAAAATCTTGTACATGTTGATGTGATTTATACAGACTTCGAGAAAGCATTTGATAAAGTCGACCATGATATTTTGTTAAAAAAATTAAGTGACATCGGATTCTCTCAGAATTTCCTCGCTTTTGTGGCTAGCTACTTACGCAATCGTCGTCAGTATGTCAGTTACGGACACCATCTCTCTCACCAATACAAAACTAACTCCGGGATTCCCCAGGGATCGAATCTAGGACCCCTTCTCTTTCTCTTATTCATCAATGACATTGGCAACACCATAAACCACTCAAAATATCTCCTTTTTGCTGACGATATAAAACTTTTCAAAGCAATCAAAAGTTACATCGATTCCATTCTTCTGCAGAACGATCTTGATTCTCTCGTCAAATGGTCGGAACTGAACAACTTACCCTTCAGCATTCAGAAATGCAGTGTCGTTACATTTACAAGATCCAAAGATACATTCCTGTTCCCCTACCACATTAATAAACATAAATTAACACGTAAAAATGAGATTCGAGACCTTGGCGTAATTTTTGAAGCAAATCTCTCTTTCAAATCCCATATATCTGATATTGTCTCCCGTGCCAACAAAATGCTTGGATTTGTTCTTTGTAATTCAAGATCATTTACCAATGGAATCGCAATCTGAAGAACGTATGAAGCACTTGTTCGCAGTATCTTGGAATATAGCTCCATTATTTGGGCCCCTTCTGAGCAAAACCATATTCTCGAAATAGAAAAAGTACAAAAGAGATTCATGCGTTACCTATATATGAGGGAATATATGTACTACCCTTTCCTGTATCCATCCTTATTCTTAGCAGGAATGCTCGATCTTAATACATTAGAAGCCCGCCGAAAAATATTTTTAGGAAAACATTTTTTTAAGATAATCTCTGGAACTCAGGGGCGTGCACAGAAATTTTAGTGAGCTAGAGGGCTAAGACTGGAAAATACAACATTATTGATGTTGTTGTAGCTGAAAATGATTTTTATTTTATTTCGAAATTTCGATTTTTTGTATGAAGATTTTTTATTCAGGGTAGGCATACCTATAGGTATGCCTACGCTAGATAAAAATCTTCATACAAAAAATCGAAATTTCGAAAAAAAATAAAAATCATTTTCAGCTACAACAACATCAATAATGTTGTATTTTCCAGTCTTAGCCCTCTAGCTCACTAAAATTTCTGTGCACGCCCCTGCAGTGGAACTATACATAATCCACCTATTTTGAAAGAGATTAACTTATATGTCCCAGACAAGTATACTCGTGGAAGGTCCCATACCCTTTTTTATGCTCCAAAAGCGAGGACTTCTGCCTATCAGAACGCGCCAGTCAACAGAGCGACTGAACTGCTCAACGAGTCTGCATTGACCATTGACATTTTTAACGTAACCTACAGGCAGTTTAACAATTATCTTTTGACGTATGTCACAAAGTAGTGAAACTGACCTTTTTATGTGTTTTGCTATACTTTTTGTCTAATTTGTAATCTTCTCCATAATGTATTGGTGAATAACCGTTTTACGGAGAACATGAAAAATAAATAAATAAATAAATAACCAAATTAACCCATTGGCCACAAACCCCGACAGCCTGCCGGGTGTGCAACTCAGGTACTTAACCACAAACCCCGGCACGCTGACGGGCTAGAGTAGGTCCGCCAAAAAACGGAATACGAGCTCAACAATGACATTTTTGAATAAAATTTTAAATGCCGAACATTCTGTAGATAATTAATCATTCATTTAGAAGAATTGGCAATAAAATGTTTCTTATGTTTTTTCACTGATATTTGTGTTCCAAGTTTTGTATGCTGCCAGCCGCCATTTAATTTCTTCAAAATTGCGAGTGGTTCTAGGCTTTTGGTAGTGACCCTGAACGTCCCTGATTGCTTTGAGGACTACCATACCAAATTATTTTATTAGCCATTAGTATATATGCACGTAAAAAACAAAAATTATTATTGTTTGATTTATGAATAATATGTTTTTTTGTAACTTTTTGAATAAAAATGTGGAAAAAACTTACGAAAAAAGAGAAGGTTATATTTGTATCCTTATTTACACGCATTTCAATATATTTTTTAAATTTTATTTTAATGTTTTTCTTTACCTTAATCAAATATGTAAATAAATTTAAAGAAATTAATTTATTTGAATATATGGTTTAAAAGTTACAATAGATTTAGTACACCAATGCAGGTTTTCAATTTTTGGTACAAAATTAATTCAGTGGTGAAGGCCAATTTTTTTGCCCATTAATTCTGTGGCCAATGGGTTAATGAAAATGAATTTATTTTTATAGTAAGACATTATTTTAATATAACCCCAGGCTCTTACATTACTTTATTTTGACAGAGTGGGATCTTATAAACTTGTTGAAGTTAATTGTTGTGTTTTGGAACCAACAACGGATACTCCAGGAACTCACCACACTTGCCTCAATTTTATGGCATTTTGACCCTTAAAAAATTCCCCTAGTATGCTACATATATTTTATTCACTTAGCAAGGAAATAATGCGTCAAATTATTATTATTTTGTCATGATTTTGTCATTTGCAAATATGGATTTCTTATCTGTGAAATAGTGCATCGAAAATTCTATGTCAAATATCATAATTCAGATTTGAAAAGGTCGTACTGTATTTATTTAAAGGAAAACCTCATATGTATAACTTGTTTTTCATGTGAAAATGATAATTTAGATGGAATATATATTAAACCCTTTGGATTTATGTATAAATAATATTTTTGTATTTCTTCATTATATTTTAATTTATTTTATAACATTATAGAAAGTTTTTTTTTAAATCTTAATATGCTTATGATAATAATACAATTTTTATAAATGTATTAATTAACACATTATCTGGTCAAACATAGTTTTGATGAAAATAGTGGCAGCCTGCGCATGGCGGGCCATTCGGCATTTTAGCTTGGCATTTCAAGGGTTAAAGTAAAAGACTATTGTAGATTATGGTTCCATGCCAACTCAGAATCAGGTCAAATCAACACCTCTTTGAAAAGTCATTAAAAGCTATGAATTTTTTTTTTAACCGGTCACCAACTTAAGCAGATATATGCGTTAGAAATACGACAGCAGTCAAGTACAATAAGCGTGTTTATATTGACACGTACCTTTCTCAGTTAGCAGAGAAATTCCGTTTGCATGAGCTCTCATCATCATCTCAGGGTCCTGCGTGGGATAAAAAGAAAGCTACTATCTGATGTAAATAAAAGAACTCACATTAAACAAAATGTACTTGTTATTATTGACAAGCAAAAACATAATCTACATAAATACCTTTGTAAACTCAAAAAAAATGTAGAGAGAGAGAGAGAGAGAGATAATTCAGTTATTTTAGTAGAATCCACTCCAAATGATCATTCGTAGCTTGCCATAGTTAAAATGGCGCACCTCTTCTAACCTCAGCGACAGAGCTGCCGCTTCGCAAGCCCATGACACCGTGAAGCATCCAAGATTCCAGTCCATCCACAAAGGCCCGCTGATCACAATGCGTCCAATGGCCATCTTTGAGCATTGAAAGGATAGTTCTAGATTGTTGATGTCATTTTAGAAGCGCCTGCAATCTTCATCAAAGTTGTCCTCGGTGATATTGGATTGTACGTGGCTGTAAACACGCCCGACCAAAACATCAATGTATCAAGCTGTGATCAGTAAATCCCAATGGCTATTTATCGGTGGGTTGTTTGCCGCGAAATTACGAGCGTCAAGCAATATTTCTTCACAGCACTAATTTGAAGGTGTAGTCGCATAATATTGCAAATTTACACAATCATTTACGAGTATTAAAACTCCTTACAAATCAAACTTCCGACCAGTCCATTGTTATGTCATCACGTCACCCTTACAACCGTTTCTTCTTTTAAAACAATCGAGAAACGTCCAGGCAATTTGAATTTGTTATGAGTCGTTCCAACGAAATTAATAATACTCATTCTGAGCAAGAACTGACTGAATAAGAACCATGAAAATAATTACGTTACAATATGTCAATGCGTGCGTCTCCATAGAAATCGTTCTAACTCCGTAATACATAACAAGAATATTCTGTCATTTGCGCAATCTGACACATAATTTTTCCTGCAAAATTGCGGACCGGCGGCTCGACCCCATTGTTAATTTTTATTAAATATTTTTATATGAAATGATAAAAAAGTGAGGTTATAAAAGTGTTTAATATACATTTATACAAAGAATAAGTATTGTTGTTTACATAATCTGTGATTTTAGTACCATTTTCACATAAAAACATCATGTGAGTCGTTTTTACATTTTTTTAATGTTTGCATTCTAAATTTTAATATTTACAAATGTTAATATTTATTTGTAATACAATAATTCGAAAGCTTATTTTGTAACCTTTCTAAAACAGTTTTTACTATTCGGCTACTTTCAGAAATGTTTCATTTATAGAGCTTTAATAATAATTGTGAGCGGTAATAACACAAAGTTTTCGTAAAATGTCATTTCGGTTGAGACATCTCAAGCGAATATTCGCGAAAATTCGGAGGGGTTAAATAGCCCGTAATAACTTAACCTATTTAGCCAATTTTTTAATATATTTTTTTCATCACTTTTAACTACTTCACAAAGGAGGTGTTGAGTTGATTTCATTCTGCGTTGTCCGGTTACCGTACATTCATTCTGTACGTAAAATAATATTTCTATTGATTATTTTCAGGTTCAGCACATTCTAGCCTCCACTTTCTCAACTAGATGTGTGGTTTGGGATTTGAGAAAGAACGAACCAATCATTAAACTGAGGTTTGAAAAATATATAATTAAATATATATCTTAAAAAAAAAAAGTAAAATATAAACACAAAAGATGACAAATGTTATCCATCGTATTATTTATGACATTCTAACAACAGAATTTTTCTTTTAGCGATGGCCAAGCTAGAACAAGATGGAAGTCCGCTGCATGGCATCCATCAGTAGCCACACAGCTGTGCATAGCTTCTGAAGATGATCAGAGTCCAGTCATTCAGCTTTGGGATTTGAGGTACAAAAAACTGATACTAACCCGAACAATGATACTTTTTAAATCAATTGCCATTGATTCATTTTGTAATGTTTTGGTTATTCCGGCAGATTAGCAACATCTCCCTTGCTTACATTGGAGGGTCACCACAAGGGCATCTTAGCCCTTTCCTGGTGTCAACAAGATTCTGATTTACTTCTATCTGCCAGTAAAGATGGACGAGTTCTATGCTGGGATCCAAATAATAAATCTAATGTAAGTGTAACACTTTTGTAAATAGGGTTTTGCAAATCCCGCACCTTTTTTAAATTCTGCGGGATTGCACGATTTAATTTAGAAATCCTGTGGGATTTGCAGAATTTTTATTGGGGTTTCAAATTGAAATAATGCTGACATTTCATAAATTATATATTTTTTTATTATTTGGTATCAATTATCTTTGATACTTTTATAAAAAAGACCTTGAAAAGGTGACATAGTAAGTAAGTATTTTAATAAGACTTTAATAAAAAATATGAAAACAGCTGTTACTGATACGACTTTCCAGTCATTTTAGACCTATCATCTTTGTTACTGGTAATATTTTAAAAATACATTGAAAACATAATGTAATATGAATTTTTAGAAGATTTTGATAAATAATATTGTTACCCATACGTGAACGACCATTTTTGTGCACCAAAGCCCAGCAGGGGAAAATGCTCTCTGCTTTCACACTAGTCCTGCTGTCATCAAGAAGGTGTGTGCTAACTGAAGGTACCTCTCTCTGATACCTCCGTTCTTGAGAGGGACATCTTTTTCTTGAAAATCGATTACGGGTCTTGAAGTTTTGGAGCTTAAGATGCGGCTCTAACCTCTCTTCCTAACATCAAGTTCAGTTCCTCTTCCATAGTTAAAGATTAACCACCACTATTTTCATTCAACTTTCCGCAACTCGCAAATCAAAACAGCATTTTGGTGTAAATTTAATAGAATTTTTTTCAATCCCGCATTTCAAATATTGCTGAAATCCCACAGGATTGCGGGCTTGCAAACCGTAATTGTGACACATTTTTTATCTAAAAATATCATTTATGCTCACAATACTGTTGCCGACTTGGAAGACTTTATTGATTGATGATGTCTAATTTACCGGTCAGTGGCTGAGTAGGCATTGCGTTTGGGTCCCATCCAGGCGTCGCATGTTCGATTCCTCGGCTGGCCAAGTCTTCCTTCACGACACAAGCAACATTTTCCACTTACTGTGGTGGTAGTAGGAGATTTTCAAATATTGTCGAGTTATTCGTAACTTAGGAATGTTAGTCTTTCTTTTAAAAAAAATAAGAATTTGAGCGGTTAGTAGTCGAGTAGTTAAGGCTCTGCAACCGGGCCTGAAAAGAAGATGGAGAGATACGAAATTACGAATGTTAGAGGAGAACGGTAACATTTACAGCGACGAAATCGATGTGAAAATTGCGAAAATGTTTAATTAAACACGACCCGTTTAAAATAGAGCAAAAATCTCGCGGGCATTATCTTAAATAGCATTTAAAGAAACACTGTGAATTTTTTCATACATATAACTTGTAAAATAACTGAAACAAACGTGTTAATAATAATTTTTTGAGCATACTTCGCGATTTTTTTCTATCGAGGGAATTTTATATAATTTGCGTTTCGGCGCGGGCAAAGTCTAGATATTATCTTCAAGATTAACATATATTTTTTTAAGAGCTTTAAAACTTACCGTGTTTAAGGGAAATATGTAATAAATCGGTACAAATCCGGGCCCTTAAAAGCATCGGGTTCAAAACGACAAAGCTGGAGTTAATAAATGATCAATCCATATACCTTTGAATATCTTAATGTATCTACCTAAATTCTTTATTTTAGGTAGGTACATTAAGGTATATTACGCATTATACAATGTTTTTATAATCAAGCAAAGTGTAACTATTTCTTTAATTAAGATAAATGTATCATTAAAACACTTAGAAATGTTATTTATTATATATGTTCGTATAATTAGGCAAAATTATTTCGTTAAATAAGATAATTTATCCATAAAACTCTAAATTAATGTACTTAGAAATGTTGTATTATGTATTAAATATTAACCCCTAGGTCTCGGCCATATTTTGCCAGAGGGTCAAATAAATCTGTTTTGCAATAAAATTCAAATAAATGGAATATTTCTGAACGCATCTGAAAACTAAAAACTGTTTTTGAAAAGTGATAAAATATGCTTTAAAATTTTATAATTCAGAATTTTGTCGTAAATTTTGCTTCTTTTGTGGAAAACTTTTAGATTTGAATATAAAGCGTGAAGTTTTCTCTTACTAACACCGTTTAGATCATATTTCTCACCATAATAGTAAGGTAGACAACGATTTCTATGAGACCTATGTGAGTTGTTCCGGAATGCGAACAAATTAGCCTGAGCGGTTAAAACAATGATTTACAGACAAGCTGTCTTGTGACAGTTTTTTCGTATATATATTTTTAACCATTATCCACTGGAGCGACCACGCGAAATAAATAAATTTGCCCGATTGCTCGAGATTTCCCAGATCATTTTTTTAATTTTTGGCCAACATTAAAAAAATCATACCTTTGAATTTTAACATGGAGACATGAAAACTTATTATAGTGCTATATAGCGGATGAATTTACCTGTATTTTACAATTTATCTCATATTTATAGGATTTATAAAAAAAAAATTAAAATATCGTTAAGTTTATAATCGCGCGAATCCTGCGTGTTTTTTACTTTGAAACTGCCGTGAGGGTACTTATTCGAGTCAACATAGAATATTTTCGATTTCTGTATGTTGTCTGTGGTATACTTGATAATGAAAGGTACATATCTATGGAAAAAGAACTTAATTTTAACCGTAAATAGCTGATCAAAAATTCGGCAGGAAAAAATATTTTTTAAATTTATTTTTAACATCATTTAAAATAGTCTATGAAGTTCGGATTTGCGACATCTACGGTCATAATAGATAAAGGATTTCAATAGCTCCGTTTTAAAATGAATGGCTGGCCATGGAAATGTTTTAAATAATTACAATAAATGTTTTACGAATGGTAAGAAATTTTGGTCCAATTTTGGACCGCTATCAATCGCAGAAAAATAAAAGTGGTTCATTTTTCGACCATATTCGCTCCGGTGGTTATTATTCTATTTATAACCATTATTATTTTTCCAGGGTGGAGAGTTACTACTGGAAGTGTGCTCAACCGGGCAGTGGATGTACGACGTGTCCTGGTGCCCTAGGAATCCTAATCTTATTTCTACCTGCAGCAATGACGGCCGTGTTGGAGTATTTTCCATTAACGGTGGAACCCATCATCAACAAGTGAGTCGACCACAAAAGTTTAAATTCATGTGCAATGGACATTGATATTATATGAATTATATTTGACATACCATTCAAGTTTGCAAGATACACAACTCACTATCGAATTCTATTGCATCACTTCCAAAGATTAGCACTCTTCGCTCCAAAATAAGACAGATCGCTAAGTTAACCCTAAATCGCATGATGTAATTTGGTCATGTTGATGTTCATTTGATCAGCCTTCCTATTAGCCAGAAAATCAACTTCAAGTACAACTCTCACCGCAAAGTATCCCGAATGAAAGTATATACAGGGTGTCCGGGGGTAAAGTGCATTAACTTCGGGAAGTGATACATTATGGTAGGAGTAAAAAAGATAAATAACTTTTTCTGAAATTCCAACCTTTTTTTTCCCATACAAAAAGAGATACCTACTAAAAATCCTTAGTGTAAGGTAGCACTTACCCAAGATAGCTTGCCGGGCGCATTTGTTGCAACGTTGCTTGGTGTGATTTGGCCTGTATCCATGGAAACCGTTAGTACCTAAACAATAACAAGACTGAGAATTTGACGTTTATGCAGATCGTATGTTTTAAACCAAATGTAAAAAGATAATTGCACTTAAATAACAATTGAAGGCACGCTTTTAACGATTAAATTGTTATAAACTAATTGAACACTTAACTTATGTCGCTTATATCGCTTTTAACTAGTTTAAAAAATTTTCAAAATGTCCACCTTCAGCTTGTAAGCAAGCATGTAAACGTAAAGTAATATTATTATCAATTCGTACGTTGTGGCGTATTTCATTAATTAATGTTTGCCCGTTCTTTGTTGGTAAAGTAAGGAATTGACCAAATAATTCAATAACAAAATTACGGGGTATTTACACAATAATTCAATGATAAAATTACGCACAAATAAACACCATTTTTATAGCTAGGCAGGTTAGGCATGTCTACAAACAACTAAGTAAATAAAAGTAAGTCTGAAAAAAACACGCACTGAATGAAGTTGTTCTTTTGAGTTAGTTTTAATAAATACACACTAGGTAAAGACACATTAAATCCACAATTTTGACTAACAACAATAAAGTTTTTAAAGTGAAACATTACTACGCGAATAAAATTGTTACATTCGAATTCAACACTGACACTGAGCGCTTGGAGCGGGGATTCGGCAAAGTGTAAAATAATAATGCCGCCCGCACACGCCGGTCTAATTTTATCTTTTTACCAGAAAACTACCCCTAAAAGTTGGAATTTCGAAAAAAGTTATTTATCTTTTTTACTTGTACTATCATGTAGGATCACCTCCCGAAGTTAATGCACTTTGCCACCGGACACCCTGTATAATGAATATATTCCCCCTGTAACACAGATTTGGTGTATTTACAGCGTTTTAATAAAAAATAACATGTCAATATGTAAATTAACAGTGGTGGCTGGTGATCACAAAAATTGGTGGTTCGCTAAAAAGTTTTGTATATACTACCTAATAAAAATAAATTTGAATGAAAATATTCTACCTAACCGTTTGCAGACTACGCCGATCCCTTGCTTACCGACATCGTAGGTATTGTACACACATTTTTTTAAACAATTTAACGCACTCTGAAAATCTATTATTATAAAATAGATATTGACCCATTGGCATTTCATCGCGATTGTTGTCAACCGTTCGTTCTTAATTAAATCTTGCTTGTACTTGAGATAATTTAATCTCGCACACTTCTTTACAAATCATCGATCAAAAGTTGAACTAAACAGAGTAGATGTTAAATGAAAAACACGATATCGAAAATAATATGACACAAACGCGTCTCCGTTTAACATGCTAATGAACGAACTGTTCTTTTTGATGTGGTTGAAAATTTTCGAATGCTGTCCTACTTACGGTTTGGACTCATTTGAGAATTTTGCTACATTCTCGTGTAATCCTGTTAGCGATATTCAAAACAAACCACTGCTCAGAATATAGTGCGTAATATAGAGTGCGTCGCTCCTCCGCTCCTTACAGCTGGCCGCCACTGTAAATTAAGTGGATGTATCAACAAGAGGAAATAAATTACAAAAGCTCATGTTTCACAGGTATCACTTTTTGATATTTTTGAGGTTTGGCCACCTCTGGTTTCTAGAATATTAATAAAATGACGAGAAGTCATCGAACCCCACTTTTATGAATGGGCTAGTTAAGTTGTAATGGGTACTATAATAAAGATGTTATATTACAAGGATCATGTGAAGTCTGCATTCCAGGTGGCCACGACCAACAAGATAATGGACTCCTTCCCTGGCATGGAGACACTGCAGCAGGCACCCGTGACCCACACCGAGGTGGAGCCTTCGCCCCAGATCCTGCCCAGACCCCCACAGTGGACTAGGAGGCCTATAAAGGCTTCGTTTGGGGTAAAACTAATATCTTTCTAACCATGTCAAATCTTTACTTTAATAATTACTGTAGACCCGCAATAATTTGACAAATGTTTTGCAAGGCCGTGTCGGATGATCGAATTTGTCGGACTACTAGAGAGTACAGCCACCGACCCCTTGTAGTCTGGAACTTTTTTGAAAAGGAATACCTTGTAATCTGACAAATTACATACTTATAAAAATGATAAGATCAAATCTATATGTACTACATACTGTTATAATCATGTCGGATTATAGGGGGTGCCAAATTAGACGGGGGCCGGATTACCGCGGGTCAACTGTACGTCATAGTTATTATCATTGAAACATTGTCGTTACATATGTAAGTTGGGGGATTTTGCAAAATTCAAATGTAAAATTGCCATCAAATGTTACTGTGTTAATGTTACAATTGAATTTCTGTGAATCACCCCAACCTAAGTGATGAATAAACTTCTATTAGAAATAGATATAAATCAATAATAATACTTATGAGACCCAATTAATACAAAAAAAAAATTATATAATTTATGTGTGGATGCCTATTTGTTATTGTTATTGATCTTAATAATGAACTTATCATGTTTCTTACAGTTTGGCGGGAAATTGGTAACGTTTGAAAATCAATCAGTCGGACAAAACAATGTAGCTCCATCGAGACAAGTTTTCATCAGTCAGGTAAATATATCTATCTTGTATATATATATATATATTTTTTTTTATAATTACAGAGTGAAGACGGTTTATGCATACATAGTTCCTGTGAGAACTTAGGCTGTAGGCCCATTGTGCTATCTCCTAATTTATCTCAATCCTTTAACATTAATGTGGCTATGTCTTCTGGTTCCACAATGTGTCTTCCCAGGTCTTATCTCTCCTCTCCGCTATCCCTTGGTTTCCTATTCTTGGCCCAATAAATGGAAAAAAAAAAAAAAAAAAGATCTCCATCGTTTACATGCCCATAAAAAAAAAATTTCATGGGGTCATCGACCGACCCACTTGGTTACAGACGTTTTGTTTGGCATCTTGGCCTGTCGAGACTTAAAAAAAAAGGAAATTTACTGCCTATATGTGATTTCGAAAAACTCTGCATAAAGCTCGGGCAATGCCCGGGGCTTCAGCAAGTACAATATAATAATGGTGTTTGGTTGGTTAACTTCACAAAGCGTCGTTATTTTATGTTATAGGCTTTTAATATATTTTTAGACCACCAAAACAGTTGACTCTTGCTCTTTCTAACTAACTAACCATCACACCTTTTCTCCCTAGAGAGGATAGACTAACTTACAACCACCGCACACACTCCTTGCTGACTTATAAATGGTTATTTCTTTTTATGTAGGTGTCAACGGAGCCCGAGCTAATCGAGCAGGCCAGAGTCTTGCAGGAAGTGATTGGTGCGGCCGGTTCTGATGGAGCCGCCAGCTTGCTCGCTGAGCACTGCCTCCAGAAGGCCAATCAGAGCAATGATCAACATGAGAAATACGTCTGGCATTTCCTCAAGGCTAGCTTCGAGCAAGACCCCAGGGCTGAGATGTTGAATCTTCTGGGTTGGTTTCATTTATGACCCGTTATTCTACATTCATAGAATAGCTTTCATTTATCTATGGTTAAATTTATTTACTATTGTGAATCTTTAAGTTTTATTTCAGTTGTGATCTCAGACCTAATTTATCTATCAATATTTGTTACTTGTGTGGGAACTACGAACCTTTATTTATATTTTTAATGCTGTAAACATTATTACGCGTGCAACATCAACAATTTGCGCGGTGCTGGGAAGCCTGCCGCCGTAAAATCTAGCTTTGACAGCGGCAGGCTTCCCTGTACCGCGCAAATTCCTCTGCGCCTACAGCGCATTACATTAATATAAATAAAAAGATTCATAGTTCCTACACTTGCATATTTTGTGCCAAAGGGTAACCAAAAATTCTTAAAATAATAAACTCCATGTGTCAGCTTAAACAGTGAATTAGTACTGTTTGTATTCCTACAAAACACTGATATATATTATATAATTAACTGCGGTGTATTTCAGTGACCTCCTCATGGTAACACAAGTTTTATTTTGCATCTTAGCATGTCGAAGGTTAATAATCTGGACATCTAATTTCCATTGATATTCTGACTGTTGATGTTGCTTTTTCATTGGTTATTTTTTCTAAGTCTTTGTCGAATAGACTGAGAGTCAATGTGATCGTCTGATGAGTCCAATGCTCATTTGACAGTCCTATGATTGTCTTAGAATGGGTTGTTTAAAAAAATTTTGACGGATTCATCAAATATTTGAAGTAAATTTTTATGTTCTGTGTAAGTTCTATTCTATGACTGTCATATGAGCAATGGACTCATCAAACGATCACATCAACTCTCAGTCTATTCGACAAGGACTTAGAAAAAATAACCAATGAAAAAGCAACATCAACAGTCAGAATATCAATGGAAATTAGATGTCCAGATTATTAACCTTAGAGTCCAATGGTCATTTGAGAGTACAATTGTCATTTAAGAGTTCAGTGGTCATTTGAGAGGTAGTTAAAGTACCTACAAATGAAAAAAATGGAGTGTGTTTTGAGCAATATTAATGAATGTGTACCTAATCTAATTATTTCAGAATCCTTAAATATTATTAAGTATAATGATTATTAATAGGCGGCTGGCAAAATTAAGATTCCAGAGCCACTCATTATTAATATTAAAGGCAAAAAATTAAATTATAGTTATTTAACCGGTCAAATTTGTTTTATGGGGCCAATAGACTTAGCTATAGAAGATTAAAGATCATTTGGTTTTGGCCTATTTAGGCATATCGCTCGCCATACACTTTACCTCCGCCAGCCGCCTACTAATGATTATGATGAGACAGAAGTCTTTATTGACACAATTTATTTATTTCTTTAGGATTCCGGCAAGACGACATGAACAGCAAACTGGGGGCTCTTGTAGCTAAGTTTGACGTAAAAAATCAACAGAACAATGGCGATGGTGTGGAGCAGATCACGGATCGCCTCTCTGGCTTAAGTCGGGTATGACACCTTCTTTTTACAAGTTTTGCAAAACCAGGGCTCCTCGGAATGAGAGCAAATCATAATTTACTTCAAGCTTTTTTCTTACCCGCCATTTTGTTTCTGCTTAATGCCTTCACATAAATAAATTCCTCTCCTTGATTGCCATTCATTTTCAATTTGCTGTTTATCTTCGGGCTAACATTATTCAAACCAAGATTAAATATTCTCACAGCCAATAGTGTTATGTTATTCGACCTTTGGGGTAATAAGTTGTGTTGCACTTGATAAGATGTCACATCTGATGATGGACACTGTAAGGCTGTCCGAAATGTTGGTTGAAGTAGGGGGAGGCTACATGGCTTATTACATTAAAAGTGAAACAACATAACCATTAATGGTTATGGTCCGATGCTCTGTAGGGAACCCGCTTGCACAGCGCGGGTGTAAACTGTGCGCCCTAAAGTTTAAGTTTAGACTTACGGAATTCAATACTTCGTTTGTGTGAAAGCACTATGAAACAATACATGATTAAAAGGCCTACTACAGTGAAACCCTCTTAAGAAGTTTTCCAAGGGACCGGAAAAAACAAACTTCTTAAGCAGGAAAATCTTATATGTGGGAAAAATTGGACCAATTTTGTGCCGAGGGACCGAAAAAGTCAAACTTCTTAAGCCACGAAACTTCTTAAGAGAGAACTTCTTAAGAGGGTTCCACTGTATCTGTAACCGATTTGCGGTTTTCTATAATGTGCGAATGTGCAGTGAACCCCCAAAGAATAACTATGCAAACTAGATTCACTTGGATTATAATATTACTGCAGTTTGAACAGCGCGCCACTACTCCATAGTAAAAAAATCCACCAATGGGAAACTGACAAGCACGGATTCCAGAATGCGCAAGGAAGCTAAAAAAACCTATGGTATATTTCATACAATAGAAAATTTATTCCGAAAGGTGTTAAGATATCTAAGGGCCAAAATTCGTTATTCATGTGCGCCGCGAATGAATCGGAATCGAACGTTACTGAAAACATTCGGGTTACAATAATATCTGCTACGCGTCTGTGGGCTTAATATTTGCTTTTTTTTTCAAGTAAATGATTATATGTTTTATTTACTTGTTTTTGCAACTCATGAATTATTTGGTGCTTGATAGCACTTACAAATCTTCTAAAACTCACCGATTTTAAGTAAAATGTAATTTTTTTTAAATCACTTTATTCAATGCCACTTAAGCCATAAACGTATTAGTCAATGGACATATTATTTTAAGTCGCTAGTTTAGAAGGCACTTATTGATATTTTTTAATGATAATTTTTAAATATCATAAGCAAATGTGCTAATTCTTTTCAAAACGGTCTTCTAGATCTGAAGTCTTTAAATGACATAACTCCGTATATTCGATGAAGAAGAAAAGCTGCTCACAAAAAGCTGATTTTTTTTCTTTTTTAAATCGCTTTAATTTTGAACTCCCAATAATTTAGACCAGGTCTCCAAACTTTCCAGCCCTAGGGCCATACTAATTACTCCAGTAAGTTCCTAAGGCCAAAACCGTTTTAATTTTCCTGCTATTATCATTCGTGGTTCATGGGGTGAGGTTTGTCCAGGTCTTGGCAGCGGATGCGTCTGCCCACCTACCGCGTGGCAGGCCGGATCAAGAGAGACTGAGTGAGGGAGGCCTTTTGACCTTTCCAGCCAGACTATCTCGACCCATCGCCTTTTATTGCAGTTGGAGGGATAGATTCATACATCCGTCACTCCTGAACACACTAACCCCCAGATTCCTACCCACCCCTCATACCTTTTCCTTCCCAGAACTTCCTATCCTTCCCTTCCTCTCCCTAAAAGGACTCTCCACCCGGCATCCCCTAAGGCCCTAAGATGACATAGGCCCTGAGGGAAAATATTTTCCTCAGGGCCTCTTGTGTGGAGTTATTTGTAAAAACAAAAATACAATTGCTATATTCTCTACTTCAATTACTTTTATGTTATACTGTATTTTCACATCTTCAACACTTGACGACATCTGGTGGTTTTTCGCGGAAATAGGTAGTGATAGTACCCTCTATTCATCGCTAACAGATAGTGCTAGTAGTACTTCTTCACGAATAATCTTGTTGGTTCGATTTTATAATTGACATCAAGCTTTACCTAGCAAGTAAACAAAACCGAGTTTCTATCGTTCTGTGTTTTCTATCCAACTTATCACAACAACAATAAGTCATTAGCTGTCACGGGCCTGATTGATGACACTGGTCATTAGCTGTCGCGGGTCGGATTGATGACACTGGGGCCTGTGGGCCGTAGTTTAGAAACCCCTGATTTAGTCCATGAACCGCCACTGTGTATAACACAACATATATACACGTTCCATATGTGGATGACTTATTTATTTTGTTGTTACATTTCTGCTAATAAAATTTCGCCTCGAATTCACAAAGCAAACTTTTGGCATTGCACCTTTCTGTGTTGAGTGTTGTGTTTAATAAATAAAGTTGTACGTGCGTGGCACTAATAATGTCTGGTGTTCCCCCTCGTACTTTACGCAGAGCGAATCGTCTGAGACGGAGGCAGAACCCTCCACTGATACAAGTACTGATGTTTCGGTAAGACTACTTGGACTTGGAAACTGTGTCTTCCTATTGATGCATATTGATGTTGTCCGTATGATAATGCTGCATGTGTAGAAAATAACCATTCTTTTAATAGCACCACTCATTTTTATTTATTTGAAGAATAAAATCTAGTAAAGAAACTTCAATGGTGAATATTCATTTCAAAATAAGGTTATTATTATAATTTTTTTTGTGACATTTTCTAAAATTCGGATTTTAGGGAACGTACCCATACTACGTGACCCGTTCAGGGGGGAGGGGGATCTTTAAAATAACACGCTTGGTCACAATGAGGGGCGGGGGCTTAGGTTTTTATTACGTAGTCAAGATAGTACAATATATTTTGACATAAGTTTTATCTTGATAATATTTTTCCACTTGTATTTATAGGTATGCATGCACTCTTGCCGTCACGCAGCATGCGCCGTATTAATAAAGACAAATATAAGCCAAATAATTTTATTAACACTCTTTGTTAGTAAGAAATGATTCAAAACCATATTTATGAATTACTACGTGAAAACTGTAGGTCTTGGAATATACTTCACGTGGTCACCGAGGGGGCAGGGGGGTTAAAAATTGCAAAAAGTGGGTCACGTAGTATGGGTACGTTCCCTTACATTGGTGATGGTCAAAAGAATTCATATTCTACTCTTTCATAGATGGCGCGCTTATAATTATTTTACTAAAAAACGCTTTTTACGAGTTAGGCTTTAAAATATTTAGAATAATTAATTGTTTGCGCCCGTACATAGGCAATATGAATATGAACAAATAGTTTTGTCAATAAAAAAACTCGAATCTTTCAAGAAAGACTAACAATATTGCATCGGAGATTCAATCCATTTGTAAGGGACGTATCAGAGTCCTCACAAGACTATAAAAAAGTACCGGGTTTTTAGTGCACGAACAGGATGGTGATGATGGAAAAAATAATAGGTAACTGACCTCCCGTGCACCCAGTGCCTGGTGAGTGGAGGACACTGGATGTGCCAAATCCTCTGCCTGATCCTGGTACGTGGCGGTTGCCTAAAGTAGGGCCGGCTTTCTTGATGAGACTGATGGCACCAGCAGCGAAGCCAGGCAGAGGTCGGCGGGAGGCAGCTGGGTGATAATAAACTTCCCAGTAGGAATAATACACGAGTTGACTGTTAGAGATGAACTGTTGACACACTTGTGACACTGATTTATTTTTGAAAATTCCCCATCTTTTATACCCGTTTTTGGGGTAAAAAACGGTCACATGGTACAATTTAGGGTGGGAGGATTTACCTAGCCCGTTATGTATATAAGGCGCGCCTTTCTGTTGGCCGCCTGTTTTGGCGATCACTTGTTTGAAAGTGATCGTCTAAAATTGGTTTTTTAAAATAATTATACAAGTCACAATAAAGTAAATACAATGTTTTCCTTAATATTAATGTGTTTCTACGGATATTCTTTATCCGTAGAATTTTTGTTTGATGAGTTTAGGATGATTTAAAAACGTTTGACATTTTGTCGGTAGGTATTTGCATTTTTACAAAGTATCTGAAGTTTTACAAAGAAGTTAATATTTTTCCCAGGTCCCTCGTAAGCCTGGCTATCGAAACTTTTTGGTTCCGTCGCCTTACGAGGTACTGGGATTTTTAAAATGGAGAAAGAATGATTTGATGTGAAAGTCTCGAAAATCTGCACAAATGCTGATAGCGTTGGCAGTTTAAGAGTTACAGGTTTGATTTATGTTTCTTTGAATGCCCCGTAGGACTCTGTACTGAAACGTCTTAGTTTCAGCGTCCTACGGGGTGTGTAAATGAAGTTATGTTAAAAAACTATAACATTTGTAAGTAAGATGAGAGCCCTTAATGGGGCCACCAAACTGGTTTTTTGGCTTTGGAGCCGGGAAAATGGCCCTGAAGGCGAAATAATAATGATTCTAGAATGTCTCCCGGTGGCAACCTGGTATACAAGTTTTATTTGTTGCACCGGGGCATTTTGCATAAAGAAAAAGATCTTTTAGAGATGATCAAATGTGTTTGGCAAAAGATCGTTGCTGGCGGCACGGTATTAATGAGCTTAGTGGCCAGAACGAAAGGCCCTTAAAAGGGGCGTAATTAAAAATAAAAGCAGCCCGCTTGGCGGAGCAGCTGCCTCCTGCTGTGCCATAACAGCAGAACGGTAATGGAGGAAGGGCAGTCCGCTTGGCGGAGCAGTCCGCTTCCTGTGAGCCGGAAAAACGGCCCTTGTGGGAGCCATCATACTGGCCTTTGCTTTTGAACTAGGAAAACGGCCCTTGTGGGAGCCATCATACTGGCCTTTGCTTTTGAACTAGGAAAACGGCCCATGTGGGAGCCATCATACTGGCCTTTGTTTTTGAACTAGGAAAACGGCCCTTGTGGGAGCCATCATACTGGCCTTTGCTTTTGAACCAGGATAACGGCCCTTGTCGGGGTCATAATTAAAAATAAAAGGCAGGCAAGGCAGCCTGGTCGCCTTGGAGGCGGAAATAATCATAAATAATTGTAAAATTAGGAGTCTAAAATGTCTCCCGGTGGCAACTTGGTACACAAGCTTTATTGGTTGCACCGGGGCATTGTACATAAAGAAGACATATAAAAATTATAAATTAAAAACATGAGGGTGCGTAACACGTCGGTTACACTCCCCCCGTGCAGCTGTGCTGCACTAGTCATCACGACGTGTTGAAGGTCGGTCAGTAGGGGTCGCATCAGTAGGCGGGGCCGGCAGGATCACAGCAAGCTTCACGGCAGGTCGAACGTAGACTCCGGTGCTCGTCTGGATGCGGGCGGTCCTCACTTCGCCGTCTGCAGCAGGGGTAGCGTCCAGGACTCGGCCGCGAGGCCAGCTGTTGCGGGGCATCGCGGGGTCCATGATGACCACCAGGTCGTCCTTCCTGATTGGGCTGACGGGGTGGTGCCACTTCTGTCGGGTGGCCAAGGTGGGGAGGTATTCGCGGAGCCAACGCCTCCAGAACATGTCAGCTAGCTGCTGACTGATGCGCCACTGGCGGCGGAGGCATACCTCCTCTTCCTGTTTGTCGTACAGCGAGAGCTGGGGCCGGTTGCCTGCTGCTCCCAGCAGAAAGTGGTTGGGAGTGAGGGGCTCCTCGTCTCTCGGGCTTGTTGGTGCCCGTACATATTTAATATGAATATAAATAAATAGCTTTGTCCATAAACAAACCCAAATCTTTCAAGAAAGGCTGAAAAATTCAATTTTGTATCGGTGACTCATCCAATATTGTATTTTTCAGCCTTTCTTGAAAGATTTGGATTTGTTTATGGACAAAACTATTTATTTATATTCATGTTGACGACCTCCGTAGTCCAGTGGGTAAGACTCTTGACTCACAATCCGGAGGTCGCGGGTTCGAACCCGGGATGCGCAAATAATTTTTATTTGATTAATTTGTGTTATTTCACAATTAATTCATTTAAAATAATATATAGTATATTCGCGGCATGTTCCAGAGTGGAAGATACTATCAGTGTCGCCCTGGTGTAAGACCACCATTCAGAATTGAAAAGTTGCTTGAAAATGGCTTTAGCCGTGTTTAGTGACCAGATCTGAATAGCCAGGTACTTCCCAACCTTCCTCTTCCCCACCTCATTCCCCTCCCCACTACCTTCAGCCTCACAACTGTTATGTTGGTAATAATAATAACCAGCTGTCAGATGCGGATAGTTGGCAGGTCTGTCGCGTCACTTGATGTATAACCTTGAACTTGTCAACAGTGTCAATAAACGTCTTACAAATGAATCAGTTCTTGCATTTAATTACGAAACCCTCAAACATTATAATTGGCGACGAGGAAAATCAGTTTATCAGTTAAAACGTGTGTGAATAGTATTAACAGTGATTTCGCCGTGGGAAAAACATTTTTTTTCAACATGTCGAGTAGTACCTTGCCAGTGCCTCATTTCGAACCAGATTGCGAAAGTTTCAATATGTTTTTGGAACGCATACAAATGTATCTAAAAATTATTAATATCGCAGAGAAAGAAAAAATTGGATATTTGTGTATATTGATCGGTGCGGAGAAATTTAAAATTTTAAAAGAAACGGTGCATCCGAAAAATCTAGAAGATTTAACCTTCAACGATATTGTAACAACACTGAGGAGTAAATATGAAGAAAAAAGGTGTACAATTGCGCAAAGATATAAATTTTATAACCGGAAACAACATTCTAACGAAGGAATCGATGATTATATTACGGATATAAAAAGTCTGTCAATATCATGCAATTTTGGTGCTTTTCTAGACCAAGCTCTGAGAGATAAATTGGTGTGTGGTTTAAAAGATGATGCAATGACTAGAAGATTGCTATCTGAAGATGAATCGTTAACTTTTGAGAAAGCAAAATTAATTGTCAAAAATATTGAGACAGTAAGTCACAGCTCAGAGCAAATTTTACACAAAGAAAATGTTACATCGGAAATCTGTGAAGTCAAGTCAAAAATGTCACATAAAAAAACATGTCATGTCTCAAAGGATCGCCCTTCACGTCAGAAAAGTCCTAGTAGGCGATTTCATCAGGGTGAAAGGACTGGATTCAAGGGTCAAAGGAGTTCAAGGTCATCAAGTCAACTGTCATCTCCATCACGTCAAGGGTCCAGAAGATGCGAGAGGTGTTTTATAACTCATCAACCGGAGTTATGTCCTTCAAAAAAGTGGAAATGTTACAAGTGTAATATTTACGGGCATACGTCGAAATTTTGTCCAAATGCAAAATCAATCATCAATCACGTAAAATGTGTCAATAATGTAAATGTATTAAATATGTCAGTGTCTGATACAGCGAAAATTAATCTAATTGTAAATGGTATCAATATGTCTTTTATGATTGACACAGGAAGTTCTTCGACATTAATAAGTAACAAAATGTATTTAAAATTTTTCAAAACTTGTCAGTTAAGTCAATTCTACGGTAATTTGTTCACAGCAAATAGTCAGAATTTATTTTGTTTTGGATTTTTTATGGCAAAAGTAAATGTTGTGGATTCTAATGTTGTAATGGATTTACCAGTATTGGTTATAAAAAATCTGTCGTCTGATGCTATTTTGGGTAGAAATTGGTTAAAAGTGTTTGATCCATCTTGGGAAAATACTTTCTTAAGTTCTTTAATGTCAAATATGCATAATAATACTGTAAATTCAGTGTCTGTCAGCGAGAAAAATAAAACAAATATTGTTAAAAAATTGTCACAAAAATATTTAAATTCTTTTTCGATTACTAATAACGATTTACCAATTAAAGAATTTTCTGTGAACTTAAGTTTAAAAAATAATGCTACTCCTGTCTTTCACAAAGCATATGAAGTTCCTTATGCACTTCGTGCTGAAGTATGTCAAGAGCTAAGTCGTCTTGAAAGCGAAGGCATTATTTCAAAAGTTAAATATAGTAGTTGGTCTTCTCCAATAGTTTGTGTACCTAAACAAAATGGAAAATTACGTTTATGTGCAGATTTGAAATCTACAGTCAATCCACAATTGAGAATTGATCAATATCCTATTCCACGTCCAGAGGATATTTTTAATAAATTTTCAGGTTGTCAAGTATTCTGTAAATTAGATTTAACAAACGCATATTTACAGTTGTCTGTGTCAGATTCTAGTAAAGAATTACTTACAATTAATACATGTGATGGTTTATATGTCTATAATCGTTTAACTTATGGATTGTCATCGGCTCCTGCCGTTTTTCAAATGGTAATTGATACAGTTTTGTGTGGCATAAAAAACTGTGCTGCATATATTGATGATATTTGTATAGGTGGTAAAGACGAGAAGGAGTGTTCTGATACTTTGGATAAAGTTTTGTCAAAATTAAATGAGTTTAATATAAAAATTAATGTGTCAAAAAGTGAATTTTTTGTAAATTCTTTCGAATTTTTAGGTTTTACTTTGTCAGGTCAAGGCAAAAGTCCGTCTTTGTCGAAAGTTGAGAAAATTAAGTCTACTGGGTGTCCAGAAAATATTACTCAACTAAAGTCATATTTGTCAATGTTGAATTTTTATAGGAATTTTATTCCTATGTGTCCTACAGTGCTAGAACCACTTCACAATTTACTAAGAAAAAATGTAAAATGGTGTTGGTCTGATGAATGCGAAAAGGCATTTGTAAATAGTAAGTCTCTTTTGTCAGATAAAACTATGTTAGTTTTATTTGATCCGTCAAAACCATTGTGTCTTACAGTCGATTCCAGTGCATACGGTGTCGGTTGTGTCTTAAGTCATGTCGTAAAGAATCAAGAATTTCCTATAGCTTTTGAGTCTGCAACATTAAATTCAGCTCAAAGAAATTATAGCCAATTGCACAAGGAAGCCCTTGCTATTATTTTTGGAATTAAGAAATTTCACAAATATTTAATTGGTCGTCATTTTACGATATATACTGATCATGCTCCATTGTTGTCTTTATTTGCTGAAAACAAAAAAGTCCCCGTTTTAGCAGCATCACGTCTTATAAGATGGTCTATAATATTGTCTGCGTACAATTATAAATTGGAATATAAAAAAGGATTGAAAATTCCTCAAGCAGATGTAATGTCACGTTTGCCAAGTAAACAACAATTCAATATTGAGGAATGTAATTTTGTATACATGTCTACACCATTAATTCCATTCTCAGAAGTTGAAAGTCATTCTGAAAAAGATGAAACGTTATGTAAAGTCATTAAGTATGTTTCAATCGGTTGGATTGAAAACTTGTCAAGTCCAGAAATTAAAAAATATTTCAAGTTTAAAAATTTACTGTCGGTCAAAGGAAAATGTCTTTTATTTGGTGACAGAATTGTAATACCAGAATCTCTTAAGTCCAAAGTCCTAAATTTAATACATTATGGTCATCCTGGTATAGTCAGATCAAAAATTCTTGCTCGTTCATATGTATGGTGGTTAGGTATGAATCAAGATATTGAAGATGTTATTTCTAGATGTGAAATGTGTCAGTCTGTACAAAATGCTAACAAAAATGTACGTCATAGTTGGCCTATTGCTGAAAGTCCATGGGAAAGAGTCCATTTGGATTTTTTTGATTTAAAAGGTTCAAAATACTTATTAGTTTGCGACTCATATTCAAAGTGGGTAGAATGTTTTTACATGAAAAATACTAAATATTCGGATTTGTTATCTAAATTAAGTGAAGTTTTTTCCAGATTCGCTTTTCCGAAAACTATTGTTTGTGATAATGGTCCCCCATTTTCATGCAAAGAATTTTCTATTTTTTGTAAAGAAAAGTCAATTAAATTATTATTTTGTCCGCCGTATAATCCCGAGTCAAATGGATTAGCGGAACGGTCAGTTCAAACTTTCAAAAAAATATTAATTAAATTTATGTTTTCGAAAAATTCTAAATTTTTATCGCCAGCTCAACGTCTAATAGATTGTCTGTATAGTTATCGTTCCACTCCTACTTCTGTTACGGGTGTATCTCCAATGGCTAAAATATTTTCATATGAGCCACGTACACCACTACATATTTTGTCAGAAGAAAGACATGTCAATAAAAGTAAACAATCACAAAATGTCAAACAATCAACAATAAATGCATTGAAAGAATTTAAAGAAAATGATAATGTTTTGGTCTATTTAAGACATGTGAAAGGTCCTATGAAATGGTTTCAGGGAACTGTTAAGTTGAAATTAAGTCCATGGGTGTATCTAATTCAATTAATCGGAGGAGAGGTGAAAAAGGTTCATGTTAATCAAATAAAAAAAAGTTGTCTTAAGTCAAAATCAAGTTATGAGAATATTGAGAATCCCGATAAATGGCAAGACTTTACAAGTCAGGAAAATGAAATTGTTATTGAACCTTTACCCAGCACTAGTGGAAATAATGATATTATAACTAGGTCTGGCAGAGTTGTGAAACCCCCTGTACGATTTAGTCATAGTGATTACTCTTAAGTTTCTTTGTCATTGTTATTTGGTTTGATATAAAAATAAAAAAAAAGGGAAGGAGGAAAGGATGTTATGTTGGTAATAATAATAACCAGCTGTCAGATGCGGATAGTTGGCAGGTCTGTCGCGTCACTTGATGTATAACCTTGAACTTGTCAACAGTGTCAATAAACGTCTTACAAATGAATCAGTTCTTGTAATTAATTAAGAAACCTCAAATATTATAACAACATACCCCAATTGGGGATGCCTTAGTCTCACTGGCTCCAGACGGGAGCAGTTGAGATTCTTGTGCGGTATTCACTGTAAAAAAAAAAAAAATTTTCAAATATGTACAGGCGCAAACAATTAATTCACCCCAATATTTTAAAGCAAAACATGTAAAAAGTATTAAAACCTATAATAATTTAATTGGCGCCATCTGTGAATGCGTAGATTATAACTTATGTGACGTTTAACCTTAAGTATATTAAATGGAAAGCCTTGTACATAATATAATATTATATGCATGCACCGTTAACAAAATTCTAAGTTACTTTTATTATTTTCCTTAATTATAAAAAACAGTGCTTTTAACAAGCTGTAGTTAAAGTGAATATTCTCTAGATTAATTTTAATAATTAAGCCCTCTTATGTGTCATTTTTGTGTATGCTCTAAGTGCGTATTTTCGAAATTAAATATGTGTTTTGTCAAGATGTGTCAATACCATTAATTTATATCGACGCTGAGAAGGAAAAATAACTAAAGTGTCATACAGCTGTGACATTAAAGATGTACCTACACAATAAGATGATTGATTTGATGAACGCAAGCACAAACAAACAACAAAGCTTACTGTGTAGTTTCATTAAAGATGAATTTGGATGGGATGGATACATCTGAAATTATTTTTACTTTACTGAAACTGACCAGAACAACTCAATTAATTTTGGTACTAATTTGTCCTGGTTTATTGATTCATTTTAGCCTAATCAAAAAAATTGTAAGATGTCAATGCATTATACTTTTTACATAAAAAAAAACATGTTCTCGCAAGCTCAAAGGCAATGGCGGCTCAAAGGGAAGACCTTCCAACATAGCTGCCTTTAATTATGGCAGCTCGGACGGAATGAGTTAATGTCACAGCCATATTGTGTTTTAGCCATATTTCCTTTCCAGCATCGATATTCATTTCTAAATATGAATACGTTGTAAGAATCAAAAGATTCAATCCAATAAGGAACTCCAGTGAAAAATATTATGGCTTTAAAAAAATAGGTTCATATAGACCAATAAATGCTGATTCTGAATATATAAGTTTTATTTAATAATATTAAAAGCAAGAGTTTTTAAAAAATTATTACAAAATCCATTTTTAATCGTGTCATAGAAACACACCGTCAAGTTGGTATTATTGAAATGTTTGGTGGTGACGACACTGAACACCGTAAAGTCATTGTATGGGAATGTAGGTATGACACAAGACATCGTATTAACAATACGATGTCTGTTACTACATACTGTTTATAGAGATTTAGTTGTTGTGTTTATTGAAACATTATTTAGGCCTAAATAATTCAGTTTAAAAAAATAAAGGTATCTCTTATTAGTTTATCTCTATTATTGAAAATATTCAAAAACTACTGCACAAAAAAAATAGCAATGCTACTCTAGGGAGAATACTTCAAACTCAAAATGAATTTCAAAATGGCACCAGTTGAACAGCTGATTGCCCGATCTTATACTAACTTTTCGGGAGGGATGACGTCACACGATTCACTACATGTGGTGGTTTTCGGGGGATCTTGAAAAATTAAAACTTTGACAATTATTTTAACTATTAAGACTAACTCTAAAAATAAAAATGCAGTTATTTAAGTTAGAAAGTCATTTTTCATTAAAAAAAATGAAAAAATTGGACTGGAGTTCCTTATTAATTTTCCAATCAACTTTTTGGGTAAACCTTTTATCACATTTTTCCATTTGATTGTGTGTTGAAAAAAAATTGCATAGTTGTGTTTCTAAAAGGCTGAAATGAATTATTTTGCATTTTAAAATAAAATTTCAATTATTTCCAGGGGGTTGATGGTGCAGCTGCGTTTGACACCATTGCCCAGAATAACAAAGAAGTTGAACCTGCAGTACCTAAATCTCCCGCAAAGCAATACACCATCCCCACTGGAGATGGTAAGTCTGCCATTATATTATTTACAATGTTAAAAACATTACCATAGTTTGTTCAGCTATTATGTACATAAAACTTTCACCTTACTTTACCTTACATAGAATACTAAGCTAGGCATGCTTGAAGTATATTATTATTGACCTGGTCTGGCGCAGCTTTATGGAAAATGGACCCAATGAATCTGACAATAAAAATGTCTTTTATGAAGCAATCGAAAAAGTTATTTGATTTTGTAATTTTTCAGATTCTGAAGGTTTGATTTGTCAAGCTTTATTGAGTGGAAATATCGACGCAGCTGTGGAGTTTTGCTTTGATGCCGGTAGAACTGCTGATGCCTTAGTGATTGCTAGCGCAGGTATGTTCAGTTTGGTTATTTCCTACTCTTTTACAAATTTAGTTGTCAATCTGTATTGGGAAACCTACTCAAATGTCTTAAAACATGATCTCTCCCAAAGATATTGAAATATAAGTAGATGTGCTATCTGCTGTTTTTACTATGTGGGTCTGCGCTTCCGGGTGTCGCCGATATTGTTTACCAATTAAAAAATAAACTAAAAGAACAAATAATTAACGAATAAACCAAACGAACGTTAAACTAAATGAACAAATTCTTTCCTTATTCAAAATATATTGTTAACCAATATTAATGCACATTTTCAAAAAATCAACAAAATGAACAAATTCTTTTTGTATGAAAACTACGCTAATTAGCGCGTACTCCGGCGACAGTTGCGCGGACACCATAGCATATCTCTTCTGTATTTGAATATCTTTGATCTCTCCCCAAGGAAACTGGCAAAAATTGAAGTCTTAGTAATGGGCAGCCACAGCGAGATGCTAGGCGGGAAATCGCAACTATAATGAAATGTAGTCCTGAGGAAAACCACTTTCTTCTTGTCGTTGCATATCTGTCATCTGTCATAGTATCTCCTACATTATCAAATCCTACGAATTTTTAATTAAATTCGTCACCCACCAACGTCTCTTCCTTCTTTTCTTTTTCGATAAATGAGTCTTGTCGATAAACGCAGTACTTGAAATTACAATATCGCTCTCACTGTCAGACAAGGTGTGTAACAGTACCACTGATTGTTGAAGGATGAGCAACGAGCATTTGCTCGCCTGATCTAAAAATCTCTGGAGCATTTGCAAGAATTCCGGTTCTTGATGTTCTTGTTCTTGTTCGTTGGTATTGTTTTGGTGTAAATGGTGAAAACAAATTACACTAAAGATCAATAAAGAATACTCTTGTTCCGGCTCTAGCACTACGCTCGTTTGGTCTAATCCAACCCTTTTCAATTCAATTTATTCATTTTTAAAACATTACAAAATAAAATTTCAATGCATTCTAAAAGAGATAAAGTATTAAGATTTAAGATTTAAACATATTAAGCATTATATTACATTTCAATGAAGCACAATCATACTAACAACAACAAAGCTTGTCTGAATTGTGCTTCATTGATATTAAACATATCGATATTCGAAGCGATTCTATTTAACAACAAGACAGCTCTCCCAACTGGCATAACCATTGGCAAGTTAGTTCTGCAAGCCGGGAGATAAAATAATCTATGCTGTCGGTGACGGAGATAACCATCAGGAACATAGAAACTAATGCTCTCCATGATAGCCGAGTTTTCGAACCTTCCACGAATCAGTCTGAAGAAATGTGTTACAATGAGCGCATCCCTTCTGACCCGTAGAAGGTTCACACCAAGCATGCCCAAGAGAAAGTGGGTAGGGTAGAGTCGCGGGTAGTAGCCATATTTCCTCAGGTAAAATATTTTATTTTTTATTTTCCATATTTCCTTAACCACTTGGACCCATTAGCTTGTTTTCAAGCTGCCTACAACACGGTCAGACATATATAATGACGCATGAGGCGTACCTGAGTTATTAAGAAACAACATTTGAGAGAGACTCATGTTCAAAGAACAGAAGATAGCATTATGGACCTATTGTCTGTGTGCTTATGGGAGCTTTGTAATCCCCATAGTAATAATGTTTTAAGAGGGAATAACCAGACAAAACCGGAAATATGTCATTTTTAAATCAAATTTTAGACATATTGACTCTTTTCCACAAACAAAATATAAAGTGATTTCAAAAGATTTTTATTTTATCTAGTAAAGCTATGTTTTAAATTTTGAGAAAATATGTTTATTTTTAGTACAATAAGGTTTTACCGTAGGTCGTTGGCAGATTTGTTAAATTTTCAAACAAAATTTTGCATTATACAACACACATTTTAAATCATACAATCATGCAGTAAAATAAATCAATAAATTATCTGGGAAAGCTATGTTTCAGAATTTTAATTTTAGTTTAAATAAAATCATTTAAAAAAAATCCGCACCCGAGTTTTGTGATGAAAATACTTCAGTTCGTCTATTTATTTACGGTCTTACAAACTAATATATTTAAGATTTTTTTAACATTCTTATTTTGCTTAGACAATATTGAAAAATTATAAATACTTATGATAAAAAAATTATTACAAAAAGACATAATTTTAATAGTTTTATCATCACGCCTTTCAGCATTTTTTAATGTAGACGTATAAATTAAAGCAAATTTTAAATGAAATAAAATATTAAGTATATTGAGTTTGAGTTTGAAATAAAATATTGAGTATATTGAGTTTGAGTTTGAAATAAAATATTGAGTATATTGATTTATATCGATATTGAGTTAATATTTCAAAAAGCTGATACGGAAAATAATTAATTTTTTTCATTGGAACTGCCCTGTACGATCATAAGAACATCTTTCGACGAAATATGAATTCTCGGCCGCTGGCTGGTTAATGGCCCCTAAACTCTCCAGTGAAAGACTAAAGACGGGTTGTTTCAAAAAATTTGAACAATTCATCAAATATTTAAAGTTAATTTTCAGGTTCTGTCTGTGTATGTTCTATTCAAGTTCTGTTATTCCATCATTGTAGGCCAGTTGCTTCATAAAATTAAAATAATTATAGAATTTGAATAGAACTTTCACAGAACGTGAAAATTATCTTACAATATTTGAAGAATTGTTCAAATTTTTCGAAACAACCCATCCTAAGAAAGAAATGTTATAAATATAGTAAAATAATCTCTTATAAGATTTTTCAAGGAACCGGAAAAGAAAATTTATAAATGAGAAAATAATTTGAACCACTTTTTAAATTTCTCTAACGAAGAATGAAACTTCTCAAAAATGTGGGAACCTTGTGAGCGGGCTTCACTGCGTATTAAACTTTTAACCACTCATTTGCCGCTCGTGCGCCGGCGTGTCCTGATTTTGACACGCGATTTTGACCCTTATGTATAAAGAAAGTGTATGAAGAACACGGTCAGAATCGCTTGCTCTATTATCGCTCTTTACCATAGAGAAAACCGCAATTAGATTGGTGACTCCATATAATTTATATTAATGATTTACCGGAGCGCGGGAGCGTGCGCAGTTCTTGCGCATGCGGGGGAAAAATTCTTTGGTCTTCAACTTTGACCTTTCTATGTACGAAATTTCTCAAGGACGCTGTCAGAATCGCGGGACATTGGGTGTCATGGCTGCCGCTTTTTGCGAACGCTAATTGGTTACAACCAACCCCATTTACTCGCGGCATTCAACGAGTTAATGAGTGTATTATAATTATTTAGGTGGCGGTGATCTCCTCCAACGCACCCAGTGGCGCTACCTCTCCGGAGAGGGAGGCGCTGTGCGGGGACTTGCGGCGGCCCTGGTGGGAGGAGAGTGGGCGGGATTCGCAGGGGCCACGGCCCCCTCCGCCTGGAGGGCAGCCCTAGCCGCTGCACTTACACACTGCTCACCGCAACAGCTGTATGATGTTTGCGGTAAGAATTGAAACTGTATTATCAGGTTTTCCTGTTTTAAATAATATTGTGGAAGGGGACACGGTAGGGGAACGGGGGCGGGAATGGGAATGCCCGGGAAAGGACACGCAGGGTGGGGGACAAGGGATTGCAAAGGAGACATATTATCAGTAGGGGATAGTATTGGATAAATTTTGAAAATCCTTGCTTCTCACACGGATAACTGTACGTGACCTGCTCAAACGTAGTATTAGTTTTTCTGTAGGAAAACGTTTTGATTTATTTGTGTATGCACCAGACGGAAAAACAAAAAATATTGTATATCCGAAGCGTATATCGGTAAGCACTTCAATAAACAGAAATAAACACAAACACTTTATTTCTTTGAGTATGTTGTAATGATATTAACAATATAAGGGTCTTCCAGAAACACGAAGATATTAGTGTACAAAACACTTATCAGACCAGTACTTACGTACGCAGCTGAGACTTGGGTACTAACTAAGAGGAATGAGCGAGCACTGGACGTTTTTGAAAGAAAAATTTTGGGGCGCATCTTTGGACCGGTTCTAGAAAATGGATTTTGGCACAGACGTTATAATAATGAGCTCTATATGTTTAAGGAGCTAAACGTCGCAATATTTATAAAATTGGGAAGACTTCGGTGGCTGGGTCATGTGGAGAGAATGACCGAGCATCAAGCACCGAAGTCCCTGCTGAACTCAAGACCAATAGGGCGAAGGAGCCTGGGAAGACCAAGACTAAGATGGAGCGACAACGACCTCAAAGACATATCTATCTTGGAGCTTCAAAACTGGAGAGAGCTGGCTCAAAACCGAGATGAGTGAGGAAGACTCTTGAGGAGGCCAAGACCCACCAGGGGTTGTAGAGCCAATAGTGATGATGATGATGAAGGGGTCTTCCATTAATCATGTGATGTTTTTATAGCAACTTTTTAACCCCCCCCCCCTATGGTGATACGTGAAAGGTTTTAGACTACCCCCCCCATACCCAAAATCACGTGTATTTTTTTAGTACAAAGTATATTGAAATTTTCAGAATATTACAATGGTGAGTCAAGGCTACGCGCCGTTGTTTGGTTTAGAAATCATGCATTCAACAAAAAATAAATACACGTGATATCTCATTATACCCTCCCCCCTCCTTGTGATATTTCATGATTTTTCCGAACCCTCCCCTCCTTTCGAGCCTCACGTGATTAATGGACGACCCCTAAGGCTAGTGCTGACATCTATGTTCTTCTTCTTCTTTCGTATGGTGGGGGGGTCAGAGGGGGACATCTAGGTCTGCGAGCCAGTCTAGGGCCTCAGGCGTTGCCCTGTGGACCTCATCATTCCCGCCGGGGAATGAATGGAACGGGCATTCGTTGACCACATGGCCACATGACCACATTTAAGGCCCCATCTATGCATCATGTGAGCACAACGGCTATGGGAGCACCTTATCCTATTGATGGCAGTCCAGAGTTTGCGAAGCAATGAGAACCCAGGCTGTCTCTCAGTGGGGTCTTGAACGAGATGGGCGTTTTTGACTTTGTCTGATTGCCACTCAAGCTTCCACCTATCTTCTGGGGTGAGAGGTATTTGAAGGAGTCTTTCTCCTTCCGTCCAGAAGGGTTTTCGAGACTTGCCGGGCATGCCGGGTGAGAAACGACATCATTGTGCAAGGGTATTTCGCTTTTTTGCAGCACCTTGTATTCCCTCAGTGTTGCAATCTCTCACTTGATATTTGGCGGGGTAATATTTGCAAGTACGGGGAGCCAAGGGAGAGGAGTCAATTTTAAGGTTTCGCTGATGGTTCACATTGTGGCATTATGCTGAACGTCGACCATGGAAGAGTGGGCGCTTCTAGCCCATACTGGAGCACAGTATTCAGCTGCTGAGAAAACCAGGGCAATGGATGCCGTTCTGAGCGTGTTGGCGTCGCATCCCCAGCTAGTACCAGCTAGCTTATTGACTAAGTTTAGTCTTGTCCTGGTTTTTTTGCCCACTGTTTCCATGTTTTTCCGGTAATTCAGGCTCCTGTCCAAAGTTACTCCAAGATAGCGGGGATGGGGGTCATGGTAAATATTTTTTCCATCAAACTGAACACAGAGTTTTGCAATGTCATCTAGTCATTTATGTGTAAGTAAAAAAATAAATGAGTCTCTGCTCCGTCTTTTGTACGTAACGTCATATTATTGTAGAGTAGTAGCATTGTAGGTTCCCGCTAGTAATTTGCAGATTTTACTAACTCCTAAAAATGTTCAGTTCTCCTTAAAAAAATCACATTATAATGTAAATGTATTACCAAACTGCTGCAGAAATCCTGGGAGAGAAGCTGGAGAAAGATTCGGACCGGGAACTCAGAAACGAAGCGGTCATCTGTTACCTGTGCAGCGCCAGCCTTGACCCGCTGGTGGCGCGGTGGCGGCAGCGGCTGGACCAGGAGGGCCCCACGCCGCAGGGGCTGACCCACGTGGTGGAGATGGTGCTCATTGCGCGCCTGGCCGCAACTGTCAGGGGCCGCCCCGTGCAGGTAAATCTGTTAAATTCTAATATTCTTCAGGATAGTGTTATAAATTATTATGAAAATATTATTTTTACCCTTTTCCTTCCCAGAACTTCCTCTCCTTCTTTTCCCTAAAAAGACCCTTCACACACCGTCTCCAAATTTGATATAGGCCCGAGGGAAATTTTTTCCTCGGACCTCCTGTGTGGAGCTATTGTAAAAAAATATATATATACATATGTATGTACAGTACAATCTCACTAATCTGACACGACTCCAGATACTAATATCTACAGCCTGTATGTCGGACGAATATCTACAGCTCATATGTTGAACTAATATCTACGAACTTCAGAGTGTTGACTAATATCTACAGAGCTAAGGTCGGACGAATATCTATGACGGTCCCAGTGTTGACTAATATCTACAGAGCGTAGGTTGAACTAGTATCTACAGAGCGTAGGTTGGACTAATCAGCTAAATGTGTCCAATAGTCCAATATTAGGGATTTTTACATACATACTTACATAAATTAAGTTTTTTAAACTTCATACGCAATATTATGTTATTCCAATATGCTATACATAATTGCAAATCCAACCTCTGCCAGTGCTGTAGATATTCGTCAACACTTTGGTTCTCATAGATATTAGTCAACAGTTTGAGCTGTAGATATTCGTCAACACTTTGATTCTCATAGATATTAGTTCGATTTTTTCAGTTTTTGGAATTCCTGTAGATATTAGTAGACGCCTCCATCCGACACTATTAAAAAAACCAGAGGGTGCCGGATTATTGGAATGTTCGGATTACTGGATTAGAGAAAAAATCATAATAAATAAAACAAAGCATTTCATAAAGAGAATATTACACACTATTCTCACTTCAAAACAACAGGTAAATACATACGCATGTGCACATGAGATAAGTTTTGAGGTTAGACTGCTAGACAACGACGCGGCGATGGAGCACATAGGCGTAGAGGGGCGAGGGAGGCACGGGCGGAGGGTGCCGGATAATTGGACATATTGGTCTATTGAAGTGCCAGATTAGTGAGATTGTGCTGTATATGGTGTAAAAAATATAAATGTAATTTTGCTGTCTGATGATATTTTTTTTCAATTGACACCAAAAAATATTTTTCCACGTCATATCGCAACTGAGTAGTTGGGTGCAACCAGCACAGGTCACGTGTTACGCAATCCGTCTCGTTCTAGCAGCACAGTAACAGAGGAAAGAGGGCACATTTAACGTGATCCCACGTGTAGCTGTGTGATCAGTGGTGACATGTGATAAACATATATTTTTTGTTTTTAATTGAAATAATATCATCAGACAACAAAATGACATCTAAGTTTTTTACTCCAAATCAGATCGCTAGTTAAAATCCTTCAGGTACATGGTGTTACACCCTGTATATATTTTGAAGTTGCGTGGATTGGCATTTAAGATTTTGTAGTTCTGGAAGAAAGCAATCTTTCACTATTTCTCCCGACTGCCACTTATTTTATTCAATAAATTGGCGATTGAAAATGATTTAATAAATCTGTATAATTATTTTCCATTTGATCCAAAATGTAAACTGTCATTTCAGGCTTGCGAGAAACTGTCCAACCTGCTGACCAGCTATGCCATGCGGCTGGCCTCGCAGGGTCACCTGGAGGGTGCGTTGCACTGCTTGTCAGGCCTGCAGGACCAGGAGTTGACGCACCGCCTGCAGTGTGCGTTGGGCTATGCACATCCTTACGCAGCCACCATTCCTAGACAGGCCCCTCGACCGGCTCCGGTTCAGGTATTCATTCTTTACCAATTCGTTTTTGTACATAATGAGAATTGAAATCTTTTATTTTACAGTCATGCAAGAATAATTCATCAAAATTACATTTTATGTAATTACGATATGAATCTGTATGGAATCCTTTCTAGAATCAGGAGGCTTTAGCTTGGTTGTCTGGTGTTCTTCAGAAAGATATTCACGGTTTATTCTTTTTGCCCACTGCAATGCAATAGTACAACTGAGTATGTTAATGCTGTTATTGACACATTCTCAACTACAGTGGAACCTCTCATAATGAGCATCTCCCACAATGAGTAATTCTCATAACAAGCAAAACAGATTGTGAAAAAAACTATGTGTTTCACATAACGAATTAGCGACTTTTCACACGAGCGACATTTTGCATAACGCAAGGAGAAGTCCCATCTTCACGTCACTCACTTGTGAGCCGGGACTTCCGCTCCAGTGCATCGGTCTCTGGTTAATACTCATTCCGCTAGAATGTTAGTATCACATGTGATCATACATTTTTCCAAATTTTGGTTCAGGCATTATTTGTAATTTTTTTCATTATTTGTAAAATTTCGGAACATGAAAAAGGTTTTTCTCCACAGTGAGTCAGGATGTGGATTTTAAATTGTCACTTTCAAGAACATGAATAGTTGCAGTCGGAACATGAAAAAGGTTTTTCTGCACTGTGAGATGGCTTGTGAACTTTTAATTCAAATGATCCTTTATAGAACATGAATAGTTATTTGAATAAACGTTACAAAAAAATGAGTATTTGTTTGGCATGGAACGCATTATCGCATTTTACATTGACTTATATGGGAATAATTATACAGCTAAACAAGTGTTTCACATAACGAATAAGATTCTGGAACGAATTAGACTCGTTATAAGAGGTTTCACTGTACTTCAAAATGAAGTTAGGCACTGATTGATTTGATTTAGCAATATATATTTTAAACATATGTATTTCAATATTTCTATTTTTGAGAGTGATAATTCATGGTGGAATTCCATTATAATATATTATAATAAAACGAATATAAAACTTTATTCCAATTAATTTTATTCGACCGTAACCGGTTTCAGCTCGTTAAAGCCATCTTCAGACTGGTCCTGTTGAAGTCTGACGATGGCTTTAACGAGCTGAAACCGGTTACGGTCGAATAAAATTAAGTGGAATAAAGTTTTATATTCGTTTTATTGTAATATATTATATGTATTTCATACGGGGAAACTTTCTTATAAAATTTCCACACAATAAGTTTTGTTTTATCAGTCCCTCGAAGACTGTGAACATGTGCAGTGGAGGTAATCCACCTCTTACCCGCCCTGGTATAAGTAACTGATGGTTACTCCTTCAAGGCTCTCGCAAGATTCAAATTTTTTTTGTTAAACGAAGCTACGTTTATTTATTTTGAACGAATCTAGACCTCCAGTGTCCATGCATACGTTGTTAGTAAGCAGTATGCAAGTGCTTAACAGGAAAAACAAAATGCAAAAAATAGGTTAGTAAGACAAAGATAAATTAAACAGGGCAAAAGAAAAACTCATTCATGAGGCTCCATGAGGCGGCATTGCATCTGTAAAAACCCGCAAGCACCTGCATAAAATAGAGAACATAAGTAATACAATAAATCTCAATCAATTGTGAACATGTGCAGTATTATTATGTAATTTTATTATTTTTTTGTAGCAGAATCAATGGTCCGCACCAGGCAGGGTTCGGACTTCCAGCTACAATCAAAGCCAGCCACAGGACGCCTGGGGAACTGGGGTACAACAGCCTGCCTATGTGAACAATAAAACTAGTCAGCCAGGCTTTAACTCCGGTAATTTGTTTTATCATTATTCGTTTATCATTATTAAATTATGTTCCACATCTACACAGTTTCAGGGAATTAAATAAAAACACTCTTGAAAATTAAATTAAAACACTCTTGAAAATCAATGTAAAATTTGTCTGATTAGATTTAATAAATATTCAAAAATTCCTTTATTCCCTAGATTCTTGAAATGTAGTGGCGGATAGGTTAATCTCTGATAATAAGACTAGAAGGCAATGTAAAGGGTTCGGTCTTGGGTTCGGTTCAATATCATAAAGAATTAATTGTTTTGTGTAGAAATATTAATTTGATTACGATTGTAACATTTGTAAAAGTTCCAATTTAGTTTAACCCCTCTGAAAATCGCGAATATTCACTTTTAATGTCTCAAACGAAATGTCAGTTTTATGAAAACTTTGTGTTATTACCGCTTCACATTTAAAGCTCTATAAATGAAACATTTCTGAACGTCGCCAAATAGTAAAAACTGTTTTAGAAAGGTTACAAAATAAGCTTTCAAATTGTTATATTACAAATAAATATTAAGAGCGTTTAACCAGCCAGCGGACGAAAATGCACATTTCGTCGAAAGTTGTTCTTCCGATCGTGCAGGGCGGTTACAATGAGAAAGATTGATTTTTCTCTATACCAGCTTTTTTAAATTATAACTCAATATCGAATTTATTTCAATCCAAATTAGCTTTAATTTATACCTTCATCCAAAAATGCTGAAAGGCGTGATGATAAAACTATTAAAATAGTGTACTTTTTGTAGTTATTTTTTGATTATAAGTATTTATCATTTTTCAATAATGTCTAAATTTAATAAGAATGTTAAAAAAATCTGAAATATATTAGTTTGTAAGTGCGCAAATAAATACCCAAATGGACCAATTTTCGTCAAGAAACACATGTACGTACATATTTTTTAATGATTTTATTGAAACTAAAATTAAAATTCTAATACATAACTTTGCTAGATAATGTATTGATTTATTTTACTGTATGATTATATTATTTGAAATGGGTGTGGTATAATACAAAAACTTTTTTGAAAATTTAACAAATCTGCCAACGACCTATGGAATAACCTTATTATACTAAAAATTAAAAAAAAATCTAAAAATTTATTACATAACTATGCTAGATAAAAGAACAATCTTTCGAAATCCATTTATAATTTTTTGTGGAAAAGAGTCAATACGTCTAAAAACTTTTTTGAAAATGACGTATTTCCGGCTTTCTCTGGTAATGCCCTCTTAACATTTGTAAATATTAAAATTTAGAATGCAAACATTAAAAAAATGTAAAAATGACTCACATGATGTTTTTGTGAAAACGGTACTAAATTCACAGATTATGTAAACAACAATACTTATTCTATTGTATAAATGTATAATAAACACTTTTGTCACCTCACTTTTTTATCATTTCATATAAAAATATTTAATAAAAATTAACAATGTCGAGCGGCCCGTAGGCAATTTGGCGGGTAAAAATATGTGTCAACCGCGCGACTGACAGAATATTCTTTTTATGTATTTCTATGGACAACTTGATAGGGATGTACAGCTTGATCCACTATCGACCTTTTACTTTTTGTTTTAGGGATGTCACTAAAACAATTACGGAGTTAGAACGATTTCAATGGAGACACATGCGTTGACGAATAAACACGCTTATTGTACTTGACTGCTATCGTCATTTTAAGGCATATATCTGCTTACGTTGGTTAACATGAATAATTATGGAATGGTTAGATAAGGTTAACATGGTGGAAAAAACTAGCAAGGTTGTCTTCTTTTCATAATGTTTTGAGACACCTTTGTGTGGCTTCAATAAACTTTGAATCCCTCTTTTAACCTTAGTCATTTTTGAATGAGAGTTTCCAATTGGAAAGCTCTTGGCAGTTAGCTATTCTGTATTCTATAACTGTGCAAAATTTTACCATCTCTTGATAAGTAATACCTTGTTGTTAATATTATTATTGTATTTTAACCATTAATAAATGTATTTACAGGAGTAGAAATGCTAGCACCACCCCCTCCTACTGTGCAGCCACCAAGACCCACTAGTGCCTCGTCTCATGGTAAGTTATCTGTCAAACCTTCATCAAAAATTGCCGCCAAAACTGTCAGATAAACTAAATATAATTTTGTTTTTGTTTTTGCAGGTAATTTGATGGGCAGAAACAAACATGTCCGAGACCCGTCGGTCCAGTCGGGAGTGGGTTCGTTCCCGCTCAACCCCATTGACAATCAGTCCGCCTATGGAAACAGGCAGAACAATAATGCTTTTAATCAGCCACAGCAGTACCCACAGAGTAACTTCAACCCGTTGCAAGCCAACACTTCTGTTCCCCCTCTAGTCCCGATGCAGCCTAGTATCCCTGCCGCAGCGCTGACCGCATACCCCGGGGTCATCAACCCGGCTGATGCCATGTACAATGGGGGAGGCAATGCGGCCTACTATAGAAATGCGGAGCAGGCCACCGATGCCCTGCAGGGAAATATTCACCAGTCGGCACCCGGGTGGAATGACCCTCCGGCACTGACTTCTTCGCTCAAATCACAGGTTGATGTTTTTTTTAATATATTGAAATTTGCTTCTCTGTATAATCTTCGATGTATTGATTAATCTGATGCTATAATTATTATTATCACATTGTTAGGCTTGTGCTGGAAATTGAATAAATTATTTTTTACATTTGAAAACCTTGAATATGTTACACGTTAGACAAACTGCTGCGTGGCCTTTTTCATATGAAACTTAAATTTGAATTTGAAGTGAAAATACTTAACCAATTTGAATAGTTATTTTTTTAATCAAAAGGTATAGCAAACATCTACTAGAGATTTGTAATACATTATTAAATTTTTTTTTTTTTTCGAAAATCAGTTTTTTGTATGAAGATTTTCAGTTTCATTCTCTTTCATATTTTCGCTTAGATAGTGTTATCTTCTTCAATGATATATTACATTGATGGAAATAACCTTCAAAAGTTATAAAAGAGAGCTGTTCTAATGAAATTTAAAAAAAAGAACTATTCAGATTGGTTAAGTATTTTGGCCTCAAATTAAAATTTAAGTTTAGTACGTAAAAGGCGGTGCAGCCTTTTTTCTTAATGTGACCCTTATTTAACCCCTATTGTGCGGCTGGCTAAATTGTCCAGTGAAATAATGACTACCTCGAGATGCTCTGCACCGTGCAGTGTGTTAAGCTAGGTTTTAGAAGTTTTGAATGTATGTATTTAGTTACTGCCATGAAAATTCCAAAGTAAAAAAGTTGATATTGTAGAAGTGTGTTTATTATTTCAAATATAATTTTCAATATTATATTTGGCTTTGAGATATTTACTAAACTTTACCCATCCCGTAGGGGTTAAAAGAATCTCAAAATTATTAGTATACCCATAGCTTAGTATTTATTAGCTTCATATTGTTTTGATCTTTTATATTATGCACATGCCTACTTCTTTTGCAAATTTGTGCAAAATTAACCCACAATGAATTATAATGATGGTTTAGCTGTTGAGAGCTCCGTTGTAACCTCTCTTTCTTGTTACATGCGTCATTTATGAGAGAGACGGAGAAGTTACAACGAAACTATCAACAATATGCCTATATTGTTGAATATGTGTGTGTTAGAAAGAGATGTCTGCAGAACATGCGGGAACTCGTCAGTGGGGCCACATTATAGCCCACCAGGTATTCCTTAGGAAGGTCATTTAGTGGCCTGTGTTTCTGTTTAAATAGTTTGTTGTTTTGCCATTGATGTGCAACCTTTTTTCCAAAATTCCCCCTTTTCAAATAATAATCCATTCCAAAAAGATTTTTGTAATTTGGTGCACCCTGACAAAAAAACCTGATTTAATTTAATCAGATGCTTTCTTATGTTTTTTTTAGCTTTACTCAGTAAAGCACAAAATTTGATGTTGATATTTTCTAATACATATACATTTTAATAATTTTTTTTGTTACAAGTTATTATGTATCTATTTGCAACAGGTGACAATCATTAGTTTCTTACAGAATCACAGAGTGTTGATTTGACGTTTATGAGTTTTGATTGCATGGCGAATTCTCCCAATAACAGTACTATACATGATAACATTTCCTAATTGCATTCTAAAATATTTTCCAATTGCATCTTCCAATTGCATTTTCCAACTACATCTAAGATATTTAAAAAAAAATTATGCTTGTTGGCTTTGTGAAGTTTTAGAAGTTAAAGTACATATTATCAGCCTTACTAAAAAACCCAGTGAAAATTTTATTCAATTGACAAACGGCCGCGGATGTGAAAACATTACTAATTAAAAAATTGTTCATGGAAAAAAATACACTTGGTTTACACGGCCTGAGAGGGTAGTTTATCTCTGTTTTAGTAATGATTTTAGTAACGAAATTTGGAATTTTTCCAAAGTATTTTGAATGTTCTATATATTTCTTATTTTTGAAGGTGTCGTAAAAACAAACAACATTTATGAAAACTAGATAAAATTACCTTTTAAATTTGTGTAATTGAAATACACTTTAGTTTTTAAAAACTGCCGTATATTAAGATTCAAACGTGAAAAAAAAGGATTTTTTTTTTACCAAAACATATTTGATGAAAGTGTACAGAAATTTAGAAAAAAACAAAATTTAAAAAATACAGACCTTTTATATAATGAATTTGGAACGAAACTGTCACCTCACTTTTTCCTCGTGCATACAATAAAAAGATAATAAAAAAATTCAAAGTTTTTTTATTGCCAAAAAACTAACCTAAAAAAATAATACCGACTTTTATAACAGATTTCTTGCAACTCTAAAGACATTAATTTCATTGATACGTTTAGGAACACATGTATTAGATATTAATATTTTAAAAAACACAACTTTTATGAAATTCTCATAAAATAAAATCCTTTAAATGTAAATTTGAATTTTCATGTTTTATCGAAGGAAGCAAACACTTTGTGGTGTGACATTATATATTAAATGAAAGAACACACTTTGTAAAACACCACTTTTTATAAAAAATGGTGTTATAAAAAGTGTATAAAAAGTGGTGTTTTACAAAGTGTGTTCTTTCATTTAATATTTCATGTTTTACATAAAATACTTATTGACATTTCAATTTTCAAAGTATGATTATTGATATTATAACTTGACTAAAACTTATTAAAAACCACAAAAAACACGGTAAATATACCAATTATGCGAATGTAATAGTGAATTAGTCATAATAGATATTATGATAACATTTGTGTAATATTACACACACCCGCGGAGTGAGTTTTTTTTGGCAGTTTCAATGCGAATGACGAATGCGCAGGTGCTGCCACCTAGCGGTTCTGTAGGAAAACAAACAATTAAATTATGTACACTATGAAAAATAACATTGTTGCCAGATTTAATTAAAATACGTTTTAAGAACAAATCTTATTAGTAATGTTATCGTGTTTTAGTGTATTTTTGTCTTATTCATGTTGCTGCAGCAACACAGGTTATCGGCAGTGCTGTGGTTTTTTTTTAGTAAGGCTGTATATGTATAAGTAAAAACCTTTTCCATAACAGTCTTTATTTGACAACACATATATTTACCTAACTCTTTGGCAGCAATCGAAACTACATTTGATAGGGAAACAAATCAGCATTAATGTATGTTGTATCAATATTCGATACGGCAATTAAAGTTGCTGATAATACAGCGCTTCTTTGTTAAACAAAATTTTACCCCTCGTCAGAGTGATGCTAAAAGATAACAGAGTTAGTCAAAAATAAAATCGTTCTTTAGAAATATCAATAATCAAGTGCTTGTAAAGTTTGCACTATTTCGCGGAAGATCAGTACCTAATTCACTTGTAACATCTCCACATTCAATGCAATATTTTTGATTTTTCACGCAAACAATTTTGTCCCTGCTCACTAATTTGCCACTGTAATATTATATATGTGTCTGAAGATTCTTATTCTAAACCACTAGTTATTTTTACGCACATTATTACACACGATTATCGTCTCTGATGAATTTTTTTCAATATGGGAATTTTGAATGTTAGCTATCACTGTACATAGCACTTTTCAATGATTTGTTTATTAAAAATAATGCAGCTGTTCAATACGACTTGTTTTTTTTTTTAATATTGAAAACATTACGATTTTAGTAAATATACAAAATATAATTGATAAAATTTTTGGAAAGATCACTAACATGACAAAAGGATTGTATAAATACTGATTTTACCTACTGTAAAACCTCATGGATCACATATGCGACCGCCACCATACGTAACATGTTAAAAATCTCTTATTTGATACGCAGTCATCTTATCTGTGAGATTAAAGAAAACTGTTTCACATCATGTATATAATGTGTCCGGAAACTCGTAGTACAAGCGGGAAACTGGTGAATCTACATCACGTAGAGAACCCAAAAATCTTATTTTTTTCGATCTGAGCATTTCGATTTTAATATTATTTTTTTTCTATTTTTCCATTTTTTCGGCAACTAAAGGGTTAAAAAAAAATTTGAGCCCGGTTTACTCTTCGATGCATTACACAGCTGAAATCAACCCCGTAGTGAAAATTTTTTAAAATTTAACCAAAAAAATTCCAACTTCGGACCCGATTTACTCGAAAACGAAAGCTCAAATCAAAAAAGTTATATCACAAATCGACTCTGAATGTGATGTAGATTTACCAGTTTCCCGCTTGTACTACGAGTTTCCGGACACCGTGTATAGCATAAATTATGTTAAAAATACAAGTACTATTGTCAATATCAGAAAGATAAAATATTGGTTAAAATTTAGTGAAACCATAAGTTACATAAAATTAACCTTTTCTACTTTTTCAGGCAAAGCCAGATTTCTCGTCCCAAGCGCCCATCACCCACCCACTATTTGGGGTGGTCCCCGCCCAGGAGGTGCCCCTCGGGGGGCCTGGACAGTTCCCCCCGGGTCAGATGCCCCCACAAATGGGTGCCCCCATGAACCCCAACTATGGGGCCCCGGCAAACCCCAATTTTGGAGCCCCGGCGATTCCTAACTTTGGGGCCCCTTTAAATCAAAACTATGGGCCTCCCATGAACCAAAACTTTGGGGCTCCTGTGAATCAGAACTTTGGCGCCCCCTTGCAACCCAACAATCAAATGGTAAGTTATTAATAATAATTCTTATGAACAATTATTATTATTAATTTTTGCAATTCATTTTCTGCCTCATAGTTTTATCTTATCGATTAATTTTGTTAATCTTAATGATTTTTTTCATAGTTAGGATTAATTTTATTTTCTTGATTATTTTGTATCACCATACGAGTCCAACCGCAGTCATTCATGTTTTAACTCTCGACAGGCCAAGATGCCAAACATAATGTCCGTAACTATGTGGGTCGGCCGACGACCCCATGATTTTTTTTGTTTTATGGGCATTTAAACCATAGATATTCCTTTTTTTTTTTTTTTTTTATTTGTCCTTTTATTGGGCAGGGAATATTACCTATATTTGACAAAATATTTTTTCCTGTGATAAATGATTTTTTTCACATTTGTTTTCTAAACGGCACATTTTGTAATTAATGATTGTGAGTCGGCTAATATTGTCTTCAGTGATTTAATATTACAATTTGAGGTTTTACTCATAAGTTAAAAAAAAAATAAATAACATTCTAACGGCTACCGCTACCCCAAAATGGAGAAAACTGGGCGGTTTTTCTTTTATCACTCCAATTTGTTTTCATGCCTTTCATCTTTTTACGATGATGTCTTTAAAGAATTTGCAATGCCCATGGACGGGCAGATTTTTCGATTTTAATTTATAAATCTCATAATGTTCTATGGATAACCGTAAACAAACAACAGCTGATTCTGACAGCTCCAAACTTTATACCAAAATAAGTGACAATTAAGCAAATCTACACAGTAATCCAATAAAAACCAAAGAACCAGTGTTACGTAAAACAAAGTGACAGTTTATCCGGTAGTGGCAGTGTAAAATAACTACACATTTTGCTAAAATAAATATATGCCAAATTACAAGTCATTGTTAACCAAAGACAATTTATGGATTTGGATTTGTGAAAAACAAGTGCCGTTTTTGTCATAGACTAAACAACTAAATTATATAATTCAAATTTTAATTATTTTAATAAGGGGCATTTATGAACAAAAAATTGAAATTTTCCAGACCATTTCACAACTACATTAAACATACTTCTTAACAAAGAACAAAGTAAAAACAAAAATGACAACATGAAAGACAAAATAAACTTTAAGTCCCTAAAATCGGATATTCACGATGAACCTTGGACTAATGTACTAAATGAAATAGACCCAAACACAGCGCTGGACACATTTATAAATACGGTTGAAACCTACATAACCAAACACACCACAAAAAATCCACAAAAGAACTACACACATAGAGAAAAAAAAATAACACCATGGATCACGAAAGGAATAGTCAACAGTATTCATAAAAGAGATGCAATGCATATGCGAGTCCACAAAAACCCGAATGATAACAAACTAAAGCAAGATTACTTACTGTATAGAAACCTGTGTAATAAGTTAATTAAACAAGCCAAATACAAATATTACAAAAAAGAAATAAAAATCGCCAAAAATGATCCTAAAAAAATTTGGGAAATTGTAAGAAATATTACTTATTCCACTCCGAAGAAAGATTCACATATCAAAGAACTATTAATAAACGGAGACAAAGTCTTAACAAACAATGAACCTAATAAAATAGCTAATTTTATTAACACTGAATTCGCAAAAGTTGGCTCTACCCTAGCGGAAAAAATTCTTCAAAAAAACTGTACATCAGAAGACTCTTTATACAAACTTTGCTCTTCCATACGACCAAATCACTCGTTCAATGCTTATCAAGTAAATACAAAGGAAATCTCGGATCTTATTAAATCTCTCAAACCAAATTGCGCGATGGGACCGGATAACATTTCCAATCAAATACTGATAAATCTACGAGAATACATACTTATACCGCTTCAACACATTTTCAACCAAAGTTTTAGGCTCGGAATTGTCCCTGACCATTTAAAAATAGGATGTATCACTCCAATACATAAATCGGGAGACAAAACTCTGATATTAAACTACAGACCAATCACTCTGCTAAACTCACTATCTAAACTTCTAGAAAAAGCCATGAAAAAAAGATTACTTGCGTACCTTGAAAAACACAACCTGCTCTCAAGCCGCCAATTTGGATTTCGTGCCAAAATGGATACAGAAGATGCTTTATCAGAATTAACCAACTACATAGTGAAAAGCATAGATGGCGGATCAAAGGTGATAGGGGTATTCTTAGACCTAGCAAAAGCTTTCGACACTATTTCGCATAACTTACTACTACAAAAACTCAAAAATATCGGTATAACTGGTCAACCGCTAAAATGGTTTGTCAGCTACATTGAAAAGAGACAACAAATAGTAAAAATAAATAAATACAGCAGTGACAAAGCAGATATCAGGTATGGAGTACCGCAAGGCAGCGTCTTGGGTCCCATACTATTCCTCATTTATATAAATAGTCTAACTGAGATAAACCTAGGAAAAATTGAGTACAAAGTAATCAGTTATGCAGACGACACTGCAATTTTGTTCAAGGCACAATCATGGGAAAAGGTATTCAAAAACACAGAAACAGGGATGACTGTAGTAAATAAATGGCTACAAAATAATCTACTGACACTGAACATTTCAAAAACAAAATATTTAACTTTTAGCAAAACAAAGGCTGGTCAACCACATAGCCAACCACAACTACATCTTAACCCCTGCACCAATATTTCATCAAATAACACATGCTGTGCTTGTGACAAAATTGTTTATGCAGACAATATTAAATATCTAGGTTTAACTGTTGACCATAAACTAAAATGGGATCTCCATATTAATATATAATCAAAAAAAATACGAAAATTATCATACATCTTCAAAACAATACGAAACATCATGTCATTAAATCAACTAAAAAATATATATTTCGCACTCTGTCAAAGTATTTTAACATATGGAATTTCAGTTTGGGGAGGAGCAGCAGATACTTACCTCAATTCTCTTAAAATAAATCACAAAACAATAATTAGAATTATGTTTTATAAACCTTACCAACATCCGACGGAACAGCTAATGATCAAAAACAAATTACTAGACGTAAATAAACTATTCATAAGGAAGATCATTTACAAAAACTGTATCAAAACTTCACATCTCCACATTCCTCACTCACAAAACAGAGCAAAAATTAATAAGCACTTTCAAGTTCCCCATATCAAATCAACTTTTGCAAAAAAACACGAATCTTACCTAGCACCACACATTTTCAATACCTTCCTAACACAAACAAAAACTTACGTCACCCCAAATAATTTGAATTGGCTTTTCAAAAGATTTGTAATATGGTTGAATGAAAAGGAAAGAACAGACATTCAAAATATTCTAAATAAATAACATTTCATACAAGTTCTCACGAAATTATATAATATTCAAATAAAACAAATACGAGAAACTGCAATTTTGCAATATTAATTATTATGATTAATTATTAATTATTACTTCTATTATGTAACCGCTATATTCAACTGTCACAAAATTTTAATTTACTTTTATCTAAAAAACAAAGTATGTATGTAAATATTTAATATACCAACATATAATTTATCTTTTTTATCTTTTTACATACATATATATATTTGTTTAAATACACACATTTCTTTTGGAACAAACATAATATGTGATTTACTCGCCTCGGAACAGACTTTGTCTAGTGCGGCGGGTAAAAGAAAAGAAAACAATGTAAATAACCATGAAACTAAATAAACGCCCGGGTTGCCGGCACTGAAACTGAATAATAATTGAATATGGTGTCTGTTCAAAAATATTCAAAGTTGCAGATGTAATCTAAACGTTTCGTTATCTAAACAATTAAAATAACGTAATATTGTATATAGATGACGTTCGTCTTTTAGGCAAGCTATCGGTTGGCATGTATACATGACGCTCGTCTCACATAGGTTAAATCCTACTTCCCTTGAATAAAACACATATTATTTTCACAGTAAAATGCGGCTTGCATCTAGAAAACTTTGATTAAAAATGTGAAAATGTTTTACAATGTTTAATATAAATAATATGTTTCCCAGCCCATCCAGCAGGCCGTGGAGGCTGCCCCTCCCCCACCCCCGGCGCCCGTGCAGAAGGCCCCCATCCCCGAGCAGCACATCCACATGCAGACCGTGTTCGACGCTCTTCGGGCGCAGTGTGCTCAGTCTTCCAATAACCCCGTTAGTTCTACATATTCCCTAAACATCGTCTGAACATTGACACTCTAACTAAAAGTCCAAAGGAAATAACCGTTTCTATACTGCAGTGGGAGCACATCACTTTCTTTGCTCTCCTATAAAATTTGTCAAATATGAGAAGCTATAGTTGACATCTGAGCCGTAGTGTTTTAAATGGATATGAAAGAAACAATGAAATATAGTGAAACTCTCTTAAGAAGCTTTCCTCTCGAGATGGAAAACCTTATACGTGGGATAAACTGGCCCATTTTTCAAATTCAGTCTTTAAAAAAAATATGAAGAAATCCAATTTGCCACATTTAGAATAAAAAAAGTACCCGATCCATTCCTTAAAATAATATTGCATTTTCTAAAACGCCTTTAACCTCTGGGAGACCAGGCCATTTCACGAAAATTCACTTTAAAAGCACCACTTTGAATTTTGAATTGAATGTTTTGTGGATTAATTTTGAGCTATCGTATATTTTATTGACTGAAACACGTTCCTAGAACAATAAACTATGTACCAAAACAACATTACTTGCATTATTTACGTAAATTAATAGGTTTTACGATGTTCTAGTCGAGGAACACGCATTAATTTTGGCAGCTAAAATTCACGGCAAAAATGACATTTCTATGTCACAGATAAAATCGTTAAAAAATATTCTGGGGTTGCAAGGTGAATGAAATTTTGACGCATCCTATGGTGTAATGTTGGCGCAAGCGATTCTGACCCTGTTCTTCATACAAATTATGTACATAGAAGGGCCAAAATCGCAGACAAACATTTTTTGTTCGATATTTTTTCAAATTATTTTCTCGCGCATGCGCACAATTCGCGCGCGCCCGCGCGTCTCCGGCCTATTAGAGGTTAAGAAGCAAGAAACAGATTTATTGTTTATTTATTTTTATATTAAGTACATTCATTTATGTGTAATGTCTTCAATGTGTGCACTTCTCCGTAAATCCATATTAATTGTTTATTTGTTCTCGCAGCAAATCAAGAGAAAGCTGGATGATGTGCAGAGGAAGTTGGAAATTCTGTATGACTTGCTGAGGGAGCATAGGGTAATTTTATTATTTTTAATAAGTTTCCTTTTATCTATGCATTCTATTTATTTATGAGCTTTGCATCGCACATGACTTGGAACCACGCTGGAATTGGTAAAATATATATTGGAATATAAATATTGTTAATAAAGGAAGTAAACAGGAAAGCAGTGAATGAAATGTGGACAAATTGTCTGATTTTTTGAAGTGTACATCAAAAAATCATGCATATTGTCTGTCTGAGAAACCATCATAGAAAGCAAAGAGTATAATTTTATTACCTAGTTTGTTTCAGTAGTTATTTTGTATTTAATTACATCATAAATAATTGTCCAAATTATGATTTTTGGTTTTAGTTTTAATAATTATTAAGATGTGTGGACAATGTTATAACCTTATTTACCCAACTGTCGCATATGTGATCTATTGGTGGCTATCCCAGTGTGTGAATGTTGCATATGTGAAGTTTCAATAAAACGCATACATTGTGTCAAAACGTGCCGCATGATAGGATAGGTATAAAATATAAAATTAGTAGTAAAATCGTAGAAGTCGGGATTTATTTCAGTGCAGAAATTCTGAGACTAACTGCTATATGTATGTATTCCTCTTTGCCCAGAATATTAATGGAGGGAAATACGAAGCCAGTAGACATCTTTAATTTATCACTAAACAAATAAAAAATGTTGTTACTGAGAGAGTTCACTCATTAGTGTCTCCCACACGCACACTTCGGAGCGACCGAGTCCCGCGCCACTTCAGGCCCCCGCGCAGAAAAGTAAAGACCAATAGGTTTACAGCGCAGTTCACTGTGAAACTTTTCTGCGCGGCGGCCTGAAGTGGTGCAGGACTCGGTCGCTCCGAAGTGTGCGGGTGGGAGATGCTATTTACAACAAATGCTGTATAATTTTTTACTATGTATATGTAATTTTTACTAAAAAAGGCTTTAATAAATAAATAAAATTGCATTGTTAAATCTAAACATTTAAAATAAATGATCAGGGATAATAGAATGAATATGTACTTTAATTTCAGTTATCGGAGAATGCCACTAACATCCTCCACTGCGTGGTGCAGATGGTGCAAGGCGGGGACTATACGGGGGCGCTCAACTGTCTCACGTCGCTCGCAAGCGGCTCGGACTTTGCCGCCGTGGCCTCCTTCCTCCCATCGCTGAAGGTCATGATACAGACCGCTAGCAATGCTCAGATTTACCTTAGATAAGAAAATGTTAATTACTCTGCGGACATAATGTACTAATAAACGATTAATGCTCTTCATGCCTAATTCAGTGAAATTCTATTATAAAGTTTTCTAAGCAATCTGAAAAACTTCTTAAGCATGAAAACTTCTTTGGGAACCTTATAAGAGGGTTCCACTGTGTATCGATGATGTGGAGTTCACTACCTTAGATGAAATGTTAATTACTCTCAACGTGATGTAATAATTGAAAAATTCATGCATGCTTTCCACGCCTGATGATACAGATTTCAGATTGGCCATCTCGTTAAACCCATTTTAATTGTTTTGGGTATGTAAGGGTTATCTAGGATTCTATGTCAATGACCTGATTCATTTGTGTTGTTTATTTTATATTAAACCCTTTGTGTCTTACAACATTATTTTTTGGAACGACATGAAGCAATACATGTACCTACCTAATCAGGCATGGTATTCCTAAAATATGACGTTTTGTTTTTTAGATAATAATGTTTTTAAAATTTTTATTCGAGACAATATTTGATTAGTTTGACTAACGTCCTAGAGATTAACCAAAATACAGTTGTTATACACCATTTCCCCGCATTCGCAAAGTTCATAGAATACCAGGCAGTCACCCAATCTTTTTGACTGTCATACATTTTCTTTCATTAATATGTCCATGAATGTGTACAGTGCTGCAGGCAAGAATAATTTACACAAAATATACTGCAGTTAGCAATAAATGGGTTAGTAAATGGTTAACCTTTTACATCCGGCTTCATACGAACTTGAGTTTCTTTTTACAAAAATCCTGACAGATGATAAATCTGTTTTTGGAAACAGAACCCCTGTCGTTCGAACATGCGGGAGCTGCTTATGTAGGGTACCTTCATAGGCATGTGTTTCAACCAGTTAAAACAGAGTCATAACTAAGAGCTTTACTTGTGGCCCATCATAATTCATAAATTAATTGCCGGTTGCAAAGGGTTAAATGAAAACTTATCATAGTTTTAAAGTATCTATTATCTGAAAATGCACCAAATTTGCACTCTCTGGGATAATCAATAAATAGAGATCTGAAAATTTCGCACACGCGATAATATGCAATATGTATATCATTTTTATGTAAAAATAAAAACTAATGAGAATTTGCCTCAAAAAGTAATAAGAATTTTGCCGCAAAACTTACGCAAATATCACCCCAAAATAAATGTGAAATTTTCAGGTCACTACCAATAAATAATGCTTGTGTATAAAGATTGGTTTAAAAGTACTAAAAATAATATATAAAATCAGATTGAATGTAATATTTAAGTATATTGCAATTATTATAGAATATAATATATATGTTTGTTTCTTCTTTTAATTTGGCTGCAATAGTTAACTTGATGATTAATAGTTTAGTTGTGAAGAAATAATTATATCCGATCATTATTATACGTTTGTGTACTAATTATTATTTACCAAAGTGTCATTTGGTTGTAAGACTTTTTTAATATAGATTTTATATTATTCCCTATTATATAATTATTAATACATATATGTAATGATGAAATCTATGAAAAGTTAAAGCCTGTCGTCCTGACAAGGAAAGGGTAAGGAATCGACATAAACTGACAAACCTGGCTGGTCTGCAAACCTTAGCCAACATTACTTTTCTGCGCAGAGTCTTTTACAAAACTTGGTTTATGTCAAATCCTTACAGTTGGACGGTGGGCTAAATGCCCTTTTTCTGTTGTTTTTTAATCAAAATAAATACCTATATTTTAAAATTTCTAAATGCTTTTTATTTTTTTACTTAGCTATTAAAAATTTATTGTCATCTCATTTTTTATTTTCATCGCGATTTGAGAGGCGGGTATGGGTACTGCCGCCCCGGAAACCATTTATTGGATACCCAACACCCCTGCCATAGGTCACTCCAAGTGGTTCGCTATGTTTGGTGATTTAACAGGGTGCCCAGGTTCATGGGATGAGGTTTGTATAGGTCTTTGCGGCAAAAAGAGACTGGTTGAGGGAGACCTAACCTAGACCTCTCCAGCCGGACTCTCGACCGTCGGTTTGCACTGCATCATCCGGATGGATGGATTGGAGGGATGGATTCATCCGCCCGTCCCTCTTGGACACATTTACCCACAGATTCCTACCCACTAGGCTTGTTGAAAAAGCATCGATATTTTTAATTCAATATATAAATATTTTTAGCCGATATATTTTGATCCGATATATCGCTACAAAATATCCAATATCGAAAATTGTATCAAAAATGATATTTTTTTTAAAGTCACTAGAATCTAAAACCGTACAGGAACGAAGGAAAAAAGTAACTGTATTGGGTCATGACATCTGGCTGTTGAAATTTTAACTATTAATAGCTTACAAATCTATTGTCTTTGCATTAGTATTTGTGATCACCAATACTATCTCATGTGTGTAGGTGCATACATAGAAATGTATGCTATTTTTCGCCATTTTTTTCTAAGCCACTCCTATGTGTTGGTTCCCAATTGTCTATGATTATTGACTATACCTTATTCCACGAAGTCCTTTTTGACAGATTAATACGCCAATAGAATGTTACTGAGACGCATACAAACTTTGTATGCGTCTCAGTTTACATATAAGTTAGAAGTCAGCTTTTTAGTTTTTGATATTTTTGTAATTATTACGAAATGAAAATGAATAGTGATAAAAATACCTTCATTTTTATTGAGATTTTTGTACATTAAAAAAAGCAAATTGTGTACAAAAATTACTATCGATAATATTGAGCTGAATACACCATTATTTTAAAAACCCAAAATCTCTTGAAAATTTGACCGATATGTCGATATTTTTTCCTCGATATATCGATGTCGATATTGATATTTTAATAAATATCGATACATCGATATATCGATGTTTTTTTCACTTTCGACATCCCTACTACCCACCCCTCATTCCTTTTTCTTCCCAGAACTTCCTCTCCTTCTTTTTCCTAAAAATACCCTGTGTGGAGCTAATGTAAAAAAATAAATTAGATGTATCGATCGTCCAGTTGGTCGGTCGGATATCTCCAAATACTACGTTTTTAGATAACGAGGAAAGCAATATTCGAATGCTCGCCATAAATTAAATATTATTTACACATGTCTGTGTTTTACATATTAAATATGCTACAAAATATCGCCCGTAAGCGTAATGGTCCAATACATTAGTATAACATTTTGAAATTTTCTAATAGTAACCCTGAAAGCATAAATTTGGGGTACCGCCGCCCCGGGAACCATTTATTGGATAGCCAAAACCTCTACCAAAGGTCACCCCAAGTGGTTCGCTATGTTTGGTGACTTAGCAGGGGTGCCCGGGTTCATGGGGTCAGGTTTGTCCGGATCTTGGAGGCGGATGCGTCTGCCCACCAACAGCGTGGCAAGCCGGATCGGGAGATCTTTTGACCCCTCCAGCAGAACTCTCTCAGAACCATTGCCTTGCACTGCAGTTGAAAGGATGGATTCATTCATCCGTCACTCCTGGACACACTGATCCCCAGATTCCTATCCATCCCTCATACCTTTTTCCTTCCCAGAACTTCCTCTCCTTCCTTTCCCTAAAAAGACCCTCCACAATCATCCACATCCCCAAGATGACATAGGCCCTGAGTGGAATTGTTTTGCTTGGGGCCTCCTGTGTGGAGTTAATGTAAAAAAAGTTTGTCTGCATTATAATTGATTTGGTAGGTTCATGGATAATCTGAGTGTTGTACCAGATAGAGGGTACACTTCTACATATAACTGTGTGCTCAACTCAAATTTCAATATTTTGGAGATGTCTGACTAATCAAGTGGACAATCAATATCTAATGCCTCCTATTAGTAGTTTCAGAGAGAGAACGTACATGACATCATCATTCTAGTATCTTCTGTCTTTTTCGTTTTCACGCAAGACATGTGAGAAGGAAGAAGACAATCATCGATAACTCGTGCGACTAGTATATTGTAAGCTCTAGTGTAGTTGGCGGTGTGCCATATAGCCTTGCAGTTCTTTTGGTCGCCTTGTCGCTCACCTGTATGCGAACCGGCACCGAAGAGTGGATACTTACTGGTAATGGGGCGATTACAACAAGTTCAACGAGATATTAGAATATGTGGACATAATAATTATGAAACAACAAAAATAATAAGAACGCACAAAGTATTTTTTAGAGATTTATTTATTACCTGAACTATTGAGTCTGTAATATGTTTAGTCATATCGTTATCAACTACAATGCAATAATCAGAACTTTACAACTGTTAATGCCAAATGACTACAAAAATATTTACATTAATAAAATATAAAATGAATGCTTTCACAAATGTTTTGATTGAAACATGAGATACTAATTGGATGATATTATTCTGATTATTAATTGGTTGTGCCTTTCTCTGGTGTAGTGATCATCTTTAATAATGTATTATTATGACACAATCACGACTTAAATGATTGAAGACAATTATTATTATGAGATTCATATTGTGAAAGATTTGTTTTATTAGCCAAATGCAATCATACAAGGTGTTCGGGAGTTAAGTGCACCAACTTCTGGAGGTTATTCTTCTAAAAGATAATACAAGTAAAACAGATAAATAACTTTTTCGAAATTCTAAAGTTTCAGATAAATAGGTTAAATTCTTCGTTGAATAATATTTTTGTATGGGAAAAAAACAAAGGATTTTCAAAAAAGCTATTTATATTTTTTACTTCTTGGTAGAAGATGGTTCATGTAAAATCACCTCCTGAAGTTATTATTACTTTATCGCCTTGTACATTCTGCTCATTTTCATTTACCTTATTATAATGTTCAAGTTCATCTCCACATGAGTCCAAATATACAAAAATGATGTTATTTTTTTCCCTGAAAATTACATATAAGTAATTTAATTACACCAACAGTGGTATTTGGTTGTTTTGAATTGATTACAGTGGTGGATTTAAGGAGCAGGGGGCGCCTGCCTCACTACATTTTGGAAGCCCCCTGTGTCAAAACAAGGCCCCCCCTTGTGGAAAGTTTCATAATTAATATTTTGTCTGTGTTTAAGCAGCAAAACAGTTTTCTTAGGACTTATTTTTCCTGGTTTTACGAGGGTTGTCTAAGAATTAAAGAACTTTATTCATTTTCAGTGTCAGTTATTCACTATCGTGTAGCTCAGATTTTCTTCTACAAAACCAAGCTTGGTAGCTGTTTCGGTGCAATCTCTACTTCCGTTTGAGATGAACGCTCAAACGGGAGTAGAAAACGAGGTGCTTAACCAGGAGGCAGTCCACCCTGAAGTCCGGAAGTTGCACATTTGATCCCAGACGTCAATAAGTTTACAATACAAATGATTTTGAGGGAAAAGTTGTTGTACGCAAAGATTGGGATGCCCAAAATTCTGAAGAGCAAAATCGTGTAGAAAGCGCTCAGGTTTTTTTGAACCTTTTTTTCAACTAAGGCGAGGCATTTATGGGTTCAAACATGGGTTTATCTCCCAACTCTGGGATGATTTCCATTTTATTCTTCACCTGAAGCAACATTTGGTCGGAAAACTTTTGAAGACCGACAAGGACGCGGAGGAAGAGGTGAGATAATTTTGAGGACTAACTACATCGAAAAATAGTGGAGATACGTACCTAAAATGTCATACGCTTTTTTGAAAAAATTAAATTTTCCGGAGTTTTTAAATAATAAACGTCTTTAATTCTTGAACAACCCTCATACTTCCACTTTCTCAGTGATTCGGGAGCCATCAGTATTGGTTAGCAGAGCCCTTTGAAAAATGTGAATTGACAGCTCCACTGAAATAGGTGTTGAGTTTATGCAGTCGGAGGAGGGCATGGGAGATTTGAAGAATTATTCCCACATTTTTAAAAATTTAATTTTTTTCTACTGATTAAAGTAGAATTGTTACAATGATGTGTGTCAAATTGTGTTTGAATTGTGGTAACTTATGCGGAGTTGTGATATTTTATGGAATGAATGGACATTTTGTTCATTCTGTATTTTTAAAACTTTTGGAATGTTAATTTTTAACGAAATGGATTTCTTCCGCACCTTTCCAATAATTGTTTATTTAGTTCAGATACGAGTAATTACAATATATTATTATTAATCTTAGGTGACTTTATTAACCATGAAGGTTAATTGGTTTTTCGTTAAAGTTGATTTCCCAATGGTTTTTTATTTGGTTTTGTGGATGGAGAAAATACATCATATCACTGACAAAGTCTCTTCTAATATTACAGTAAATACATATATTATAATGACATAGTGCAGTAGACTGGTGACCTGATAACTCAACACAGTGGCATTTCAACACATCTTTGAAAAGTAATATAAAGTCGTGAAAAATGCTGAAAAAATCTAGGTTACGTAATGTTAGACTATGGGCTATTTTTTTTTTCATCACGTAATGGCTTTACATCACTTTTCAAAGATGTGTTGAAGTGCCACCGTGTTGAGTTGTCATGGAACCTAGTAGACTATAGTGATGGTAAAATGTCTAAATGTATCCTTAATGTACAATTTAATGAGAATATAATGTAGTTAGCTTCTTAAAGTTAATACAAGATAAGAGAACTTATATGTGTAGCTATATATTTATGCATCTCTTATTAAGACGCACCGAGTTAATACATTTTCGTAATATACATACATACTGCTAGGTTATATAGTAAAAATACTTATTCTATATATAGGAGTTTAGTACGATACTATCATTATTATTATTTTACACTGACAAAATAAATAACATTGCTTTTTATAAGATTTGTCAATGGCTGCACAAATAATAATCCAACATAAAATATTATTGAAGTATTGCTTTTTAAAGACGGGTTCAACAAGTGTTAGAGTAGAGAAGGTTGGTCTATTTTAGTATATATTTCTCAAAAATTCATATAAATTCGATGGAAAATCGTTGGTTGAAAAATGAAAACGAAATAAAACAGGAAAAATAAATAAATTGCAAGTTAAACAAATTTGTCTCTAAGATTTAAAAAAAATTACATTTTGGATTACCAAATAATTGTAACATTATGCAATATAATCTTACAAATCTGTAATGGGTAAGTTTTGCCTCTAATTATACATTTAAACACACAGCTTTCTTCAGATTAAACAAATTTTAGATTGAAGTTTTGAAAAAATATAATGAGGTAAGTATAATGTTATAATTTTGGTTTATGCCAATCTTTCTCTAATTCCCTTGATTTATATCTCTGCAAGTGTTCAATTCACATGGTTGTATCAGACTTTCTTTTTTACTCAACTACCTTTAAACCATTTTTACAACGATAATAATATAATGATAAACCATTACGCATCATATATTTATAAATAACATTGCATTAAAGTATATTGACTAGAAAAAAAAACAAGTAATAATAATGTTCTAATGTAAATAAATTGTTTGAACAAATAACTAAAATATAACATAAATTTTATGTAATTATGTCTTTCAATATTTTTTCTTCTCTCCATATTCGGCGCTTATTGGAGATTGGACACCATCAATTGCCACAACAGTTCAGATTAGGGATGTTGTAGTAGATAATTAATGTAAGTATGGTATACTAACTTTCAATGGAAAATAATTGCGTACATATTATAAACAAGATGAATAAGTATACTTTTTTTTAAAGATATTTGATTACGCATTTAAAAAAAAAATTCTATGCCTATGTCCATGCTGACCATCTCAGATTAAGTAGCATCACTGATACTCTGCTTTAAAAGAATATTTTTTTTAGTTTTCGGTTCCCAGAAGTCAAAATGTATACAATCTGTTGGTATTTCAGCAAACTATGCACACATTGAAATAAAAAAGAGAGTTTTTACAAAAGTCCGTGTTCTAAGTATTTATTTATAATGTTATGCTACGGGGTATTACTTAAATTAGGAGGTAAATAATTATTCTATTTTACCCACACACTACAAAATAATAAATCAACTTTCATTCAAATGTGAAATCAGTAAGTATGAAGAAAAACTTTCTATTCTATAGGTACATCTAAATATTTCCATTCAGTCTTAGAAGTAAATAATTTCATACTTTAGTACAATATTAATTCCAACCCTGTTTTACAATGACTTATTACCTAAAAGGAAGTGTTGAAGATGAGGACGCTCATGATGTTAACAAATTGTGTTAGATGTGCAGAAATTGTAAACAAGAGAAGTTAGATGTTTCTACTTTCACAGTGATGAAATTCCTTACATAAACATGGACATAGGCAGGTAATAATAATTAATATTATGTACTAATACAATTATGTATAACATTTTGTATAGGACCATAATATAGTTTTGGCATTAAATAGGTTGCATCGTAAAATATTCCTTTAAAAAATATACAAATTAACTACACGACTAGAACATTATCTTAGTTTTGAAATCTTAAGTGAATGCTAATTGCATTCCTACAGTACAAATGTTTCAATCACAACGCATGTTTATTTACAGAGTATACAAACAAATTACAAGAAGATATTGATATTTTAAATTTACAACAGATCTTCGCAGTGAATCAAACAGAATGTCTTGTCTTATTATTAAGAAGACTTATTTATTATATCCACCCCGACATCCTGACGTCGGTGGGATGCGCTGTGAGCATTGATTGATCAATACTGTGGTACTCCTTTCCTGATCTGGGGCGTAAAGTTGTTGTGGCTTGCCGATTTATCCTGAAAATAAATAAATCATTTAATCAACTCCCATAATATCCTTCCCCATCCCTTCCTCTGCCCTTCCCTATCTCTTCGCTGCCCCTTTCCCATTTCTTCTACAACTCTTCCCCATTCCTTTCTCATTGTAACGCCTCATCTCTTCCCTTTTCTTCTTCCCCCTCCACCATCCCTTTTCCATCTTCTTCCCCATGCCTTTTTCACACATTTCCCCCCATCCCATCCATTATTTTCCCACCCCCTTTCCTGCCCCTTCCTCATCCCTTTTCCATCTATCTCCATTCCTACCCCATCCCTTTCCCACCCATTCCACATTTATTCACCATCATCCTCTCCTCATCTCTTCTTCCCTATCCCTTCCCCTCTCCTTACCCTTTTCTTCTCACCCTTTCCTCCCATTCCTTCTCACCCCTCTCCAACCCTTCCACATTCTTTCTTTTTCCCTCCCCATCTCTTTCCATCCGCCACAACCGCACCTTTCCATCTCTTTCCCATCCCTTCCCCAACTATTCCCCACCCATCCGCAACACTTCCCTACCCCTTTCCCACCCATCTCCATCCCTTCCCCTTCCCTTCCTCACTCTTGCACCTACTCTTTCCCATCTCTTCTTCACCTCTTACCCATCACTTCTCCATCCAGTTCCCACATTCCGCATATCTTTTCCCATGCCTTTATTAAGTTATTACAACAACTAACTTCTGACAAACTAGATCCTAAAGTACTTTGGCAGGTTCTGTATATAAATAAAATAAAACTATCCTTCGAAATTGTTAAAAAGGAAGTGATGATAAAATACCAGTGAAGATACTCACCTTAGGGTTTCTGGAGTGTCAGATGAACTGTGTGAAGACATAGACAGGGTTTCTATGTAGTCGGACATATCGGAGGCCCCGCTGCTTGAACTATGGGAATCAATTACACCTGAAAAAAGGTTGGTTTGAATATTTTTTGCGTTGTTATAGGTGCATATTATATTTCATTATATTATAAATAGGTTGCTATACTCCTTACCTTTTACAGCCTTTGGTGGACAGACTGGAACTTCAGCTTCTGCAGATGACGATTTAGCTGGTACTTTGACTCTTTGGAAATGGAATGTCAAATCTCTCAGAGGATCGGAGGACTTAGATCTTCTCGGCAGGGAAGAATGCAAACAGCTGGGGTGAGGACCTTTCTTTAGGGCTAGGGCGTGAATATGCCTCCTGCTGGACATGGACGTAGTCAACGGTAATTCGAATTCAGCAAAATCTGCCCCATGATGTTTCAGTGAACAAGTGGACACACCTGAGTCATTCGAGCTTGATGAATCTCGGTTAGGCCCAGATTTGCATGGTACACTGGAAGAGCGCCTTATGTGGGCAATTTCTTTAACTTTCTTCCTCAATATTGGAACTCCATTTGGAGTAATGTCTCCTTGAGTTTCAGTTGAATGAACTTCGTATTGAACTGTCACGCAACAGTCATTGTCTTCGCAATGTTCAGTTTCTTGGTGAATGCACGGTGATGATGATCTTCTGTTATCGATTGATATGTTCCGCAATGTTTCTAATGACGAAGATGTTGTTCGACTACTCACACTATCGAATTCTTTTAAATCTTCTAAATATCTGGAGGAGTCTGCTGAGCTTGATCTTTTGCGATTTTTAATCAACTCGATACTATCGGTCGAGTCCATGATTTGTTTCCTCGAATAAGGACTATTCGGAGAATTCAACATCATTAACATTGCAGATCCAGGTATCCTCATTTCAGATTCAGCCCGTTTTCTGTTCCTGTCGACTGGCGGACCGAACAACGTTGGATTACTGGCAGATTTTTCTACAATCAGCCGACTTACTCTTGTTTTCAATGCTGAAACCTTATCCGCGTGTGATGTTATACTCGTGATGGGGGACATGGGGGTATATCCAGACAAGTTTTTACTACATTTATGTGCATTATCATTTAGCAGTTTGCCTGGTAAAGTGGTCACCGCAGGTTCCATTAGCAAGTAATCATCATGTTTACCGTGCTCGGCATTTCCACACGCGGGATGCATTCCAGACTGATGATGTCCACATTTGCCACAGGGCTTAATATTCTTATTGGCTTGCGCCATTGAACTCAAGCTAGTTTTCAAAGCCTCCAGTTCTTCTTGAGTTATGCCAACTTTCCTCAACATATCTTTAGCATTTTCGTAATATTCTAGGGAATGAGCAAAATCTAAATTAGCGTAATTTGCGGTAACAGGATCATTGGAAACACTTTCTTTCATTAATGTAGAAGGATCAATATTGACATAATTAGAAGATGTCTCAGATTGATTGTCCCTAACACAAGTAGGGTCATCCGGTATGCACGAACATTCTGAATGAGCATTAGCTTTCCTATTTGTTTTTTTAGTTACGTCTATTGTTGCATATAATGCATTTTGTTCTTTCGTCTTGAGATTGTTTTGTTTACATTCAATATTTGTGATTAAAGGAACATGGTGTGTTTCATCTTGAGCAGTTTTCCGACAATATGGTAGGGAAATTAAACTATTTGCCCAATTCGTAACCCTTTGGCAAGGACAATCTGGAGGTCTCATGTCATCGCAGTCTATGATGGTGGGGACTGGTGCCTTCTTACCAAGCTTCAATATACATCCACAAGGTTTTCTCAAAGTCATCATTCCTGGGGTATTACTTTTAGTCAATTGGAACATATTTTCTATTGCCAAACATTCTTTTATCTTCTTCGGAGTATCGTAATACTCTCCGGCCATCATGAGGTCCTTGTTGGTGTCACACTTTCTTTCCTGGAAAAACAAAATTGTATTGGTAAATTCACAAGAGTTTATATAATGCACAAGTAAATGACTTATTTGTAGGTATTAACTTAACGCTCACCTCCTGGAAGTGTACTTTTGGCACATCATAGTTTTCGTAGGGCCCAACTTTTGGATTACTAGCTTGCATTTCCGTATTCGGGTTCAACTTGAGATGACATGCACATGTGCTAGCGGACTCCACAGGTAGTGGCATTGGAGGTTTTTTAGGCTTGGACTGGCCTTCCGAATTCATGTTGATTATAGTTAGAGGGAGGGCCTTGGGTGGCCTGGCGGGAGGACAGTTGGGGCAATTGCATATTGGGACTTCCATCGGTTTCTTCAGACTAAAATTTGGCACTTGATTTGGGGTCGGAGATATAGATTGAGCGGGAATGTTTTCTTGATTGTTTGCAATGAATCGGGGCACTGAATACTCCGTGCTACCGCCAGAGCTGTTTCTCGATGAGAGGGAACCGATGTCTGAGGCCTTTTCTTTTACACTTTCCATCGTCCAGGCGGGATGGAAATGTGCCCCCGCGCAAGGCGTCATGGCTGCATTGACGGTGGAAGAGCGGGACATGGCGCCCAGCTTGCTGATGCAGCTCATGCACCTTTCTAGGGACACGGTACCGCCTCCGCCGGCCCAAGTCTCGTTGTGGACTGCATCTTGCATGTCGCTGACGGAGGTCGTGTCTCCGCAGCCGTAATTACTGTCAATGTCCCTGTGGTGACAGGTTTGGGACTCCATTGATGGCCAGTAGGGAGATATTGTGCCGCAAGGAACGTCTTCATTGTCGTGGGAACAACAATGCTCGTCTCCGTAAGAGTACATACTCCTGTTCATTGTGTTACACATTTGCGTAGCGTCGGCTGAAGTTAGGTCTGATAGTCTTGTTTCTGGTCTGTATGGAATTTGTTTTTTGGGACTTTCAGCAGCATCTACAAATAAATTAGAAGGTGTAATCAAACGCGTAAATCATTCGCCACAAACGATGTAATTTTAGGAAAAGGTATTGGTGAATCAGCATTATGAGCGTACGTTTATAGCTTTATAAGTCATTGAAATGTAAACTTACTTGACATTTTCCTGATAAGAGGTCGTTTTTTCACAGAGAGTTTCCCCTGTGAGGCGAGCTCGAAGGTGTGGGTTATTTCTTCCCCTTGATCGGTTATTAGGACGTGCAACCCTTCTCCCTTTCCGCATCTTGAACCTCCTTCAAAACAAAATCTCCCTTCGACAACTCCGTACCTCCTGTAAAAAGAAAATAAAAAAATAAACCCTTACTAATAAATATGTTTCAAAATAATTCGTCGCCTTAGTTTTCAATTGTCCAAACGACCATTAGAAAATTTTATTGGAGGCCAAGGTTTTCTTTCTAAGGTTTTTTTAGGAAAATTTTGAGGCGTATCTTCGGACCGGTTTCAGAAAATGGATTTTGGCGCAGACTATAATAATGAGCTACTTGTAGGTATATACTCTGTATAAGGATCTAAACTTCACAAAATTTATAAAACTGGGAAGACTTCAGTGGCTGGGTCATGTGGAGAGAATGACCGAGCATCAAGCACCAAAGTCCCTGCTTAACTCAAGACCAATAGGGCGAAGGAGCCTGGGAAGGTCAAGACTAAGATGGAGCGACAACGTCCTCAAAGACATATCTATCTTGGAGATTCCAAACTGGAGAGAGCTGGCACAAAACCGAGATGAGTGGAGGAAGACTCTTGAGGAGGCCAAGACCCACCAGGGGTTGTAGAGCCAAGTGTGATGATGATGAAGGTTTTCTTTCATTATTTCAATGAAACATTATGATAGGTGTTTAAAATAAAGCTATTTCCGTAGAGGTAAAGGTCTCATTAGTTTAAATAATTCTTACTTAAGTGTTTTACTATCATTTTTTATATTTTATTTTTAATTTTAAACTCGAGATTGAACAAAAATTAAATTGGTCGTTTGGACAAAGCGACAAATTGATAAACTACCTAATGGTTCATAAGTTGTGTAAAACTTAGAACATGCCTTAAGTAGGTAAATACCTAGGTACATTATTATTTTTGTATTTCTATCCATTTAGTGTATCTTTAGTATCGGGGGGGGGGGGGGTTCAAAAATCAAAACTCGTGTCGGGGGGGTGGGGGGGGGGGGGGGGGGGGGGCGGAGATGACGACTTTGTATTTCTGTATTTCTTGAGCATTAACTAATAGCAATTTGTGGACATTTTATGTTGAAAACTTTTATTTTCTATGTACATTGGTTAATTAAAGTAATAAATGTATATAGAAAATAAAACTTATTTTAAGCAGTCACCTGATTAGAGACGGAATTCCAAATAAAAATCAACCGCAATCACCGAAAAAACGGAACTTGCAAATTAAATTAATTTTTTCTTTCAGAGGTCCCCATTTATCTTTTTAGATACATAATATCATTTTGAGTTGTCAGTGTTAAAAATAACATTGCTTGAAAAAATTGCTTGTAAGTAGTAGCTTGTAGTAATATTTAAGATTCATGGGAATTCCAAAAAACATATGGGTATATACCCAATACCAGTAATATTGTCATATGCAATAAAAAATTTACCAGGTCGAAATTTCCGTAGATTTAGTGCCGATTTTCCTTTCCCCTAAAAAATATTTTTCTCCCCTAGATCTAGTCAAATTTCCCTAGACGGCACGAAAATATAGGTACAAAGGTTACCGAATGCGATCGGATAATCGACGACGGCCAGCGGCGAGTGGTAGAGAGGGCGAATCCAAAATACATTATTAGTGTAATAATTAGTAATAAAATAAGTTATGCCGATCTCCGCATCTCCTTATTTTTAATATTATTGATGTTGATATCTTAACTTTTCGGGGGGGATTTGAACCCCCAAAACCCCCCTCCTGGCTACGCCCGGAGTATTTTAGGGTACCTAGTGGATTTTATTTTTGTTCCGGGACTACCAACGAATCCAAAATCAATTAAAAAATTTGAACAATTCATCAATTTTGAAGTCAATTTTCTCTATAGTCCAGTTGCTTCATAAAATTGAAAAAATCAGATCTCTCTATATATCTCTTGCTTCTAATCAATATAAGTATTATATTTTATCGCTTTTTGTAATTTTACGTATTATATATCTTTTGGCTAGAATTTGTATCACATATTTTAACTGAGTTTTTATAACTGGATTGTTCACACGTAAGTGAGAACATTATTTGTAAAAAGCCAGTGAAAATAAATAAAGTATTATCTATTCGTAATAAATTGTAAAAAAGGCTCACCTCAAGGCCACAATCTCCCAGATGCCGATGAGCCTGGGCGGCACCCCCGAAGTCAGGCAGAACTTGTGGTCCTGAATGTGCAGCTTGGCGGGACCCGTGGACACCTTGGTCTTGGGCGGCGCCGAGGAGATGAGCACCAGGTACTGCTGTCCCTCGCCAAGGTTGTTGGAGATCTTCACCTGCCACTGGATGAGGCGTTCCCGCGTGTCGAAGGCCAACACCACGATCACGTCCTGGCAGATGATGGCGATGGTGTTGGATTCCTTGTCGAGCGTGAAGCCCGACTCGAAGCCGAGGAAGTGCTGCAGCGACAGCGAGGCCTTGGTCTGTCCCTTCTTGTAGCGGTCCTTGGAGTCACGGTACAGCTGGAGGTGGAGGCAATCTGCAAACAAGAATATCTGTTAGGTGCTGGATGTTGTAAGAACATTTATGGAAGAAAGCCAAATCCCACTATGAGATGTATCGTCGTGATGATGATGACGATTGCTGTCGAAAGTATGTTTTGTTTCAGATATTATTAAGTTAAAATCACACAAGACATTAGGTATAATGACTTAACTCTTCAATGATTTTCAAAATAAATATTGCAAAAAAATATCCGGCCCCACGTTGGGTACCTACCAGCAGTGTTATAAATACGTAATTCTAATTTGCATTTTAAACGTTTTTATTTTATTTATTTAACTTTAACTCTGAAATTTATTATTCAACAGTTTAATTGGTGAGTTGTTTATCTATGACTAATTGTATTTAGGTATATCTAGGTATATATAAATACAAAGTTATGGTGCAAAAATTGTTTGAATTATCGCAAAGTGTTTTCTTGGCTCCCGTGGGATGTGAATCTGCCAAACTTCATTATTGTATTATATGATATTAGCTTTGCCTATTTTATCAAAGCTCTTTAATTGCCAAAAAGTAATTGTTTTTTGCAATTCCATTAAAATTTTATTGACCCAATTTAAACGTCAATTACGTAATTTATCGAGCAGATTAAATTTAACGTTTGTTAAACTGTTGCACGGTTTGCAGGTGCGTAGGTAGTGCCGTAGTACGTGTACGTAGCTACCTATAGGCCGCGGTTAAATGAATAAAAACGTGACCCTCTTTTAATCGAGTCCGATTAATGGATTTATGAAGATATCCCATTTGATGCCACGCGACATACTCGTGCCTAAAGGTAGAACCGAATATTGTTTTAAATTCTCCGAAGCGCGGGAGGGCTAATATATTTACCGTGGTGGAAAAATTCTCGACATTTTGGAAATGTGAATTTTATGCGAAAACAAAGCATAAAACGATTTATGGGAATATTTTTCAATCCGGCTCGGTTTTTCATGAGGAAAGAGAGGCGTGCTTGTTGACTCACACGGGGTAGCTACTGCTATACCCGCACACATATTTACGGGAAACCAAAGGTTCAACCGGAGATCACCATAAGCGAGCTGTGCAAAACTCTCCGCCTCCGCAAAAAGGTTTACCCTTCATGCCCAAAAATACACATAATCAGCATGCAGGGAACGATCTTTCATATCAAGTGACGAGATTTAGGTAAAGTCTTTGACTTATTGACGAATGTTCTGGCTCTGAGAGGCGGGCGTGAGGCGTGATGCGTGATGGGAAAACAAAGGCGCCAGAAATACGAGTAATGTAACATGATTTATTTAAGACCGTAGAATTGAATATATTAGGACGCAGTCGAGAGAGTCAAATTTGAGAAAGTGATAGACAGACGGAAATTTTCAATCCAAAGCGGAATGAATGGGGAAACTTGAATAAAGGAAAATGAAAAGAGGCATGAAACCGGCAAAGGAAAGTTGAATGCTGTAGAAATGAGACCCCTGAGGCGTATGTGTGTTCAAATCAATGACCGTGTAAAAATGTGGAGATTCGCAAATAATAGGTACTGGGCTGACATAATTACCAAGATTGAGAAAAGGACCCTTAGATACGTATGTATTATCATGCGCCATAAAGCACTGTTCCACACGCTCAGTTTGAAGACAATTGCAGCAGCTAATTCGCCAATTAACCGTGCATTTCAATATTTGCCTAAACGCCAACATCATCATTTGTTCGGTTTCACTGCTCACATTTAAAAGGAGCATCATGTCAATGTATAATGTATGTATAAACCATTCAATGCTCATACAGATCAACACTTCTCACATCTACTAACATACTCACATATACACATACACCTGTATACTACGCATATCACCACGTAATCACTTAATTTGCATACCTTACACAATTTGGGAGGCGGGAATGGATATCGCCGCCCCGGGAACCTTTATTGGTTCACACCTCTACCATAGGTCACCCCAAGTGGTTCGCTACGTTTGGTGATTTAGCAGGGGTGCCCGGGTTCATGGGGTGAGGTTTGTCTAGGTCTTGGAGGCGGATGACTGGGACACACTGAACCCCAGATTCCTACCCACCCCTTAAACCCTTTTCCTTCCCAGAATTCTCCGCTCCTTCCTTTCCTTAAAAAAAACCCTCCACACAGCATCCCCAAAGATGACATAGGCCCTGAGGGAAATTATTTTCCTCATGGCCTCCTGTGTGGAGCTCATGTAAAAAAAAACCTTTGCGTATCACAAATAAGAAATTACAAAGAAACGTGTCGTAGGCAATGACGTTATATACCTAAATAGACTCGCCATAGTCTCACATACTCGCAAAATAATGTGGCAAGTAAGCAACACTCTTTTGTTTTCAGCGGTTTTCAGTAATTTCTTAATTCAAAAGTTATTCACGTGTTAAAAATATATGCTACCTTCACACTGAAGCCAAGCTTCCAACTCGAACTTCCAACGCACGAACTACCCTTCTACACAATCGTCCGAAAGTTTGAAGTTGGAAGTTGGCCTCAGTGTGACTGTACCATAAGACAATCAAAGAATGTTTGTTTTTTTATCTAATGATGCATAAAATTGTCGGACGGGAAACATGAAAATTTATTAATTAATTGTAAAAATTGATAAAAATAAGTATAAATGAAATGTTATTTCTTCACTTTTGCTTCTATTTGCCGTGTTAATTTTCAATTTTCCTACTGGTAAGACACGACTCTTACTCGACGACTGACAGCATAAATATACAAACCACCCACTAGATCGATAACTTCAGGCTTTTGTTCGAGAAAAATTTGGTCACTATTTCACCATCAAAATGCAATAATTTTTCGAATGATGATGATGATGACGGGGATTCGTGATGTCACACACCATAGACGAAGATAGAGTAAGCAACAATAAAAAAGGCGCGACCATAGACAATATAATTTTCTTTCGGGGCCTACCCAGCACCGCCCAAATTATTAGCCTTAAATATTATTTTAAAAATAAAACTCGTAATTACATGATAAGAATTTTATTAAAAACATGAAATACAAACAGGAAATACATATAATTAAAATATGATTGTGCGTTCCTACAAAACTACTGAATTTTAAAATTTTTCATTTTATAACAGAAAAATGAAAAACTCAGAATTACATGTACATATTTTAAACAAGAATACAATGTAAGCAGGTTATATTTCTGTAGCAAATTGCCACATGAAGACATTGTTTTAAAGATAAATTACTTAACGTACCTATTATATCTTTCGTCAGGTCTAAAATAAATTTACCATATTGCCAAAATATAACCAAGGTCCATGGAGACATTAGTTTACATAAGATGTTTGATGTTTCATTCGAGGCTCAAATATGTATAATATTTATTAATTTGGAGTTTAGTTTAGTTCAGTTCATCATATTTTTCCTGAAATCATTAAAATTAATGTAACAAATGTACATTGAAAATTAAAACTCTTCAAAACAAAAACAAATAATATTACTTAAGAAGTTATATTTTATAAAAACTATATTGGTTCACTTATGGAAATTAGTTTAAAAATGGAATTTTTATTTTATTTGTGTACATGTATATGGTAAATGTATGGTATGGTACATGTACATGGAATGGTACATGTACATGTATTGTGTATATGGAAATTAGTTAAAAAATGGAATTTTTATTTTATTTGTGTACATGTACATATCTATGTATGTACGTGTTACATTTCCTCCCAAGTCATTTAATTTATGATTACTCTCATACTAAACTAAGTTCTAGGATACCTACTTACTTATATAAAGAAACCTACTCAAATGCATTAAATTTGTCTGACGTTATTAAATTTTTGTAAAATGAAAGTAAGTAATAAAAATAATAATTACCTCTGCATCATTCTCAATGACCAATGACTGATAGTATTTCCCTTAACCTCATCTAACCATCTCCAGAAACAGAAGCGAATGTATTGGGATGTGGATATAAAATGTTATACTTATTGTAAACAAGTAAAATTTTGTCGGTTCAGATTCCACTGAAAAATAGGAATACATTTATTAATGCTGATAAAAATATAAAAAAATGATAAAAATAAGAACAGAAAGTGCAAGCGTAGTGATAAATGTGTTGTTCCTATCATCAGGGTTGATGTGTAAAACGGCACAATACCCTCAAAAAAATCTCTTTAATACTTTTTGCCGTGAAAATCTAAAATCATACTTGAATAATAGGTATTTTAGCAAACCTAACTCCTATAAGTAACTTGTGAAAAAAGCAAATGAAATGTTAAGGGAACGTACCCATACTACGTGACACGTTTGGGGGGGGGGGGTCTTCAAAATGTCACGCTCCATACAAATGAGCGGCAGGTTGCTTAGGTTTTTGGTCACCGGGGGGGGGGGGGGGGGTTAAAAATTGCAAAAAGTTGGTCACGTAGTATGGGTACGTTCCCTAATTGTTAAAAGCTATTTTATATAATAAAAAAAAACATAAGCACTATTGTCAAAATCCAGAGAGGAAATTGGGAAAGATTAAATTAATGAGATAGGTCGATGCGATATAGAAAACATGTACCAATACCTTTTTAAGATGTAATCGTGATGTTCGACTGCGTCAATTACTTATTAGATTCCGGGTGGATAAATATGTTCTGAAAACGGAAACATGTACAACACCGATTAAAATACAACTTAAATAACATACCTACTTTAGGAACACTGAAATATCAACCAAAGGAAGTTTCCCACCTGTAATTTTGTTCCAATTACGGGTCCTGTTCTTCCATTTTTCATTCGATCGCGAATTCCCAAATCCATATTCACACTTATTGCCATCTTATTGCGTCGGAAATGTGAATGCATTGTAAATGTCAAACGAAAATAAATCAGAAAAATGCAACAAAAATCCAAGATTCCTATTGGTGGAGGCAGTAGCTGGGGACCATAAACAAATCAAAGCGGACTTATGATATCACCAAAGATTCGGTTCACTTTTTGGATCGGAGTTATACCCGCCTGCACACTGACAGTTTAGTACTAAAGTACTAGAAATCGAGACCAGTGCAATTGCCTTGCTTTTGGCTTCCCACTTTGAAATTTCTATACCGCGTCTATTTATATACCCGAAACATTATTTAATATCTGTAAATAGTTTCATCACTGTAACCAATGTACTGTTTGTTCCTTTATAAAATAAATAAATAAAATCGAAGATGTACCCATGAAAGTGAACGAAACAAGGCAGATTTGTTTGGCCTCTGCTTAAGGTAGGTGGTAGGTATATAAATGACGTGTTGGTTAGTTAGATGATAGTTAACATCCTAAACTTATATTATTATTATCGCGAACGAAATGAGGAAAGTTCCCTATTTAACAAGGCGGTAAACAAAGTGCTTGTGATTGTAAGTAGAACGTCCTAAAATGATTCTATGACCACTAAGCAATCATTGCACTTTCCCTTTCCCAAATGAATAAGTCATAACGTGTGATGAAAATCAATTCAGGGGGGCCCCGGCAGCGTATTTACAAAACCTGTGTATACCGATTCAGTCGCGGTAACGACAATTTACATTTTAAATATACCTCTATATTGGTTATTTTTTATCACATTGCAAAAACAAAAATTGTTCTAAAATCTAGATAAAATAATCTTTCTGATGTGTATATTAGAAATTGATAATTTTATTTCGAAATATTTAAATTTTAATATTATTCCCATATATTGTAAATACACCTCTATATTGATAATTTTTAGTTACTTTTCAAAAACAAAAATTGTTCTAAAATCTAGATAAAATAATCTTTCCAATGTGTATATTAGAAATTAATAATTTTATTTCTAAATATTTAAATTTTGATATAGCGTAGGGAGTGTGGCGAACCCATCGCTCAGGGAGTGGAAAACACAAACCTGCAATAGCCATCCCAAGCCAAGGTGTGAGCTACCGTGCTCAGGCTGAATGTCCTGGGGAACAGCGTCACGAACGGTGCCTCCGAGAAACAAGGTCGCATCTCGGAGTATTTAGACCTCACTCCAGCACTCAGGGCTCTGCTGGAGTGGACCTTCTATTTCCCTGGTAACTCGTGGGACAAAAAAAAAATTGGACCATTCGAAAACTAGGGGCCTTTTGGGAACCTAGGAATGCTGAGGCCACCTCTGTGGATTTCCTTCTTGGGGCCGTAGGAGGAACTAAGAGGAGAAACCGTGGAGAGGTGAGCTGAGGCCACCTCCATGAACTCTTCCCTTGTGGGGCCTTCAAGGAACCAAGGGGAAGGGCACCCTTCCAGCGCGGGGCCTTTGTGGAACCAAGGAGGAGTGAAGTGGAGAGATAATGTCCTCTTCCCATGTGGGGCCTTCGAGGAACCATGTAGGAGTGAAGAGGAGAAATGAGACCATCTTGGTGAACTCTTCCTCTGTGGGGCCTTAGAGGAACCAAGGAGGAAAGATGAAGTTCTCTGCTCTCCTGGGGCCCTCGGGGAACCAAGGTGGAGTGGACTCTTCCCTTGTGGGGCCTTTAGGAAACCAAGGGGAGGTGGACTCTCCGTCGTGGAGCCTTCGGGGAGCTAAGGAGTGGATAGGAGAGATAAAGCCCTCTTCCGTCGTGGGGCCTTCAGGGAACCAAGGAGGAGTGAAGAGGGGAAATGAGACCTGGGAAGACACATTGTCGGACCAGAAGATATAGCTTCATTTCGAATGACAATCCTGGTGAACTTTATAAAAGGGACTGGGTTACTGTCAAAGGAATGAGGTAAAATGGGAGATAGTACAATGGGTCTATGGCCTAAGTGCTCTCGGGAACTATATATATGTAAACCGTCTCCGATTATTTAAAAAAAAAAAAAAAATTTGATATTGAAAATTTAAAGCGACTGAAACGCGGTTGGGATTGTAAATACGCGCCCCGGCAGGGTAGTTTGTAACATTCCATTACTCGGCCCCGGGAAAACTAATACGTTTTAACGACCGAAGATGATCAATAATCTTTTGCTACGTTTGCAGAAGAATAAAGGATTTATTGTGAAGGGGAATTAAGGGGTTAATTAAGTTGTCGACCTTGCTTCCTATTGATATTAATAAACAAAATGTGAAAAAAAGACTTATATTTGGAGAAATTCAATATAAACTTATTCTTCAATATAAGTAATAAAAAAGTATCAAAAAAGGGTTCTACTAAAATTCACCAGATTCTCGGAAAACGCTAAAAAAGAATCGCAAAAAGAAAAGTCCGACTTATGTTCCAAAATCTGTTTTTATTTTTTATGTAACGCCTTTCGTTTATTTCATTTCATACGGTGGCCATCGTTTATTTGGCCGGCTATGGGGAGAAGGCGTCGAAACTTTATTAGGGTTCCCGAGTTAAAAGAAAATCCTGGCTATCGCATAAATCCACGAGAGGGCGAGAAAATAGTCAGCCCTTCTTTGTTCTCTTATTCGATAAAGATATTACTGGTCCACAGTCCGCAGTCCGAACTCTGTACTCCACATCTCCGCGGTTCAATCTATCTCGGCTGTTGATGACAAATCAATACCTACCCCGACACCCCGGCTCTACTTACTGCTTTTGCCTTTACCCTCCGTCTCTGATATGAGTCCTGATTTACTCAGGTTAATTCTTATCTATTCGCTCACAAGAAAATGCGAAGCTTATGTCTGGCAGCACCAGTGGCGGATACAGAAAAAACTCAAGGGGGGGGGGGGGGGGGCGCTAAAGATATACCTACTGAAAAAGTAGACAACAGTGGGGAGAATACGAAGCACCGCACAAAGAGGAGACCGACTATTTGTACTATCTCATTCTCTCATATAGATGTATGTGTTTGTCAAATCACAACGGTGCTAAAGAAGTTTTCACTTTAATAAATAAATAAAAGATTGGCGGAGCGCACATTTAAAACTTGGCTGGCCACAGGGAGCTGTAGAGCTGCTCCACGATCAAGGGAATCAAATACTTGAGTCGGGCCATGATAAGGGTACATGAAACGACGTGTGAATGTGAATGAAGCAACAGGTTCAATTTAGGAGGCGAGTGTGGGTACCGCCGCCACGGAAATTATTTATTGGATGAACAACACCTCTGCTTTAAGTCATCGCAAGTGGATCGCTAAGTTTGGTGATTTAGCAGGGATGCCTGAGTTCATTGGATGTGGTTTTTCAAGGTAGCGGCGGATGTGTTTGCCCACGTATTGCGTGGCGAGCTGGAAAGGACTGGTTGAGGTAGACTATTTAACCTCTCCAGCAGGAATCTCTCGACTCATTGTTTCGCATCGCAGTGGGAGGGAAAGATTCATCCGTCCATCTCTCCTGGACACACTAACCCAGAGAGTCCTAACCACATTATCATACCTTTTTCCTTCCATTATTTCCTTTCTAAGTATGTTTACGAGAGAAGGGAAGGCTGATAGAGATACTGAAAGAAGGGTAAATGCAGGTAACTCCGCATTTACGGAGGACTGAACGCCGTTGGCGCTAACAAAAAACAGTCGAAAGAAGCGAACCTAGCAGTCCACAATGGAGTGCTGGTACCGTTCCTGATGTATGGCAGTGAAGCATGAAACTGGCAGAGGAAGAACTAAATGCTATAGAATTGAGATCCCTGCGGCGTAAATGTGATAAAGCCATGTACGATAGTGTGAGAAAAATATGAAAAGAATGCAAGGCTGATGCAAGCGTAATATGTAAGATTAAGAAAGGGACGCTTAGATGGTTTAGACATGTAGAACGAATGATTGAAGAAAAATTTTCTTATATTCATAGAGGGGACACAGTATCCGCCACTGGGCAGCACGAGTAGAAGGAATAAGGCAGAGAGCAGGAGACTGTGGGCTGTGGGGTGGCACCGGTGGATAGAGGCATCTCGAGATACGGCTAATGATGCTTGTATATGACATATAATCAAGTCCCTTTACATCCTATACTTAACTTACAGATTGCTATAATGCCGTAAGCGTAGGATGAAGGTATAAATTATTAAGGTTAAGCGAGGGTAAAATATTATGATGAAATAATTTATCGAATTACGAATCACGTCTGTCAAATTAGTGAGCCCACGAGTTACGAGAAATGGGATTATTTAAGTTTGACTTCATCTCTAATGGTATTTATCGAATTCCAACATCGGCTCTACAAAATAAACCTGTTTCTTTACCCGCCGAAAAGTTTTGGAAATATTTTATCTAAATCGTTGCAATAAAAAATCCTCGTCTGATACAGAAAATGTTTTACTTCATTGAAAAAACGCGTGAAAATAAGAGTAACCTTATGCGAATATTTTTAGATAAAATAAATATAGGAAAGGAGAATTCCAAGAGTTCTTCCTTAAGACCGGCTTTATAAATATGTAGGTACTTTATTATGTTCTTAAGGAATAATATAATAAATTGTTAGAAAGGGAAAATCGGCAAACTTAAGAAACAAAGGTAAAAAACGAAATGGAGTGTAAAACGAAAGTAGTTAGTGTTCAGATAGCAGTTACTGATCCTAAACTCCCCGCGCACTTAGCCATTAAAACATCCCCTTTGATAAAAAAAACACTAGCGATACACACACACACACACACACATTACCGGTTCTTTACACTAATTTTATTAAAGCTTTAAAAATAAGTATATTTTTTGTCCCAACTGAACTCATCAATCATCATCATCACTATTGGCTCTACAACCCCTGGTGGGTCTTGGCCTCCTCAAGAGTCTTCCTCCACTCATCTCGGTTTTGTGCCAGCTCTCTCCAGTTTGGAAGCTCCAAGATAGATATGTCTTTGAGGACGTTGTCGCTCCATCTTAGTCTTGGCCTTCCCAGGCTCCTTCGCCCTTTTGGTCTTGAGTTCAGCAGGGACTTTGGTGCTTGATGCTCGGTCATTCTCTCCACATGACCCATCCACCGAAGTCTTCCCAATTTTATAAATTTTGCGACGTTTAGCTCCTTAAACAAAGTATAGAGCTCATTGTTATAGCGTCTGCGCCAAAACTCATCAACATAAACTTTATTTAATGTTTACTTTTAGTTTAATTTTGATACAGTACTTATAAGTAATTATTATTGTAGCTTTGTTTAAAAACTATATAAAAATGAATTAAAATAGTAACCACAAAGTAAAACTGTTTGAAACCAAGACGAAGATAAAGAAAACTACAGTGGCCTTTTTATTATTTACTAAATGTTAGGAATGCTTAATATTTAAAAATGGGCCGCGTTTGCACTTTCTCAATCCCCCTTCCGGCAAGTCATGTCGGAAAAGAATTCTATGTTTTATTTTCAGAAAAAATCCAGTAATATTGAATGGGGTGCTTTAATAACAAGGCTGGCATTTTCAAAATATCTTTACAGATTCCTCACATCGCTAAAGAACAAAGAGAAATCGTCAAAAATACTAATAATTGAGTTGGATTTTTAAATACTAGACGCTAGATAAAATTGAATATTACAATCTCCAATAACGGTAGATTACTATTAGAGAGACGTTGTCCATGAAATAAACCGCGAACGTAAATAAGAATAAAAAAATATAAAATTCCGTCAGGTTCACCTCCCTAAATTATTTCCACACATTTCCAATATCTTATTACTCCGGTGGAATTTTTGTCTTCAAATCGGCTTTGCACCATAGAGCTTTGTTTTGTTGTTTGTAAATAATTTTCATCAATTCGTGGAAAAAAGCTCGATCTCGCCCAGAAAAATTATCATTTTAAGCGACTTATTGATTGAAAAAAGAAACGTTTAAACGTCAGACGAAGGAAGTGAAACCTACGTGTGTAGGTAGGTACCTACTTATTTCATAAATAGGTAGGTAGGTAAATATTAAAACAAATATTATATTTCGTAATTCATTTTTCATCGAAAAGTATGTAATTGGATATTTAAATATTTTAAAGTTTGATGAAAAATTAAGACCGCCATGCAAAAGTTTTCAGGTGGGAAAACGAATAAATAATACGAGTTTCGAGCAAATCAGCACGGGAATCTTCATTTCAAACTTTGTTCGGCATTTTTTTTTATTGAAAAAAACTTTTTCGAATCTCACTCCTGTGACCTGCGAGCACCTCACCCCATATTACTGCGCAACCATCTAATTTAACGATATTATTGTTATTATTTTAAGTACGCATTAGTTTACTAAAATTATTTTATTGTGTTCGGTAGATGTAACACAATACTGCACAGTAAACTAAAATTACCTATACTGATTTTTTTATAACACTGTATAATTTACATATTATAACATAGGTATTTAAGCGTTTACATAAAAAACTTGATATTCGTTATTGGTTTCCTAACTAACTAACTAACTAACTAACTAACCATCACGCCGTTTCCCCGCAGGGGTAGGCAGAGAGGACGGACTGCCAAACAACTTGGTTTTGGCACACACTCTTTGCCTCACTCACATTCTTACATTGTCTCATACATTCTCTTCTATTATTCTGACTTTTGACATGGCCCGACTCAAGTATCTGATTCACTTGATCGTGCCATGTCTTCCTCGGGCGTCCCCGACTTCTTCTGCCATTCACATTTGCGTCGTATATTCTTCTTAGACTACTTTCTTCGTTCATTCGCTCTGCATGCCCAAACCATCTGAGGGTCCCTTTATTAATCTTACTTATTATGCTTTCATTAGCCTTATATTCTTTGCGGATATCCACATTTCTCACACGATCATACATTGTTTTACCACACGTACGCCTCAGGGATCTCATTTCAACAGCTTTCAGTTGACTTTCATCCTTCCTCTGCCAGTTCCGCGTCTCACTGCCATACATCAGGGTAGGTACCAGGACTCCATTGAGGACTGCTAGCTTCGCTTCTTTTGACAGTTTTTTATTAGCGCCAACGGCGTTCAGTCCTCATTAATGGAGTTACCGGCAATCACCCATCTTTCAATATCTCTATCAGCCTTCCCATCTCTCGTAATCTCTCTTTGGTTTCCTGATAATTTGTATTTTAAGATTTTTATTATCCCTTTTAAAGATGGAGGTCAAAGCAATGCACGTTTAACGGTGCGTGAAGTAATTAAATATTGCAGGGATCATATTAATATACACATGTATTATTAGTATAATAATTAACGAACTAAATTTAAATTATATGAATACTAGCAGACCCGGCCACACGTTGCTGTGGCTAACGACACACAACGCCATTACCCGACCTTTATTAAATCCACACCACCCTCTTGCCAGCCGCCCGCTGCCTGAATTGAATATTTGAATTTCTCGGCTTTTCTCTACTATAATAAGCATGTATTATACATATAGACATTCCTCTTGAATCACTCTATCTATTGGTGAAAACCGCACGAAAATCCGTTGCGTAGTTTAAAAGATATATTAAGCGCACATACATTTTATACTATGTAATGATGATGCTTAAATTGTCAGACAAAAGGTTTTTTATTGACTTGGTATTTCTGTTTAAAATATGACGCAAGCCCGGATTGCTTGCATTGATAGTTTTCGGATTCCACTACGTGCGAGTAATACTAGAAGTCGGGATTTATTTCACTGCAGAAATTCTGGGACTACCCACTATGTGTATTCCTCTTTGCATAGAATACTAACGGAGGGAAATAACTATACCAATTCAGTGGTCATCTCCAATTTGTTACTGAACAAATTCAAAATATTGTTACTGAAGCAGTTCAGTTATGTAAGGTAAATACTGTATAATTTTTACTACCCGTATATATATAAAAACCCGTGAAAAGGGCATTACTAAATAAATAAATAAAACAAATATTTTGTGACCAGCACATTCAAAGAATGACTAAAAATGTATTAAAGAAAATTATTAAATTGCTATCTACCTAAATAGTTAGGATGCATCGAAAGTTCATTGACAACATACCACGATAGAGTTGAAGCGATTACTACTTTTAATTTTTCTTCGCTTAAATTATGCATTAAATTAAGAAAGTACTCAGTGTTGTTAAAAGAAAAATATCCATTTCTTTCAACTGTTGTTAGTAATTCCTTGCAAGTTCATAAAGCATTTTGGGCACTGCCGTCTTTGCTTCAACTCCGTTTATTATATCAGTCAGTTAATACGTGAAAAATGAATGAATAAATTTTCTAACGAAAAAACAAATAATATTTCGATGGTTAGAAATTTGCAGCAAGTGTTGCGTAGTATTATTTAGTTTTATATTCTTGTGATATGTTACTCTCTTATGTTTTACGCTTATATTAGGAAATGGATTTCTCGCCGTGATACAGAACTATTTTTCGCTGACAATTTTATCGTTGATAAAAAAGGTAGCCATCACGGGGAAAATCCCCAAACGCCTGCAAAAATAAATGGCCGCAGATTTATGAAGCGTAATAATGTAAGTGCGATAATTATTAACGTCAGCGGAAAAGGCGACGCGCGACGCCTGAAATCTGAAAATCAGCAAAAATTGATGAGACTTCTCCGCGCCACCTGTAATTTAGCTTTCTCATTAGGGGATGCACAGAAGTGCCCCCCCCCCCCTTCACCCCCTCCCAACCCACCCCATCCCTTTCCAATCCCTTCGAGTTAGCTACAACTCGCCGTCACCCTTTGTCTTTACTCTTTGGACTATTATTTGTCTCTCCGTAGCCTACATATTTTTCATTACCCTTCTTAAGTAGGCACCTTAAAGCATTCCCAAAACAACGAAGAAATATCATCAATTCATAAAAACAAATTCATATTTTCGTCGTTATTTTTTGTCTCGCCTGTGAAGATACATCATGTTGAAATACCCCATTAATTTGTCAAAGTGAACACATTATTTTGTTGTTTTGTTTTCTGAGGAGACCAGTTAAATCCTTTGCAGCACCGTTATTTTTTCTTACGTTTTTTGTCTCGACGCCATTGACTAAACCTCTTACCTTGAATTTATAAAAAAAACCTAGTGAAATCTGTCTAGGATAGCGCCAGGAACAGGTGGAATGATGGTGACCCTTCCTTTATTGCACGTTATCGATGGACCGAATGTAATGGGTCTTTTGGTTTGGTGCCATGATATCCGACTACTCTATAGCTGGTTGAGGATTGGTTCTAATTGTGCATTTCGTGTCTTTTCATTGAAGTTCCTGGAGCGGGGATTAATTATTTATCAAACACTTCGTTTAAGTTAGTCGACTGGATACGAACGCAATTTGTTTAAAGTCCGTTTAATCTGAGCTCCCGCCTCCCTCTTACTCTCTCGTCACCCCTGAGAACAAGAGAATGGCTGGAAGATATTTTATTACTCAAACATTTTTTTCTTTTTGAAAACAAGATATTCAATTAAAAAAAATATAATCGGTTCTTTAGGTAGGCCCAATATTTGTAACATAAATAAATATTGCACAAATCGTTTTATTTGGGATGGTAAAAGGACCAAAAAGATAATACACAACATATTGAAACAATTTAAAACTTTTTACACTTGCTGCACATCTCGCAGGTTTTTTTGTAACCATTTAAGAATTTTTCGTCATAAACAAGAATGTAACTCAAATTCAGTCAACTAAATATAACTATCAGAAGGTACCTAATAGTAATAAGGCCATATGAGCGGCAGTATTAGTTAGTTAGAACAATGAGGGGTATTGCTATAAACCACACCAAGTTAGATAGAATAATGAGGGGTTTTGCAATAAACCTCAGCAAGTTAGATAGAACAAAGAGGGGTATTTCTGTAATCCCCGGCAAGTTAGATAGAGCAATAAAGGGTATTGCTATAATCCCTAGCAAGTTAGGTAGAACAATGAGGGGTATTACTATAAGCCCCAGCAAGTTAGATAGAACCATGAGGGGTGTTGCAATAATCCCCAGCAAGTTAAATAGAATAATGAGAGGTATTGCTATAAGACCCAGGAAGTTAGATGGACTAATGAGGGGTATTGCTGTAATCTATAATAAGATGTTATGAGGGGTATTGTTATAAGTCCCAGCAAGATAGAGGATTGCGGAAGAATAAAAAAAAATTGTGTTCCACCGTGTGTTATTAAAATTTTAACATATTTTACCCTAAACCATCATATATTATGCTTTACATGTTTAAACATTTTTTAACATGTATTACCATTTTTAACGGGACAATATTAATGTTCAAATGGACAAAATTTATGTCCAAATGGATTCTAATATTATTAGATTTCATTGCAATATTATTACCTACTCCAATGTAAAATATGTATCCTCTTAAAGTCTAATTTAATGCAAATATCAATCAAAGATACCACAAATAAAAGTAATAGACACTAGCTAAACACCTATAAATGGTTGACAACAATATTCAAGTAAGGTATTTCCTAAATAAGTAGTAAATGAATCAATAAAACAATTGTAAATATGTATTAATATGCTGATAACAAATAATTGGAAATTCAATTATGAAACAGGACAGCAATAAAGATAGGAAAACTAGTATAATTTTTATATAATCATTGTTTACAGCTGTAGGCGCTTTCCCTTCCAGCTGTATAGCGCTTTTAGCCATTTTGCCTTTCCAACGTCGATACAGTACACCATAGTTTAAGAAAACATTTTCAAGTATAAGAGCGGTCCAATATGAATAAAAGTGGAAAAAGGTAAAAAAATGGAATTCCACCACGAATTGTCAGTGTCAAAATAAAAATGCTAAAGAGATAATTTAATGAAATGACTTACCTAGTATTTATAGGTGTCTCCATGTGAGATGGGGTTCGAGAAAATCTGTGATTGGTTTGAGAACTTATTATTGTTTTGGCTCCTTTTGGGCGATAAATTCCATTTTTGAAAAAGGGAATATTTTTTTAACCCATTTGTCAGCGCAGATACTTCAACAATACGTAAAAAAGTGCACACGAGGCATTGTCTGCAAGAGTCAGGTCGGGAGAGATAAATCGTTTTTTCATCCCCCGGCAATAAGACGTCAAAGTTGAAAAGCCCATTGGAATATCGCCCCCCATCGCAGATCAATAAATAAGCGGGATAAAGACATTACTGGTCTATAATACATGTTTACGGCCGCGTTACTTCGCAAATGCGAGGAGTTTTCTTCGGACACGTAGTACAGAATAATATCTCCCCACTTGGTGCGGTAAACAAAAATCAATTGTTAGCCTCGGCCGCTGTAGGGTTATAGGGGTAGAACTAGAACTACAAGTCGAAGTAGAAGGTGGGAGGAGATGAGAAATGGAACGTCAAGCCTCTCAAGTGCAATATATCTATCCACCGATACAAGGAACTTCTGAGGGTTGGGGTTGGTTGGGGTTGACGGCTGAGGTGCTTATTGGCCAGTGCATGTCTGGAATTGAAAAATGGCTTTCTGAATTGCGCTTACAGAATGCTTTCAAATATATTCAAATGGAAATTATCTTGAATTACACAAACGACATTCTTGAAATTAACGACAATAATGTAAATCGATGACTATTTACCATATTTCTCCTGTGACCCGACAGTTGTTCCGCCGACAATTGGCTCCCCAAAATGATATATAATATAAAATTGTATTTTTTGTGCATTATTTACCAATTTTACTTCAAAAATACCCTTAATAATAAATTGGTATGAATATCAATCGAATTTTTGTGTCGATTGTGTCGAATATTGTGTCGATTTTTTGTACTTATGCACTGGTATACACAGTATACAGGGTGTCCGGGGGTAAAGTGCATTAACTTCGGGAGGTGATTCTACATGATATTATAAGTAAAAAAGATAAATAACTTTTTTTCGAAATTCTAATTTTTAGGGATGGCTTTGTGGTAAAAAGATAAAATTAAACCGGCGTGTGCGTGCAGCATTATTATTACCAAGCCACGTTGCAACAATCGCGCCCGGCAAGCTAACAGCAACTTTACCGAGTAATTTTTACCTTACACTAAGGATTTTTAGTAGGTATGTCTTTTTGTATGGGAAAAAAAGGTTGGAATTTCAGAAAAAGTTGTTAATCTTTTTTACTCCTACCATAATGTAGAATCACCTCCCGTTTTTAACGCACTTTACCCCCGGACACCCTATATAGACAAGTAGATTTTTCCTTCATGCATTTAAATGAAAATCTGTCCTTCTGGGTCACTTAGTTATATTTTGTGTAATTAGATATGCCGTATTTTTTTCTAAACCGACTGCATATTGTATATAAGTATGCCGCGGGGTCAACTGTCGGCGGATCAACTGTCATGGAACCATTTCTAGGATATAAATAAAAAAAACAGGAACTTATATCCTCGGCTTCGCTCGCATGGCATTACGGAAAAATTCCTATACAAAGAATATTCCCACGAGAATAAAATGTTTTTTCGAGATGAATAGTAAACAACGCCTCTTCCCAGTCTTCAAACTATCTCTATGCATAAAATCACGTTGATAGGTCGCTCCGTTCCGACGTGTAAGAATGGCAAACAAACACACTTTCGCATTTAGTTAGGATGACAACAATGGGAAAACAGGTGAATTTAGTTATTTATTCAATTGGCATAGGCACCATAAACAAATTTAGTAGGTACTTAGGTATATGGCGAAAATATTTACTGGATTCGAAATAGATTCACGATTAATTAAATCAATTTATCGCTGTCAGGATTAGCCGCCTCCAGTCGACGATTTGATTCAAATTTAAATTATGTACCTTGGAAAAGTGACCAGGATTTTATTTGCTTTCCGCCCTTCCCGAAGGGCTGGGCGGGCGCGGGCTTGGGCGGGGGAGAGGGGAAGGGAGAGGGTTGGCTTCAAATAGAATCTACATGACTGAAAGTATAAATCATTCGCTCGAGGGGACTGGACACAGGTAGAACCCCAACCCTCCACTTTGCGGGAATATCAAACAGGTAAGACTTTGGCGAATTTATGACTACACTGATCCAAGATAACGGCGATAAGGAACAACACCTCGAAAATGGTATTGTCCTGGCCGAGGAAACCACTATCACTGAACACACACATTATTTAAGAGCGATTCGAGATACCACCACAATTATAAAATTAATTAATATCAGCAATCAACGTTCTTTAACCAAACAAGAAACAATAATGATCAAAACATATGCATCTCTAAATGCTGTTATAATAATACTTTTCAAAGTAGCAAACAAAGTCTTTAGAGTTTTTTTTTATTATTAACGATTATCAAACCAAAAAACCGACGTTAATATTATTACAGCACTTTTGAAAAGCACTAAAAAAATAAAATATTACTTGAAAAACGATATTTATCCAACATTTTCTAAAATATTATTTATCTAGAAAGATTGGCAATTGGCACACCCAATCAACAGAAAGGGTACCTTAATAAAATACTTGTACCTAACATCACAACGACTACAAACAGGCCCACAAATATATATACACATCCGATACACCGGCTCCGAAGTGATTAGTTTACCCATTCTGAGCATGAACTCGAGGTACGAAATCCTAATAAATTTCGATAACCGCAATATCCCGAAAAAATGTTTTTCCTATGATATCAGTATTCAAAGTAAAGGTCGGATCATACCTGTTTGAAGTAAAATTTACATTCGGCATTTTATCCGCGGCGCTCAGAATATTGACACGATGAATAAAACATACATCAGATGCGGAATCTTGAGAGCCTTATGCCAAACTGGATAACGCGTACCTATATTATTTATTAGAGTGTATAACAGTGGCGTGCAGTGCATAGTAAAGGATTCCTGATTGCTTGACCAGTACCTACTGATTATAAAAAACTAAGTTTTCTTAACAATATCTACCTAAAAACTAGAATTCGTAAGAGTATGGTAAATCATGACATCACAAGAAAAAAAATATTATACTCATATGTTTACAAAAGGCTCCTAATTTGCTTTATTATTAATCAGTACTGTCTTCATGCCTTGGACGCTAGTGCTATTCACCAACTCGGGTGGCGATATTTCGGATGTAGGTATTTGTCCATACGCATTTTTTCGCTAAGCGTTAGTGAGTTTTAGCATCATATTTTGTACCCATCTTCTTACAAAATTGTTTCAAGTGCTTTCACATAAAAGAAGTATTGATTCCGTAAGTTTAAACTTAAATATTAGGGCGCACAGTTTGTATGGCGCACAGAGCTGTGCAAGCGGGCTCCCTACAAAGCGTCGTCGGACCATCCCAAACAAGAACATCGAAAATTTATTGAACTCCGTCTTTATAATCTCTTAAAAATAATGAAGAAAAATAAAAAAAATATTGCAAGCATTTTTTTCTTGTGTTCCTTCTTTCATATGCCAGAAATTATCTGGCGTATGAAAGTTAAGTTAAGTAACAAAATATTTATTACAAAAGTAAAATTTGGTAATACAGTTTAGATTTAGGTTAATTCTCACAATATATTTATATTATTAATATGTAGGTATTTACCTACATATTTATTTTTGTAAGAACTTTTTTCCAAACGACGTAAAACCACTTTGTTATTGTAAACAAAGTCAAAAAGTAAATGCTTTCTACGAATGGTAAATATCAGTTTGGTCTCTAATACATTGTTGTTTTTATGCTATAAATGTAGAGATTGAGAAATGATCGTGATTTTTTATTATTTTTATTTTAAAAAATGAATACCGCACAAGAGTCCCAATTGACCCGTCTGGAGCCAGTGGGACTATGGCATCCCCAATTGGGGTATGTTGTGAGGCTGAAGGTAATAGGGAGGGGAAGGAGATAGAAGGAAGAGGAAGGCGGGAGAGTATCTGGCTATTCAGATCTTTTTTTTTTTTTTTTTTTTTTTTAATTTATTTATTTTGGTACATACAATAATGACATTACATTTTTCAGATACATTTTTTATATAACGTGATTCACCTTTTTTTAGAGCATGCTCGTGTAAAAAAGGTGGAGCAGCGTGTGTGAAAAACTATTTAACATATTTTTTTAGAATTATAATATATATTTTTATATATATATACATATAAATATTCAAAACAAGATATATGAAATAGAATAGAAAAAAAAAAGAAAACAGTATAAAAAAGAAGAAGAAGAGGAAGAGGAAGAGAGAAAAGAGAAAAGAATATAAAAGTAAATGGATTTCCAAAATCAATTGTCGAGAGACATTCTATTGTATTATTAAATTGAATTATTGTAATATGCTAATGATTTAGTGTTTTTATAGAACTTTTGAATTTTTTATAATTAATTTCCAATCTTAAGTTAAGGGGTAACTGGTTAAACCACTTGACTCCAAAATATTTATAAAAATGTTGGGCTGTAGTGGTATTACAACGCGGGATAGTTATAGAGCCAAGAATATTTGGTCTTTTGCTGTTTGAAATAGATAATGAGTTATCATTGTTGAAACAATCTTTGTGGATTTGTAAAAGTGTAATTTTTTTATAAATATTGTGTAGTGAAAGGACTTTAAATTCTTGAAATAATCTTATGGTGGGGAAATCATATGGTTTTTTTAGAATTATTTTTATTAATAATTTTTGGATGATTTCTAAAGGCATGAGAGAAGTTTTGAATGCACCACCCCAACCAAGAATTCCATATTGTAATACAGATTGGATCAGTGAGAAATAGATAGTTCTTAATAGTTTAAAATTTAATATGTTTCGTATTCTAAGAAAAATGTACATTAATTTTCTTAATCTTTCTACTGTTGCATTGATTTGTATTTTCCACTTTAAATTGCTATCTATAATTACACCGAGGTATTTTATATTAGTTTTAACAGTGAGTACAGAGCAGTCAGGTTTACATAAATTTGTGTTTCTATTGCAATTGTATGAATGTATACTTATCATTAAATTTTCAGGGAATGCATGTTTATTAATGGTGAACGGTATTACAAAGGTTTTTTCCGTATTAAGTGACAGCAAGTTTGAATCGAACCATTTTTTTAGGATGTTTAAGTCTAATTCTGCTGTTTTCTGGGTTTCATTCCAAGTTAAACCTTCAGTTAGAATTGCTGTGTCGTCTGCATATGAAATGAGTTTAGATTTGATGTTAAGTTTAAACATATCGTTGACATAAATGATAAAAAGAATTGGCCCCAGTACAGTTCCCTGCGGGATGCCAAAATTCGTGGTCTGAGAATCGCTCATAAGGCCCTTTAATTTAACAAATTGCTCTCTATTAAATAGATAATTTTCGATCCAAGTTAAAGCATTGTCAGTTATACCAATTTTCGTTAGTTTAGAGATAAGGTTAGAGTGCGATATACTGTCAAATGCTTTTCTTAAGTCAACAAATGTTCCAATACATTTTTTTTTACTATCTAAAGATTTATATATTTTAGATGTTAAATCAACGATAGCATCTTGAGTGCTTAAATTTTCTCTAAAACCATATTGATGTGCATTTAATATGTTATTTTCTTTCACAAATTTAAATATTTGTTTTTTTACAACTTTTTCAAATATTTTTGCAATGTTTGAAGTGAGAGAAATTGGCCTATAGTTACTGCTTAGACAGGGGTCCCCAGATTTAAAAATTGGGGTAATAATAGTTTTTTTGTAATTTAAGGGAAAGTTGCCATTAACAAAACTTGTATTTATGATGTGTGCCAAAGGTTTGCAAAGTGAGTTAGAATTTCTTTTAAGTATTTCTACAGAAATATTGTCATAACCAGGGGAAGAATTTCCTTTTAATTCATTAATAGTATCTTTGATTTCATCAGAGTTAGTTCGTTGAAACTGTGTTAGGGTGTTACAAGGAATGGGAGGTGTTGGTAGATTATAATTATCATTATCTCTGTTTTTTATTTTAATTGCTAATTTTTCACCAACTGACCCAAAATAATTGTTTAAGATATTTGCACATTTCAATGGATCTGTGTTGACATTGTAAATTGTGTTATCAATATCTGAGATTTTATTTATATTTGAATTTTTAGGTTTTTTATTGATCATTTCATTAATAGTTTGCCACACCTTTTTATTGTTGTTACCAGCAATATTGTTTTTATCTTTATAGAAATCTTCTTTTGTTTTCCGGATTATGTAACATAATTTATTTCTAAAATTTTTAAAATATTCGCGTAGTTTATTGTTTTCAGGAAACTTTTTTAGCTCTTTATAAATTTTTTCTTTATGCCTAATTGATATGATAATTCCTTGTGTAATCCACGGTTTTAATTTTTTAAACTTAGTCTTTGGAAAGTTTGTTACAATGGAAGAGGAGGATTGGATATGCTTATTCAATGTCAATTCAAAATTCCGTGAACATAAATCGGTATTGTTAGACGATAGTACAGTTTCCCAAATTTCATTTTCAAGATATTGTTGTAATTTTTTATAATTAATTAGATTTTTTGGTAAGTTATAGCGACAATAATTATTCTTATTTATTTTATCAGTTTTAATAGCTACAATGCATGTGTGGTGATCAGTAATACTATTTTTCCAAATAACAGATTTTATTTTATCAGTTTCATTAGTATTGCACCAAATATGGTCAATACAAGATGGCCTTTGTCCAAAACATTCTCTTGTATATTTTTTTATACATGGTTTGAAATTGAGTTCTGATAAAGTGTTAATATATTCAGTTTTTTCCTTATTACTGTTGTTTTCAAAATCATCAGATATGTCGATATTAATATCTCCTACAATAATTGCATTTTGAAACCGGTTTGTATTTATAAAAGTTTTCAGGTTTTCGGTAAAATTATTAATGCTTGAGCTGTGGGTTCTATATAATGCAATTATATCATAAAAAATATTTTTTATATTGATTTTAATATGTAGACAATTAACAAGTTCGATAAATATTTCATTAACAGAAACATCGTTAAAAATACATTTTACAAAAACAACTATTCCACTATTTTGATTAATGTTGTAAGATGTAACAAAGTATTTGTATCCCGGTAAATTATAAGTACTTGAGTTGGGACTAATTCTGGCTTCAGACAATACAATACAATCAGGTTTAAGGGCCAGCTCATTCAATTCTAGTGTAAAATGATCAAAATTTTTATAGATGCTTCGAATATTTAAGTGAAGGATTGTTAATGATTTAAGAGGGTCTATTTCTGATAGTGAGTTATTACATTCGAAACTGGATAGACAGATATTTTCTGAAACAATGAAAGATGAGTCTATATCTTCAAATAGTGAGTTAGTCATGAAAGTATATTAGGTATATATTTTAATAGAATATTGACATTGATATATGTTTATGTTTCAATAATTTGTTTCAAAAATTGCGGGGATTTTTACATAGATTTTTCGAAAATTTATAGCTATCGAAAATTTGTTTGATAAACTGACCCATAATAATTGTATTCGATAGTAATAAAATAACTTACAACAATAACGATGCGCTCGGATTACACTCACTTTTGCGAAATTAGTATAAAATGTATAGATTCGGCGTATATTATACCGGTGTAATAAAACTAACCCTTTGCGGGCGAGTTTATCGAAGTATTTCTTCAAAGTATTGTTTTTGTTTTCGTTTGAATTGTAAATAATACTATACATCATTAATCGTAGTCAATGCGATCTCTCGCAATTTTCAGCATCTTGTTTCGATAGTTGCACAAAGTACTGTTGGCCGTGTGGTCTGTAGGATTTTTTTCTCCATATTTAGTGTTTTGTCTGATGCAGTTTACACACGCTGGGGTTGTATTTTCTCTTTCCGGGCATTTTGAAAGGATGTGGTCGCCTGTGCAGTGTGGGCAAATTGGAGGGTTGGTTCGATGTAGACATCTTTTAGCCGTATGCATAAACATACAGCAATGAAAACATTGCGTCAGAGGGCTGCAGTCGTCAATTTTCACCAAACACGGCTAATGCCATGTCAAGCAACGTTTCAATTCTGAATTGTGGTCAGGGCGATACTGAGAGTATCTTCCACTCTGGAACGTGCCGCAAATATACCATATATTATTTTAAATGAATAAATTGTGAAATAACACAAATTAATCAAATAAAATTTATTTGCCACGCCGGGTTTCGATCCCGCGACCTTCGGCGTGCGAGTCAAGAGCCTTACCGCTGGACTGCTCCGGCCGTCATTGATTGCAATGAATGTGACTGCACGCCACTGGCGTAAAACACACCGAGCTCACTGATGAGTGCATTAGCTAGTTTGTACCATTTCAGAGTTCATTGGGTCAAATTAATCAATGAGTTAAATCTTAGGCTGCGTATGCACACGCAAGTCGAACCTCTTGCGGTTGCTTCGTTCCTTTCTCATAATTCGTGGTTGGCTCGCGTTTCGATTCGCAAATGCACACACACATCTTTCGTAACGAGTTCTTACTTGAGGCTGTTTTATTCTATTCTTTATTTTAAAAGCCCTAATTTAAGTTTTACCACCGATAGACTGACACGGACATGAGTTTATTAAGAGGAACGCATGCGCGGCCCAATTCTGCCCGCGTCTTACAAACCTTAGATTTGGATTTGAGAACAAAGTACCCAACCAAACTAAAACAATATTTTTGTAATCAAAAGATATATCAAATATCTAGTTAGGATGTGAGCTACTTTATTTATTTTTGCTTTAAATTATAAGATATAGGCCATTCAAAACTTTAATGTTTCTGGATTTCAGAGGCGATTTGGGCAATTATTTGTGAGTAACTGAAAAACAAATAAAAAAATATTTTACTATATTTAACATAAAAATATGATGAAATATAAAATAAAAAATCATTTTGATGGGTGTAAATTAAAAATACAAATTACCTATTTACGGCGGAATAAAAACTAGTCGTTTATATATTAAAATTACTTGCCAAAAATACATTTTTAAGAATTTTTTATTTTTCATTGTATTTTAAAAATAAATATAGTAAAAATTATTTTTTTATGTTTTACTTTTACTCACAAATAATTGCCAAAGTTGACTCCAAAATCATGAAACAATAAAATCTATAATGGCCTAAATCTTTTAATTTAAAGCAAAAATAATTAAAGTAGCTCACATCCTAACTAGATATTTGAAATATCTTTTGATTACAAAAATAATTTTTCAGTTTGGTTGGGTATTTTGATCTCAAATTCAAATCTAAGATTTGTATGAAACGGGAAGAAATGGGCCTCGCATACGTTCCCCTTATGGTGGTCGATAGAGTTCAGATAATAAAAACCTAGTAAGCACTATACAAAGTTTATGACGACTCTGTTATCTTTTTAATGAAAATTTTCGTTTAGGATAATTTTTTTTCTCAATATTTCTGGCTTTCACCCTTCAAGATAAAGGAGAGATGAATTTACTAATTTTATTTAAACGGGCAAATTTCAAATTTATATGGAAGATTGTAGTCCAGTTAAGAGATGAGATGTTGACAATATTCAAATAAAGGAATTGTTAGGTCGAAAGGGTTAAATAGACATTGATAATAGTTGGTCAGTAAGTATCGTAATTTGTAATTCCTTTTTTTTCATCCAATATTCTTTTTTCTCTCCTTGAACAAAGGATATTGAGTTTTACTCGTACTTATATGGCACAATTATTACGGCAGACTTATTTTTTCTTAGTAATGTGGACTCAAAGTCCCACAATGCTTGATGAAAATAGCATCGCGAGCTGAGATTAGAAGAGTTTAGCTAGAAAATCCAGAAGAAAAAAGCTTTGTTAAAGTGGCTTTAGATACCACAAAAATACATTTACCCTTTTATATTTGAGATCCAGGTAGGTAGGTACTCATAGGAATGTATTGTTTAAAATGTTTTGTAAAATAATATTTTCCTGAGGTTCCAATAAATTATATTGTACCGTAGCAGATATATTTATTGTTAGCTGCTGACTATGTCAATTAGTTTTATCTGTCAAGTATCTTTGTCTTATGTCTAAAAGGGTGGTCTTCACATTTAAACCTTTGTAAATGTCATTTCCTAATGAATCAGACTACGGCGTGACGTGTAAACAAAGGAATAAAATGTATAATATCATAGTTACAGCGCCAGTAGCTTCAAATATCGTGGCAATACAGCGGACTACAGGTAGGTACAAGAAATTGATGCAGGGCCGGATGGCGAAATATAGGCTTCTAAATAATAATACACAGTTACTGATCAAGGCGTTGTTCATAATTCACTACGTTGTTCATAACTCACTACGTCGTGTAAAATTCGAAACCGGGCCGCTAACAATAACACTCCTTGCGTAGATAGCGGTGAGGTTTAAATTCCTTCTCAACCAGCTGTATGTTTTGATGTACACAAGAAAAAACGTTCCCAAAAACAAGCAAACAAACAAGCATGTTTTATTTTATTTTGCGAAGTTCATGAACAAATATTTAAATATTTTTGAATGTAGCTATTACTTTGTGGTTATCCATTATAGAAAAATGAAATAATTTAACTTTGTATAAACCACTTAATAATCACAATATTTAAATGTTTTATGAAGAACTTATTTTTCCACTTTATACAATAAAACCATAACCCAAAAGAGGTTTGTACGGTGAAGATTTTGAATTGTAAAGCAGTTTTTATAGGCCAGATGTTTATTTTTTCTGTAAAAATACTCGATTGTTTCGAAGGCCAAGATGTTTTCTACCGGCACCATTTAATTAAAGCGTCTAATATAATTCTAAGCGATTTTAAAAAACTTTTTAATTCGAAAATTTTGATTTTGCTTTACTTCGTAGGGCTTCGCCTTAATGAGTTTGGTGGCCAACTCTGGTATGGATCCCCTTGATTTCAGAAAATCTATGTGCTAAAATGTGCATGTGCATGACAGATTTCCGCTATTTTAATTGACGGGTTGAATATTTGAAAGACAGATCATTTCGATAATATGTACCTATATATTGTCTTCTAACAGCATCCTAAGGAAAGTTTCTCAGAAGAGTTAGAACCGGTTATGTTTTTCAGCCTTTCTGTTTGGTATGCTGGGTATTAACAGATTCACAGGTAGAAGGAAAACTTCTTTGCTGATAACAGCACATAACCTCCCGAATGGCCATAATTGTATTCTTGAACTGAGAATAGGTTGAACAAAAATTAAAGTTTTATGTTCCCGATAATTTCGCAAGAGCGCACTGTCATACAACGTTTGTTGTTCCGCGATGCAGAACTATCATTAAGCCACCATAACCTGCCACTGGTAATGCCGCTTGGAAAAATTATTATTAAAAAAAAATAGTATTATTATTAGTGTCCGCCCGAAACACGACTTTCCACCGAAACCGAATCTTCGGTATCTGTCTCAGTTTCGGCCGAAACTGAAACCGAAACCGAAACTTTTTTAGACATGTTAAAAATCGATTGTTTACTGTTATTTGGCTTATTTTTTATACTTTTTCAGACAGTTAACACGTATTAAGTACTACTTCTTGAAACAAAAAAATTGACAAAAATCAAAACTTACATTATAAAGGAAGGACCTCATTAATTCAGAAGGTATTTTAATTTTTATTGCGTTTACAATCACAAAACTCTTTTCATACTTGTTAAATGAAATAAAAAACAATAATTTTGTTATTTTTTATAAAAGTTTTATAGAAGTAATATAATTTTTTTTTATTTTTTCACATACCTCAATTATTGTTTTTTTTTTTAAATTTATTTAATTTAACAAGTGTTAACTGTCTGAATAAGTGTAAAAAATAAGCCAAATAACAGTACCTACACAATCGATTTTTAACATGTCTAAAAAAGTTTCGGTTTCGGTTTCGTCAGATTTTCTGCCGAAATAGAAACTGTCACTAATTATTATGTTTAACTATTATTAATTTACATCTATTATCCGTTATAATTTCTTGTGAAAATACATTAGGGAACGTACCCATACTACGTGAACAACTTTTTGCAATTTTTAACTCCCCCCCCCGGTGACCAAAAACCTAAGCCACCCGCCGCTCATTTGTACCAAGCGTGGCATTTTGAAGACCCCCCTGAACAAGTCACGTAGTATGGATACGTTCCCTTACTTATTACTGGTCACTCAGCCGAGCAACCACCCAATCTCTCACGCTGATCGTAACTGTCCAATACCTACTGATTTTTAATGTTGAAAAATAAAACATCAAAAATGTTGCCAGAGACCACAATTTCATTTACATTTTTTACTCCAAATAATCATAGGTAAAAGTTAAAGTCAAGTACGTCCCTTAACACCCAGTGTATTCTCGTGCCCTATGCTGGTGACCGAATCTCCAGGGAAAGTTTTGTAAGGTCAGCTCAAATGTCAGGTGACTAATCAGTGTAATAATATAATAGTACCCACGACCCAACCCTTGTAGGCTTTTTACAAATACAGTGTGATTTTACCAATGAAACACCATGGGCCTGGGGAATTAAGGTGTTTCATACTCGGTAATTAGTCAGAGATTTTGTGGTATCTATGATCTTTTCAGACCCACGAATGAAAGATTCTTTAGAGCTTTTACGATATTTCTGAGATAAATACAAAAAAACGAGTGTGCTTTAGACCACATGACTGAAGTAAAACTTCACTAACCTCTCAACTTCCGTTCGCCTCACCCGACCATTCGCCTCGCCCGATTATACTTTTCATAACGCACTAGTCAAGCATTCACCAGCTTACTCCCCAAGACAAGCGTGGGTAAAGATGTTTTACTTAAAAAAAATCGGAGTAATAACAACCACTAGAAAGAGGAATGTTTATTATTAATGAATCTCCACAAACTTGTGGATCACATGCTACGAGTACATATATTCCTTAAAAGGAGAGATTTTTTTATTGTTACATTTCTAAACCAACCGTGTTTTTAAGCTTGCAACATGATTTCCACCATAAGCATATAGCTTTAAACAAATAACATAGGACGTCATTGCATTATTTATAAAATTTGACAAAATATTTCAAAGAGGGATAAAAATAAATTGTTTAAGAGGGAATAACCAGACAAAACCGGATATATGTAATTTTAACATAAAATTTTAGACTAACCTCTGTTGTATAATACAAAATTTTGTTTGAAAATTTAACAAATCTGCCAACGACCTACGGTAAAACCTCATTGTACTAAAAATAAACACATTTTCTCAAAATTTAAAACATAGCTTTACTAGATAAAAGAACAGTCTTTCGAAATCAATTTATAATTTTTTATGGAAAAGAGTCAATACGTCTAAAATTTGATTAAAAAATGACATATTTCCGGTTTTGTCTGATTATTCCGTCTTAAGTTCCTTCATTACCAATTACCACGCATTCTTTTAGTTTAGAGCACCCGGTTTATTTTGGTTCCTTACCGACTGGTGAGGAAACTGCCCGGGAAGTGGTTAATTTTGATCAGAAAAAAATGTAATTTACAATTAAACCACTATTACACGCGTATTACTTATTACTTTGTGTTATTTACCCATTAAATTCATTTACTCCCATCAAGACATTTTATCGTCCTTGGCAATATGCTTGGTGATTATTCGCTTCACTTTGATCCGAATTCGCTAGGGATGGCACTAATGGCTCGGCGAATTGTCGACGGGCGGGCGCGTGCCGGCGGCGTGCCGGACGGATCGCAAGCGTGCCGGGCGGTGCACAAGCGTGCCGTGGGGTGCCCAACCGCTTCCTTAGTAACAGTAACCCAGACTATCCGCATTACGCTTCATACGGATGATTTATAGTAGTAAAGTTGCTAAATTGGAAGCGATGACAGACGAACTTCGTACTTCGTAAAATTGCGAAAATAATTATTTTAACTTCATTCTCTTTTAAATGTTTACACACTCGTTTCAAATACATTGAAAACTATAATTTATTAAATTTCCTTTGAGTATTTTTTTCAAATCATCTTCCATTCATTAATATTTACATTCATTAACTTTTAAACATCTCCATTGACGTGTTCACTGATAAGCTACTAACAATATTAAAATTAAATAAATAAAATAATATTAATAAAAACGTTTATTTGTCAATAGATTTTTACAAATTTATACATCTTGTTTATTTAAGATCGATTATATCGACAAAACGATTACTGCTCAGCTATACATTCAAGATTACTCCCGAAACACATAATGATACACATAATAAACAATTAAAATGAAATTAAAATAAAATGATTAATTTTCCTTCCTTTTTCCCAATTTTACATTTGATATGTACAATATTATGAAAATCATAAGATTAAAGGGTACCCACTAAGGCGCAGCCTGTGCGTTGTGCGTGTGTTAATTTTAAATTGTATAAACGAAAACTCAAATTTCAATATTCCACTATTCTTCAATAGTTTCAAAAGCAACGCGCAACATCTATCATTCACTTGATGCTTTTGGCATCTATCTATCTATCTATCTTCTTCTATATAAATAAAAATGAATCGCCGAAATGTATGTACGCGCATAACTTCCGAACGACTGCACCAAATTGGAAAATTCTTTTTGTTGTGTGTTCGTTATTGCCAGGACAAGGTTTGTATAAAAGAAACAGGGAGCTCTGGCATAATGAAATTTGCATAAAAAAATGCAATAGGTGGTTCGCGAGCTGCTTGAAAACTGAATGTACTGGGACTGAATGTATGGAATGCGAGAGGTGGAGGGGGAACAGGCACTCGGGAGGGGGGAGGGGAAATCGAGAGGGGGGTTTGCGGGATGTGGGAAGCAGGAGAGGCAAATGGGGAGAGGGAAGGCGGAGTGGGAACGCGTGAGGGGTAGGGGGTGCGGGAGAGGAAGGGGAGGCGGAAGGGGAACGGGACAAATGGGAAAGGACACGCAGGGAGAAACAATTTATTTATTAAATGGCATAGCAACGCATGCCGGGAACCAGCTAGTTGGGAATAAATTCGAACATAATATATGATTACGTAAATTCGACCTAACCGGTTTCACCCTAACACATGACCTCTTCAGCCTGGTATATTTTTAACTTAGTTATATATTTGTAAATCCTATTACTGGGTTAAATACACTGCAGCAATCTAACATGAACCCTTCGATATGGATCTGCTCTTAATTCTCTTTATTTGAAGAATGATGAATAGCAATTTTATCGCTTGACTAACTTCCCATTATAATGTTGGCTTTAAAATCAATCTCTATCGTCTATCTTGCTTTAGCATTCCTGTTCTATTGTGTTTTTTCAGATATCTAAATTGAAGCCACACTATGATCTTTGAACCCCTAGGGGTGTAAAATTTATCTCCGGAGGGGGTGATATTTTTTCCAGGGGGATGAAAATTAATTGCCCGTTCTTCTGGCGATGACGCAACGCTGTACATTTCTTTTGAGCTACAGTAAACCGTAGGGAGACAGCAGACAACATACATCATTGCTCTTCCCTCGTTTGTTGTTCTCAAATAGGTACCTACAAGACCCTTTTATAAAAACAAAATGTTATGGTATATGTGGCACACTTTTTTATGATCGAAATGTGCCCAAACGAAAAGGATTAGAAGCAGGAACAAAGGATTTTCAATATTTTAAAGAAAATCGTTATTTCACTTTAATAAAGCATGATCCATTAGTTTTTTTTATGATTTGCTTTAGAAAGAGCCTCTGACCTACGCCATTAAGATTGATATTTTAGTCGTGATTTTTATACGACCGACATTCCAAAATTGAGAGAAAAACTCAAGTGCTTCACAGATGTAATTTGAATCTTTAAAGATATTACATCGTCGGACCAATGCCAAAGTCGCGAATCCGCATTTTTGATTTAAATATTTAAAAAAATAATTTTAAACAGAGCATATCCTGCCATTTATTTTTTATTAAACATTAAAATCCATTCAGTAGTTTTTGCGCGAAAGAGTAACAAACATACATAGATTCATACAAACTTTCGCCTTTATAATATTAGTAGGATTACGTATGTCTATAATAATAATCTGTGTATATTTATAATTAATAATCAAATTACGCGTAACTGGGAAGAAATAAAAAAAAAAGTATTTGTAAATTAGAATATTTTTTTCGTATACATAAACAAAAAGTATATACAGCCGAAATTATAAATTAAGAGTATAAAAGTAAGAATTGCCGTTTTTAGTATTTGTATATTATTTTCAAGGCTCGGGGTTTAATCTCAAAAGGGTTTGCCTATATTCCGTTAATTTGCAAATACAAACAATAAAACAGCTTCCGGACGGCTTGCGTTATAATACTATAAGATTTCAAAGGATATCGACACTGCACTCGATAAAAGTACATCAGTTTCCCTTTTATACTTTGCCTACAAAGACAGCATTATATTACGCTTGTGACAAAGCTTCAAGTTCAATTAAGAGTATCAACTTTATATAAAACATTATTTAGCAAGTACGAACTTGTTGTATTGTAATAATAAACAAAAGTGTCGGTAGCCTTATATACCTACTCGTAATATTGTATTATATGTAGTGTACAGTGTGCGTGTACGAGGTGTCATGTTAACAATGATATCAGATTGTAGCACCATAACCCGTGAATTCTTTCAGCTTTTGGGTAAAACTACACCAGGCGAGTACCTGCTCGATTAGGGCGAGCTCCCCCGAACTATTTGGGTTCTTGATTTATCTGATCTGGCGGGATTCTTTGTTCCGTCGCTGGAACGGGTTGGAATCTGAGGGAATATTGTGTTCTCCGGAACAGGTGATGTGAGGGGAAGAGGATTTTCCTATATCTCCCTCCGACGGATAATTTATCGCCTCGCTAACGGACCAGCAAGGTGAGATATGAACTCTGAGTAAACCCTAATAGGCGCTCATCCCTCTCACATACCCGATACCACTCACATTTATTAATTGAATTTTCAGATATTAAAGGAGCGTAAATATTTAGAGCATAAGTTACCCGACTTTTACAGGCCTTCGTATGATGAAACTAATCGAGGAAAATAAACTGAAAATATCCAAAATCATGCATACTTTGAGAGATATGGAATGCTGTAAGTTGTTTCTACGATACAATTAGTCCCAGGGGCGGCACCATTGTCTGCTTTGAATACCACATTGCAGAATAGACGTATAATTTATAGGTATAACACATGTCTCTTGAAATCTTCAATATAAACCTTGAAGTTTCGTGAGATACGCAAATAATGTCTCTTATTTCATGCCATACTTCAGGTTCAGGCTTGAGAACTTACAACTATTATTGTTAACTTTTAGGTTGAAATATTACATTTTGTATTTTTGTTACCAGATCATTTTTTTAATGTTGCTCCTTTAATTTTGTTTCCAATTTCTTTTGGTTCTGTGGCAGTGAAATAACGAATTTCTTCGAAATAAAATATCTGTCTATTCGAGCATGTTTTCTTGAATGAAATGAATAATATGTTTGCCGACAATTTTAAGTTTGGAGTCAAACGACGAATATCAATACTGTGTACCAATTTATGCCCGTCAAAGATCGAGCGCGTAAAATTCAAAAACACGTCCCGCTTCCAAGAAATGACTTCTAAGGGAAAATAAATGGCTCAAACGTACGTTACACGAAAAAACAGAATAAATATGAATAAAATGGTAATTTCCAAATCTTAAACGATGTACGAAAATCTCGCGGAAAACTTATGGCACAAAATGAAAATGGGACGAACGACGGTATCATCTTTCTTTGAAATTGAATAGCGGAATTCACTACTTGTTATATTCTTTGCCGTTTTTCTTAAGTCAATGCAGCCAGGGCAGGACCCAGGGCCTCGAGGTAAAGGTAAGAGTAGGAAGCGTTGAGAGGTTTTAGAAGTCTGTCTCAGCAAGTCCCCGCGGTGCACTAACCGCCGAAATACGAGTGCAATTAGAAGAAAAAGGTTCTGCAGTACCGTTTCTGTAAATATACTGGTGCCGGGTTGAAAAGTCGTGCTAGAGGGGGAGTAGATTGCATACACCTGGGATGTATAGCCCGGAATTTAATCTGCATGCTTAATTACAGAAAAAAACTTGATATATGAAAGCAAATACATTTACAGTAATGTTTCGTTCCTCGTTCATGAAAGCTTTCCATTTAAATTTGGCTTTTATCTGTGTTGAAACGCGGAATAGGAATTTAGAACTTTAGCATAATATTTAAAAGATTTTTGGATTTCAATAGGCCACTTGCATCACATATTTTTAATATCAAATATTGGCAAATATTCTAAGATATTCTGTATAAACCCTGGGGATTTTTTGAAAAATTCAATCCGAAAAATCAGACCATTTTTTATAAACCGGAAAGACGGGACATAATTTAATAGGTGTGAAAAAACGATAATTACATAGCCGAAAATCATTTTAAAAAAAGAACGATTTCCACACGAATGGCACATGAGAATAACGAGGCATACCAAAAATATTACATCTCATAAATATTTTTTTCCTTGATCCATCTTATTGATCATAAATCATTATAATGTACAGCTTCTATATTACTAAATTCAATGTAATATACTTGTACTTGTAAATTATAATAATAACAAGAAAATTATAAAATTTTATTTTGTTAAAATCAGCACCATAATCATTATACCTCTAAAACACGTACCGACATCATCTTCACGTTCTGAAGAGAACCCCGTACATCATTAAATGTTCGGGGTTCTCTTCAGAACATCTGTCAAAAAGTCGAACCAAATGATAAGTTCGCAGAGAACAAACATTAAATCTAGGAAACGAATTAAAAAATTCGCCTGAAATCAAAGTAATGCCATATAAAAAAATAAATCAGTGTGGAATTTTACAAAATTAATAGGAACATTTTCGGAGACTGGACATTTTCATGTAGTGACGTCACGAGCCCAAATAATGGATTTATTTATTTAAAAATAAAGAAAACTGTACATTTCTAAACAATTTTACTAACATTTTCTTAATCTTAGTAAAAAGATCTAACCACATGATTTTTTCCAAGTCGTTATGAAATCCATGCAAGTGGCCTATTGAATGATATAGGTGTCATTGAGAATTCAGAGCATCTTTGATTATACTATATTGGGATTTGAGCGATTTAGACTGTGATTACGATTATCAATTAACACTTTAGGGAACGTACCCATACTACGTGACCAACTTGTTGCAATTTTTAACCCCCCCCCCCCCCCCCCCGGTGACCAAAATCCTAAGCAAACCGCCGCTCATTTGTATGGAGCGTGACATTTTGAAGACCCCTCCCCCCCTAAACGTGTCACGTAGTATGGGTACGTTCCCTTATTATAAAATATCGTTCCGATTGATTGGTCCACCACGTACTAATCCCAAAATTACGTTTCTAATTGATTTTTAATGATGATTCAAAACAAAAAGAGTGTAACCTTAACACAAGTAAAGTGGATGCATAAAATTAATTAACCAATTATAAGTTGTTATAAAATCCGTTATAAGGGAACGTACCCATACTACGTGACCAACTTTTTGCAATTTTTAACCCCCCCCCCCCGGTGACCAAAATCCTAAGCAACCCGCCGCTCATTTGTGTGGAGCGTGACATTTTGAAGACCCCCCCCCCCTAAAAGTGTCACGTAGTATGGGTACGTTCCCTAATGATTAACTCTTCCCGCCTCCCGGCATCCCCGTTGTGGTGCAATGGAGGACACTCGACGCAGGTGCTTTCAACGCATGGCAGATGAAATTCGGATGATTACTACGACAACCTGCTACTACCTATTAGTACTTCCTACCTCCCACTTACCGCCACCCTCCTCCTGCCTGCAGCACTGCCGCCCCAAGACAGTTCAGGAAAAGCCACCCCTTCCGCGATGTTATATCGATCATAAATTTGCGACGATTGTCTCCCACGAGTTAGCATTCATAATAAAACAAGGGTCCCATTGCTAAAGCTCGTGGAACTTTTATGCAAAGGCAGGAAAAAAAAATACTTGGTGAATTAAATAAAATTATGCATATGTAAACTTCAGGCTGATTTCAAACTTACCTCAAATATATAAGAGAGTTCTGGGCAATCAATAAAGACGTTATATATGTAGAATAAAGAAAGTATTATTTAAGAGCGTTTAACCAGCCAGCTGCCGAAAATCCACATTTCGTCGAAAGTTGTTCTTACGACTGTGCAGGGCGGTTACAATGAGGAAGATTAATTATTTTCCGTACCAGCTTTTTAAAATTATACCTCAAAATCGATTTTATTTAATTCCAAATTTGCTTTAATTTATACCTACATCCAAAAATTCTGAAAGGCCTGATGATAAAACTATTAAAATAATTACTTTTTGTAATTATTTTTTGATTATAAGTATTTATCATTTTTCAATAATGTTTAAGTTAAATAAGAATGTTAAAAAAATCTGAAATATATTAGTTTATAAGTGCGCAAATAAATACACAAACGGACCAATTTTCCTCAAGAAACACATGTACGTACATATTTTTTTAAAATTATTTAATTTAAACTAAAATTTAAATACTAAAACATGCGATACTTAGATAATGCATTGATTTATTTTACTGCATGATTGTATGATTTGAAATGGGTGTGGAATTTGAAAATTTAACAAATCTGCCAACGACCTTATTATACTAAAAATAAACATTTTTTCTCAAAATTTAAAACATGCGAATGCTAGATAAAAGAACAATTTTTCGAAATACATTTATAATTTTTTGTGAAAAAAAAAGTCAATACGTCTAAAATCTGATTTAAAAATGACATATTTCTGGTTTTCTCTGGTAATACCCTCTTAACATCGACGGAAACAGTTTAATGACTACGCAACTTCCTGGATAACATTTTAAGTGAGTATCGATACATATTTATACATTTCAACTCAGTTCGATAACTTTATAACTTCTATTCAGACAAAGTTCGATAGCAATAATGAGTTGATTTAATAACCATACATACAGCTACATGACTGAATCATCAAAATGCCGGAAACTTTAAACAGTTCGACCTCAAACATTTCAAACTGTGTCTAACTTCCCTAACTTATTGGCTCCTCTCTGAAGCCTTCCTGGACCTGACAGCTTTAGTTCCTCTCTCATCCGCTGGGTACAGCCAAGCCCCTCCCACCCGTTAAGTACGTCGATTATTCAATTTTTCATCATTAATTTTTTCAACCACTCAAAATTAATACTGTCAAAAGTTTTCTCAGAAGTCACTTTCACAAGCAAGAAGGAAAAAAAAACAGCTTTTAGTAGTTTTATTTTTCAAACAACGTAGATGGCGTAGGTATGCATTATGTAAGGAAATGTAAGGAGATGTAAGGAAATGTCACGATGTAAAGATACCATTAGGATATTAGATGTTATTAGGTAATAATTATTCGAGGTACAAAGTTTTAAACAATTGTTCCATAACAAAATAAACAGCAAGGCTGGATTTATTATACTGCAAAGTGTTTTTAACCATTATCATTATTCAATTCTTGAATAGGTTTAGTTCACAACTCCGAGCCAATAAATAACCAAATCGTCTATGCGACTCCAAATTAAAACGGAAAACGATCATAAAATAGTTTATTTCACAGCTACGTGGGTCGCCTTTGTGCCGAAATGTTTTTGACTCCTATTAAAGCGAAATTTATGCCTGTATCGAAAAATGGAATTAAATTGGCCCGCCATAATATTATGACAACGCAGAGAGACAGGGGATCATAAAAAACAATGACGATTTCATTTACGTTCGGCATAATCGGGCTGTGACGTATAATGGTATAATTCATCCGCCAAACGCACTGGGATCCATAAATTTGAATAATGTGAGGCAATTTTACAATGCTCGACGCGAACGCAAAACAAAGCTTTTGTTTAGATACGTTTTTATTTACATTTCGGCCTAACTGGAATCGATAAATTCAAAAAATACAACCCGCGCAACCCGCCCGATACAAGCTAATCGATGATCGACTGTTATGACAAGTGATGGATTTCACCGGAGTGTCAAAACACTCATATCCAACTTATCCGCATATCCACTGGGTACACATATTTCAACAGGAGTTTTAGGAAGAGTTCGCACTTCACTTTAGATTAGCTCTACACTCCAGGTAGGTACTGATTACGATTGCTGTATATCCTCACCTGTTTTAAGTTCATATACCACGATACTAAATTTAAAGAATATGTTAAATCCTTGTTTCTTAAAAAGGTATTGTTGTAATACGTAGAAAAGGAATTAAACATCATAAAATAATATAAATGGTTTAATCTGAACTTTATTAAAACCTCGTCACGCCGAAATTGTCATTTTAGGGTGAGTGGAGAGATTCTGTATTATGTAAAAGAATGTGTTAAATCCTTGTTTCTTAAAAAGGTATTGTTGTAATATGTAGAAAAGGAATTAAACGTCATAAAATAATGTAAATGGTTTAATGTGAACTTTATTAAAACCTCGTCACGCTTAAATTGTCATTTTAGGGTGAGTGGAGAGATTCTGTATTATGTAAAAGAATGTGTTAAATCCTTGTTTCTTAAAAAGGTATTGTTGTAATATGTAGAAAAGGAATTAAACGTCATAAAATAATGTAAATGGTTTAATCTGAACTTTATTAAAACCTCGTCACGCTGAAATTGTCATTTTAGGGTGAGTGGAGAGATTCTGTATTATGTAAAAGCAATTTATTTTGTTGAAATTAACTGAAATATTTATACTCTACTTACACTTGCTGATTTTATAGTAACTGTATTGTAATTTCATTGTATTTTAAAGCTTTCGGGTACGATCAAACTGATCAAATACTTTTATAAAGGGGTATCTACATCAGACCACGTCAAATAATATTACATTAATAATCAACTCTAAATTAACAGGAAGAAATTTATTTAGAGCAAGAGAATACGTTATAATATTATTACTCGAATATTTATGATTAAGCCGAAGGCTGTGTCTGATTTCACGTTAGATTATAATAGAGTACATTGTGAAACGATTCAGAATTAGTACCTAATTACATTATCATAATAAGAACGAAGAAATTACATTATCATTATAATAATTGAGAACGAACGTTTTCCGTTAATATAATATATATTTTAAGCCCTAAAATAATTTGATCACCGAAGCCAGAGAATGAATGGTATTACCTATTGAATGCTTTAAAATGTATTCACCGTTACAGGTTACAGTTAGCAGAATCTAATTAATGTTTTTGCATAAAGTTACGGAAGGAATTTGCCGAGAAGTTGTGTAGTAGTCCCCGCCCATACAATTACTTTTCGACTTTGCCCGTTGTAGTTGGCGACAATAAAAGCAATTTAATGAGAACCAAGAACTAATTATTTACTGAGAACTGATTCAAATCTGAACAGGGCTAATCGCATTTCTGCTCGATGGCTGCGCCCACATTACATACTTAATATTTCGTTCATTTCATCGATGCTGCGTACATTGAATCAATTAATATGGAAACTGTTAAGGTGAAACTTGATGTGAAAGCACTATTTTCGATTAATCTTTGCAATACATCGGCTTACGCTACGAATACTAAAAATATGCTTTTGATAAATTGGAGCTTTCCAATCGTTTTGCTTGAGAAGACGTAAAATAAAATTGTCAGTTACTTTATGAAAAATATAAGCGCAAAGTAGTAAAAAATATTTTTTCAATAGAAATAAATAAAAATAATTAATTAATAAAAAAAAAAGATTTTATGACAAAAATATCTGTGGCAATTTCCCTTGATTAACTTTTTCCTTTTTTCGACGGTTTCTAGACTGCGTTCGTCAAGCGATTTTTACGCCTATTACCTATATTCGTGGTGATATAAGGTAGATACTATAATATTTACAAGAGCACAAACTTAGTTTTTGGCAATCAGGTTGTTTAATTTAAGTAGATACCTATCACTCCTAAATAATGTCTGAATATCAAAACATGAAGAACCCTAGACCAAGATTATTGTAATTAATTTCTACAGTTTTTCATTTTTTCTTTTAAGTATTTTCGTATCCCTAATTTTCTAAAAAAATATTTCCGAGCACGTATGAGTAATATTCATTCAAATGATAAATGCGTATTTCTAATCTTTTGTTACGCACCAAAAAAATGAATTACACCAGAAAGTGACAAGCTGTGTCATATCAGAAAGTTAGGTTAAATTATTGTCTAGTGAAAGTAGGTAGGTACTAGGTAGGTACCTATCAGATTACCTGATAATGTTATAACATAGTTAATGTTGTTGTAAAATACGTTTTTTTGTTATTTTTTGATGATTGGAGATGAAGCTTAGGTACAATATTAAAAAAAATATCTCATTATTTAACGTACCTATTTTCATGCAAATTTCTAATGATTGTCATTAAAACTTTGAACAGTAATTACGAGAATTAAGAGTTTTCACTTAAAATTTCAAAATCTTCAATGCCAGAGAAAACACAACGGGAGAAAGAACAATATTTAAATGTTTCTACGAATTTAAATCCTACGCCAACATTTTCCCGAAAATCATTACGCAAAAAGGCAGCACAAACCTTTTGTACGTAATACACTTAAACATCTGTGTAACCTTAATTCGGATTATTGAAATATCGTAGAAATACAGAGGAACGCAATAAAAACAAGCGCGAGTCGATAAGCCGAAAAGCAATTTTAAAGAAATTTCTTCAAAGGCGGGTTTTGTGAGGATAAATGAAATTTCCTTCGCGGAAAATCTTTTCCCGTATGGAAAGCAGAAGCACTTGAGGTTTCACAAGTAGTCGTAGCCAAACAAACTGGCTTTAGACCGTTTGCCATAATATGCAGGAGGCTTATCCCGTCCATCCTTCACACATTTCCTACAACCATCACAAACATAAATAGCACATTTTAAAATAATAGAAAAAAAATTACCGTTCAAAAGCTATGTGATTTTTAAATTTCTGCTGTACTTTATTCCCAAAATACCCACTATTATTACTAAATATTATTACGAGCATGTTAGAAATAAAAAAAGTTAGTTTTATCGGTGATATAATACTAATATACATAATTATTAGATTATATTAGCACAGATCCGTGAAAAATCACGAGATATTTTAAATCAAAATTTGAAAATGATAATAAAAATATTTTTTGTTAAAATATTATTATTATAAAGGTAGGTACTTAATTTACCGCTGGTCTGAAATATTTTTCCCAAAAGTAGTTCCAATTTTGAAATGACACTTCAAAGCAAATTTGAGTTCATTGAGCCAGATTTCACATTGCACGAATATTTTACGGGGATGAACAACAACGTAGCGACTACCAAAATTATTATATTTGATGGTTACATCGTAGTTTGGGTTGTGGGGTGTATCTCTCTTTCAATTGAAGGTGATTAATTAAAAGAGTAGCCATCGTTATTCCATCTTAAACAATGTATTTTTTCAAAGTGACAACTTTAGCTTGTTTTAACCTTATTATAAGGTAACTATTTATTCTTGTCCTTGCCGCTTTTATATTAGAGACCGTAAATGTTGTTGAAATTCACTGGCTTTAGAACTACTCGGAGCTGAATTCCTTAGGGTCGGCGGGTATTTCCCCCCAATCTCCCATTTACTTTTCTTTGAGGCATCAACGAGGAACCGGCTAAGGGGCGCGGAGGCTGAGTGTGGTTCACGACTAGACCGAATGTCATGCGCATTCTTGCTGGGACTGTCAATCGATTGAAGAGGACTCCCAACCGTTTGCCATTCCCTTATTACTTATCTATTGTGTCTTCTTCCCAAACAGGTGCTTGTAGGATACGCTGGATACAATCACCCAGCGCTTGCCACCACGTGAACTTTCACCAACCTGTCCCATTTTCTTGTCTATATTTTGTCATACTAACACATATTGTATCTGTATTTCCCGCTAAGCACTTGCATACTGCTTACTAACAACGTATGCAGGGACATTGGAGGTCTAGTTTCGTTATCAAATGTAGAGTCGTATTTACCCAAAAAATTAGAGTCCTTGCAAGAGCCTTGAAGGGGTAACAATCTGTTACCTATACCAGGGCGGGTAAGTGGTGGGTCCTTCAATGGCTTTAGAACTCCAGTAAATTCGGGAATCGGAGAGAAATTGAATGAATGAATATTAAACTTGGGATGAAAGTTAAAACGGAAATCACTGATGTTTTAAAAATTTGCGCTGATACCAGCTAGAAACCGGAAAAAATACACGCAGGAATTTTTAGAGAAACGTAGAGATCCGCAAAGAATGCAAGGCTGATGTAAGCGTAATGAGTAAAATTAAGAAAACGGCGCTCAGATGGTGTCGAACGAATGGACGAAGAAAGGAGTGTAAGAAGAGTATATGACGCAAAATGAATGGTAGAAGAAGTCGAGGACGCCCAAGAAAGACGTGGCACGAAGTGAATCAGATACTTGAGTCGGGCCATGTCAAGAGTCAGAATAATAGAAGATCATATATGAGACGATGTACGCATGTAAACGAGGCAAGGGGGATGTGCAAGACCGAGTTGTTTGGCGGTCCGTCCTTTGTGTCTATCCTGCGGGAAACGGCGTGATGGTTAGTTAGTTAGTTAGTTAGGAATTTTTAAAACACTTGGTGATGTTTTTACGTCTTACAAAGCTGACTGTAAAATAGGAACTGATAAATAAATACCGCGAACGAAACAGAGAAATATAAATTCATAAACATTACACAAGTTTAATGATGTTAACTAATGTTGCAGCGTTTCCAGAATCGGCAATATTATCTTTGAAAGAAATGTAAGCGTATCGGTTGAAAGTGAAAAGTCAAATAAAACTCGCGAATTTCCCAGACGTTTGACAAATGAGGGGCGAAATGTATACCCACTCGCCGAGGAGCGGAATTATTATTGCCACATATAAATTTCGTAAAACGGGAGGGATAAATTACAAACTTTTTTTATTTCGTGTTTTTGACAAGTTTCCCTTGGTAAAGTCATCGCGACGTTCTGCCACGGAGTTAAGCAGTAACCACACACAGACTGAACATTTGAAACAAACATTTTTCTTGATAACGAATTTGATATTACTTTACAGATCCCACCGTAGATAATCTTAAAACGAATCCATTTTTTTTTTGTAAAATGGTACACACTCACCATTTTTTATTAATAAATATCCGGAAACTTTTCATGAGAAATCATTTTATTCAGTTTGAGAAATTTTTGGATGAATATTAAAAATTCTTCTTCATTACAAATTAATTTCGAGGAAATTCATTGGGCATTGATAAGGAATTCAATGGTGACGGTCTTCAGATAAAACACATTTTTCTCTAATTTCTATCATTATAATATACAGCGGGTGTTTCTTACATAAAAAATCATAATTTTATATTAGGGAACGTACCCAAACTACGTGACCTGTTCGGTGGGAGGAGGAGGGGAGGGGGGGGGGGGGTCTTCAAAATGTCACGCTTGGTACCAATGAGCGGCGGTTTGCTTAGGTTTTTGGTCACCGGGGGGAGAAGGGGGGGGGGGGGGGGGAGGGGGGGAAGGGGGGGGGGGGGGGTTAAAAATCGCAAAAAAAAAAAATTGGTCACGTAGTATGGGTACGTTCCCTTACTTAAGTACACGAACAAAATATAAATGTATGAAATATTAACAAATTTGCCACATTTGTCTTCTTTACAAAGTAAATAATTTATATATTCGTTCTTTTTAGCACAACAAATCACGGGATTTTATAATCGTACGATTTGTGAAACTGAAAGATTTGCAAAAAAGATTTGCTGTGGAATCATTGCCCCTTTAAAAGAAGAATTTTACCTTTCGAAAAACTAAAGTAAACTTGAAACATTACAACATCTGTCAAACATTTAAATTAAAGAAATACACGTTTTAAATAAAGTATTATTAATCACTGGAGCGATTTTTGCCATATATTGGCGCCATTTTAAATGTCTCCGATTGCTTTTCAGATAAAAATGGCAATTATCTCGTTGATTGGGCATTTAAAAAAAAATATTTGTACCTCCTACGTTTGTTATTTTGGACTTAAAACGAAGATATTAAAATGCTTTATCTATTATGACTATGGATGTCGCAAATCCGAACTTCGTAGACTATTTTATAACGACGTTAAAAATAATTTTTGAAATATTTTTTTCACGTAGAATTTCTAATCAGTTATTTACGGTTAAAATTAAGTGTTTTTCCCATAGATATGCACCTTTAATTATCAAGTATACCACAGAGAAAATACAGAAATCAAAAATATTCTATTTTGACTCGAATAAGTAGCTCTTACGGCAGTTTCAAAGTAACAATCACGCAGGATTTTCGAGATTATAAACTTACAATGATTTTTTAAATTGTTATTATAAATCCTACAAATAATAAATAAACGGTAAAATACAGGTTATTTCATTGGCTACATAGCACTATACCTTTTTAGGTCTTCATGTTAAAATTAGAAAATATGATTTTTTTATGTTGCAGAAAAATTTTAAAAATGATTTTCTGAAAATGTCGACTAAACGTAAGTTCCAAATTGAAAAGTTCAAGAACTTGAATATTTTTATGCACCCATGAAGCGACAGCCGAAATTGATGTTTAAAATGATTGTCTAACACGTTAACATTGAAAAAATACAAAGAAACCCAAGAAAGAAGTAAGTAAGGAAGGAAATGTGGTACCAATTCTGTCTTTATATCGATTAAAGTGGGTAGATACGACCACGGGTTTGTCGCTTTTCTTTTGATCAATGTTAACGTAGTTAAAAATTTATTGCCAGTTCCACAAACCCCCCGGAATCCTCATTAAGCATGGTCCACCGGACATTTTGCTATCTTTTTAATCTCCATCTCTGCAATTACGAGTTGATTGAAAATTATACGGCAAAAATGAGCGCCATTCTTCTCTAATAAAGCTCACATCGCAAAGCTCCAGCAGATGGGACCCTAGTTCGAATATTAATCACTTTGCAGAAAAGAACGAAAGCGGAAAAGTTTGACGGACTCTCGAATAAATTAGTAGTTTGAGGATGTAATTACATTATATATAGTGTATGTGTATATCAAGCATAAATATAACAGGTCAGCCTCATGATGATGCCTCTATTAGAATACACAAATGTTTTAATTTCGATGAATCTTGTCAGTGTTCCTACATTGAGCGCACTATACAGATGAAGTATCTCGGCCTCACAATTGATCCATATCTCAAATGGAATATTCACACTCAAATAATTGCAAACAAAATAAGAAAAACCATGCACTTTTTTAGAACGATACGAAACTTTCTCGACTTACAACACTTGAAAATGATTTACTTTGCAGTCTGTCAATCTATTATTGAGTATGGTATCATAGCATGGGGAGGCGGTACTGCATCAGCACTAGACCCAATCATAAAGGCACAGAAAACTATTATAAAATTAATTCTTAGACTACCTCTAATTACAGACTCGAACTTAATCTTCAATATTATGAATGTATTTGACGTTCGGCAGATATATGCAAAAACAATCCTCACTCATCTGTACACAAATATACATAAATACCATGAAAAAAGATTAAATACTCGCTGTACTCGAAATAATAACAAAGATTTACTACAAATTCCCATAACCCATACTACTTTTGGTCAACGAAGCGTCAGATACTTTGCAACAAGACTTTACAACATTCTTCAAATTAGTATAAAAAAATGTGATTCAGAAAAAAATTACCGGTGCACTCACCCAAATTCAAAATTAGTATTGAACCAATGCTGTTAGTATTGTTCCAATATTATTGTTAATATTAATGCAACCTTTCTATTGTGATTTTATTCTAATAATAGTGTAGGTTTGTTCACAGTATAATAGATTGATGTAAAATTACTGCCTCAACACAGGCTAGCCTAATGAGGCAGGTAACGAGAAACCTAAATTTATAATTATAAACTCTATTCTTTGAGTACCTACTGTACACATGTATTTTGTTTTCTGTTATTAACTTTTGTACATATGCAACTTTTAAACTGTACTTTTTGTTTTTGTAGTTACGAATCTTAAATTTTTTTGTTCAATAAAGATATACTATTATAATTATTATTATATATATTATGACATGCTGGAAAGGTATTCACGTCCGGGAATATTCTCGGAAGTTGACGAGTCATTTTACACTTGAGAAGAAGTAGGAACTATCTTCACACAATGACCATTATAACCATCATCACATTATTATGATGACATGACAGGTGTCAGTTGTGTACGGGCACTGGACACACGTACGAAGGTTCATTCGATTGTCACTTGTCACCCGTCCTTTGACACTTCCGACTATAGGTACGTACTTGACTTCCTGTTACAATAACAAGACAGATTAAGCTAAAATTGATATATGTAAATAGGAAAACCTAGTATAATATCTTGATATTAAGATACGACAGACTGTACTGCGTAGTGTACCTTCACTTGGACAGGGTGTACAGTGTACACACACCCCAATCTGTACCTCTGATCGCTTGGGCCTGCGTTGACTTAAGCCATTTATCTTTAAATTATGGAACCAATTGCTGGTCGATAGAATTTGAATGCGGACAAAGGGAGATTATGTGAAATGCATTATTATCTTTTATGCACGAGGGTCGCTCCTTGTATGCTCAATGGGGTGGGGTAGGTTATGTCCCTGCGAAGACAGGGATGGCCACGTGTTCCGTTCGCATAACAATCTTTTCGAAACATTTCACTCGTACAATGACTTTTTGAAATTACTTTAACACCACATAAAAATTATGCGTGTGGATGAATGCGCACGATTTATTTATATTGTAGGCATACCAACTCGGATTTTACATGTCTTGAAGTTTAGGTTATGACATATCGATCACAGAAATTTGTTCACGAGAGACAAAATGTTCACGAGAGCGAAAAGAAAGTTTTTTTAAATTGTTTCAAAAATCATATCACTTGTTTGCGTAGACCTACAAGAATGAATTTTTATTAAAAATAAACAAAAATTTTAACGAAACAAAAAACGTCTTCAAAAAATGCACTAAAAAGTAAAAAAATAATTTCGTATTCTTCTACAACTTATAATCAACTTACTTTTTCTAATCATCAATATGTAGGTACGATTGTTACTTTTGGAATCGGTGTCAGTCAAGGTAGGTTTGTAACTACATACATAGTTATAGGTGAGGTGTGCTTGTATCGCACAAGCGACTTGACGAGGCGAAAGCGGAGCCGCGGCGGCGCGGGGAGCTGTCAAGTGAACCCGCCGGGCCGGGTACCTTTGCTGACACCGACTCCAAAAATAACAATCGTACCTACATATTGATGATTAGAAAAAGTAAGTTGATTATAAGTTGTAGAAGAATACGAAATTATTTTTTTACTTTTTAGTGCATTTTTTGAAGTCGTTTTTTGTTTTGTTAAAATTTTTGTTTATTTTTGATTTTTAGTGAATCTGAAGTACACTAACTAATTTGTCTGAATATGGGTAAACCTACTAAACGTACTGCTCATATGAGACAGACATAATTTGATCATAGCGACGTTAAGGTCAAATTAAGAGATTCGGCCGAGTTTCGTTAATTTGTCATGGATCCGATAATCAGAACCTAACCAAACTCTCATTAAATTACCCTTGAAGTACATCCTTTCCAATAAAAAAAGAATCATCGAAATCGGTTGGCGTAATATTGAGTTATTCGTCCATTTGTCGCGCACATACTTATGCAAATTTAAGACTTATATGGTTTTCTCATGGATGCTATTGTCGGAACTAGACCAAATTAAAATGGGACCACACGGGAAGCATCAGCTTTCAAATAAAAAAAAGATTCATCAATATCGGTTCACCCAGTCAAAAGTTCTGGCGTAACAAAAAAAAAAAAAAAAAAAAAATACAGTCGAATTGAGAACCTCCTCCTTTTTGAAGTCGTTTAATAAATCTTTATTGAATAGATTCTTCAGAATACTTAACATTTTTGCAAATTTCTTTAATAAAAGATATTAATTTACTTTTAATTTTTCAGAAAAAAAATCCTATTGAATCGCAACTCTTGTACAAATAATGAAAACAATGCTTTTCACGAGGATAATATTTGCTCTATATTGGTTTTCAATTAAAACGATGACTTATAAAATTTACATGACTATTAGTTTTGTGACCAGAACATTATTGAAATAATACTTTCGAAATAAATAAAGGCCGTGAACATAAAAAGCCAAGAGATTTATGAATATTTCTTAACACGAAACTTTTTTATTAAAAAAGAAAAAACTTCATTTTAAATCTTACTGCATATTGAATTTGCAAAATTGTCAGTAGAATTTAGGGTGAATTGAGAGAACAGAGGGGGAGGGGTAGAGAGGGACGGCAAGGAGATGAGGGGCGTAGCTAACGAGCCCACCCGATGTATTGTACCCACTTTATACAGAATGCAAACTTTGTTCCACAAATCCCCTTGATAAAAACATCATCCGATATTCCGTGCCAAATTTAAAAAGTAACGCTAATCTTTGAACGCAGTTATGTGAACTTGCTGATAAGACTATTATTATCTCTTTAAAAGCTCATTACTTTTACTAACCTCTTTATGCTTTAGCTTCGCCTTATACTTTCTGCTCATCTCGGAAAAGGAATATAAAACATTTCACTGTTGATGGATAAACTTTGGAGGCTTTTAAAATATAACATCTTTTTCTTTACCAACGTTTTATTGGTATTTAAAAATTAGGTATTCCACATTTTAAAGTATTTATGGACTACCTAAAGTAATACTCTTCCTAAATTCATAGGAATAAGTGATTACCTTACTGAACAACATATCCACACTACGGCCGAAAACCTTAAATCTAGTGAACATACCTAAATTCATAGGAATAAGTGATTACCTTACTGAACAACATATCCACACTACGGCCGAAAACCTTAAATCTAGTAAACATACCTAAATTCATAGGAATAAGTGATTACCTTACTGAACAACATATCCACACTACGGCCGAAAACCTAAAATCTAGTGAACATACCAAAATTAAATTCATCTTCTTTTATTTTTTTAATATATATCTATGTTTTATTTTTAATAATAAGGTTTACATGGTATTTACATGATAATTTTACATCTCAGGTTTTTTTACTACCCTTCCATTAAAAGCATTTGCTTTTTTTTTTTTACAGTGAATACCGCACAAGAATTTAAACTGCTCCCGTCTGGAGCCAGTGAGATTATGGCATCCCCAATTGGGGTATGTTGTGAGGCTGAAGGTAGTGGGGAGGGGAAGGAGGTGGGGAAGAGGAAGGTTGGGAAATACCTGGCTATTCAGATCTGGTCACCAAACACGGCTAAAGCCATTTTTAAGCAAACGTTTCAATTCTGAATGGTGGTCTTACACCAGGGCGATACTGATAATATCTTCCACTCTGGAACGTGCCGCAAATATACTACATATTATTTTTAAATGAATTAATTGTGAAATAACACAAATTAATCAAATAAAATTTATTTGCGCATGCCGGGTTCGAACCCGCGACCTCCGGATTGTGAGTCAAGAGTCTTACCCACTGGACTACGGAGTTTTACTAGTTACTTTTACTTTTACTAGTTACATTTATGTACACTCGGTGTATGGAAGGGGAGTGTACATAAATGCTATTAGTTATTAGTTATAAATTAGTACTTAAATAATTCATTGTACGTAAATATATGTGAGCTGCAGTATTTATTTTGATAATGGTGTGTATTTAAAAAAAAAGAAAGAATGTGATGGAAAACTAAGGATATTTGTAAGATTAATTGACAGTAGTTTTTTTCTTAAGAATATTTTTAGTTCTTCCCTGGTTAATTGTAATGATGCTGTGCAAAAGACGTATTTAGTTTTGGGCAGAGAAAAACATGTTTAAGTCGAGTTCTGTTTTCATTTAAAAATGGATATTTATCTTTTTCTTTTATAATTTGAATTAATGAATTTTTAAAATATAAATCTTTAAATGTGGGTAGGTACTTGAAATTCTTCAAACAGGCGTTCTGTTGGGTAGTCCGATTTTTTAATATAATTTTAATAATTGTTCTTTGTATAATTTCTATTGGAAGAAGGTTACATTTATACGCGGATCCCCAACTAATAATAGCGTATTTTAAAGTGGATTGAACTAAGGCATAGTAGATTAAATATAGATTTTTTATGGACAGAAAATTTCTAATTCTTAAAAACATATATATATATATATATATATATATTAATTTTCTGATTTTGTTTACTACCTGACATATTTGTTCCTTCCATTTCAGATTTTTATCGATAATTACTCCGAGATATTTAATTTTATTTGTTGTTTTTAATATTGTACAGTTTGATTTGCAATAATTTTGGCTATGAATGTTAATATTATCGTGTATGACAATGTTAAAATTTTTGGGAGCATCGTTTGGATGGATTGCAAATGGAATTACAAATGTCTTTTCACTATTTAGTGAAACTAAATTAGTGTATATATTATATAGAAAAACCCATAAATTCCATGCTACAAAACTATATAATCCAAATTTCTTTCCAAACAAAATTCAAAAGATGAGGATATCGTAAAAATTATGAATTTTACCAATTATTAAGTTTTGTGTTACAATGTCTTACGACTTTATGTCCGGGTTAAATCTTCCCCACAGGAAAAACAAAACCCTTTCACACACTTTCCACAAATGATCATCTAGTCAATCCACGCTATGCAAATGCACTATGTAAGTATAATAAATACAAAATAATACAAGAACAACATTTCAACCTACCAGAGACAAAATGGGAAAATAATTCACCGACTCCAGATATTTTCATATCAGAGGGTTCTGCTCGGTAGAACTCCTAGCTGGACCAATAAATCCTACTGATCCCTCAATATAAATGTTTAAAAAATCTTTCGTATTCCTACACGTATTTAATAATATTATCATCTTATTTATTTTTTATATATTGCGTACACTATTATTATTTATTCCCATTGTTATTTTAAACAATATATGTAGTCTAATAAATTTAATCGTTTTTCCCCGGTAAGTTAAGAAAGAAATGAATGAACTTTAATTTATTTATTAATCATCACCAGAAGGCATATTTCACAGCTAAATAAAAAAAAAACTTAGAGAGATTCTCTTGAAATATCTTTAATTTCAGAAATAAAACTGAAATAATTCGTTGCGACAAAAATAAATTCAAGTTGGTTTCTGAATTTAATTTTGCCCGTTCATCTTTCTTAACACCTGGTATGGATAATGAAATAATTATAACATTGTTAAAATGTCTACCCTATTTTCAGAATATTACAAAAGCTACCTGTGTCATGTGCGAGTGTTCTAAGTAATTAACGGTAAACCCTTTAACAAATTAAATTGTAATATCTCACGCAGTAAGGCAATGAGAAGTAACGACAGAATAATGCGAGCTTATCAATAAGCCAACACTGAGCTCAAACCGATCTCTTCACGTGGGATCTCTTCCCACTGCGTGTTAATGAATTTCCTACAGACTGTAGTTAGGTGAGGGGAGGGGAGAGGGTTGAGCGTATGAATTAACGATTAAGTTCGACATCGAATGGCTGAATAACTCAATCATAATGTAACATTACTCAGGTAGACGCCCTTGATTATTTTGATTAAATCAGCCTCGGGTTGAATGCTAATGTCTAAATCGTGTAACCGTGGGAGAGTACATCCATCAGATATAATCTCGTGTAATCCGAATCAAACTTGTTATTTTAATTCGATATCTACCTTAACTACCTTCTGCGAGGAACGGGAAGAACCTTTTTAAAAACGATTATTTATTTTTATTTTTTATGTGAATATCACACAGGAGTCCCAACTGCTTCCTTCTGGAGTCAGTGAGACTACGGCATCTCCAATTGGGATATATTGTGAGTTAGTAGGAAGGGGAAGGAAATGAGGAAGAGGAAAGTGAAAACAAAATATTACTAAAGTCATTTCAAGCAACGTTTCAATTCTGAATGGTGCCCTTATACCGGGGCGATACTGAGATCATCTTCCTCTCTGGGAAGTGCCAAAAATATACTTCATATTATTTAAAATTAATTAGACGGTGGGTTGACGACATCAAAGCCATAGCAGGTGGTACATGGACAAGAGTAGCTAATAAAGAAATGGCGACAGTTGGAGGAGGCCTTTGTCAACTAGTGACATACAGACAGGGAGTCGATGCATGATAAGTGTTATAAATGTTATAAAAAATCTAATGTAATTTACTGTCTGAAAAGGTTTTTATTATTATTATTATTATAATTAAATGTGAAATAACGGTTCCATGCCAACTCAGAATCAACACAACTCAACACCTCTTTGAAGAGTCATTAATTCTCGACAGGCCAAGGTAACCATGTGGGTCGGCCGATGACCCCATGATTTTGTTCTGTCTTATAGCCTTTTAAACCACAGAAATTCCTTTTTCTTTTTTTTTCTCTTTTTTGTTATTTGTCCATTTATTGGGCAGGGAATATTACCTATATTTGACAAAATATTTTTTCCTACGACCAACGATTTATTCACATTTTTTTAAACGGCATATTAGGGGGCATACCTACATTAATTACGTGAGCTCAAAGGGGGGGGGGGGGGTCCAGCAAAAGCTCACGTTACTTGAAAAGAATATACGAAGTGGCCCAAAATTTATCTCACCAAGGGGGGGGGTCTAGATTGGAAGAAAAACTGCTCACGTAATTAATGCACGCCCCCTTATGTATTAATCCTTTGCGCAGGAATACCCAAAATACAAAAAAATGTATTTAAGTAGATATAAGAAGGAGAGTAATTTTGGGGTCTACGTTCGGCCCTAGTTGGCTGCGGAAAGGTTAAAAGCTACGAAAAAAAAGAAAAATAGCCCATAACCTAACCTAACCTAACGTAACCTATTTAAGCAATTTTTTTCATCACTTTTAAAGGAGTTATTGGGTTGATTTCATTCTGAGTTATCCGGTCACCGAAATACCACAAATTAATAAAATAAAATTTATTTGAGCACGCCGGGATTTGAACCAACGACTTTCAGATTGCTAGTCGAGAGCCCAACCCCTCAACCACGGAGGCATATGATATCCAGAAAATATATTGTAAACCGTGTTTATTGACGAGTTATGATGTGATGCTGTAATTATTTATGAAAAATATCGATTCGAAGTCTCATACTGTTCAATTGCTGAAAAAATATAGTGTGTCTTGTTTCAATACATTTCAGATTTAAAATGATAATTTGCAAATATCATTTTAATGTCAAATACGATGGATATTACTTGTCCCCAAGTACAATGTTCTACCACATTATAAAACATCTTCGATTTTGCTTTATGAGGTAGTACGTATAACAAGCTATCGGTTCGCCATTTTTACAAACTCTAATATTATTTGGCACGATTATTTTGAGACACCTGTCCTGTATATCTGTCTTGTACATATCTCTTGTGTCCCATGTCACTATACTGTTTCCAACGCTTCCCATGTCGCTGGCTGTGCTTTCTACGGGTCCCGCATCCTTTGAGTCAACCTTCCTCCCTTGACCACAGTCACGTATTCTATTTTTGTCACATACCAGAAAATATCAATGTAATGTGATTTGGCGCCAATCGTGTGCCGGAAAACACGGTTTTTCGCGCGAAACAATAGCGGCCATCTTGTCTGATGCAGTCTTTGACGTTTTGTTGAAAACATTCCTAACCAATCTTTTATACGCTATAGGTCTACATAACATACGCAATGGTACAAATATGAAATACTTTTTTGCAAGCAACATTTTCCGCTTATTGTGGTGGTAGAGGGAGATTTTCTAATATTGTCAGGTTATTCGCAACCCGGGATTGTTTGTCTTTTTAATGATAACAGTAAAGATTTCATTGGTATTAAAAAAATAATAGAATTACACAAATACCTATCCTAAATACTAATTTTGGTTGTGTGCCTGTGATTGTAACTCGGAAACTCAATGAACTCAGATTTAAAAAAGTTAAATATTATTCATTATCAAATTTGGAACTGATTGTATGAAGACTTCTGATAAGGCACACCATAATTTGATATTTTAGCTTGGAAATTATATAAATTTATTTCGAAAGTATTTTTCGAGCATAGATGATGTTATATATTTTTTACCAGAAAAGTATATTATTCCTATATTTAAAATGTGTATATATTTTGTTTAAAATTTTTAGGGCAAATCTTGACTAGCAAAGTCAAATTTCATGATTTTGTAAGGCTCCATACACATGCAATTATCTATCTTTATTACAATTTCCAATAATTTTTTAAGGGTCTGAAAATGGTCTTTAATCTAAGTACGATTTTGGATTATTAAATCATTTGTACACATATAAAATTTGTATTTCAAATTGCACCTGACTAAATTTTAATAAATATAAACTGACTAAAATAATAAAAGTAAATTTAACTGTTGCACGCAATGAATTCGGGTTGCATAATACATAAAAGGTTGCTTGCTTAATAATTCATAAAACACTGATCATACGATGCGTTTATGTTGAAAATCGAAAGCGCTTTAAAATCACTAACAGCAACAATTATTGTCATGATCGAGAAATTTTGATTAATCCCAGTTTTACTGTAGTGGGTATACAGCGGATTTATATTTTCACGAAAATTATAATAAAAAAGGTGTTAAGAAAAAAGTTTTCAAATAATGTAGGTGTGGTATATCGGATTGACGGGATGTAATCATAGTGGGTGGGTATGCTGGAAGAAAAAGGACGAATTTAGTAAGTCAGAACAAACATTTTTCCTTGTGGGTAGAGAGGCTAAAAATACTTCAGTTTTGTCCCTTGAGAGGCTAGCATAGTGTGAGAAATGTTTTATTTCTGATAGTCAAAAGGTGGGTACCTGATGGCGCAGCTCTTTATGTCAGGACATTACTTAGTTTTAAGGCTTCAGTAAATTACTTTTTGTTCACAGGTTTCACTATTAATTCGTTATATTAATACAATAGTTTAAAATTCAACCAGTTGTCTTAATTTTTCGCATGTAATGAATCAGATAATATGTTCACTAAAAAGTCGCGATTGGTGAGCTCTAGAGTCTTGAAATTTGCAGCGCACTTTTGACTGGAATTTATAGGTCAACTTTTTAATACTTTAGGAGCGTTCAAAACGTTAATTTTAATGAAGAATATGTTTTCAATTTTATGATTTTCAATATTAACTTTCTGCATCAATTGTTTGAAGAATAATTCAGGCAAGCGACAAAATAGGTACCTAATAAGGCATAATTTAAATCGAAACTCAGTGGCGGCCAGGCCTAAGGTGCGGCGGTGCAACGCACTCCCAAAATTTCTGCCAATCTAAAAATTCCCGAGCACCGAAAAACATACTATATTTCCGACACGCCTCATCACAAATCACAATACACACTTTGGTTCTAATGCATACATAATGTAGGTGTCTATGTACACCCGCTCGCGTAACAGATACTGAGATAACAGAAGCAGAACGTTTTGTTCCTATATTCAGGCCGGGAGTGCGTTTGCCAAAGCGATCACAGAATCGAGGAGAATCCTTACACAATTCTCCATGAGCTATAATCGTGGGTAGGTATATCTGGTATAATCCTTTGCAAATTTAAATAACCCGTGATCGCCGATCCGGGAATTTCCACCATGTCAAAAGGACCGTTTGTTCAGTAGCATCTTAATTGGGGACGCGGTCGTGTCATTTTATTATTGATATTGTGTGTTTAAATTAAGATCTACTCTTTTTTAGTCAATGTTCCGCTCAGCATCGACCATTTCTTATCTCTACAGCATACCAACCAACATAAACAATGAGACCCGTTGTGACAGGTCGCAGGTCAATACGCCATTTTTATTAGTTTTTTAGATGAGTCGGGAAGAGTAAAAAATGATTTCAATTATTAATGTTCATTTTATAAAAAACAATGCGCTGAACTTAGAAAAACGATTAGAAATTAAAAATAGTGGCCCACCACGGCCCATTTTAAATAGTAAACAAGAGTGCAAGTTAAAAACGAAAGAGACAACGGAGAATCGACCTAACCTGCAAATAGGTAAGATTTTTTTCATAATTAAATTCATTTTAATTAGGGTAGGTATATGTACAAGATTTTTAGCGCACTACCGATATTTGTGAGCATCAGCCGCCACTGAGGTCAACGCAAATATTTTCGGGTAGCGGAGTCATTTACATAATGTGTTTCAGGGCTAAGAAAAAAATGCATACGAATTAACATTAATTTATTGATTTGGATTCAACCAAGTTTATTTCATCAACAAAATGAAAATAAAAACGAAAATAAACACAACTGCTAATTTATGCAATAAAAATTATACGTAATATTTTGAATTCAATAGAGAAAAAAAAATAGAATAATTGGGAAAACTAATTTTCTGGAGGTCTAATTTTCATATAATATTCCTTCACCACATTGACCGTGGTAAATTATGGCGAAAAATCATAAAGCAACGCATTATACAAATCTAAATTAATTTAAGATTTCCATTCAATGGATGTGGGGATAAATTATTAGAATTAGCCCCATATACACCCTTTATGCATAAAGGTAGAAAGTAAAATTACGTTTAGTTTGTGTTTCTAAAGGAATATGACTGGAATAGCCGAGGGAAAATTTCACGGGTAAAAAGGTCGAATTTTTAGGACGTTAGGACGTTTAAGGGACAATAGGAGATGTCCGGTGTAATTGTATGAAGGAATTTAGTGTAATAAAGTTATTTTCTTTTTAGTTTCGGCCCGAAATTCATGATCTAAATTTAATGTCTACTGAAAATATTTATGTAATGTCGACAATGGAGAAAATTTATCAAAAATGTTTGTAAATAATTGGTAAAAAATAATAGATTTGACAATTCAAATCCACAAAGAAGAATATTTGAGTATATGAAGTTGATAAAAGTCTCGATCATTGGGTTATGGCGCTATGAAATTTTCCCCGCTTTCTGTCGTTATCCGTAAAACTACAACGTAAGTATTTACAGATCGCAACAATATTTTCACCATGTTACTGTAACTAACTCTCCTAGAAAAAAAAAGATAATATGCAATAATATTTGTATAATGAATAACATATCACTTTGTTTAAACCACTATATTATACACAATATCTACATGTTTCGATAACAATGTTATCTTCATCAGGATATGTCAATAATGAAGATAACATTGTTATCGAAACATGTAGATATTGTTTATAATATAGTGGTTTAAACAAAGTGATATGTTATTCATTATATAATTAATGATGCCACAAAGTAATTTTGCGAAGTTTGAAGAAGCAATAATATTTGTTTCAGATTCAAACGAAGTTGAGCTTTTAACAACTAATTATGCAGTGGAAAATACGAACGGTAAAATAAATTAACTTTTTTTTTATCTAACATATTTTCACATATGACAAAAGGGTATGCAGAGCTTGCACGTGACTTAATACATTATGATTTTCTCACTAAATTTAAAATGGTTTTTTGAATGTTTTTAAATCAGCTCCATACACCAGTCGCTTAGGAAAAAATATCCCTCAGGATCTATGTCTTTGGGGATGGTGAGTGAAAAGACCCCTGTCGTTTTATGGAAAGAAAGGAGAGGAAGTTCCGGAAAAGAAAAGGTATAAACAAGTAGGAATATGGGGGTCAATGTGTCCAGGAACGATGGAGGTATGAATCCATCCCTCCTACTACGGTGCAAGGCGACAGAGTACGACTTCAGAGGTCGAAAGGCCTTCCCAACCAATCTCTCCCTATACGGTCCGTATCATCCAACCGGTTTCGGTAAACGCATCTGCCGCCAAGATCTAGACAAATCTCAACCCGTGAACCTGGGCACTACTGCTAGGTCGTCAAACGTAGCTTATGGATGTTAGTTATCCAATAAATTGTTTCCGAGGAGGCGGTACTCTTAACCGCCTCCCAAATTGAAAACAATTGAGGAGATAATAGAAGATCTGTTCACTGTAAAAAGGAAAAAAAAAACTGGAATACCCGGCAACACCGTTTGGAACTTTTAACAACTAATTATGCAGTGGAAAATACCAACAGTTTCCTGACTCGAAATCTACGAAATAAGTAGAACTGGAGTACCCTATTATTGTTCCGAACAGCAGGTTACAAAGTGGAATTTTCCCCGTTTGTTGATTTATTTAGTTTAACGGTTCTAAATGGAGCTTTGATGCAAACTGGAATGGCCATTTGAATGAAATTTGATGAATGAGGAATGAATTAAGGAATGACACTGGCAGATAAAGGACGACAGTTAGTTGATGACATGTATAGGATCTTTGAAGTGCATGTGAAGTAAAACAAAATAGAAGAGTATTACGAATGAAGAGAACAAAACGTAATATTTATTTAAATGAAACAATTTAACTTTGTTTGAACCACTTTTATATTTGAGTAAATCCGACCGGTTTCAGAACCATAAATTGACTAATTCCGGAATATATAAACTCAAATGTAATGATTTTCCCTCATTATATATTGGAAAAACAACTCGTAATTTTGAAATCAGAATCAAAGAACATTTAAGGTGTCTTAATAATAATAATTTTTTTGAGTTCGCTCACCATGTAATTGAAAATAACCATAGTTTTGAAAAAAAATACGGGAATAAATATTCTTCATATAAATCATAAAGGAAAACGTTTAGATAACTTAGAAGCCTTGGAAATAAAAAAAATTCCTTAAAAATAATGAATCTATTATCAACAAACAAAAAATATTGTCTTATAGCCCAATCATGGATATGTTCCCCTACCCACCCATTCTTCATTAATACCTAGCAACGACACCACCCCTACCATAACAATACATTGTTCCCATCCATATTTCAAAACTGTCAAATCAGTATACATTTAGTTACATTCAAAAGTGTAATATTTATTCCTCATAATGCTTTGAAAAAAATTGAAAAAAAGAACACACACTTGTTTCGACATACGAGTATAGTGGACATATAGCGTGTGGTCAGTGATAGTAGTGATACTAGTGCAAATGGATAGAAGAAGATATCAGCAACGTATCAGGAAAACATGGCATGGGCAATTGATTCAATTATCCGAGTCGGTTAATGTTAAAAGTCGGAATAACAGGGGAGTAGGCATACTCGTATGCACGAGGCCATGTATCTTTGAAAACAAGGAGTGTGTACCGAGGCAGAGTTGTGTGGTGTACCATCGTCTTTGCTATGGAATGTGTGGTTTCCATGAATCCCTTTGCTCTAGTTCTGGTACATACAATTTTTTCAGGATTGGGCAACTTTTAGGAGGAGGCCAAGATAAGAGATTACACGTATGAAGAAAGACGAAATCGGCATCCACAAATATTTTTATTTTCATAGAAGATAGAAAAGAGAGCACTAAAAAATTATAAAATTAAATGTTTTTTTAGAGTAAATTATTGTCACGTTTTTATTCCATTACCGCACGAATAAAAGTCACCAGACAATAATGACTTCCATTGACTTATTTTATTCACGACTATCGGAGGAATTACCATTAAAATATTCCTGACTGAATGGTTAAATGATAAACGGTGACATTTGGTCTGTTCCCGGCTGACCCGGGTACCGCAGTACAGGGTGGTTCGCAAACCGGGACCGTGGAGCACGTGACCAGCGACCAATCAGCGGGCATTGTTTGCCAGCCATGACGCAAGCGCTAATGGACAGGGTGGTCCGGGAGAATTTGAAACCCCAATATAGATTTGATGATTATATATTATATAACGGGTTAAGACCGTAATACAGAAAGATTTTTGTATTATTTTTTTTATTCCAGTTAAAAGAAAATTACGTTTTCACTCATTTAACTATAAATAATTAAACACTTTAAAATAAACTTAATATTTCAATACAAAGCCATTCTATTTCATTATTTTGTTCATCACGAAAAAATACATCAATCATTTTTTTTAAATATACCCAGCATTTTTTCGTTTCTAATGTCGTTTGGGAGGTAATTATAAAAGTTGCCCCCTCGTAACCAATGGATTGTTTACCATAGTTGGTGTGGATGCTGTTTAAATGTATGTTATCGTGTAAAGATGGCGGATTGTTGATGATACCTATTTTGTTTATTGAACAATCTCGGTAAAAATTTCTTCAACGGTGGGGCTCAGTGGTCATTAAGGCGCCGCATCCACGCTCAAAAAGAAGAAGATGGAGAGATATGTAATTAAGAATGTTAGAGAAGCGCGCTAATGTTGAAAGTGACAAAATCGTTGCGAAGATTGTGCAAATGTTTAATAAAACACGACTCACTTAAAATATAGCAAAAATCTCGGGAAAGCATCTTAAATATCATATAAAGAAACATTGTGAATTTTGTCACAACTATAACTTGTAAAATAAATGAAACAAACGTGTTTATAATAATTTTCGGAGCATACTTTGCGATTTTTTTCTATCGAGGGAATTTCATATAATTTGCGTTTCGGCGTAAAACGCTTCTAGATATTATCATAAAAAACATATATTTTTTTAAGGGTTTCAAAACTTCAAATGTTTAAGGGAGATATGTAAGAAATCGGTAGAAATTCAGGTAGCGGCGGCTTAATTTAGCAAAGCTTTTTATGCCTATAATTCTAGGTCAAAACAGTTTAAAAAAAAACAAAAAGTCGTAACTCGGTCGAACCAATTTATTTCTTCAGCTAAAGAACCACTCGTGTGAATCAAATCGATACATATGGTGCTAACCTTCTACTGAAGGATTCTCCTATCGGAAATTGGCTCTAATCGTTTCGTAATCTTAAGCGGTCCGAAATGACTCTTTGAAATCTTGTTTATTAGGAAGAACCAATTCTAGAAGAAGCGATACCCTCTCTGGTGATATTTCACAAAACGGCTGAATAAAAATTTAACGAATATTTTTACAAGTTTTTCTTTATAGTCCTACCATAGACGGTATCAAAGTAAACACAACAATAAAGTTTTCACTATCCAAGTCTGTACCCGAACAAAGTGTGTATAGTATAAGGTTGGTTTAAAATGAACATAGAATAGGTAGGTGTATGTATATACCGCACATGGCCAATGGCCATTCCGGCGTAGTTGGTAAGTCTCGCCCGCCCCGCATAATGTCGTAACCCGTGAATTGAGGATTGGAGGCTTGCTTTTTTTGTCCCACACTATTCGTTAGTGAATGTGAAAAGTGGGCGCATCCGGTCGGAATTGCGACTCGTTTTGGTGGAGAAATATAATGGCGAAGATGGGATCGGGGAATTATTATCATGGAAAGGATTTCGGGAATGTTCTCACGTTTTTTATTCCATGTAATAATATTATAAGCTCTGATTATTTCTTCTTAGTTTTTTGTACGAAGCCACATATACTTCCATAATATCTTCGACCAAGTATAACACAAAATATTGAAAAGATGGTAGGTACCAGTAATCGTTTTGTTTTTAAAAATCACATCGAGTTTTTCTACAAAAAGTGTTTATTTTCTGTTTATTGTATTTTAGTGTTTAACTATTATAGCAAATAAAACGAAATATTTTACATGTAAAGTCTTTAAAAATATTGTTAAGAAAAACGCTGACTCGAGTCAAACATTTTTTTTTTTATAAAGAAAGACAAACATTCCCGGGTTACGAATAACCCAACAATGTTTAAAAATTTCCTACTACCACCACAGAAAGCCGAAAATGTTGCTTGTGTTGTGATGGAGGACTTAGCCAGCCGAGGAATCGAACACGCGACGCTGACACTGACCGGTCGAATACATGGACTTGAGTCCTTCTGCTTCTAAATGAAGTGGAATATTACGAACATGTGGCGTATTATGAAAGGATCAATGTTTTAAAATTGTTAACTTTCATAAAAAGCGTAGTAATGTATAATTTGAGTCATAATACCAGATAATACGTAGGATTTGAGATTTACTATGTAAATCATAAAGATGCAAGTCCATGGTATATCTTTCTGCTTCTAAGATAGTTGTTGCATCAAACGTAGTTGCACCCGTATACATTTTTGAAAATCCTATTTTTCTTCATGATAGAACATGTATCTTTCTGCCACTGATAAACATGATAATTTAATTCAAGTCTGCATCAAAAACTCATTTCTTCAAATTTTGGACTTGCATCCGTATGCTTTCCGGATGCGAAAATATTACACGAACTATTTAAAAATGAACCAATCAAATAATTTAATACCTTCTTCTAATAGTGCAAAATTATTTTGTGGTAAATTTTAAATTCAAATTAATAAATAACGTTGTATTAACCACTTAATTATTTACAAAAACCGACATGTTTCGTCAGCAAAGCTGACTTATTAAATCTATTCCCCTTTTAAATTTTTAATTGTTCTAAATTGCCCCTCGTTCCTTATACATTATTTTCTTTCAAATTTTATTATTGTTTATGTCTATTATTTTTCTCTATTACCTATGTATGTCTATTTTTAAAATTAGTTCTGTCAAAACCCTGAGGAAGTCAGCTTTGCTGACGAAACATGTCGGTTTTTGTAAATAATTAAGTGGTTAATACAACGTTATTTATTAATTTAATACCACCTAACAAATTAATTTTATAGTTTTAGAAGTCATGTATTTTCAAATATTACCAAAATAAGGATTTGAAAACAAATTTTATCTTTATCTTGTACAATTCAACCTTTTTTTACCTAACGTTGAAGAAATTCTGAAGTAGATAGATATTCTGTATATCCAGAGTATTAAAATGGGCGGAGGCGGATTTATAAAAAAACAATTATTTCATTTCTCAATGAACACGATATCTTCATGTACAAAAATTTCTTACGTAAGCGAATGATAGCAATCTTAAACATTCTGTTGAAATATTCGAGAAAGTCTACCTTAGTGATAAAATGATTAATATATTCTCGCTGAAAGACAAACTCGTAATTATACAGTGGGTACTTAAATGTTTCCCCCTTGTACTTAATTAAATCACAAGTAAACTTTATTTTCTAGCACTTTCGGTATATCAAGTTTCAATACTTTCAAGAGTGATTCTTATTATTAGATTTAAACTTACGGCAAAAAATATGGTAATTTGATCAACGCTCACCTTTGAGAGTCAGTTAAACAGAGTTAAAAGTTGGTACACAGTTTGTTTTGGAATAGAAGCAACACCGTCGCCCTTAACTCTACACTTAGCGAAGTTTGCCTGAGTCAGTTCTTTTGATGAGAACTCGGTAAGATCAAAAGGCATATGTCAAGAAATAAAAGCGTCTTAGAGCCCGTTCACACTTCCGTCGTAAAAACGGAGAGGGGTTCCGTCGTCACGACGGAAGCCCTAGCCGCTGTAGTGGCTCTATGGAGCTGTTCACACTTGTCGGATCCGGCGCGAAGACGGATCCGTTTTTTTTCGCCGGAGAGTTCGCCTACGAGCCCGTTCACACTTCCGTCGTAAAAACGGAGAGGGGTTCCGTCGTCACGACGGAAGCCCTAGCCGCTGTAGTGGCTCTATGGAGCTGTTCACACTTGTCGGATCCGGCGCGAAGACGGATCCGTTTTTTTTTCGCCGGAGAGTTCGCCTACGCAGAGCGTCCGTCGTGAAGCCGGAAGGGAACGCGCTGGCTCATACATTTCAATGGAGCTGTTCACACTACACGGCGGGACGACGGATCCGTTTTGAACCCGCCACACCCCGCTTCACACTTCACCACCGCCCGCTCCCAGACGCAAGGCGGCAGGCAATTTGTGTTTTTATGGGGCGCGCGTTTGGCGTTTTGTAATATTATTATATAATATATATGTTCGTTCCAGAATGCGATTTTTTCTATTTAATCTCAAGAAAATATTTAGTCATATCATTCATGTTTTTTAGTGATTTTAGTGATTAGTTCATCACTTCTCAACTCACCAATTAACACTTGGAAAGTTCCTACAGAAAATCTTTCAGCTATAATTGGGTGTACCCAAAATTTTCTTTTCACTTTTTTCCTTCTTTTTAATAAGTACCACATGACAACAAGAGCTTCATCGTCGTCCATTGCGCAGTGCGCACGACCGTCTACTGAAGAATGATAAAATGTTTTGGTCGTTGTTTTCGTAGAGTAGGGTCCGTTTTCAAGACGGATCCGTCTTGAAAACGGAAGTGTGAACAGGGGCCTAGGGCTTCCGTCGTGACGACGGAACCCCTCTCCGTTTTTACGACGGAAGTGTGAACGGGCTCTACGCAGAGCGTCCGTCGTGAAGCCGGAAGGGAACGCGCTGGCTCATACATTTCAATGGAGCTGTTCACACTACACGGCGGGACGACGGATCAGTTTTGAACCCGCCACACCCCGCTTCACACTTCACCACCGCCCGCTCCCAGACGCAAGGCGGCAGGCAATTTGTGTTTTTATGGGGCGCGCGTTTGGCGTTTTGTAATATTATTATATAATATATATGTTCGTTCCAGAATGCGATTTTTTCTATTTAATCTCAAGAAAATATTTAGTCATATCATTCATGTTTTTTAGTGATTTTAGTTATAATAATTGCTGAATGATTTTCGCGTACTTTCTCCTTTTCAAGTATGCAAACACAATATTCTCCCACGGTTTGAACAAATAAGGTCCGACCCCTGAAGTAATTTTATGGCTGGAATTATATCAATACATTCCCTTACCGAATTCGAAGAAAAAGTTTATTATTTAAATTGTTTTATTTTTAAGTAGGTATTTGTACATTTCAAATAGCACCTATTATGGCATTATAGCAACTATTTATGGCAGCCTCAAGGGAAAGTTTTTGCTGTCGGCCTTTTACGGCCCAAACTAAGAGGAACTTTTATAATAGTAAAATTTGCAATATTTGTCTGTCAGCTGTTTTAAATGTAGTTTTATTGGTGGCCCTTTTGGCCGACTTTTGGTTTTATTGCTGGATTTTAAAATCCGAGATATGGGAACGTTTCAAATCTCAGTTCCCACCATTTTTGTACCATTTGTATTTGTGTGTTTTACTTTAAATATGGCGATTTTTTTAATAGAGAGTTAGTCTTGTTTTTATAGTGGAACTGGAAGGTACATGAGGTGTACCTACCTTCAGTTGAGTGTGGAAAAACTGCAATATATTATATTAATAATTACAATAATGGATATGGAAATAAATCCCGAATATTTAATCTCACTGGTCGAAGAAAGAGTTGTGCTATGGGATAAAACGACAGAAGGATATAAAAATAATTCATTAAAATTATCAGCTTGGCGAGAAATTTGCTGTTTATTCATGCCGGATTTTGAGAAAATAGAAGAAAAACAAAGAAAAGATTTTGGTAAGTACTGACTTTTATTAAAAATGTAATTTTATAATTTTTTATTTTGTGTGTGTAGCTGCTGCTTGCCAAGATACAGATCCTATTGGAGAAACGAAATAGTCGGCGAATTCTGATCGTATATTATTTGCAGTAGGACCACCACGAGTAATTTGTGTTTGTGTACGCATCGGATGCTCCATTGGGGTTGCAGACTGTTGGATATCTTCAAAATTAAGACCATCCTTTTCTCTTACAAAATTGTGTAATGCTGTACAAGCTTTTATAATTTTGATGGCTGTTTCTGGGTCGACATCCAATGGTCGGTGTAGTATTCTCCACTTGTTGGCTAAAATACCAAAAGCACATTCAACATATCTCCTGGCTCGACTTAAACGATAATTAAAAATTTTCTTCTTGTCATCCAAATGAGTGCCTCCGAAAGGTCGCAATAAGTTTTTTGACAACGGGAAAGCTTCATCGCCAATAAGTACGAAGGGAAAATCTTTTTCCATATTATCATGAAGAGGTCTAGGCTTTGGTATATTCAAACTGCCGTCATTTAATTTCTGCCAGAAAGTAGTCTCCTTGAATATCGAGGAATCACACTCTTTCCCATATGAACCAATGCTCACGTAGGTAAATCGGTATTCCGAATCAACTACGGCAAGTAAAATGAAGGAAAAATAATGTTTGTAGTTAAAATACATAGAGCCACTATTTCTTGGTTTTACAACTCTTATGTGCTTCCCATCAACCGCTCCGATACAATGAGGAAAATTTGTTTTCATTTCAAAACCTTTTGCGATGTCCTCCCATTTACTTTCAGTATCAGGCAACATTATGAATTCTTTGCCTATCGTGTTCCAGATAATGCTACTTATTTCATTAATAATTTTGCTAATGGTTGACACACCAACTCTGTAGTTAAAATGTAATTCTTTGTAGGAACATCCCGACGCCAAATATCTGTAAAATAAATAATAAATGTACACAGCCGTATATTAGGTGCAACACAATTTAAGAATATTTTTATTTTTTACAGGTAAATTAATTTCCGCTAAGTGGAACAATTTACGAGATAGATGGATTAGAGCACACAGAGACGAAAAATATGTTAAATCTGGAGCAGCGGCAAACTTCAAAAGGCCTTATATTTATAAGGAACAAATGAACTTTTTGCAAAAAATTGTTAATCCTAAAACTACACATGAATCTGTTTCAAAACGTCAGAGCACTACTGATTCGGATTACTACCCACATAGTGTGAACCTTGAAGGAAGTTCTGATGGGTCTGCACCGAGAAAGCCAGACTCTCTACCAAGTTCTTCTAAAAAGAAGAAAATTAACATAGATGAAAAAATGTCTCAGTTTTTAGAAAACAGGCTAGGTGTGAAAGAAGAACACCCAATGCTATCTTTTTTTAAAGGGGTTCTACCGGCCGTAACATCATTCGATGTTGATGAAACTCTAGAGCTTCAAGCAGGCGTGTTATCAGTAATACAAAATATTAAAAAGAAACGCGAAGATAGGCTCTACTCACCAAATTATGCATGGAACACACAATCAAGAAATAACACATCAGGATATTTTACACAAAACCCAACGTTCGAACAACCATCTGCTACACCTTTGCATCAACATCAAATGATCTATCAACCGAACGAGCCGCCTGCAGGATCTACATATTATGCACGTAAACAATCCACCAATCAACCGGTTTCATCACCTACTCCTTCTGTTTTGTCTCAACAATCTAACACCAGTAAAAATAGTACGGATTTAAATTTTGATGAATTTAACTAATTGTAGGTTAAGAAGGTTAGGAGACCCCAGTGGCGCGAGTTTACAGTGAGCTATAGTGATGAGATTGAAAAATACGACATTACTGATGTTATTGTCTGAAAACTCACGGACCGCCACTGGAAGACCCAGTAGTCAACATACACATTATATTTTTAATTAAATAAAAACAAAATACTTGGTGTACACCACTTTTTATATCAATATTATAACATGTTTCCAAACTTATTTTTTAAACTTTTATTTTTCTTTATTTTAAAGCTTAAAAGAGCTGCGCGATGCACGGATGAGCGCATTAGTTTAATAAACACATAATTAAACGTATTTGAGTTTTTATTGTTTTCTTACCTTAAAAATATCGACAGCCTTTCTTCTGGACAAATGCACTCTCTCAATTTTGTATTTTGATACGTTAAGCTCTCTGAAACTCGTCCCAGTAGATAGTTAAAGGAAGTGATAGACATTCTAAAATAATTAAAGAACTTTAGTTCATCACTTCTCAACTCACCAATTAACACTTGGAAAGTTCCTACAGAAAATCTTTCAGCTATAATTGGGTGTACCCAAAATTTTCTTTTCACTTTTTTCCTTCTTTTTAATAAGTACCACATGACAACAAGAGCTTCATCGTCGTCCATTGCGCAGTGCGCACGACCGTCTACTGAAGAATGATAAAATGTTTTGGTCGTTGTTTTCGTAGAGTAGGGTCCGTTTTCAAGACGGATCCGTCTTGAAAACGGAAGTGTGAACAGGGGCCTAGGGCTTCCGTCGTGACGACGGAACCCCTCTCCGTTTTTACGACGGAAGTGTGAACGGGCTCTTAATGGGGGACGTATTAGCTACCAGCTGTGCAGCCACGAGTACCTACCTATGTATCTCTCCTTCATTATATCTCTTTGACACGCCAACACATTATGTCTGCCGGTTCTACCGATGCGCGGGTATACTTAACACCTAGCTGGTATACATGGTCAAAATGGACCAAGACAAACCTATGATCGACTGTAATTCACAGTCGTTCGATTTTCACACCCAGTATTTCTCAGTTGCACGTAATGTCATAGAAAACCGCAGTGTAGGTGGACGCGCGTCCAGCGTCAACCTTATTTCGGAGTTACGTCCACTCTCGGGTCTGATTTGGTCTATATATACCTTAGGAGTATTTTTTCCCATAAAAAGGACAAGAGAAGTAAAACTTTCTGTACAAAATATGAAATGTAGTGTTAAGTTCACTTCAGTATGCTTCTAACAGATACATTTAGATAAAAATAAAAAAAATAAGAAAAATGACCCAATACAATGTTTACACCACGCAATTCGGGTCCAATTAGACCCATCCCATCCAAGTATTTAAAAAATTTAAAAAAAAACGTGTTAACGAAAAGATCGTTTACTAAACCTTAGACGCTTTTAATTTGTAAAAAAACCTTTCAGTCCTAAAATTAATGAGGGCATTGCAAATTAACGCAAATTGGATTTTTTTCACAACTGGCATTATGTTTATTAAATTAAGAAAAATGGTGCAGACAAGTTGCCATATGGCGGCGGCTTTTTCGTCTTAGGTAGGTACCAATATTCTATAATAAATGAATAGCAATAAGGAGAGCAGTTTATAAAATATCTCTTAGAAAATATGAAAAAGTGTCGTTGTTATAACAATATAATGTATTTCATCATTACTTAACAGAAGTTTGTAATTATTGCTTGAAGAAAGATATAATTTATTCTTACTATGTATTCTACTCTAGTTAATCTCGAGTATTTTTAGATACTTACCGGAAATATAAATTCATTTGAGTTGCTTCACCCTGTGCGGTTGTTCATAAAGCACGGGGAAAAGGTAATCTTAGTACAGAAAAGCTTATCAATAAATTTAACATAAAATTGTTAAGTGTGATGTGAAAGGTGTATGCCCTTTGTTACTACCTACATAAAAGCGTTTTTTTGCGAGAAATCAATATGACGACCAAGAAAGTTTTCTTTGCGCTCATTCACCAGTTACATCAATTTATTTCATCTGTCCTCTCCCCATTTGTCAATTATCTTATCTCTCCTTTCATGACTTTCTTTCTTCTATGTGTTTCTTCTGCTCTACAAGTAACGGAATAATTAATTACCAATCTGCCACTCTTATTTTGCTTTCCCAAGAAGCTTAATATATTATTTCTAACATGTATGTAATTTGTTTAATTTTTCGGTTTGGTTCTCTGTGTGAAGACAGAATAATTATCCTCTTTTTGATTACAAACATATAACACTAAACAACTAAACACATTTGTCGTTAATTTTTAAAATTATTACATCTTGTCCTTTTCTATTTTTTTTTCATTCGAACCGTTACACAGGTCCAACTAGCAAATATTAAATTATTCTAACGAGTTATTCTTAAATACTTGTTCCTCGATAAATTGGGCTATATATTATAGTTACATTTTTTTTAACAACAACCTATAAAATTGTACGTACTGTCGAAATGTGTAAACTGTGGAACCTGACGTAAAGTTAAATCCAGTAAAGGTAGAAAAGTATCAAAAAATTCAACTTTCTTCTTTTTGAAGCTTAAATAAGTAGGTTCAATAAAACAGTTGAAAATTCCTCGGTATTCGTAACAGTGTTCAGGGATGTGAGTAGATCCTCACGATTACCTGCGCCAGGCCGCTGTTTGTCGTGGAAATTGTTTGTTTTTCCATGCTTGTCAGACAGGCTAAGCATGTAATAATTAAAGCAGGTGGACGTATGTGCAACCAGCACCACTACACGAGTACCGTTTCTAGGGTAATACAGGAAACGGGATACCAAATCTCTCAGGGGGCTTACACAGAAAAAAATAATTGGGGAGGGCTTCATGATACAATATTTTCTGGTACCACTGGCTTTTACCAAATAATCTCATGCATTTATTAGTATTTCCAGCCGGGCTTGAATGTAAGCGATAAAATATTTTGATAGCTTGATTTATGTCAGTATAACGACGAGTTTTCAACGCGTTTTATTACTGACGTAATAAAAGAGGCACTTAATGCATTGTTTGATGACTGTAATTTCATTATGTATGGGAAAGCGCGTTTCAATCATTACCAGCTTTGTGTCCTATTTATATTTTATCGTAAATAATAGTGCTTTTGGGTGATCGTATCAAAAGTTGCTTCACTTTGTAAGGTTGTTTGTTACATAGTTAAAACAAACAATTTGAATAATTTGGAGATATAAATACAAACATCACAAAGATTTCAATTATTTTTTGCTTTATCATCATCATCATTATCATTACATAGTATAAAATGAAGTCGCTCAAAATGTATGTGCGCGTTAATCTTTTAAACTACGCAACGGATTTTCATACAGTTTTCACCAATAGATAGAGTGATTGAAGAGGAATATTTATATGTATAATACACGTAAATTATATTAGAGAAAAGCCGAGAAATTTAAAGAAAACATATTTTTAAAACGGCTGGCGGGCCGTACTCTAGTCACTTTTTAAATTCATTCTACGGAAGAAATTGGAAAATAGATGTCCTAGAGTAAGTAGGTATTTGATTTGAATTATTTTATTTGATGAAGTCGCTCAAAATGTATGTGCGCATAGATCTTTTAAACTACGCAACGGATATTCATGCGGTTTTCACCAATAGATAGAGTGATTCAAGAGGAAGGTTTATATGTATAAAAACATGCTAATTATAGTAGAGAAAAGTCGAGAAATTCAAATATTCAATTCAGGCGGCGGGCAGCTGGAAAGCGGGTGGTGTGGATTTTATAAAGGTTGGGTAATGGCGTTGTGTTTCGTTAGCCACATCAACGTGTGCTAGTTATATTATGTATTAAGAATAAATTTATGTTAAATTGAGGTATTTTAATCTTGATTGATATTTGGTTGAGGGAATCCCTTACGCAGAACGATTAAAAATGAAATGAATATCTAAGGGTAGGGTGTGTTAGTACAGGGCAGGGAAATATTGGCATTGCTTTATTCCTCCCATCAGTGAAGTTTTAAATCTCTAGAGCATATTGGTTCTGAATAATACATAAAGTTGAAATGAAATGAGCGAATTACCTGGGGAGAGTGAGCTTATTAAATGTTCATCCTGGGTCCTTACCCTGTCTTACCCGTAGATATCAGTGAAATAGCAAATTTAGCAACAAAAAATAGGCAACCGCCCACCTTATAATGAAGGTGCACACTCAAAATAATAGGAACGAGGAAAGTATTGGAAATCTATTAGTACTGGACATATTTCCAAATGGAGCAAAATATTGAAAATATTTTCTTATGTGCCAAATAGAAATTAGTTGGGCATGGAATAAAGAGTGTTCTTCTTTATTCATGGATTTGGTTAAAAACTAAAAATACGTTCCTGTATTTTGTTTAAGAATAATATAACTTTGAGGGTTCATAGTAAAGTGGTTTAAAGTACAAATGATAACAATGTTTTGGTTTTGAGTATTCGACCCTTTATCTGAATACTGAAAGCTGAACAATGGTAATGGTTGAAGGGAAGAATGCCACACAATTGAAATTCAAATGGTTTATTATCTAGTTCGTCTATCTGTGGTGGAGAAAATTGAACTTTAACGCCTGTTCTAATTAAATTTGCGGGTTTTCCGATCAATATTCTGCCAGCTAACGTAAATATTCCCATTGATTTTATTAGTTTACCCTAATACGGTCATAAAACAATCGAGAACTTTATAATTATATTCACGTTAAGTTTACTAGAATAAATAAATCAATAGACCTACTGGAAAACTTTCACTTGGATCTTTAATAAGTTTATAGCCCTCTTTTTTGTATTTTATTTTATTCATATTAATAACTATTCATTTTTTTTAATAAAACAATAACTTTGTAAACACCACTTTTATTTTTATACTTTATGCCTACCGGGTTTCGCTACAACCGTAACTTCATCAGGACAGTATAATACTCTACTAACATTAGGTTACATGTGTGTTATAATACATGATTTACCAAAAATGGGCTGGACTCGTCAAGTGGAGGAGGAGGAAGAAGGCATAGATGGAGAATTGGGAAGGGAACGGACGTTGACGATTGACGAGTTCAGCCCATTTTTGGTAAATTATATATTATAACACAAATGTAACCTAATGTTAGTAGAGTATTATACTGCCCTGATGAAGCTACGGTTGTAGCGAAACCCGGTCGGTAAAAAGCATAAAAATAAAAGTGGTGTTTACAAAGTTATTGTTTTATTTAAATTAATAATGTCACATCACAACGTATCCGCTTCATATGAACAAAAAAAAAACTATTTATTGTTTTATCTAAGGTTGTATTGTAACATATCTATTTCATGAGCAGGTACTGCTCAAAATAGGTACCGTTTATTGTCTATGCTTTATTTATTTTTCTTTTTTTTTTTAACTTGGTTGGTTGGCGAAACTGCAACGAGACCGGAAACGTCATTCGAGGAAAGATGGCGGCGGACATCACGGAATTTTTTTGAGGCGGGAGGAGATTTTTGAGGAGAAGTTTGGTTGTAAAAGATTCTAGTGCAATGTAGCCTAGAAAGTTATTTATTTTTCGTTCTGTGAGTGTGGGACGACTTAAATGGCATAGAAGCCTTATTTTTTTGTTGAATTCCTCGCCGGATGCCGGGAGATTGCTGTATCCGCATGCGGAAGAAAATTTAAACGGTAATCAACGGGGATGTATTGATTACTTGGCTGTTCCTTGGCCGGTGGGATTTTTACACGCCGCTTGATGGGTGTAGATCCGCCGTGTGCCTGATTGTTGGGTGGAATCCCTTTAAATGAAGCAGCTTTGCGACTCTTGAAGAGTGCGCCGACGTTGCTGTTCTTTGGCCGGTGGGATTTTTACACGCCGCTTGATGGGTGTAGATCAGCTGTGGATTTCCTGGAAACTGGTGGCCCCATGACGTGCTGGACGGTGTCTAGGGGTTGGCTGTCGTCGTTTGCAGGAGTGTCACGACTATCACGGCGACGGGACGTGTGCGGAATTAATAATTAAACGTAATTAGCTGACTCTCTCTTTCTACCACAGTTAATAGTTGCTCAAGGTATTTATGTATTGTTTACTTTTCCTTGGTTCAATTTTTCTCTTGCAAAATGCAATAAACTTAACATTAATTTTCACTAGTAAAACCAGCGTTTTTTATATGCATGACCTCAAAATCCTTTTCTCCACTATCCTGCGAAGGAGATCTTCTTGCTCTGGGAAGACAGCGGTCGGATGACAAAAGGTATAGGTACCTACACTAAATGCTATTACCTTAAATAATAATTCACATTACATTTGAATTCACATTACATTTGGCGGCCCAACAAAAGAGATTTTTAAGTTTAATAACTGGTGCTCGGATGGGATTTTCAGTTCATGCATATATCAATTAGGATGGTATTGATAATTTGTAAGTTATCTGTATTTTACGATGTATCTTTTATAGAACGCATCAGTGTGTGTAGTTTTTAGGTTAGGTACATGTTTTCTTATACGCATTTATACTTGTTTGACGTTTCTGCTTAGTTTATGTGTTGCCACACAGATAAATGCGTGATAATATATTGTTTTTGACAATTTAAAAGTACTTTGTTAGCAGTGACAAACTTACGAATTTGTGGGGGAAAATATTTCATCTTTACTGGCAATACATGAATTTCAAATGTCAACTATCACCTGCCAAATTGACGTGTTTGTTTATCAACATACCTTGTAAATACGTAAAGCAACGTATAATTTTTTTAAACAACATACTCCCAACGTACAATATATGAAATTGTTTTCGAATTAATTATTCTTTAATTCTGTATTCATCGGTTCGATTTATTCACGGCTTTACACGGTGTCCGGTGAGCTACATACATTATAAAATGTCCGGTGAGCTACATACATGAAAAATTTTTTTTTTGGAAAATAATTTTGATTTTTTTTTTTTTTTCTCTTCTAATAATTTTTTTAATGAAGGATAATTTGCTTTACAGGGTATCCGGTATTTCAAACTATAAAGTACATTTTTTTTTAAAATTAAATAATTTTAATTATTTTTTCTCAAATTTAAAATTAAAAAACAAAACAAAATGGCGATTACTAATATTAACGGTGCAACTAAGGAGGAGATGATACAGATGTTATCTGAATTAAATATCACTCCAGAGCCTACGTTATCAGCTATGCGGGAACAGGCTCGTATATATAATAAAAGTTTAAAACAATCAAGTAGTGATTCTCCACAACAAAATGAAGGCAATAGTGATAATGCGAGTCAGACTACAAACATAGTCAATAATTATTATCAATCGATAAATACAAATACGTCCGTACATTCTTGGGGTATTAAATTTTCTGGTTCTTCTGATGTTAGGGATTTTATACAACGTGTGGAGGAATTATCTAGATGCCGTCATATAGAACTGTCATCGGTTGTGACGTCCTTTGCAGATCTTTTGGAGGGGAAAGCTCTCTCTTGGTATAGGACTATTTATAAAGATTCATTATCTTGGCCTGAGTTGAGAAATCTCCTCATTGCACGTTTTGACCGTTGTATTAATCAAACAGAGGCCCTAAAAGCTTTATTCGCGATGAAACAGAAATTTAACCAAAGTGTTGTGGATTACGTTGATGAAATTAAATTAGCTAATCTCAGATTAGACGTTCAACTTACGGAGGAACAGTTGGTAGACCTAGTTTCTGATAGTCTGTTACCTAAATACGCATTGGCCATCGCATATTTTGCAGAAAAGGAATTATCTTCTTTGGTAAATGTGTGTAGGAGATTTGAAAAGCACTCCGTAGATAAACCCTTACCGCATTTTACTTCTCCTCAAGCAACATCCTCTTCTCCTACACATTCTTCTTCTTCGAATAGTAGAAAAACTTTAAATTGTTTTTATTGTAAGGCGCAAGGTCATACAAAACCTTTTTGTAGAAAATGGAAGTTTGATTCTCAGAAGAATTCTGACAAACGCCGAGATGACCCCGCTCGCACAAATCCAAAAAACTAGAGTGTGATCCTCTGCGTCCTGCTAGCAAGGATGCCAGGAGATCATCACCCTTAGTTTATAGCTCCAGTAACCGGTTCTTCAGGCGTGACATGGACGCATGCATGCCGATGGCTAGTTCTGGACAAGATATAAGACCCCATGCGAATATTTCGATTCAAAACCTTGTCTTTTCAGGTCTTTTGGACAGTGGTGCGACTGTCAGTTGTTTTGGCGGTTCTCTTTACAACTTCTTTATTAGTTTAGGGTTTAATCTAGATAAGTTAGAATCGTACGTTACCACCGCTGATGGTGTACGTCAAGATGTAATTGGTACTATGCGAGTACTAGTTACTTATAATAATTTTAAGAAATATGTTACCTTTTTTGTTATTCCTTCTCTTTCACCTGTGATTGTTTTGGGAGTCGACTTTTGGAAACAATTTGACATCGCTCCTCAATTGTTTTCAAAGGCCAACAGCGGACGTGATGTTGAAAATACTATAGGTGAAATTCGCAAGATCACGTCAGCTTCCCTACTGTCCCCTCAAGACAATCATAGGTTAAATAATGTAATTGATAAATTTAAGCCAATTTCTTTTGAAAAATGTGGATTGGGTCGTACTCATTTAGTTCAGCACAAAATTAATACGACGGGAGATCCCATTAAGCAACGATATTACCCGTTGTCTCAAACACGTCAAAAACAACTTGAAGCTCAACTTAAAGAAATGCTTGACTTAGGTGTTGTTCGACGTTCGCGTTCAGCTTGGTCGAACCCGGTTTTGATTGTGCCTAAAAAGGATGGTTCTGCAAGGTTCTGCTTAGACTCCAGGAAGCTTAACAGCGTCACGACAAGAGATTCCTACCCCTTGCCGTATATTTCGCGTATTTTAGACAAGCTACGTGGTGCACGCTTCATATCTTCTATTGACTTATCGAAAAGTTTCTGGCAAATCCCTTTACATAAGGATTCTTGCTGCAAAACGGCTTTTGTAGTACCTGGACATGGCTTGTTTGAATTCGTTAGGATGCCGTTTGGGTTAAAAAACGCTCCTAGTGAACTTCAGCGTCTGGTTGATGCACTTTTTGGTACAGAGTTCGACGAAAACGTTTTTTGCTATTTGGATGACCTAATTATAATTTCAGAAGATATCGATTCACATTTAGAGCAATTAAATAGGGTTTTCTTGCGTCTGAAAGAAGCAGGCTTAACTGTCAATTTGAAAAAGTGCGAATTTTGCAAGGATGAATTGAAGTATCTCGGTTACGTTGTGGATGCAAAAGGACTTCGCACAGACCCAGTTAAGTTGGAATGCATTCGTACTTACCCCATTCCAAAGAATTCTAAACAGGTAAAAGCTTTCATTGGCCTGTGCGGGTATTATAGGCGTTTTATAAAGGATTTTTCAACCATTGCTGCTCCCTTAACAAAACTCACTGGTTCAAGGAAGGGAATTAGTAATTTCTCTTGGTCTCCTGAAGCGGAGTTGTCTTTTAAGAAATTAAAGAAGGCGTTGACTTCTGCCCCTGTTATTAATTGTCCGGATTTTTCGCTTCCTTTCACGATTCACTGTGACGCGAGCAACGTTGGGATCGGAGGTGTACTTACACAAATTTTTGAAGGAGAGGAGCACCCTGTATCTTATTTCTCTAGGTGTCTTAATGTGCATGAACGAAACTACGGCGTGACGGAGCGCGAACTCCTAGCGGTGTTAGATTCAGTCAACCATTTTAGGCCCTACATAGAAGGTGCTCACTTCACTGTGGTAACGGACCATTCTAGTCTACAATGGTTAGTCTCATTATCTAATCCAACAGGTCGGCTTGCTCGCTGGTCTACTCGGCTGTCACAGTACTCTTTTGATGTTATACATAGGAAAGGTAAATTAAATACGGTTCCGGACGTTCTTTCACGTAAAGACGTTTCTTTAATTTCGGCCGTTGATTCCGCTCCCACGAGTACAGATACTTGGTATAATACCTTATTTTCTAATTGTAAATCAAATCCACAACGTTTTAATAATTTTCAAATTAAGGAAAATAAATTATTTCGTCACACTAAATCTCGTTTCGCTCTGCAGGAGGACACAGCTTGGAAGCTTGTTGTTCCTTTTGAGGACCGTAACGCTGTTCTATCTAAAGAACATGAGTCGGTTATCTCTTGTCATCCAGGAGTTTTTAGAACATATAAGAAGGTTCAACTTCATTATTTTTGGCCAGGGATGTATAATGACGTCAAAAATTTTGTCAATAGATGTAAAACGTGTAAGGCACATAAAATTAACACTGCTGCGCCGGCAGGCATTTCTACGAACCCGAAAATAGTCACAAGACCTATGCAAATGCTGTCTATTGACCTTGTCGGTCCTCTTCCGCGTAGCTATGCAGGATTTATGTATATTCTAACAGTCGTTGATGTATTTTCTAAATATACCTGGATTTTTCCGCTTAGAAATGCAACTACTAAAAGCATTGTTAAAAACATTGAACAATACATATTCCTTGTACACGGGGTACCGCAAACGTGCGTCTGCGACAACGGGAAACAATTTATTTCAAAAGACTTTAAACAATTGTTAGCAGAGTATAACGTACCTCCGCCTTTTTATAATGCTTTTTATACTCCCCAAAATAACGTGGTCGAACGCTATAACCAAACCATTGGAACTGCTTTGTCTATTTTAACCGAATCTGACCAGCGTAATTGGTCCAGATTTCTGCCTCAAATTCAATCAGCTCTCAATAACACGGTTAATTTTGCAACCGGCTTCACCCCCTTCTTCCTCATGCATGGTAGGGAACAAATTATTGACGGAAACTTTCATAAAAATAACTTATCTTCTGGTGTCGTAGACACTACGTTGCAGCAATCTAGGGACGAATTTGCTAAGAAGTTGGAAGACTTAGTTCCAATTTATGAACAAGTTTCAAATGCTTTGTTACAAGCTTTTAAGAAAAATGCCCAACACTACAATTTACGCCGTAAGACGGTTAATTATGAAGTAGGCGATGTCGTTTGGAGGAAGAATTTCGTTCAATCCAGTGGACCGAATTATTTCTCTCACAAATTGGCCCCTAGATTCGTTCGCAATGTTATTAAAGGTAAAGTCTCTAATTTGGTCTATACTCTAGCTGATATGAACGGTAAAATTGTTGGAAATTTTCATGTAAAAGATATTGTTCGCATTGATTAAATATTTCTTACTCTTTATGTATAGATGAAACCAACGTGATAGTATGCGGGGCTACCAACCCTGCATGCTGTTCCATTTGTTTCGTCAGTATTTTTCTATTCACTTGCTTTTGGGGCTTGGTAACCTCAAGAGATTGGGACTAGAATTTTCACAAAAAAAATTTTCTTCAATCTTGCTACCATATTTTTTTATTTTTTTTTCTTTAAATTCTTCGGAATTTTTCTATAGGAGACGTCGTTTATAATGAATGTCGTTTCCTCTGATCCGTGTGATCAGTGGCGCCCAATATTTTTTCTAAGTCATATTTTGTAATTGACTTAGTCTTTGACGAGATTTTTTTTTTATATAAACCCTAAATAATTTGTTGTATGAAATTAGTCGTTTCGCCTTCCTTATAGGCTACAATTATACTTACACACTGATGGGTTCGTAAAACAATAGGTTATGTTGTACTGTTTTAGCGTTTAAGTCTGAATCCTTCTTCTCAAGTTCGTTGGAATTTTCTCCCGAATAATGACTTTCCAAGCACTTGGAAAGAATGATTCAAAACTTCTGTTTATGAGAGATTTGAGCGACTTTCTTATGTACAGATTGTTAAAATTTCAACAATTAGTGATTAAGTAAAGTTTTTCTTAAATATACCATAGCTATGTTAAATAGATTAAGTCTGGTATAACTTTCCTTAAAGTCAGTTAGTTAAGTTTGTTAAGAATATTTGTTAAGAATTTTTTTTTTCTTGTCACAAACAAAGGTGGTACTGCTCTGGCATACCTACCCATTAAAGTAACTCATATTTGAAGTTTATCACCTTACCTCTAATACAGGAAAGTGTATTTTGTCTTTTAGTTCTAAGTTAACATTAAGCATTTACATATATAGGTCTCTCACTGCTTAAACCAGTGTTGTACTGTTAATTTTGTCTACTAGTGTCGTTCATTTGGATATTGTTCGATCACCCCTTACCTAGTGTCGATTATCTAATAAGTATATTCGATCACCAAAATATCATTGTTTGTTCAAGAAATTTATGACTTTTCACTTACTTGATGTATTAAGTGTTATTTTTTTTGAAGGAATGCCACCTGGGTTTATCTTCAGTCTTTTCTTGCACAAGCAACGTCCCCTGAGGATGATTTATCATAGTTACATCTTGTATTTTTGTATAAAATCAAGAGTACCTTTTGAGGTTCACTTTTATAATAGCTAGGTGTTTTGTTTAATTGTAATCCCTAAGCTCTAAGCCTAACATTCTAGATCCTGTTTTGCTTCTGTGTTCCTAATGATTTTTTTCATAATTTTGATGGATAGGTAATTGAAATATGTAAACCCTACTCTGACCACTTTGTAATTGACAGTTTTTTTTATAAAACTTGTTATACGATGGACAAGTAATAATTGTATTATACTTGATCTGATTTTTTTTGACAGATAGGTATGTCTTTACATATAAACCCTACTCTGACCACTTTGTAATTGACAGTTTTTTTATAAAACTTGTTATACGATAGACAAGTAATAATTGTATTATACTTGATCTGACCTCCTAGACATCAATTTCAAATTGAACGAGTTGATTCTGTATATTTGTTTATACCTTGGATTAGTTTTAGTTGATAATTTAAGACGCATTGAGTATAATTTGTATGACGTTACTTTTTCCATATATCATTTTGGTTTAGAATATAAGGATAGAGAAAGAGAGAGTTAATTATATGTTAATAATAACTAAGTGTTGCTTTTTTATATAAAGGAAAGTGGGAGCTTAAGTTCTCCATACTCACTAGTGTTTTCTTGAGAGATTGTATCTCGTCATGTGAGTAACGTGTTGGTAATCTTACAAGCGAGCTTGTAAAAGTGGAGGTATTACCTCATTTTCAAGGTTTTCTTTTGTATGCCATTCTGTGAATGGGTGTTTGTTTTTAATTTGCTACTTTGGTATATCTTATGTTATTGTTTTTCTGATACTGTGATGTATTATTTTTTCTTTTAACAGTTGTGGAAAGAGAGAGTCTTGTTGGGCGGTGTCCTAATAATTTTACTTCACTTCGCGGCGTAAAATTTTCGGGGGTTGCGGGGAAATGTAACATATCTATTTCATGAGCAGGTACTGCTCAAAATAGGTACCGTTTATTGTCTATGCTTTATTTATTTTTCTTTTTTTTTAACTTTGTTGGTTGGCGAAACTGCAACGAGACCGGAAACGTCATTCGAGGAAAGATGGCGGCGGACATCACGGAATTTTTTTGAGGCGGGAGGAGATTTTTGAGGAGAAGTTTGGTTGTAAAAGATTCTAGTGCAATGTAGCCTAGAAAGTTATTTATTTTTCGTTCTGTAAGTGTGGGACGACTTAAATGGCATAGAAGCCTTATTTTTTTGTTGAATTCCTCGCCGGATGCCGAGAGATTGCTGTATCCGCATGCGGAAGAAAATTTAAACGGTAATCAACGGGGATGTATTGATTACTTGGCTGTTCCTTGGCCGGTGGGATTTTTACACGCCGCTTGATGGGTGTAGATCCGCCGTGTGCCTGATTGTTGGGTGGAATCCCTTTAAATGAAGCAGCTTTGCGACTCTTGAAGAGTGCGCCGACGTTGCTGTTCCTTGGCCGGTGGGATTTTTACATGCCGCTTGATGGGTGTAGATCAGCTGTGGATTTCCTGGAAACTGGTGGCCCCATGACGTGCTGGACGGTGTCTAGGGGTTGGCTGTCGTCGTTTGCAGGAGTGTCACGACTATCACGGCGACGGGACGTGTGCGGAATTAATAATTAAACGTAATTAGCTGACTCTCTCTTTCTACCACAGTTAATAGTTGCTCAAGGTATTTATGTATTGTTTACTTTTCCTTGGTTCAATTTTTCTCTTGCAAAATGCAATAAACTTAACATTAATTTTCACTAGTAAAACCAGCGTTTTTTATATGCATGACCTCAAAATCCTTTTCTCCACTATCCTGCGAAGGAGATCTTCTTGCTCTGGGAAGACAGCGGTCGGATGACAAAAGGTATAGGTACCTACACTAAATGCTATTACCTTAAATAATAATTCACATTACATTTGAATTCACATTACAGTATAACTATTTATTATATTTATTTGATTCATATTGATGTAATCGAAAACAGATCTTCAATTGAAAAAACGAGTGTGCTTTAGACCACACAACTGAAGTAAAACTTCTACTCCATCTATATAATAGGAAGAGAGAAAGAAAATGTGCGCGCGCACTGCTCTCTCTTGCTCCTACAGTGTACAGACAATAGGCCTGCACTGTGTAAGGGGACATACATTAATTGCGTGAGCAGTTTTTCTTCCAATCTAGACCCCCCCTTGGTGAGATAAATTTGGGCCACTTCGTATATTCTTTTCAAGTAACGTGAGATTTTGCTGGACTCCCCCCTCTTTTGAGCTCACGTAATTAATGTATTCCCCCTAACATAACTGGCTGTGAGAGAAAGAGCGTCACGAAAGAAAATCACGCATTCGCCAGCTTACTCCCCATGTCAAGCGTGCGTAAAGAACTTTTACTTCGAAAATTGATTTATATTAAGAATAAATGTAAATATGTATCAGCAAAATTAAATGGTACCGTATTTCCTTTATTTTTGTGCGTTACTAACACATACTCGTAGTTACATAAACATGTTACGTTAAATATTTTCTTCTCTTGTCTGGAATTTTCCGAGTCGGCTACACAAACCCCCCCCCCCCGGACAAGAAACAAAGATATAAATTAGACCTAGCCTTTGCAAGGGTCACTAGTGTTGAGTCACATTTCACAAATTATCTCACTTATGGCGGTAGTAAAATATTTTTTATCCCTCTGAAGCATTAAGGGGTAAGCGTCAAGCACACTAAAGCCGTTTCTTGGCTCCGGCCCCGCAGCAGATCGGTGTCACTTCATCGGGAATTTTCCTCTCCATTAACTTTACATCGCGATATGAATTTAAAACAAAAAGGTCGCGGAGAAATGGCGAAGGAACTGGCCCAATTTTTCTCTTCTATTGTTGAACGAACGTTCTGGTAATATGCATATTATGATGAAGTCTGGCTCCTTTCTGACCCATTATGACTCCCAGCCATAAAGACTAAAGACCAACCCGAGAGCCGCGGCCGGGACATTGGAACGTTTCAGAGCAATTTGTTATGCTTTGTGGATACCAAATTATGAAAACGCCAAATTGGAACGAAAGCACGCTTTTAATTTCGCAACAAAGTTCTTTTTCTCATGTCGTAAAAATTATCACAAATTTGCTCTGGAGTACTTACACGAAAACCTAGGTTTTGTACCTTTCTGAAACAGGGTGTGCTGTGAAAGAAATACAAGAGTTACCCTTAAATCTGATTCGCAGACGTGAAAACGGAAAACATTTTTAATCCTTAATTAGGCGGTTTCCCTCAGGTACTCCTACGTATAAGCGGAAAATACACAATTCAAAGAAGTTCCATCGCTTTTGAATAAGTTCGTAATTAATAATATATTTTTGTGATGGATTTTCTTAGGGCACAAAAACACGTCAGATATCAAAGCAAACATTAACATTAATGAATATTATTCTTATGTTTTGTTTCCAATAGGACGAAGTTTCAGGTTTCCTGAAAGCAAAGCTTGCTTATAAAGGTATTGATAGATTATTATTAGTTATAGGTATTGATTAGTAAATCATTTTACCATGTCAGGACAATCAATATAATCTTACTAATAATACAAATGCGAATGTTTGTATGGATGTATGTGTGTTTTTTACTCTTTCACGCAAAAACTACTAAATGGATTTTAATGAAACTTTACAATAATATAGCTCATACATCAGAATAACACATAGGCTATATATAACGGTAAGCTCTGGCGTTATGAAATTTGTGATGAAAATGAGTGTATTTCATATATTTTAGCGGCAGGGAGGAAAGGCAGGGGGAAGGGGAACGAGGGGATCCATCTCGTTCAAGACCCCACTGAGAGACAGCCTGTGTTATCATTGCCTCGCAAACTCTGGACTGCCATCAATAGGATAAGGTGCTCCCATAGCCGTTGTGCTCACATGATGCATAGATGGGGCCTTAAAGAGTCGGCGATGTGTGAATGCGGTGCGGTGCAGACCACCAAACATGTGGTCAACGAATGCCCGCTCCATTCATTCCCCGGGGGATTGATGAGGTCCACAGGGCAACGCCTGAGGCCCTAGACTGGCTCGCAGACCTAGATGTCCCCCTCTGACCCCCCACCATACGAAATAAGAAGAAGAAGAAGAATGGGAACGAGGGAGGTGAGGTTCGCGGAAAGGAAAGAGAAGAGTGAGGGGGAAGGCGGGAAAGGTGGAAGAGAACGCACGGGAAAGGACATGCAGGGAGAATCAATTTATTTCTTTGAATGACATTGCAACGCATGCCGGGGACCAGCTAGTAATATATAATTTAATGGGAGCGTATTTACTGGAACAGTCAAGGCAAAAACGACGAATAAGAAATATTTTGAATAACATATCTTCCAACGAGAAGAGAACATATCTTCCAACGGGAAAACAAGAAGAGAAAGCAGTGTGTATTCATGTGACTCTGTTTATTATAAATGAGTTCTGAAATGGTGAATGTCGAACGGAAGTAAACATATTAATATGTGCATATTCTGTGTTCACGAAATGAGACTTCATTGTTTATTTTCAACTCATAAATGCATTTCGTGTTCACAGAAGAACGTTTCATATGAGCAACCTTTAGCCGTGTGGTTATATTGGATGGGTGCTCATTCGCGCGGAAAATCTTACCAAGTTGGTCGGCGCCCAATCCCCAGTTCCCCAGTCTCTGCCTCTCTGCCTCTCTGCACCAAGTCCTGGAACTCTCTGCTCTCTACCCGCGTAAAACTGCACACTTTGATCATTTCTGCGGAGTGGAGTAACATATAACTTGTGTGGTTTTCTTTACACGAAACTCTGCTCCTAGGCTGTCAAGTTAACATGTTTGCATTAAAACTTTTAATAATACTTTTAATATATTTGAGCAATTGTACATTTTACCAGTGAAACAATTTAACGTCACCAATCACGATTCCGACATTTTATTTTAATAAACACCTCCAGGAACTCCAGTGAAAAATACTATGGCTTTAAAAAAATATGTTTATATGGACCGATAAACGCTGATTCTGAATACATAAGTTTTATTAAATAATATTAAACGCAGAGTTTTAAAAAAAATATTGAAAAGTCCACTTTTAGTCGGGTCCTAGAAACATGTCGTCAAGTTGGTAGTATTAAAATGTTTAGTGGTGACGTCACGACATGATGAGCAGTAAAGTTATTGCATGGGAATGTAGGTATGACATAAGCCATCGTATTAATTTATTCGTTTATTTACATACTGTTTATAGAGAATTAGTTGTTGCGTTTTTTGAAACATTATTTAGGCCTAAATAATTCAGTTTCAAAATTAAAGGTTTATTAGTTTCTTATTAGTTTATCTCTATTATTGAAAATACTCAAAAAATACGGCAAAAAAACAGTAATGCTACTCTAGGGAGAATACTTCGAACACCGAATTTCAAAATGGCGGCATTTGATCAGCTGATTGCCCGATCTTATAGTAACTCTTCAGGAGTGATGACGTCACACGATTCACTACACATACGGTGGTTTCGGGGATCTTGAAAAGATAAAACTTTGAAAATTATTTTAACTATATTAAAACTAACTCTAAACATAAATAAATATGCAGTTATTTAAGTTAGACGGTCATTATTAATAAAAAAATTGGATTAGAGTTCTCTATTGTACATTTTACCCGTGAAACAATTTAACGTCACCAATCACGATTCCTACATTTTATTTTAATAAACACCTATTAATTGTACTCCGTCTTCGTCAGAGTTTTGAAAAAACTTTTTTCTCCAACATGAAACACACAATACGTCAGTTTGTTTTGTTTTCTGTAAAACTTAATTGTGTTGGCCGAGAAACCTAAAAAAATATGGAGAGTTTTGCTGTTTTTTTATACACTCATATTTTCTGCTTTATAGTCAAGCGGAACGCATTATATCATAAACCAACAATAGATTCCGCTCGATACGAGTTTGTACGTCGCACATGTACCAAATAATAAATATCATATATCCGAAACATTATTGTTTAATTCCATAAAGAAAATAAAGAAGAAGAAAAACGACAATATCGGAGAGAATAATAAAGGAAATTTCATTCGGTCCCTAATACTTTCAATGTGTTTTCAATCCCTCGTATTACCGCTTGGCCGTTATTTATCCCTTTCCTCTCATGTGGCGGCTACCAACTTAGGCCAGAAGTATTCCAAATCGAATTCTCTTTAGAATCCAACCAACAGAGAAACTTTGCTTTCCCTAAAGCCTGAACGGTAAACACCCTCTACCCCGACTTCAACTTCTCATAACTCGATACATCGCCATTGTTCTTTCAGCTGTAACCTCGCAAAAAAGGAACAAATCAAAGTATGTGACACTAAAATATACAGCCAAAGATATTGAAATATAAGTGATGTTCTATCCGCAATTTTCACTGAGTGGGACTGTGCTTCCGAGTGTCGCCGATATTGTTTACCAATTAACGAATAAACTAAATTACCGAATAATTAAACCAAACGAACGTTAAACTAAATGAACTAATTCTTCCCGTATTCAAATTATATTGTTCACCAATCCTAATAATGCACATCTTCAAAAATCAACGAAATGAACAATTTTTTTAGTATACAAGCTTCTCCGATTAGGTAGTAGTCCTCCGACAGTCGCGCGGACAGCATAGCATATCTTTTTTTGTATTTCAATATCTTTGAATGAAGCCAATTGAAAAAACTATATTCGTAACTAAACTAACTAACTAACCATTACGCCATTTCCCCGCAGGGGTAGGCAGAGAGGCCGGACCGCCAAAACACTCGGTCTTAGCACACAGTCTTTGCCACACTCACATTCATGCGTCGTCTCATACATACTCTTCTATTAATCTGACTTTTGACATAGCCCGACTCAAGTATCTGATTCACTTGATGGTGCCATGCCTTCCTCGGGCGTCCTCGACTTCTTCTTCCATTCACATTTGCGTCATATATTCTTCAAACACTATTTTCTTCTTTCATTCGCTCTACATGCCCAAACCATCTGAGGGTCCCTTTCTTAATCTTATTCATTATGCTTACATCAGCCTTACATTCTTTGCGGAAATCCACATTTCTCAAACGATCATACATGGTTTTACCACACATTTGCATCAGGGATCTCATTTCAACAGCATTCAGTTTGCTTTCATCTTTCCTCTGCCAGTTCCTTGCCTCACTGCCATACATCAGGGTATGTACCAGGATTCCATTATGGACTGCTAGCTTCGCTTCTTTCACAATTTTTATTAGCGCCAACGGCATTCAGTCCTCCATTAATGGAGTTACCTGCATTTACCCTCCTTTCAATATCTCCTTCAGCCTTCCCATCTCTCGTAAACATACTACCCAGGAACACAAACTCATCCATCTGCAAGTATTCATCATTCACAACTATATTGATTGTAACATTGCAGGTAGAAGAAAACGAGTAAAATGAACAAGTACAATATTCACATTAAAATAACATATAATGAATATGTTCTGGTCAAGTAAAATATACAGTTATTTACTCGTGATCTGTTGAAAATACTAAACTAGTTCAGATTTGTTTGTCAGAAGGGTCGAGCTAAAAAATCGAAGTTTCAATTCAAAGCTAGCCATGTTTCACCTTATTTTCCTGGAACCTTCTGAAAACTTTATTTCCATTATACCAACTAATGTTCCGTTAAGCCAAACAAAGTTGGATGAAATATGCCAACGAATCCTAAAGGTAATTTTGATAACGTGTTGTAAATATGATTTGGGAATGACGTATATTCGGAGATATATTTGATAGCAACACATGCACAGACACAATGAATGACTGGAGTATTTCCAGACCATCGAGTACCATTACAATGTTATTGTGCGAAGGTGACTTCGCGCGTTCTAGCTTCTCCGAACTTTGGGAATATCCCAAGATATTGCTGATACGTGAGTTTGTTTATTTGGATATTGTACTCTATTAAAAGGTTGTTATGTAACATTTGAAATTGGGATTTCAATGTTATTTTGCGAAGGAGTGAAAATAACAATAATAAATAATATTTGAGATAAATATGCCTTTATATGTGCAAATTGATTATGGTAACGTATAACGAAATTAGTGTCAAGTTGAATACAATAAGCAACACTCATCAATATCAACAATAGTTGGCCTGCTTAAAATCCTATGCGTTGCTAAACCATTCATCCGATTGAGATAAAACTTTATGGATTTGACGTGTGCATGCGCGCAATGGTTTCTATATATAATAGTGAGTTCTGGCATCATGAAATTATGCATTGCTAAAACGTTCATTCGATTGCGATGAAACTTTGGTGAGTTGTTGTGAGCAAGTCAACGAAGATTTCTGTAGGTATATATCGGTGAGCTCTGGTATTGTGAAATTTGTATTAAAAATTGGAATAGGTGAAACGCGAGCTGTTTGAAAAATGAATGTACCGGAACTGAATGTATGGTATGCGGGAGGGGGGAGGGGAACTCGGGAGAGTATTCGCGGGACGGGGGAAGCGGGAGAGGGGAGTGCGGAGAGGGAAGGCGAAGAAGGCGGAGGGGAGTATTCGCGGGACGGGGGAAGCGGGAGAGGGGAGTAGGAAGATTGGGAAAGGACACGCAGGGAGAAACAATATCTTTATTAAGTGGCATAGCAACGCATGCCGGGAACTCGTTAGTATTTATATAAAGTGTACCTACACCACACAGAGGTATCAAACAAACAAAAGAAATTTTACAAAATAAATAACTATTAACACCGAAATCATCTTGCCGGGTAAAAAAATCCATCAGGTGATCAGATATTATTATTATTAAATAATAATGACTTTCAATCTTTGACAGCTATTAACTACTGTCCAAATGTGTGTAAAGGTGTTCAAAGTCCGGACATTGAATTAATGTTATGCAAATTGTATAACTGCAGGCTATTTATCGAGCATGACAAGAGCGCAATCATTAATGTATACACCGACCTGAATACTGAGTGATAACTGGCATTATTATATTACATACCTCCTATGCATGTCATTCCGACATGACAACATAATAAGCAGTCATTTGCTGAAACCTACAATAATGTTTGAATCGCTATTACAAACCAACAAACACATTACAATATATCTCATGTATTATGTAAAGGCAGCCTACATTCACAATAAGTCAATAGAGCCTACGCCGCACCACATACAGTACACTGGAATAGGGTATGCGAAAAGATTCAATTAGATTTTCTTGATCCCTTTCACACCCCAGCCGTAGCAGTTTGCTAAATCAGGGGTCGAACGAAAATTTAAATATTTATACAAAATAAGCATTTTGAAATCTCATATAGAATATACAGTGTATTTGGGATTTTCTAAGTTTCTCCCTTTTCCACACTTAAATGAAATTTACCGTCACATTTTTACATTCATAACAAACAAAAACTTCCTTGGAGAAGAAAACGTGCTTTTAAAATCAAAGTGATTTTTTGTGAGGCAAAAATGAAAAACAAAACAAAACAAACCGTCTAAATATTAGGTCCTTACATATGAAATTGGCGTTTTGTATGGGAGGAACATAATGTCGATTTTTTTAATATAATATATTTATTTAATCAAAGTATGTACCATTGCAAAGATATTGGAATATAAGTAGATGTGCTATCTGCTGTTTTTACTATGTGGGTCTGCGCTTCCGGGTGTCGCCGATATTGTTTACCAATTAACAAATAAACTAAAAGAACAAATAATTAACGAATAAACCAAACGAACGTTAAATTAAATGAACGAATTCTTTCCTTATTCAAAATATATTGTTAACCAATATTAATGCACATTTTCAAAAAATCAACGAAATGAACAAATTCTTTTTGTATGAAAACTACGCTAATTAGCGCGTAGTCCGGCGACAGTTACGCGGACACCATAGCATATCTATTCTGTATTAGAATATCTTTGTACCATTGCTATCTATGCACTTTTGCCATCTCATAGGTCATCGATCCCTTTACTAAAAAAAACCATTTGGACGGGAATCAATAAAATCTCTGAAGGCGGTTTGGACTGCCCCATCGGAGTTGAATTTTTTCCCTTGCAAGAAGTTATCCAAATTTCGAAAAAAAATGGTAATCTGTTGGGGCAAGGTCCGGAGAGTACGGTGGATGTCTTAGACATTTCAACTGAAGCTCCTCTAATTTGGTAGCCGTCTGTTGTGCAGTGTGTGGTCTAGCGTTCTAACGCGCGTTTGTTGATTTGCTTCACTCAATTCGTGAGGTACCCACCTTTCAAGCTTTTTCATTTTCCCAATTTGCTTCAAGTGGATTAAAACAGTTTTATCACTAACACCGCAGCCTGCAGCTAACTCGGACGTGGTTTGCGATGGATCCGCTTCCACAATAGCCTTCAATTCTTCATTATCAACTTTGGTCTCCGGCCGTCCACGGGGCTTGTTCTGCAGGTCGAAATTTCCAGAACGAAAACGTTGGAACCAAAAACGCACTGTGTTTTCTTTTGCGGCACCGTCGCCATACATATCATTAATCCTTCGAGCCGTTTCTGCAGCACTGGTGCCACAGTGGAACTCGTACTCATAAATAACGCGATATTTCAAGTTTTCCATTTTGTAAACTAAGTGACGAAAAGAAAAAAAAACAATTAAGGAAAAAACAAATGAATTACAATTTTCGAAACACAAATACATGAGTAAATAGCTGTATAAATTTGAATTTGAAATTCCTAACCAAAGAGAAGATATTTGAGATCAAAGTTGCCAGTACTGCAAAACGCCAATTTCATGTGTAAGGACCTAATATGACCAGAATATTTTCTTGAAAAAATGTAAATGATGATGTATATAGTATACGCAATACGATGTAATGCTGAAAGTTTCTGATTGAATGATTACTGAATAAAAGAAAAGCTCGCCAAGTAGGTAATGAAAGAAACATTAGTTTTCTCGTTAATTTGCAAGGCTCGTTGGCGCTCCTGTTTCCTGCCTACCCAGCGAGCTGCCACCACCAGTCTACACTATACTGTCTACTGTCTACAGTTCTACAGTATAGATTGTACCAGTACAGCCTGCTGCCTGCTACGGATCTATAGCTACAACCAACCACCCTTAAGTACCTTGCTACTTGTGGGAATTTAACCATGGTGGAAGTCTTCGCTAAGCTTTATTAGATTCCTGCCGCACATTAAGGCATTGGGGTCTGGTTACAAGTCAGATCGGTATATGAAACTGTACTAATTGAAATGGTTTCCATTCCTCCTTATCTTCCAACGCGAATTGTTTCACGATAAGGGAAAAAGTAAAGCGGAAACATGATACTTATTAAATTGGAACTACTAGACTGCAGGGGTACCGATTCAATTCAGAAAAAAATGTGTAACTACATAAAACTTCGTAATTACTCTTTTGAAACAACTCTAACCGTAAGCCAATATTAAAATTATTCTAAGCCGACAATCTATTCATTTAAATAAAGGCTACAATGAGTAATTCTGCTAAAACAGAACAATGGACAAATAATGGCAATAATCCTAATAAAATTAAAAAAGCGAAAGTTTGTATGGATGTATTTTTTTATTTATTTAATAAATGTTATAAAAAATTCATGTTATAATGTAATCTATAAAGTTTTTTCTAAAAAATATATATATTATTTAATATGTCTTGCACCCATAGACATCCAAATGGATAGACAAGCAGTTACAGATGAGGGGTAAAACCAAACTATGGAGAGCGAAGAGGGGAAAGATGACTGTCATTCGTTGAACAATCAATCTGACAGTATATAGGCATCTCGCATTACAATATCACCATTTAGTTCTTAAAAGCAAAATCTGCTTTGAATGAATAGACCTTTTTACATGGGAGCGCGAATTGCTTGCCACGTTCAAAACATATTTGCTAAGGCCAAATGCTCGCCCCAAAAAGACTCGCGCCAATGCACATATCAATATTTTGTTTCCGTGTTTAGTTAAAACACTTTTACAAATGTTTCATAATTTACTTACCCCTGTAACCAGCGACGAGCACATTGGAGTACCGCCCACATTCGCTATGTGTACATTGATACGTAGATATATTGTGTATAGCACAAGCTGCCGTTATTTCGTTAAATGTATGGATGTCAGCTTCTCGCTGTTCACGGCAAGAATGATGACGTCACACATTTTAGATTCAAGCGAGGCTATATCCCCTCTCCATGGAGCGAGCCGGTTCCAAGGAGGAGCTACAGCCGGCGCCATGTGGAGGGGGAAATAATACGTTTTTATCACTTAGGGCAGGTCCAGATATATTCATATGTCCGTGCTTGCACCTCTTTTTTAAGCAAAGCTTGTGTTAAAAAGGCGGAGACAACGAATGTACATAACAATTTTTATTTAAGGTTAAATAATACATAATTATTTTTTTTAATATATAGATCAAAGAATATATAATTAAAAGTAAATAAAGAAAAATCGCGTATATCATATGATATGTATGAAAAATTAATAAATTACTTGGTTTTTACCACTTTTTACCACAAGTGGTAAAAACCAAGTAATTTATTAATTTCAATCATAATGGTGCCACAAAATAAGTTTGCTGTGTTAGAAGAAGTAATATGTATGTTTGTTACTCTTTCACGCAAAAAATACTGAATGGACTATAAAAATTCTTTCACTAATAGAAAGCTACATTACTTGCGAGTACTATGGGCTAATTTTGGACTAATTTGGGAGGCGGGAATGGGTACCGCTGCCTCGGGAACCTTCATTAGATAACCAACACCTCTGCCATAGGTCGCCCCAAGTGGTTCGCTACGTTTGGTGATTTAGCAGGGGTGCCCGGATTCATGGGGTGAGGTTTGTCTAGGTCTTGGAGGCGGATGACCAGGACATACTGAACCCAAGATTCCTACCCACCCCTTAAACCCTTTTCCTTCCCAGAACTCTCCTCTCCTTCCTTTCCTTAAAAAAAACCCTCCACACAGCATCATAGGTGAGCATAAAGATGACATAGGCCCTGAGGGAAATTATGTTCCTCAGGGCCTCCTGTGTGGAGCTCATGTAAAAAAAAAAAAAAAAAAAAAATATATATATATATATATATATATATATATTGGTATGCTCTGGTGTTATGAATAAGCTCTGGCGTTATGAAATTTTTTATTATACGTTTATTGTCCAGACGAAAAGCAAAGCGTTGCTAAGTAATTGTTTGACGTGCGCCGTCATTTTGTTATTTGTTAGAGATCCCTTTGATAGTAAAAATCAAATGTGTATAAAATACTAATCCACACTAATATTATAAATGTCTTTATTAATATTATAAATGCGAAACTGCGCGTGTTTGATTGTTACGTTTTAGTAGGTGGCACGCGAGCTGTTTGAAAAATGAATGTAACGGATATGGAGGGGGTGGTGGGGGGGTGGGGGATAGGGAAGGTGGAGGAGGCGGAGTGGGAATCCTCCTAATATTATGCGAGCGACGCCGCCGGTGGCAAAAGCTAGAATATTATAATTATTATTATCAAATAAAGAATCTGTATGCTGAAGTTGAAAAAAATGTCAAACGGTAAACTCTGGCGTCACATGTATAAAGCAACTACTAATTTCTATTGACAAAAATATCGAATTGAAAAGCAGCAAGTTCGTGAAAAATTCAATTAATTTATTAAACTTCCTGGATACTTTTTGGCAAATTGAAAAAACGGTTCGGCTTAGATATTTCCGCCTGTTATTTGGTACTCTGTTGCGGTATTAAGTATTCCGTAGACAATTCAGCCACTCGTTAGTTACCTTATACGAAATTTTCTTAGACTTCGTGACCGAACTTCTTTATATATTTAGGTACCTAACCTACGTAGCAAAACAAAACGGCAGTACAAATTATATTATTCCCCGGAAGTGAGCGAAATTCTTACGGTCGAAGCCTAAATTTATTTGGATTCAGAATGAAATTTTAGAAAATATATTAGGGCCAGTCAATAAGTAATGCCTACTATTTTTTTTCTCCTTTAATTGTCAAGTAATAAAGGGGTCGAAAACCACACTATTGACGATTAATTTGTTATTTTTTAATATAATCTCCGTCCATATCCACAGCTTTGGTCCATCTTTTAACAAGAGCATGTATCACAGTGTTGTAAAAAGCACGGTCATATCAAGAACACCATCGCCATAACTTTCCCCGCCGATCACACAGTTTTGATTTTTTTGTCCTTGGTGAGTGATGCCATTCCATTGACTGCCTCTTTGATTCAGGTTAAAAAAAAATGAACCCATTTTTCGTCTCCGGTCACAATTTTTTCCAGAAACTAAGAGCTGCAAGTGTTGTGAGGCCATTGTTTTTCTTGTTTCTTTATTCTGGCCGGTTAAGTTTCTTGGTACCCACCTTGCAAAAGTTTCGTTGAAAAATCAGTTGTCGAATAATCTTCATCACACTGCCTTTACTGATGGAGAGATGGCGACATCTGTAGTTATCTGGGGTCACCACGAATGAGTGCAGTCGCTGCAATCAACGGCCTGCGCTTTTCCTCAGCCAGCGGTGTTTGTCCTTCAGCTTCTTTACAGTAATGAACTCATCGTCTAGCAGTGCTGACTTCCACTATTGCATCACGATACACATTTTTCAGTCTTTCATGAAATTGAGTTTTTGCGTTTCACCTTCTACAGTCAAGAATCAATCACAGAAAGCTATCTTTTACGAACATTGATGTCGGCCATTTTGCAAGCGACTGCAACCACTTGTCGACGCAAAAAGTAACTACTGCACCAGATTGTAAAAGAACGTTTGAGGGATAGCACCAAATTCAGAATTTTCACTTAACTAACCTAGAAAAAAATAGGAGGCATTAGTTATTGACTGACCCTTGTATAACCAATCATTTTCTTATGTCGATTATTTGAAATAATATGAACAAGTGGAGAGGATGGACGGAGAATCGATGATGAAGAAGAAGATGCGGCACAAGAAAGTTTTATCGAATTCTTGAGTCGGCTCATGGCAAGAACTGGAATCGTAGAAGAATCTGAAACGGTGTGTGAACGTGAATGAAGCCTGACGTGTTTCATAAAACAGCGTTGTGTGGTAGTGCATCTTTTATGCCCACCCATGCTGTTAAACTGCACGCACGTTAATTAGTTTATCATTTTTTTAAAACCAATAATATTATAGAGGTGTTGTTCGGTAATACCCACTGAAATACTTATTATCTTCCCAATTTTGCCATTTTCATTACCGAAAATATTTAATAAGTTATTATTTACTTCTTATTTTTTACCTACTTCGGTAATTTCGGTGTTTCCAATCAATCGGTGCCCGGGTTCATGGGGTGAGGTTTGTCTAGGTCTTGGAGGCGGATGACCAGGACATACTGAACCCCAGATTCCTACCCACCCCTTAAACCCTTTTCCTTCCCAGAACTCTCCTCTCCTTCCTTTCCTTAAAAAAAACCCTCCACACAGCATCCTCAAAGATGACATAGGCCCTGAGGGAAATTATTTTCCTCAAGGCCTCCTGTGTGGAGCTCATGTAAAAAAAAAAAAAAAAAGTATAATATAAAAGTATAAGTTGTTTCATTGTAAAATTTTTGTTTTAATTGCCACAATTAGACGGTCTTTTTTAAAAAATAAACAGGTTAAAGCTCAGTTGGTATTAAACAAAAAATAGGTCAAAGCCCAGCTGGGCATAAAAAATAAACAGCTTGCATCCCAGCTGGGCGAAAAAATAAACATATTAAAATCCAGCAGAGCGTAAAAAATAAACAGGTTAAACCCAGCAGGACTTAAAAAATAAAAAGTTTAATGCTCAGCTGGGCGTAAAAAATAAACAAGTTAAAGCTTACTAGGGCGCAAAAATTAACATGTTAAAGCCCAGCAGAGCATAAAAAATACACAGGTTAGAGCCCAGCTGGACGTAAAAAATAAATAGTTTAAAGCCCAGCTAGGCGTAAAAAATAAACAGGTTAAAGCTCACCAGGGCGTAAAAATTGACATGTTAAAGCCCAGCAGAGCGTAAAAATTAAACAGGTTAGATCCCAGCGGGGCGTAAAAAATAAACAGTTTAAAGCCAAGCTGGGCGTAAAAAATAAGTAAAATCGAAATCAAATCAAATATATTTTTTGACTAAGAGTAGGTAACATGTTTTAAACAAGGCTGAAATATTTCCCACCAACGTGTTTTTTTAAAACTTATTGTAAAGGTTTTTTTAAACTTATTGTAACATGACGTAGTTAGTAGATTTTGCTATCGTCGATATTTATCTGAAGAAAAATGTAATGAGGTACGTAAATTCAATTCGAAGAATGATTTTGAAGTGAAACCTACTGTCAATTCTGAACGTCTGTTTTAGGAACCGATATGTCCCATTTCCCTACAATACATTTCACAATAATACATGAAATAAAGTTGTTTTCTCTCCAAACAACAGTCTTCTCGGTCCCGCTATTAATTATGTGTTTGTTTTCACAGCTAAAGCGAGTCAAGTGCGTGTGTTTTCGTTTCTGTAGGGTTAACTTTCTCGAAATAGAATTACATAGATATAATAGCATGTGTTTGGGGTTTGGCCATGAAATATGGGAAATAGGAGGTAGTCATGTTTCATATTTCCGCAGTTATTTTGAGAGGAAATTAAGAAAAATAACAGGACGTACCTAATTGTTAACCCGCCATTACATGTGATTGTTGTTTCATTGTTTCGGAAATGAAGGCATTAGTTTTTTTTCCCTGAAATAATTTCACTCACCTTAAAAATTATATTTATCATTAAGCAGGTTATTTAGAGTTTCATAATATTTAATTTGGGATGGTTCGTAGGAAACCCGCTTGTATACTTATAGGGCGGGTCACGACTGTATGGAGAAATTTTTTTTTTTGTTTTGATTTGTCTAATAGTGATAAAAGGGTATTAAATGGAGATATAATATCAAGTAATTTTTAAAATAATATTTGTATATCATCTTCTTCCTCTGTTTGACTTTGAAATTTCACATAATAGATAAAAACCCATCCTTGTTAAATCTTAAAAAAGTGTTATATAAACCATTAAAAATTAACTATTTTTAATAAAACATGAAATAGAAGGAATATTTTCATTTATTTATTAAAAAAATATATAATTATAATTCAAATTATCTCAAGGCAGTGCATTCAAATACCAGTAAAATCCTTCTCACTCTCAAATTCATCATTATTTGCCGAGTCTCAATCTTGGGACTTTTTGTAAATGATTTCGTAAAAATATACTATATTTGCTGTGGAAGATTGCAAAAAAATATGGTTTAAAGTTTTCATAGTAATTTTCAAATACACTGAAAATAACCCTTGTAATGAATATTTTCAAAACTTTGAAGCGAATCCGAAGGAAGAAGATCGTATCAGAAATTTGAAAATTTTTAAATACGTCATTTTAAACCCATTTGGCACCCTTTTATCGCTCTTAGAATTTAAAAATAACATTTTTTTAAATGTCCCAGTTTCTTCAATCACCACTATCTATATTCAATTTCGCAGGCTTATTACAAAATCACACACACATACACAAAGACATTGCGAGAGGCCATTAAAATTTAACAAATGCACATAATTTGATTCTCTATAAGTCAGGAATCTAAAAAATGGAATCCATTCATTTATCCATGATGAAGGTTTCCAAAGAGCGTGGTGGAACAGTGGATTCTACGGACAGATTAAACTTGTACATTATGTAGGTAATCATAGGTAGAGTTCTAGAGTAGAGATATTATGAACGCTCAGGGGCGGATCATGGTTTACAAAGGAAGTGATATTTTTCTTGTGTCCTCTCCTATGTATTTGAAATTTTCATCCTGCGAACTGCAACCCAGAACATCTTATCGTACCAGCCATGTATTATATTATATTCATTAATTTACTCCACTGTTCAGATACGAGCAATAACCACAACTTTTTCATAACCTGTTTTTCCATTACCATAATTTACTTACTTAAATTTAACATTAAATCATTCTGAATTAGTCAGACAATTCCAAATCTTTTAAATTTGAGTTAAGTATGCAGTTATTTAAAAAAAGTGTGATACTCAGATTTTTCATAAGCACCACCAAATCAATTAAAATGCAAAAAAACTTGTAGTTTTTTTTTTTTTTACATTTACTCCACACTGGAGGCCCTGAAGAAAATAATTCGCCTCAGGGCCTATGTCATCTTTGGTGATGCTGTATGGACGTGTCTTTTTAGGAAAGTAAGGAAAGGAAGTTCTGGGAAGGAAAAGGGTATTAGGGGTGGGTAGAAATTTGGGGATTGTATTAAAAAGTGTGTCCAGGAGTAACGAACGCATGAATTCATCTGAAACATGAATTCACTGTGGTGCAAGGCGATTTCCGAGAGAGTACGGCTGGAGAAGTCAAAGGGACTCCCTCAACCATTCTCTCCCAATTCGGCCTGCTATGCAGCTGGTGGGCAGACGCATCCGCCGCTAACACCCGGGCAAACCTCACCCCACGAACCCGGGCGCGTATTTCCAAAACCTATACCGATTCAGTCGCGGTAGCGACAATTTACATTTTAAATATACCTCTATATTGGTTATTTTTTATCACATTGCAAAAACAAAACTTGTTCTAAAATCTAGATAAAATAATATTTCTTATGTATATATTAGAAATTAATAATTTTATGTCTAAATATTTAAATTTTGATATTGAAAATGTAAAGCGACTGAACCGGTATAGGTTTTGGAAATACGCAACCCGGGCGCGTATTTACAAAACCTATACCGATTCAGTCGCGGTAGCGACAATTTACATTTTAAATATACCTCTATATTGGTTATTTTTTATCACATTGCAAAAACAAAAATTGTTCTAAAATCTAGATAAAATAATATTTCTGATGTATATATTAGAAATTAATAATTTTATTTCTAAATATTTAAATTTTAATATTATTCCCATATATTGTAAATACACCTCTATATAGATAATTTTTTATCACTTTGCAAAAACAAAAATTGTTCTAAAATCTAGATAAAATAATCTTTTCAATGTGTATATTAGAAATTGATAATTTTATTTCCAAATATTTAAATTTGATATTGAATATTTAAAGCGACTGAAACGCGGTAGGGATTGTAAATACGCAACCCGGGCGCGTATTTACAATCCCTACCGCGTTACTATCCAATACATGGTTCCCGGGCAGCGATACCATACCCGCCTCCAAAATTGAAAATTCCAAAGTAAATTAATCACAATTTTTTTGTTTTCTGGGTAACTAGTAAGGTATTTCAAAATGTCATACTAAAGTACCGGACCGTTATGCCTTCCTGTGTTATTTCATGCCACATTACAGACACGTGTAAATAATATTTGATTTATGATGAGCATTTGAATATTTCTTTCCTCATCGCAAAACTTATTGTTTGGAGATGTCTGACTAATCATCTGGATGATCGACATATATGTACATCCTTTGTTGAACCTTGACGCGGGAGATTGCATAGCCTTCAAACTGTTAGAAATAAACGTTCGGTCGTCATGTATTATTTAATGGTGACATCACACTGCCTTGCTTAACACCCTCATATCAAACCATCCCAACCGTCAATGATAAAACTTTTAATGTTTCAAAATGGGAAGCGAGTTCCCGACTTGCGTCGCAATGCCACTAATAAAGAAATTGTTTCTCCCTGCGTGTCTTTTCCCATTCGTCTCGTTCCCCTTCCGCCTCTCCTTCCCTTCCCCTCACGCATTCCCCCTCCACCCTCCCCGCCTTCCCTCTCCCCTCTCTCGCGAACCGCCCTCCCACGATCCCCTCCCCTCTCCCGCGTTCAATATGTTCAGTCCCGGTACATTATGATTTTCAAACAGCTTGCGTGCTACCTACTGCAATTTTTTTTACAAATTTTCTATAACAAACATTCATTTTTGTATATTATAAGAACAATCAATCAAAATTGGTATTTAACATACGTACCTACTTAAAATAAATATTTTTTTTTATTAGATTCAAAGTATTCGATTTTGGTTAGTACCTACCACAGGTGAGTACTTCTAGTTCATTAATAATAATAATAATAATAATAATATTTATATCGCATAAAATTATACAATGAAACATGTGGAAACTTTGACTAGCCAACTAGGAATGGATCCTGTTTTAGGCCAGTCAAATTGACAAATTTAGTTCATATCATAATTTCATATTACATTGATTAATTATATTAACATATTATAAACATACATAAACATATTAATTTAAAGAGTTTCGAAAATTGCATAATATAATTGTCAAATTGTGATATTTTTTATAGTTTTGTTAGAGTTTTTGTAATGATTAGAAAAAAAAAATCAGATGTTTTGTCATGTGGTTGTAATATTCCAGAAACCTTCGCGAGGTCGGAAGGAAGGTATATTGAAAGTTTTAATATTTCCTATGCTTAATACATAGACAACTCGTATAGAGAGCTCGACAGCTCATATATCCCCAAGAAAAGGTATTTTGATTTTTATATACGAGTAAATATAGTTACGTTAAGAATTTTGCGGCGCAGCCTAGAACGAAGATTTCTTCTTTATTAACCTAAAATATGTTACTCCTTGAAATTTTCTATGAAACGGAGTTACCTTAATCCGCCGCTGGTTCGGGCAATGTCTAATGCCGCAGAACGAGTCTCGCATTAAGTCAGCCAGGAATCCAATAAAGAGAATCCTCTAGTCTCTAGTAACCAACTGCTCAACTGTCGGCTGTCAGATAGCGTTACATGGCTCGGCCTGATCTGCCAAACTAGCGTCCCATTAAAGGAACGCGAACACGGAGCCGCCCGCCTCGGTGTTTCGAGGGGCTGCGAATCAGAGCGTCGTAAGCGGTGTAATAGTTGGATTAATTGAGCAGGCTGAACATTTGAACAATCATACGCTGGCAAGGGTGTTGTCTTTAATGCATCTTGAAGAGGGAAAAGGTACATTATAAGTATCACCTTATTTCATTGTTGTAATGTAATGACGAGTAGGTGTTTATTTGTCATAGGGTTGCTCTAGTTCTTAATTGTCCAAACGACCGTTAGAAAATTTTACAGGAAGAGAAGGTTTTCTTTCATTATTTCAATGAAACATTATGATAGGTGTTTAAGATAAAGCTACTTTCGTAAAGGTAAAGGTCTCATTAGTTTAAATAATTCTTATTTAAGTGATTAACCATAATTTTTATACTTTTTTAAAATTTTAAAGTGGAGATTGAACAAATAGTAAAATTGCCTGTTTGGACAATTAAGAACCAAGGCGACGATTAGGCATTTTTAAAAAGTCGTATCTTATTTTATGTCGTATGGTCGTATCTTAAAGGTGCTTAAGATGAAACTATTTTCGTAAAGGTAAAGGTCTCATTAGTTTAAATAATTCTTAGTTATTTGATAAACTATCATTTTTTATACCTTTTTTTAAATTTCAAAGTGGAGATTGAACAAAAAGTAAAATTTCCGTTTGGACAATTAAGAACTAAGGCGACGATTGGGTTTTTTAAAATGTGGTGTCTTATTTTTTTAGTTATAAAAAACAGGCATGGTGCCCAAAACTGAACATTAATAATAATTATGTAAAGAAAAAAATAAAGTATCAAAATGGGCATGTGTTTTTTTTTAGCCAAAGAGAAAAAATATCATGTGAACACCATGCTGAGATGCAGAATTTGTGCTTTCGACTTTGCCGTGCGGCTAGTCATGCATCGCCGCGTCGGTGTCGTGCGTCGTGTCGAATCGTCTCGCCGCAAAGCCATTCCATTTTCACATCCGATTAATATCGTATGTGACTGGTTCCATTTTGTTTAAAAATGTTAAGCAGAACAGACGTACGTAATAGTTACATGTGTAATTCAAAAATTGCTTGTAGAATAAAGAAAGTAAGAAATGTAAAATTTGTTCATGTTCAGTTAAAGCGGCAAGTGATTGACTTTTTCACTGTCGATTTTTGTCACCCGTCGCTTGCGATCTGTCGCGGCATGGCGAAAGTCGAATGCTAAACTATTTTTGCGATTTCAGTAACTGCGGTCCGTCGAAACAATACGGTCGACTTTTGAAATGTCGACTAGTGTAAATCCCGCGTAAATAAGCATTGTGGGTTTGACAACAAAGGAAGGTTTGAATAAGGAACACGGGACATTTAACGTGAGATTTTACCGATGATCTTTAACTTTAGCTCTAAGAAATTAGAAATATCAGCCACATAAAAAGGATTTACACGGCCAAAATAATATGATTTGCTGTCGAAAAAGTTGGCTAAATAAATAATACAAATTATTGACGATTAGGCGTTTAGGCCATCTTCCCACGGGTATGGCATCGACATAATCCTAGTTTGTCATGCTGCTCATAATTTGGGAGGCGGGTGTGGGCACCGCCGCCCCGGAAACCATTTATTGGATAACCAACACCTCTGCCATAGGTCACCCCAAGTGGTTCGCTACGTTTGGTGACTTATCAGGGGTGCCCGGGTTTATGGAGTGAGGTTTGTCTAGGTCTTGGCCTACTGCTTGGCAGGATCGGGAGAGACTGATTGCGGGAGACCATTTGGCCTTTCTAGCAAGACGCTCTCGACCACCTTGGCGGGATGCACTGGGAGGGATGAATTCATGCCCAATTGCAATTCTGCCCCTTCTGGACCCATCCTCCACACAGCATCCCCAAAGATGCCATAAACTTTGAGGGAAAATATTTTCCTGAGGGCCCCCTGTGCAGAGCTACTTAAAAAAAATTGCGCACCGAGACGTTAACAGAATAAAGCAAACGCAAGCGGCGTTTGCTATTGCTTTGTTCCTTTCTCGTTCTGCTCTTAGTCGTTCTGCATAATTCGTGGTTCGGCTTGCGCGTGCGTACACAAAGTCCCACGTTGGACTGCGCTGCATACCGTTACTTAAAGCATGGCATAGCGAACTTTACTTTTCTGAAAATGTTGTGAAATATTTTTTTTCTTAGTGCTGATTTTTTAAGGCTATACATATACAAAATTTAATTTCAAATAACTTTTAAGTTTCGATGGATAATCGAAAGAATTAGGATTGATGGATAATTAAAAACTATTCAAAACCAAACTTAACTACAAAAATCACAATTTGTTAAGAGTAAGATAACCCAACCAGTCGCGGCCGACTACCGAATTTGACACACGAATACCGGCCAATTATAGAGCTTGATTTTGTGCTTTCAACCTATAGGAATATGATAATAATTGTTGTCGGATAATTGAGCGGCGGATTACTGAGAGAGTTCATATCTTATGAATGTGCGATGTGCCGCATATATATATTAGGCATTGGCGAAATTAAGCATTGGCATCAGGCGGCAATGCGGAAAGCTATTTGATAACTTAAAGTGTAATATTATAATCAGTAACTGTACTTAAATGATTAAAGCTTAAGTAGTAAATATTATTATTTTATTTAAGTGAAATCAACAGTCTACAATAAGATTGGTTTATGCTTGTGCTACCTACACTGGGAAACCACATTAAGAATTCCTTGGTATTCAGAAACATTGTACTTAACAAAACTATGTATTAACAAATAACAATTCCTACATTTATATAATTATATATTCATATTTCGACTGCCATAATACCGACATGTACCTAGTGGTAATCGAAAAACCTATAAAACCTGCATAAAAAGTTATATCGTGAATAAAGAAAAAAATCGAGTTCAGTTTACACGCGGTAGAAGCGAAACTTTACTAAAACAATCTCAACCAATACTTGAAATGTGAGCTTATAATCAAAGCGACCAATTAGCGCAGACCTATCGTAATTTCCTTTTTATATCTCAACCAATAGGAGCCTTTAAAGGTGACTATCAAATTATCAAAGCGGCCGATGAGCGCAGTTGATACGTCGCAGGTGCAGTAATCGTTATTTCCGTTTCATCCGAAGTCCAAATCATAGCGGGGCTATAAAAGTTTCACTTCCATAAGTAGGTACATACTCGAAGTTTACACGCGGTAGAAGCGAAACTTTACCAAAACAATCTCAACCAACACTTTAAAAGTGAGGTCATAATCAAAGCGACCAATGAGCGCCGACCTCGCGTAATTTCTGTTTCATATCCCAACCAATAGGAGAGTCTTTAAAAGTGACATCATTATCAAAGCGGCCGATGAGCGGAGTTGATACGTCGCAGGTGCATTAATCGTCATTTCCGTTTCATCTGAAATCCAAATCATAGCGCGGCTATAGAAGTTTCACTTCAAAAAGTAGGTACCAACTCGAAGACATTAAAAAAAAGCATTCAAAGGTTCGGTGGATAGGAAGCTTCATCAGAAATCGGATGGATACTCTTAGCCATTACTGACTTACACCCCTTTAGCAAGTGAAACTCAGTGAAAATGTCTGTACTAAATTTTGGAGCTTAGAGCTTTCAAAAAAACTAAAATTGGAATAATTGCCGTAGAACAAAATGTTCGAAAGAAAATTCGCACGCAATGACAAAGCGATTTCTAGGTAGGTATTTAAGGCGCCGTGCCGTATCTAGTAGATATGTAATTACGAATGTTGGAGAGAGCGCGATATCATTTAAAACGATAAAATTGAAGCGAAAATTGTGAAAATGTTTAATAAAACACGACTAGTTTCAATATCAATTTAAATAATAAAAAATAACATTTACAGAAACACCATGATTTTTTCACACATATAACTTCTAAAATGAGGGAACTGAACGTGTTTATAATAATTTTCGGAGCACACTATGCGATTTTTTTCTATCGAGGGAATTTCATATAATTTGGGTTTCGGCGTGGAACATGTCTAGATATTGTCTTAAAAAAATAACATACTTTTTTAAGAGCTTGAAAACTTCACAAGTTTTTGGGAGATATGTAAGAAATCGATAGAAATTCGGTAGCGGTGGCTTAAGCAACAGTTTTACGTATGAAAATTATACAAAAAGCCTTAATGTGCCAATTTGGCCAAAGCTTCGTCTTAAATACACACAATCGCATTTCATTTGTGTTTAATTCTACAATCCAATCACATTCCCTCAACAAACCGGGCTGGTTCTATTGAATCAGTGAATGCAGCAAATACGCCTACGTGGTCGGAGCGGTGACGCGCGACGTGAATCACTTGCGGCAGATATAATAGATGACCCGCTGATTGGCAAATCAACCGTGAAGATGACTGCCGTGAACCGTGGATCGCCGCGAGGATCGGGCGAATTACTATCTGGCTTTCTCGACCTAAATGCGGCAACGTAGGTAATTGAAAAACAATTTTTCGACCCGGGCGCCCCCGGCAGTTTCTGCGATCAGCGGGCTGACTGCATTTTATGTTTATTTACTCTCATACCACTTACAAGCCGCCGTGAATGTTATTATCCAACGAGGTGTTTATCGGGTTTTTAACGATAACACGCGGTTGACGCTCGTAAAATATAAATACGGTATCCATTTTTACGGTATTAAATTTGCAAGGATAATTTTATTTTCGTTCATCGTTAGTTAGTTACGGATTCAATTATGTTTTTTTCAGGACAATGGTACAACATTGGACCAGTTATGATGGCATTCGAGGTGCAAAGTTCTCGACTAGCGATCCACAGGTCGCGGGTTCAAATTCCAATTTTATTTGATTGATTTGTGTTTTCACAATTTAATCATTTAAAAGAATACAAGGTTTCAGAGTGGAAGATTCTCTCCGTATCGCCCTGGTGTAAAACCACAGAATTGAAACGTTGCTTAAAGTGGCTTTTGCCGTGTTTGGTGACGAGATCTGAATAGCCAGATCCTTCCCCACCTACCTCTTTCCCATCTCCTTCCCCTCCCCACTTACCTCACGACATATTCCAATTGGGGATGCCATAGTGTCACTGGCTCCAGCCTGTTGGGACGAGTAGAGACTCTTGTGCGGTATTTACATTAAAAAAAGTTAGTGGCCGAACGACGCTGGTTTTATTCTTTTGTTAGTCCTATTCCAGTATTATTGCAACATTTTCGCTATTTGTGATGGTGGTCGGAGGAATAAAAATATTGTCTGATTTATTGTAACCTGTGAAAGTGGTTCTTTGTTATAAAGAAAATGGTTAATGGACGGTTTTTGAAGTACCCCGAAAAAGTCATCATGTTTTGGCAATAACTTAGTTAAAAATATGTTTTAAAATATGCTGTATAACTAACAAATTTCAAACTATTTTGTGACAGTTACTAACTGATCATTATTATTATTATTATTATTATTATTATTATTTATAAAACATAATATGCTTGCTTATATGTATGTAAGTTGTCCATGTATTGCTATATTAATCATAGGAAATGATTCAAACTTTCAATATAACTTCTTTCAATCCTAGCGAAGATTTCTGGATTATTACAACCACATGACAATACATCTGAAAAGCTTTTTAATCACTACAAAAACTCTTACGAAACTGCCAAAAATGTCACAATTTGAGAGTCGAGAATGCATTTTGGAAACCATCGATTGTTCAATTTGATTCAAAATTCTATTCAAAATTCAATTTTAGAATAAACTTTTTAATTTAATGAATTTACTTGAAGTACCTACTAAGTAAGAAATATAAGTATTTTTAATCGGTACCTGTGTTAGGTTTAGGTACCAAATTTGATTGATTGTTCTTTTAATATACATAAAAATGAATGTTTTTAATATACGAAAAATTAAAATTTGAATAAAAAATTGTAATGGGTGGCACGCGAGATGTTTAAAAACTGAATGTACTGGGACTGAATATATGGAACGCGGGAGGGGAGTTGGCGGGACGGGGAAGCGGGAGAGTGGAGAGGGAAGGTGGAGGGGGAACGCGTGAGGGGCAAAGGACATGGAAGGGAAGGGGCGGCGAAAGGGGAACGGAACGAATGGGAAAGGACACGCAGGGTGAAACATTTTCTTTAGTGTGGCATTGCAACGCATGCCGGGAAATTGCTAGTATATATTCACAAATAAAACTATCCTTAATTTGATGTACCTACCAACACTATAATATTTGAAACCAAAGTCAGCCAGTAATGGCGAACCATTTCATTAAAAGGGCATTATTTTATTTAACATTAATAACACATTAAATTATAAAAATATACCTATATATATTTTTAATTCTACCTGAAATCTACCTGTTTATGGTAAAATCGTCAATGTTGATTATACTATTGTGATGCTCACTGGCTAATCTTCATAACGCTCGAAACTCTAATCAGCTTCAAACGACTCAGTAAACAACCCGCTGTAATACAGTCATTAGTATCGATATAATCGATTGTTCATTATCAGGCAAACAACCGAAACGCCATTGAATATTAATTAATAGGCCTGCTAAGTAGGTAATAAACCAAATATTTAATGTTAAGGCTCCCAAATACCGAGTTTGACGGTATCTCTCACTCACAATAATATGACTTTAATTGGGTCATCAAATTTGATATGTTCCGGCTGTAGATTCTAGGACAAAGTGCTCTTTAATGGCAAAGGTAAATTTTATATAGGCTTCTCCAAAGTAGGAACATTCCGAGAGCATTAAACGGGAGTAGCTACTTGTTCCGGCTTACGGAATTACACTAAATTCATTTCTGGCCATCAAATGATCCCAACATTGACGTCAAGGCATCGTAAAATAATACCAGCAAACTGATATTTAGTTTCCCATGGATATTAATGGTTTTCCTAAGGTCAAGCCCATAACCTCGAGCGTTACTCTGTTCGTGATCTTGGTGAAGTATTTTTGCGACCTCCCTGAGACGGCTCCTCCCTTTACTGATTTCCAATTTCCTTTAGCAAATATGTTTGCTTTATCGTGTTTAGCAAAAGAAGCTCATTAATTTATTTAATTAATCCGATGGGAATTTCGGATAGAATTGATTAAAAGAAAAAGTATTTTATTTTTTTAATGCATGAATAAGAATTTAATATTAATAGTTAACTCAAATAAGGTAACTTGATATGTTTGTACCGCCAAATAAAATATCAGTTCGATTGGATATGGCTTTTTTGGCTTTTCATCAAAGTAGAAAAAAATGTGCTTTCTGAAACAACGTAAATCTTACCAACCGAAAGTTCTGGTGTTCGAAACTTGCTTAGGATATTCTGTCAGGAATTACCAAGTCAACACAATACAACTATTTTGTGCTGACATTTTCATTTCCATCATGAGATATAGAGCGTTCTAACGTTTTTGTGTTTTATTTGAATAAACACGATTATTACAATCATTTAGTTGTGTTCACAATAATTAGTCTTATAAAGCTGTATTATGAAAGCTTGTCTGCAGGATCAACCAAGTATTATTTTTTAAATCTTTACATGTAGCAAAAACTTCAATAACTTTGTTTCAATTACACTTTATTATTTTTTAATCCAACCGGTTTCGGTTCATCCTGAACCTTCCTCAGAGGCGAATAAAAAAAATATGTTTTAATATTTATACCAAATATTGCAGTTTAAGTTATAAGCACACATATGTTCTATGCCTTCAGGGTTTCTCATTTTCATCTAATTTTAAATTTCAAACAAATTGTTCTAAAAATTAGACAAGCGGAGGTATTTGAAAACAGATCCCTCTCGTGCATTTAAATTTTATTTACCTCCCTATTCGTAAATATGAATCTATGTACAATTCTGATTTTACCAGAAAATAAATGTTTAGTGCATTTTCACGCTAGATAGCCGACGTTGGAGAGCGAGTGGAGTACCGTTTAATAATTACAGGAGCTTAGTGTAGTTTTGTGTTTGGCGGAGATTACGTCAGACAGCTGCCAGTCTGCGCAGCTTCCGAGGGATGTCGCCAGGGGCGAATCTCCTCCTCACTCACCTCCGTCCTCCCTTACCTCTTCTACCTCGCCTACCTCTCATCTTCCGTCTCCGCCCCGGACACACTCCTGCCAGCACACCGAGTCCGGTACCTTAGCATCCCAGGAACCCAGAGGGAAATTTCCCCGTGGGCCGAGTCTGATTTTGTCCCAAATATACAAAATAATAACTGTTACAAACTTTCTTGATCGATAAGGGAGAATCTTATCCCAGTTATCGCTGGCGGAATATTATTTTGTCTTCGTCATTGTTTCAGTTTCCTTTGGTACGAGTTTTAAATGAATTAAAAATACCCGCGGCGCGAACTGCTCTTGATTTTTTTTTAATCTACCGCGAAGATTTTCCAACTTTCCGGAGTCAGTAGACCAATGGCGTCCATAATTTGTTTTGCAATATTTTGCTATACCTACACATACGCGCGCACACACACACACACAGACACACACACACAATATACAAGACCGAAAGAAAATATTAAAAAAAGAAAAATCAAAAACACAAATTCGTTTACTGTAAAGGGCATTCAAATATTGCTCATTTCCCAGTAAAATATAAAATGTTCCACGGTTAAGCATAATATTTCAAGAAACATATAAAAATGACCTATCTACCTATGTAATAAATATTAGATATAAGTAATATGCAAAATTAAAATGTAAAAAAATGTACGTTACATATATGTATACTCGTAGCCATGTTATTTGTTATTTAAAAAGTTTAACCCGCATAAATTACATAATTTTTGTTCTATACCTAACTAACCAGGTGGTCCAAGCATCGTGGTACAATTATTAGCTTGACATTAGACAACTTTATGCCAAAAATATACTAATTTATCTATTCAAACATTGAAGTGTTTTTGACAATATTCAAACTGTTCGTGATACGAGAACCAAAGGGCAAAATCTCTTACTTATCCCTTTCGCCAAAAAACGTTTGGTCAAAGAGACTGCAGGTACTTTGCAACAAAACTTTATAATACACTACCACTGACCATTAGACAGCACACTAATTACGTAAAATACAAATCAGAAACCAAGTTTTGGATCACTAGCAAAGACAGATCATATATTACCAATATTTTTAGAACCTCCTAATGCATGCTTTCCCATTGGTACGATGCTGATTGTCCTTATACTTTTATTTTATATGTAAATAACATTGTTGTTGTTATCCATATTTTTGTTTTAAAATATTTATTCTAATATGCGCCTGCTCTCAACACAGGAATTCCTAGTGAGACAGGCACAGCACAATCATCCATATAACTTAATAAATAAAGATTATAATAAAAATAAAAAAAAGACCACCATCTTTGGCCAAACAACTTTTATTGATTGTAATGTTGGGAATGTTTTCCCTTCTTTTTAATGCAGTACATTTATTATTTTGACTTCTAAGTTTAGATTCGAGGAGCCTTTCGATTTATCGAGAAAATTATGGAAGGATATAAAATAGAATAATTTGAAAGTAATGCAAAAATATTTTGATTTGCCAGTGCGTCCCGTTAGCACAACTCTCTCTCGCTCTACCGACCCCAAAGGACCCAAGACCAGAAATAATGCGATGTTTGGGAGTCACAAACAACAACTGGGTAGCGGTGAAAGGAAATCACCAAACCATGCTGGTTTTTAAGCTACACAAAAACGAAAACCAGTCAAACACAAAAAGTATGTTTGGGACTCAAACAGAAAGAGATTGTGAATAGTTTGGTTTGAAGTGAACCTCTGAACCAAGAATGTCGGTTTTATACCTGACTTATTGACATGCGAATGTTATTGTCGCATATTCAAGTATTAATGTTCTTTAGACGAAACCCAAATACGTTCAGTCGTGAAAAGTATATCTGAGAGTTTAAACATGGTCAATTATGTCAGACACAGCATAAAATACCAAAAGAGAAAGACACATTTTATACGTAGAATAGATAAAATTACAATACACAAATGAAAAATAGTTAAACAGTCGAAGAGAAAAATGGCCCACTGAGCTGCAAAATGACTTAAACATCCAAACTGTCGTTTGCCGGATTTGCCGGATGAATTTTTGTTTGCTTTTTTTAAAATTCGATTTAACCCTTATGTATAAGGAAACTGTATAAAGGACAAGGTAGGAATCGCTTGCGCCAATATCATTCTTGACGTAACCGATGGTTTTATTAATCTAGCTGCTCCATAATATTTTTAAATTAATTTTCTATGACTTGGCGGGTCATTTTTTGCAACCGTCAAAGTCGATAAATCGAAGTTTTACGTTTTCAAATGCGTATAAAGGTCTTTATTATTTGCAAACTCCTTTGAAATGTGTTTTTTCTTTTTGAGTACGTATTCATATTTGTGTAGAAATAATAAAATCAGTATATATTTCTGTGATTATATTTTATAACAATTTTTCAAAAATGGGAGATTTTTAATCATTTTTTTAGTTAGTTAGCTATTCTGGTAAAAGCCTCTTACGGTATTATCACGTAATATACGTGAATAATACGAAATATTATCTGCTAAACAGAAAAAAATCGCAAAAAAGGACTTCCTTTGTTTTTATATAAATATTTGACCAGAAAGCAACAAGGTAAAATCCGCGCGATTTTTCGAAATACTTCCGGCATTCAACAGAAGAATTTTTAAGAATTGTGGTATTACAAAATCTTTATAAATAAAAATGAATCGCCGAAATGTATGTACGCGCATAACTTCCGAACGACTGCACCAAATTGGATAATTCGTTTTGTTTTGTGTTCGTTATTGTCAGGACAAGGTTTGTATAAGTGAGCTCTGGCATTATGAAATTTGTATAAAAAATGCAATAGGTGGCACGCGAGCTGTTTGAAAACTAAATGTACCGGGAATGAATGTATGGAATGCAGTGGGGGGAGGAGGGAGGGGGAAAGGGGGGAGGGGAACTCGGAGGGGGGTTCGCGGGACGGGGTAAGGGGGGAAGTGGACTGGGGAAGTAGAAGGTGGAGGAGGTGGAGAGGAATGAGAGGTGGAAGGGCAATGAAATGAATGGGAAAGGACATGCAGGGTGAAACAATTTCTTTATTAAATAGCATAGCAACGCATGCCGGGAACCAGCTAGTTTTTAATGTAATACAATGTGTCTGTTCGTTACGGACACAATTTTACAAAAAAATCTTAAATTTTAGGTCTTTTGCGATAACCCAAAATGGAGTGCTTGGTTTTAAAATTTACTTTTTCTGTTATACGAGATATGTTATCAGGCTATTAAAAGTAAAAATAATTCTGTATATTTCGTCCGTAATGGAAAAAATTGGTTTTTTTCGTTATTTTTTCAAAATTTCAGGCCTAATTTGATGATCCTCGAAAAATTGATTTTTCGTGGAGCCCTAATTTTTACTACCCGGCCTCACCAACATTTTAGTTAATTTCACGAACACGATGTTAATTACATTTTCAGCTGAAAATACTTTTCCTAGAATTTTAGATGGAAAAAGCTAAACAAATTTGAGAGTATTGCTTCTTCTTCTTCTTTCTCCTCAACAGATTTCTGCCTTATAATAATTGGGCATTACGTCGTGCAAGCATGCGCTTGAATGTCTCAATGAATCATCATCACTATTGGCTCTACAACCCCTGGTGGGTCTTGGCCTCCTCAAGAGTCTTCCTTCACTCATCTCGGTTTTGTGCCAGCTCTCTCCAGTTTAGAAGCTTCAAGATAGATATGTCTCAATAAATATAGGGTAAAAAAGGTAGGATCTATTTTGTAATTATAGAATGGTTCTAGTATAAATATGCAAAGGCTGAATGAAGGCTGAAGTCAAACTTGACAAAATAACTTTCGTGAAAGTATCTCATCACAGAAGAACAATATCCCAACTTTTCACCGGATCCTGGTGATTAAGTAAATGGAGATAAGTGAAAGTAAAATGTTGTCAATAAAAGTAAAAGTTTAATGAGTTTTCGTTAAGGTGGCTTAATGGAAAGTGAGTGAAATACTACGCCCATGAAATGTGTCAAGAGAACCTACTTTTAAAAGTAAATACTTCTGTAATTGGAAGATCTTATACAAGCTTAAACTTGCTTCTATAATAATGAGGGCTTTAAAAAAAGGTTTTTTGCGCTTTATGATACCCGCTAGCGGATACCCGGCATGCGTTGCTGTGCCATTTAACAAAGAAATTGTTTCTCCCTGCGTGTCCTTTCCCATTCGTCCTGTTCCCTTTCTCCTGTTCTCCTCCACCTTCCCTCTCCCCACTCCACTCCCCCCTTCCCCCGTCCCGCGAACCCCCCTCCCGAGTTCCCCTCCCCCCTCCCTGGTTTCTCCTGTTCTCCTCCACCTTCCCTCTCCCCACTCCACTCCCCCCTTCCCCCTCCCGTGAACCCCCTATCCGAGTTCCCCTCCCCCCTCACCCCTCCCGCATTCTATACATTCAGTCCCGGTACATTCAGTTTTCAAACAGCTCGCGAGCCACATTTTGCAAATTTCATAATGCCAGAGCCATGACGAACACAAAAAAAATCCAATTTGGTGCAGTAATTTGGAAGTTATGAAGTTATGGCGACTCACTACGACCGACGCCTGAAATAAAATTTCCCGCAAATATATCAACTTTGCTTTGACGACAACGATTTGTTTCTTGGGACGTTAGCAATTTTGATAGGGACAGAAAACGTAAAATAAATAAAACATATCGATATTTAAGCTTGCATTATTCGATATTTATGTACAGAGTTTTTTACTCGCATATAATGTATCTTTCTATTGGTGAAAGAATTTTTAAAATTGGTTTAATGTTTTAGGCGTGAAGCGTAACAAACAAACACATGCACTTTCGCATTCTTTTGCAGGGGTGCCGACATACGTTCACCGATTGTCCCATTTTCGACTGCTGACATTTGGTGAGTAAGAAAGAGGGGCAAATAAAGGCAAAACAATTAGCGCATTGACATTTGACGTTTTTGAATTTTTACGTTTGTCTGCGCTATATTCTAGGGTGGTAAAAAAACTGAAGTATCGCACTGGCGAGAGACCACCATCCAATATCGAAAAAATCGCTTGAACTGGTCTTTGATGGATTTGCCCGATGGTTAGTCCTGCTGGAAGCTCTTCAGGTAGGATGATTTTTTTTGTGTAAAACATATTGCCGGAAGACTATTGCGAGTCAACCCGGCAGGACGTGATTTGTTTATAATTACTACATGGACTTTCCAGCATTATTGTCTAGTGTGAGTGTGCCCGCCATTTTCTATTATTATTTTTTTTTACATTGGCTTCACGCAGAAGGACCCCGAGGAAAAACATCCCTAAGGGCCCATGTCGTATTTGGGGTACTGTGTGGAGGGATTTTTTAGTGAAAGGATGGAGAGGAAGTTAGGGGAAGGAAAAAGCTATGAAGGATGGGTAGGAAACTGAAATGTATCCAGTAGTGACAGACATATGAATTAGCTTTTATCGTTCTCCACAGAGAGAAAAAATGGCATTATTTTTAAACGCCCGGGGTCTCAAAAGTTGAGTATGATCTGTAGCTATTCGAAAACGTAAAAATAAATGAAATTGTTGTTCACTATTATCCCGCTAAAATAGGTGGAAGTTTAAAAAAAATTGATTCCGTGATTTGGAAAAAAAATAAAACAAAGGGTCCGTATTTTATATTTTGTACCAAACATAATTTTTATTCCATAATTGCAGTACAAAGAATGCAAAAAATTATTTTTTTAGACATTTGTGTTGTGTTTGTTAAAAATACAAAAGGGGAAAATGACACTATTTCTGGATAAAATCAGTATTCTTGTTGACTTACTTGCATTCATAAACTTGATTTTTTTTTAATTTTTGTCAGCCAAACTTGATTTTTTTTTTATAACCAACAAACATTAAAAGGTTAAATTATTGAAGAAAAAATTAATTAGTACACAAAAAAAAAGTTTTTAGTTTTTTTTTCTGATTTTCAATGAATTTTGGCAGGGCAATAACCATTTAAAAAAATAAATTAATGCAGTTCTCATTTTCTTTGTAAGACGCAACTTTTGAGACCCCGGGCGTTTCTGAATTCAAACGTTGAAATAATTGACACACCCTGCCACTGCGGTGCAAGGCGACGGCGATCGGTTGATAGCGTCCGGTAGGAGAGCGCTACGTTAGGTCTTCCTCAACCAGTATCTTCAGATACGGCCCGTAACACAGTAGGTGCATTCGTCGCCAAGACCTACACAAACCTCATCCCCATGAATCCGTTCATCCCTACTAAGTCCCCAAATGTAGCGAACCAGTGACCTATGGCAGGGGTGTTGGTTATCCAATTAATGGTTCCCGAGGCGGCCGCCTCCCAAAATGAGATGGTGTCGAAACGTGTTGCGGTATGTTCCTCTTTATTCCAATCTCCTACCAAAAACATAAATTTACCAGCCTCACAGCATATCCCAATAGGGGATGGCATACTCCCTTTGCCTAACACCGATAAAAAATTATAATCTGTTGATCGTGTGTTTGTGACCGGATCAAGTATCAAACTGTTTCATACTAATAAAGCAAAGTCCCTTTTCAGTAAGAACGCGGTGAAAGCACCAACTTGGGAGCACCAACTAACGGAGGTAACTTAATTAAGTTTTAAACGGGAATAAACTGTTATGTTTAGTTGTGGTGTGTAGTGTAGGTATTCACCGCCACTGAGGTCTTTACAAGGGGTCGAGCGCCAGTGGCGTACCTGAATAAGTTACAGCGGAGGGTTACCACTTACCACAAATCTTCCATAGAAAATAACCAAAAAAATATATAAAATAACGTTTATAATAGGGCAAAAGTTTAACAAATAGAGTAAAAGAAGAGTTTAGTTTTACTTTGCCGTGATTCGGTTTAAAAATAAAGAACAATACAGAATATTTTCTTACTTTCAAAAGTTAAATTGACATGTACAGCACTTTAGAATTAGAAGTGATGTTGTGCAATGTAAATATTCATATTTACATAGAAATTAAATTTAAAAATTAGCACGACTCGAGAGCTAACATTTTTGAACACAGACAATCTCTCTTCTGCAGAGCTGATATTCGTAACATAGATTCATATATTCTTAACACGATTGAGAATTAATAACAGAAAGTTATAATAGATTACTATTTTACGGAACATTTTAAAATAAAGACTTCCACTCAGAATTTTTTTACAACAAGCTTGCAGCTTGAATTCACTTCACGGAATTCACTTAAATAGAAAAACTTTTATGAGTTTTATTTTTAACTTTTTGAGTAAAACCTCAAACTGTAATATTTAATTAATTGAAGACAATGTTAGCGAAACTCAATCGAAAATCTGGAAACAGAAAAATCAGAAAAAGATATTTGCACCTCTGGGACTTGAACCCAGGACCTTTCGCTTTCCGGGCAAATGCGCTACCACTGCGCCAAGCGGTCGATATCCGATTCGGTCATTTTTAACTGAATCATACTTCGACTAAGAACCACCAACACCATCTTCATTTTCTTAACGAACATATTATTGGCTGCTATCTTTATATATGATTGCAAGATTCAAACCCGAACTAAATGCTGTCTAGATAGTGTCTGGATAAATTTTATCCATTTTATTTTAATTCGAGACCCAGAGGTGCAAATATCCTATTCTGATTTTTTTTTCCAGATTTTCGATTGAGTTTCGCTAACATTGTCTTCATTTAATTATAGAAAAACATGTGTTTTTGCTTGAAAATAAGTTCTATCGCGTCGGGCGTCGACAGGGTGTGAAATCTTTAGTGGATACATGTTGTACATACACATATGCACTGTAACGTATCACCTTGTTACTGGAAGCTAGCTCAGAATAATCATTGATGTAAGGTTAAATAAGTGCAGTTTTATAACATACCTTTGTACTTTCTCCACTCTGCCTTCTCTGCCTTCTCACCGACTCGGGTCGCTTGGGTTGGGACAAAGGGGGGTTGAATTTAATTACAAAGGTTTTAAATATATGGATTTTAATAAGGTTTGGCTAGGTCTTAATACATGATCTTAATTATAGTTAGATCTACTTATATCTAAATCTTAACTAGTTGTCATATGGTTCGGGGTTGCTTCTCCATTGTTCACATCGTCATAGTTAATTGTTCACTGAAACTACCTTCGTGTCACTGGGTTCTCTGCGGGTGCCTTGGTAAGGTTGAGGTCCTCGTTGGCAGCTCCTCCGGTTCAGCAGCTCAGGCCTTCCTAGCCGAGTTTCCTGCCTCTGAAGTCTGAAGTCTCCTGAAGTCGTCTGCTTCACTTCGCACTTTGGCCACTCGCCGCGTATGGTCACCGCACTTTCTTCGTCTCACGCCCAACTTTACGTCGCCGGGCGGAGGAACGTATGTTTTGCGAATCATTTCCTTGAACTCCACTATAACTTCTTCATCCACCGCCCAGCACCACCTCGCGGGGCGGGGAACCCGTACTTGGTGTTGCACCACCACTCGTGTCTCCTCTCTTCCCCGTCTCGGTCTTGACTCCTGTTTCTTCATCCACCGCCCAGCATCACGCCGCTGGGCGGGGAACGCGTACTTGCCGTTGTACACTATACGTGTCCCCTCTCCGTCCCGGTCTTGACTGTTTTTTCTGCGTGCCCACTGAACTCGTAGGATCCGTGGCCCTACCCCGCACTTCTCCCTTCTTTCGTTCCTGTCCTTGCACCCTCATCTGTCATCACTTTCTTTGTCTTTGGTGCACGGGGCGAGACTCTTTCATAACACAAAATTATTTATTCAAATTTATTTGTGACGAAATTTGATTCGTCACAATACCCCCTTCGTTACAAAAGAAAATTTTGGTTTCCTAGAAATAAAATTTTCTTTTTCCCTTTTCCCACATGACAACCTTCTTATTTCTAAACATGGAAAATCTTAAATTCTAAATAATTCTTATATCCGGAACGATACTTATGTTCTAAACAAAACTTATATTTAAACAACTCAAAATAAAAACATATCATAACATTAATAATCTTCATTAACATTTACTCGTCCAACTCCTCGTAAATTCTTTCATCATCTCCTAATTTCGAATGACGATCCTTTTCGCTTCACACTCTTTCAAAGACCCATCAAAACTGACATCTTAATATGTGGCCCCTCAACATAACAAAATAACATGAAAACAAAAAGGTTCAATAAAACACCACAAAATCATAGATAAACTATAAACTCGACTAACATAAACACTTCTTAATTAACAAAGCGGTCTTCTCCTCTCCAGACACTGTTTATTTATGAAGCTCTTCCCAACCATATGACCAAAAACTAATGACAACATAAATTAATTTCACAAAAATTTCAATGTACCAGGATAGGTAAGGAATGGATGCATACGTACCACTTGAGTTCAATCTCCCATGATTACCGCTGGCAAGTCTGAAGTATAATAAAATTTTATACCTGCTTACGCGTAGATCTTTTTAGTTGAACTTTTAATCTCTTAATCAAACATAACTTTAGTAAAGGAGGCCGTTACTAATATTTATTCACTCCTCCATTACCTATATTTTTTAAACACCTACATCATCGATAACAAAAAACAAGAAATCTGGTGTACATGCATAGTACGTCTGAGAATGGATGAAAAAATTAAACAAGAAATGATAACAGAGTTGGAGTGTATCTCCCGACGCGATACACAATGAAAATTAGGCGCCAGGTAATTTCTATTACACGGAGAAACCACCAAAACCGGAATGTAGAACTCGTAGGATCCGTGGCCCTACCCCGCACTTCTCCCTTCTTTCGTTCCTGTCCTTGCACCCTCATCTGTCATCACTTTCTTTGTCTTTGGTGCACGGGGCGAGACTCTTTCATAACACAAAATTATTTATTCAAATTTATTTGTGACGAAATTTGATTCGTCACAATACTGAAGTCAAATCATCCTTATTTCATAATTAAGTGTCCTCGCGTGGACTCCATTAAGCCTGCCAGCACTTCTAATACGCCTCTGAAATGGTCTACATCTATAATATTATATACTACGAGGCTTTTCTAAAGCTCCTAATTGAACGACTGATATGTAGTTGCTGCCTTTTGAAGTTGCTCCTGTACAGGACGACAAAACGGGATCTGAATAGATTTGTTAGCTGTGTGAACCGTTCATTTGATTCACGGATCGGTATGCAAGTTATTCGGAAAAAGGATTTATTTTCCCAGTCTGGTAATTGAAGGGAAAATGATAAAATGAATAGTGATGATTCAATTCATGGAATTTACAGGCAAAATAAATACACGACAGAATAACAACGTTTTTTCAACATTTTTACAAGCGACGGTAGTTACTTCCGTTTCCAGTTATACATTAGTTAACAGTTATTTTTATTATTGATTTGTGGACGATCTGCACAGCTCTCTTAATCAACGAAGTCACAGGTCCATTACGTTTTGCCAATCCTGTCTTCCCTTTCCTTTGACTTTAACACATTTCCACAGAGCTCTTGCAGCGTTATTGAGGTTCCGTAACATAGCTTTTCGTATATCTGAGACTTCTTCCGGTTAAGGAGGACATCGGCACTATTGAGCATTTCCAACGCTAACATCAAACCCTTCTAATTTTTTAAATATATTCATTTTCAAAAGATAGTTTTGTTGCATCTATAGAAGCCATTGGTAGTGCCGCGAGAGTTTAAAATTAATTCAGCAATCATGAGCACACTTTTTAATAAACTCACCAAATTTAACAAGGATTCTCTTATTTATTAATCGGTTAAAAATACATTACGAATCCTTCGGTATTTGGGTTTTTTGCTGAGATCTGAAGGCCAACTTTTCCGTTGGATCCCCCCCATACCCGCTATCCACTCCTCGAAAGCACCCAAATTTTATATCTAACTCTGTTAACCAACTATTTCTTTTTCGTGAAACGTGTAATACTATATTGAAAATACTGTAAGTAGCTAATGCTGGCCTAGCAACTTGCGACATGTTGTTGTACTCGAATAAATACGTTCCGTTTCGTGATTCCTGCGTAAGATTCACGGAATTAGGGGTGGGTATCAGTTTTTTTCACGTAAGCAATATAAACGACCACTTAAATAAATTGTAAAACTAAAAATTTAAAAACCCCATGGTACACTATGAAAGAACGCGGGTAATTCGAATCTCTGGAGATTCCAAAATAGCAATTTCGCTCGCGTTCCATTTCATGATTAGGCTTTTGTCGGTATGACGCGTGTTTTGGCCTGGCCAACTAGGTGGAGCGGCGGCATTCTGGGAATATATCGAAACTGGAAATTCCATCCTGTGCTTTATTTTCAGGACTACGGGAATGTCTCTAAAAGGCCTACTTTCATTACGGGGCTACGAACTAACGGAATAATGTTAGAAATAATGTGTTAGTTTAGAATCTCTTATATCGACCTTCGTGGAATAGCGGTAGTTAATAAATATACCATACTTGATGTATAATTTTTATGTCTCACATTTTGTTATTTGAGCCTCTTTCCGGAGTGCAAGACACTCAGTATCGCCCTAAAGCAAGGCTACCATCCAAAATCTAAACTCTGTGTCTGAACTCTACAATTTTCCTTATTCCCCTTTTCACCTCTTCAGTTTCCTCCGTTTTCTACACCCTGACAAAATTCCTCAAATGTATATAGATGTTGTGAAGTTGTAGGAAGTGGAAATGAGAAGGTTCTTCGAAGAACCTCACAATAAAACACTATTGTCATATAAATGATTCCGCAAATTAAGTTACGATAATTTATCAAACAGTTTTCATGGTCTTCTTTAATTCTAGTTCCGAGGCTCCAAAATCAGAAGCTGTCAAACTCAACGGAGGGTGAGCTTTATTATAGAAGACGAGTATCTATCTACAAACTTTGAATTCATTTCTGTCTCCGTCCTGTTGGAAACACATCTCTGGATCAGATAGCGCCGTGTTGTGTTGTGGGCGGGAGCGGGGCCATTGCCTTAATCATCCCGAGTGGCACAGTTAAATAGGGGACATTGTTACAGTATGTCAAGAAATTGTAGTTAAAATGGAGGGCTCTGCGATCGTATAAATGATTTTAAATAATAACGTCAAGATTAATTTAAAAAAAAGATAGTTATAAATTAAAAACTCATTGGTCCAAGGGAATATTTCAACATCACCATCAAACGATGTTACGAAATTGTAGAAATTTCTGAAAAGAGGTTATCTAATCTAATATATAAAATTCTCGTGTCACGGTGTTTGTTACCATACTCCTCCGAAACGGCTAGACCAATTTTGATGAAATTTTGTGTGCTTATCTGGTAGGTCTGAGAATTGATCAACATCTATTTTTCATACCCCTTAAAGTAAAGGGTGTTCCACTCCGAAGAAAATTATTTTCCCCATACATTTTGTATGGAACGAATTCTCCTATTTTGAAAGAACTGCAGCAATATTGTAAGGGGTATAATATTGAACTGTGAACCGGGGGAGGGGGGAGGAGGGAGGAGGGGGGGAGGGGGGAGGGGTGAGGGGGAGGGGGGAAAGGAACTCAGGAAGGGGGGTTAGCGGGACGGGGGAAGGGGAGAAGTGGAGTGGGGAGAGGGAGAGGGAACGCGATAGGGGAAAGGATACGCAGGGAGAAACAATTTAGATCAAGGTATGGTATACGCAGGGAGAAACAATTTAGATAAATTCAGCTAATAAGTTGACAACAGTTTTTGATTCTGAGGCGGTACGAAGTTCGCCGGATCAGCTAGTTATTGTATGTAAATTTAATATTCGAACATGTATAACTGCAATTTTTTTTTGTATTTTAAAATATACGTACATGATATATGCATTTATCATAGAAGCTAATCATTCGATGTTAAAGCATAATTAATAAAAATAACCATAACAAAGAAAGTGCGCTTAATAAAATAATGATTCCCACTTCATGGCTATAAAAATCTAGTAAATCAAAAACAACAAAAAAATCGAGTGCAGTTTACACGCGGCAGAAGCGAAACTTTTCCAAAACAATCTCAACCATTACTTGAAAAGTGAGGTCATAATCAAAGCGACCAATGAGCGCAGACCAGCGTAATTTCCGTTTCATATCTCAACCAATAGGAGCCTTTAAAAGTGACATCATAATCAAAGCGGTCAATGAGCGCAGTTCATGCATTGCAGCTGCAGTAATCGTCATTTTCGTTTCATCCGAAATCCAAATCATAGCGGGGCTATTGAAGTTTCACTTAAAAAAAAATTGAAATTAGTGACACTTTTCCTGTCAGATTCGGAAGTCAAACATAACCTCACATTTGAATCTACGTTAATTTGTTCTAAACTCGGCGCTACTCGGCGTTGCCATAGTAATGAAGATTTTTTGTTCCATTTTATGTTGGAAGTACAGTGGAAGTATTGTGGGAGTTGTAGTGTAGGTCTAGGTACTGCGGGGTCGCAGCCGCCCCTGCAACGGAAGCGCCCGGGTGTACGCCCCTCGGAGCGTGATTTACCGCCAGATATTAATATCCAGTTTGTACATTGTTACGACAGAGCCGCGCAGGGTCGGGATTACAAGGCCGTTCGTTGGAATCACGTGATTGATGGGACATTCTGATATGCAGCCACTGAAGTTCGGATTTGTTCCTGTGTCCAATCAATGGAGCCATTCAAATCTAAATGGCCACGAACACAGCCTTGAAAATGCAAAGGCGTTTCATTTTTTTAGTACGTATGATAATGATTAAGGAAAGCAGACATACGTAGACCATTTGCCTCATTTTCAACGGCTCTTTCTTACTCACCATTATTATTTATTATTTTTTTAAGTGAAACTTCACCATCAACTGCGCTCATTGGCCGCTTTGATTATGATGTCACTTTTAAAGGCTCCTATTGGTTGAGATACGAAACGGAAATTGAGATAGGTCTGCGCTCATTGGTCGCTTTGATTATGTATGACCTCAATTTTCAAGTATTGTTTGAGATTGTTTTGGTAAAGACTTGCGTGTAAAACTGCACTCGATTTTTTGTTTTGTTCTATGAATAACTCACAAGAGTCACAGCTGCTCCCGTCTGGAGCCAGTGAGACTATGGCATCCCAAATAGGGTTACGTTGTGAGGCTGAAGGTAGTGGGGAGCGGAAGGAGATATGGAAGAGGAAGTTAGGGAAGTACCTGGCTGTTCAGATCTGGTCACTAAACATGGCTAGAGCCATTTCAAACAACGTTTCAATTCTGAATGCTGGTCTTACACCAGGGCGATACTGAGAGTATCTACCACTCTAAAACGTGCCTCAAATATACTATATATTAATTTAAATTAATTCATTGTGAAATAACAAAAAAAAATCAAATAAAAAAATTGCCCACGCCGGAGTTCGATTCGGTCCTGCGACCTTCGGATTGCGAGTCAAGAGCCTTACCGCTCAGACCTTTACATACATTTACAGTATAAGAAAGAACTGTTGCATTATTGTGGCAAAGAACCCAAGTTTTAAGTTTTTTTTACCGAAGCCGAGCCGTAGCCGTAGCAATTATAAAAACGCCCAATGTTTATGTAATGTCTTTAAATCCCTTTTTCATGATTTTATTCAGTGGACGAGATCAATTAAGCATTTTGGAAAAAAAAATATTTACAGCAAAAGACACCCTCAGCTCCGGGCAGTTGGGACTCTTGTGCTGCATCTACATAAATAAGAATACTGAAAATCGAGCGGGGTTGGTCGTTAATAATGAAGGTATATGGTTTGTTGTGTACCTACTCGAATTTATCTTAATTTTCGAGTTTATCATATCGCTTAAGGCTCTGCAACCGGCCTCAAAAAGAAGAAGATGAAGTGATACGAAATTACGAATGTTAGAGGAGAGTGCTAACATTCACAGCGACAATATCGATGCGAAAATTGCGAAAATGTTTAATAAACACGACTCGTTTAAAATAGAGCAAAAATCTCGCGGGCATTATCTTAAACAGCATTTAAAGAAACACTGATTTTTTTCATACATATAACTTGTAAAATAACTGAAAAAACGTGTTTATAATAATTTTTAGAGCATACTTTGCGATTTTTTTCTATCGAGGGAATTTTATGTAATTTGCGTTTCGGCACCGGCAAAGTCTAGATATTATCTTCAAGAATAACATATATTTTTTTAAGAGCTTTAAAACTTACCGTATTTAAGGGAAATATGTAATAAATCGGTAGAAATCCAGGTTGCGGACCCTTAAATCCATGTCACGGTGGCGATAGAAACGCTATAGGTTTTGTAAATAAGCGGCCGGTCCTGCAAATTGCCAAGAATTAACTGCCAAGAATTAATCCCTCACTCACAAACAACTTTCCCGTTCAAAAGGCACCGGCCATTAGTGCACCCTTAATCCCATCCCCTATTAAGTACAGTACCCTTCTGCATGGTGCCCCGGTGTGAATGGAAGGGAATTCGTAATAATAATAATTATCACCAAGCTACCGGGGACCGGGTGAGGCGGACGGACTACGGAAGCAGCGGCTCCTGTGAAACGGCGGGAATGATTCTAACGTGGAATGGAAATGTAGGTTATGAGATGAATGCCGCGTGCCGGATGGAACTAGAAGCTAAAGGTATAAAGGCTTGGAACTAGGTACACTCGGGTTAATTAAAACTGACTGCGGGCTTCGGAAGTAAAAGAGTTAAAAAGACAAACACACAAGAAACAACATGTGAAGGTGCACTGATTGGATTAGGCGAAAATGATGTGGGTAAGAAGATTTTTTTTTTGAGTTGGGTGATAACATATTTTTAAAAGGATTAAAGAACGTAATAACGGAATACGTCTAATATATGTTTACACGTATTACGTGTCTACGTACCTACCTGTGGTCCTAGCGAAAAACTGAAATGGATTTAGCCGTGTTTGGTGACCGGTTCTAAATAGCAACTCTCAAACATTTCTCCACTATCCCCATTTCCACTCCTTTTAGCTTTTCAACATATCCCAATTCGGAATACCATAGTTTCACTGACTACCGATATTTTATTTTTTTATTTTTTATATGAATACCGCACAAGAGTCCCAACTGCTCCCCTCTGAAGCCAGTGAGACTATGGCATCCCCAATCGGGGTATGTTGTGAGGCTGAACGCAGTGGGGAGGGGAAGGAAATAGGGAAGAGGAAGGTGGGGAAGTACCTGGCTATTCAGATCTGGTTACCAAACACGGCTAATGCCATTTCAAGCAACGTTTCAATTCTGAATGGTTGTCTTACACCAGGGCGATACTGAGAGTATCTTCCACTTTGGAACGTGCCGCAAATAATATATATTATTTTAAATGAATAAATTGTGAAATAACACTAATTAATCAAATAAAATTTATTTGCCACGTCGGGATTTGATCCCGCGACCTTCGGTGTGCGAGTCAAGAGCTTTACCGCTGGACTACGCCGGAATGTATTTGGAGCAATTGGGTCTTTTTTTGCGGTTTTCACAATTTTACAAACATTGAAAACGCCTAATAAGAGACTGGTTTTTAAGCTCACGTTAAAAACATATCAAATGGACTGATTATAATCAGTCCATTTGATGTATTTTTAACGTTATAATCAATAATTATTGATTCTCTTCTTTAATTTATCACACTTCCTATTTGGGATGGGGTCGTATTGATTCGATAATCTGCCTTTAGGTTCGGTGGACCCTGTTCTTTGCAGACCTAATCTTTCTTCGCAAAGCCTCTGCATGTGTTTTCCCGAACGTCTTTTCGTAATCGAGTTTTTTCCAATTTTGGTACGGTTGTCTTTCTGCCAACATTCGAAGCACTTTTATCTAAGCCAATTACTTGAATTTCGTTGCGCGGTACAAGATGTCAATTACACAAAGTGAGATTACGTTGAATATCTGAAGAAAATGCGAATCATTCGTTTTGTCGAACACGAATACCAAATGCAATAATTTCATACGTCCTTTGACCAAGAAACCGTATTTTGATGGTTTTTGAGGAATTTTGTATCTTACAGTACCTCTGCTGTCTATGAAGGATGTTTGATAGTGGCAGGCGAACGAGAAGAGAAAGATTTGGAAGAACCCAGATATTCGGTTTTGGTCGACGAATATGCTAAAATAATTTCAAGAATGTTTTGATTTCTGAATGCCAGCAAACACAATTCATTTTAAATATTGTCTTACAGCCCAATCATGGATATGTTCCCCTACCCACCCACTCTTCATTAATACTACTCCACCCCTACCACGATAATACATTGTTCCCATCCACTAATTTGTAACTGTCAGTATACGTTTGCCCTGAAGATGGAACGGTCGTTCTGAAACCGGTCGGCTTTACTCAAATATATAAGTGGTTCAAATAAAGTAAAATTGTTTCATTTATTTACAATTCATTTTGTTTCCATGCTTGAAAATAATTATTTATACAGTTTTCCAACTCCCAGGTCTTATAGTCCGATGCTAAGGAGCTTACCGGTTTGCCACGAAGGTCGTCAAAATTAAAACTCGAATTAAATTGCCGTCGAAAAAATAATACAATTACCGAAACCTTTAAATAAGAACCCTCTAAAGTCTATTTACATTTAGGTTGAACAGTCTGAAAAATATTATTATCTCCAAAAAGAGAACCAGAAAACTCGATAAAAACCCTAAGAAAACACAAGAGTTCAATTAAAATCGACCTTTGAGAAAGAAAGACCTTTCGAGAAAGGATTATTCCTAATGCCTTAGACCCAGGATTATGATAATCACTCTTCTATTTTATTCAAAGTGAAAATCCTCGAAGTGGGTTCAATTTATAATTTCCCCCGCAGTTGTTTCCCAAGTTGGAACTTAAATATTTCAAGTCATTATAAAAAGTGTTAAATTTATAAGTTAAGTGTCAACAAAGTGGGTTCTGTAAAAATTGTTATTTAATTTGTGGTGTAAAGTAGTGTAAAGATAATAAATTGAAAATAATGATAATAGTTTATTGCAGTTGTTTACGTAAACACATTACATCTTTATTAAACATTCAGTTGTCTCTGTAAATAGAAAAATAATTACTTGCGTTTGTTTATTTGGTTTCGGAGTCTAAATTTATGGAGCTGTCTTGGTTATAATAAACAAGAGAGAACAGAAGTCTTGATGAAATCACATAATAACTTGTCATTAAATTACTACGAATAATGCATGTTTTGATCTAGGGCCACATTATATAATATAATTGAAAAGCTAGTAATTACCGTATTGTGATTTGTGAAACGTTTCTATTATATTTTGATAATATGTTTTTTTGAGGCATGAAGTATATAGACGATGAATATATCAAGTATATGGTGTATTTTGAATCTTCATGAAACCAAAAATTTATGAATTTTTCGACCTTTAACAACGATTAAAAATAATTACAAACCATAATGTGCAAGAAACATTTAAAAAAATTCTTCCAACACTTCCGTAAGAATATCGTTCAAGTCGGAAAGAATTTAAAGAAAGCTCGGGAATATTTAAATATCTAGGTAAATTATTTTGCGAGGAGTTTTAGTTTTTTATTTCCCTTTGCCGGGAAACAATGCAATGTGAAACAAATGCAAATAAACTTTTCCGTGAACGGAAATGAACTCCGGATTTGTATCTTTCACTCAAATAAAAGCTGTTTCATTATTTAAAAGCAAGAATAAATTCCAAGTCTCGTTTTCAATGTTGATGTGCCAATCTTCGTATTTTATTTTTGGATTTTAAATTTGATACTAACGCCATTATTTTATTTACATTTGCGGTTGTACATTGCGACTTAAGCGAAGCATTATTAAGAGGGCATTACCAGAGAAAACCGGAAATACGTCATTCTCAAAAAAGGTTTTAGACGTATTGACTTTTTTCCACAAAAAATTATAAATGGATTTCGAAAGATTGTTCTTTTATCTAGCATTCGTATGTAATAAATTTTGAGAATTTTTTAAATTTTTTTATTATAATAAGGTTATTCCATAGGTCGGGTCGTTGGCAGATTTGTTAAATTTTCAAAAAAGTTTTTGTATTATACCACACCCATTTCAAATAATATAATCATGCAGTAAAATAAATCAATACATTATCTAGCAAACGTATGTTTTAGAATTTTAATTTTAGTTTCAATAAAATCATTAAAAAATATTTACGTACATGTGTTTCTTGACGAAAATTGGTCCATTTGTGTATTTATTTGCGCACTTACAAACTCATATATTTCAGATTTTTTTAACATTCTTATTAAATTTAGATATTATTGAAAAATGATAAATACTTATAATCAAAAAAAAAAAACAAAAAGTACACTATTTTAATAGTTTTATCATCACACCTTTCAGCATTTTTGGATGAAGGTATAAATTAAAGCTAATTTGGATTGAAATAAATTCGATATTGAGTTATAATTTAAAAAAGCTGGTACGGAGAATAATTAATCTTTCTCATTGTAACCGCTCAGCACGATCGGAAGAACAACTTTCGACGAAATGTGGATTTTCGTCCGCTGGCTGGTTAAACGCTCTTAATATTTTGAAAGGGTTTTTAAACTTTCGGTACATCAACCAATTACATTCCGTTTAGTTTTATAAATATATTTCTTTTCAGAAAAAAAAAACTTGATTTATTTTCAAAACACTAAACACGTCGGCAAGAAAAGTGCTAAAAGATTTACGTATCTTGTAAGGAAGCTTTTAAAGTAGGTAGGTTCTTTGTTATTCCACCTTCTGCAGAGATATATTTTTCAATTTAAGGGTAACCTCAATTGTTTATATACAACAAACATGCCATGATATAACAGGTTACGCAGGACTATAAATTTTCATACTAGAACCACTAGAAAGTACGTCCTCTTTCACACTACGGTCATAATAAAAAACTTTTTTTTTCTTTGAATAGTCTCCTAGTTCATGGTAAAGAGTTTTGTGAAGTAATTGACTACTTTAATATATCTTTAGGTCAAATTAAAACCATTTTTTGTGTTTTAAATAATATAATTATTGCTTATAATAATTGTTACCCTTTGTGCTATGCATAAAAAAATCTTGTCTTAAAAACGTTAGTTTTACAATTAAAAAATAATAATTAATATAATATCCTCTGCGTGCAAATTCATTCATCTCCGAGCCAAAACTTTCAAATTTTTTTTTTATTTCTTTACGCAATTTTTCGGGGCTTTTAAATAAATTTTGAAGTACAAGTAAAAATAATATTTTAAAAATAATTGAAAATCTTATGTTTTCTTTCGTAAGTTCTTGCATACCTGCATGCTATTTGTATCGTAATGTGTGTAAATGGTCAATGACCGTAAATAAATAAATAAATTATCAACCAAACCTCGATTCTGACACACGTGGCAATATCTTCCAGTACCTGTGCTATGTGCATTGTGCAATAAATATGCGTACCTATAATATAAACTGTTCAGTGCTATCTTATGACAGATAGCGGTAAAGGTTCGTAGGAATGACATTTTGAGGCATGTAGGCAGGAAGGTATTTGAAAAGTCCAAAAACATTTTCGAGAAAGAAGAAAGAATACAGTTGAAGCCAATGGTAGTCAGATGTTTACAGCAAAGTATTTCTCGGAAGTATTAATCGATTCAATTTTGTTTGCAAAATACGTTAAAGAAATGGATGCAGACGATGTCCATAATCAACAAATGAGCGAGTGATCCCTGACACCAATATGGGTTCAAGTTATTGTGAACTCTGTAATACTGATAACACTTATTATTGAGAGAATCTGACATGTGAAACTGCTGCGTGACAGAGACGAATTGAGATTACGAAAATCTTTTATCGTTCGAGAAAGGGATTGGGAACAAACATCGTTTATTTTGTGAGATTCCAAACATTATATGTAAGTGTTAAGACTAATTTTCAAAATCTATAAAAAATATATGGAACTAAATGCATTGTAAAACTATCCAATTTTTGCTTTGTAAAATAATGCTCGTAGATGTTTTGGTTTTGTTGGCAGCCGCCACTGTGCTGAATTTAAAATTAAAGATATGTTAAATGCCAGCTTCGTGGGTTTAGTGATATCTCTACGTACTCAGTCTGTGCCTGTTAATTGACATTGATTTGTTATTTGGGCTATAACTTAGTGAGTGAGTGATACACAATAAAGAGGAATGGTGATTAGACTGATTAGTCTATGACTCATCCAATCGGTGGAAAGACATTATTTACGTCGAGCTTAACAAAATCATAGCGACTGTGTTTTGCAGAGTTGGTGAAAAACACTTTCGCCTTTTAAAAGTAATAAGTGACATAAACAAATCTGTGGTTCATTTTGTTCGTGAATTTATTCATTTCAATACGACAGAGCGTCATTCAATCCTTAGTCTGCCGAAATGTTCAGTATTAAAGTGGATTTATTTTTCGTTCTATTGACAATTTTTTTCAGCATTGGATCAACGGAACATAAAGGTAGGTCTTTGGTACTTGAAATCCTATGGCTTATGTTTATTTTGTAAAAAATATTTCGTTCTTTGAATTAGCGCATTTAATTAAAATCTAATGAAAACTAAATCGGTAAGAGTAGGGAAGATATTGCACAAGAACAACATGTGTAAGAAATGCCTGTAATGATGATGTGCTATATAATATGGAGGAGGCTGTGTCGAGGGTTTTTAAGGAAAGGAAGGAAGGGTTATCCAATAAATGGTTCCCGGAGCTGCGGTACCCATAATAGCTTCCCAAATTGTAGTTAGATGTTAGATACTAGATATCCATTTTTTTAATATTTCAGGAGGAGCCAAAGCAGCACCGGTGATATACGATGGTTCATCAATTTCATTTCTCAATAAAGGAGAAGAAAACATCAAAATACATCCTGATGACTGGGAATCAACAGACTTCGTTCAAAAGGGTAAAATCTAAATCTTATTCGATTGAAACCGAGGTGTTTTGAATTTGCTAAAAATTATTGATATATTAAGAATCCTTAAAGTGACCGGATAACTCAGAATCATGCAACTTCAATACCTTCTTTGAAAAGTCATTAAAAGTGATGAAAAAATATATAAAAAAGGTTGAATGGATTACGTTAGGTTAGGTTAAGGGCTATTTATCATTTTTTTCATAACTTTTAATGACTTTTCAAAGGGGTGTTGAAATTGCATGATTCTGAGTTGTCATGGAACCAGCGAAACGGACCTGCATTATTTAATCCAGAGGCTCTATAAATAGAGGTTGGGTGCAATCGACGGAGACCGCTGAAATAACACAGGATAAATACACCGGTATTTTATATATTATTTCCAAAAAGCAATCATTGATATAAGACAAAAGTCATCGGCAGTTATCAACTTATGGGTGGTGAGTTAGTGAGGCTTGTAAACCATTACAGAGCTCTATATCAGACTACCCATTGCTCATGTTATTATTATGGCTAAAACCAGAGGCGGTCCTTGCCTCGGTGAATTTGAACAATGCTCTGCCTCAAATTCAAGGTAACATTAGTCCATTATATAAGAACAGAAATAGAAAAAAATGGGTTCCATAACAGTTGAACCGCCGACAACTGGTCCCCCGGCGTACTTATATACAAAATATAACTAAGTGAACCTGTAGGGATGTGCAGAGATTATGTACTGCCGAATAACAAAAAAAATAAAATATATTTTCATTCAAATGCATCAAGGAAAAACCTGCTTCTCTATTTACTGTATGTACCAGCGCACAAGTATAAAAAAATCGACACCGTGTATAAATTCCTTTGATATTTATACCAACTTATTTAAGGGTATTTTGAAATCGAACTGAATATCTTTTACGTTTGAAATTGGTAAATAAAGCACAAAAAATTATAATTTTATAGCAAATACCATTTCGGTGGAACAATTGTCGGGGGATGTTACCGAAAAAATGTACATATAGCAGCTCACAGAAAAAATATATAACTAGAGAATAAGTGCGCCAATTATAGATATACACCCAACTCTAGAAGAATTCCCGTCATATCATTTGAACTTTATTATAATATTCTTAGAAACTCCGTACTAGACTCCCACATATGCTAGTGTCGTGCATATTTAGAAATGCCAAAGATGTGTTACATGACGTGTTCTCACCGTGGGCACTCTCTCACGTGGCTAAAACCGTGAAATGAGGGAGACAGGTTGCTCTCATAAGGGCAATTCATTTGTTAGAGCAATACAGACATATTATGGATCATGCATGCAATCACGGCGCTTGCGCAAAAGCATCCTTAATAGTTGACAATACGTTACACACGCGTAATACCAAACGTTTGGAATGAATTAGTTAGGATTAACGGAATTGGAACTAATTAACAATGTTAGATGATTTAGCGCTAGGAGATCATCAAGGTTAAAACTTGACAGTATGTATTCAGTTTTCACATTGCGCCTGGTTTTCACGAGTTTCGTTTTGTAAAAACTTTTTAAAATGGGTGGTAGGTAATCAAAATCTTAGATTCGATTATTTTTGAAAAATCATTGTTCAATATCTCGAATACAGCTTTGTTAGCATAAGGCAAAAACTGTGAATAGGGTATTTAAAAAATAACTTTAAAATTAATCAAAAATCATATCGAACTTTAAAATAACGTTAACAATGGCCTTTTTGATGCGATCGTTTGTTTTCCGAGTACAATTTTCGAGTTGATGTATCGTGGAGTGAAAAAAATTGAGTTAATAGAGTTAGGATAAGAAAAATGAGAGTTACAGGTACGCAGCTCCCGTTATCACTTAAATTACACGTATTACATACATTTTATCATTTTCAAGCGAAATGCAATGCTGTAAAATTCAGTCACGGATAAAGATTATCTATCGGCTATCTGGTTAAAACCTACAGAAACTGAATACATCATAGAAAAAGTATTCCATTTCTTCTGGTTATATTATTTCTTACTTGGAGAACCTGTTTTAATCTCTGCTAACTTATCCATAAAATGTTTTGCAATTATGTAATGCCACTTTACTAGTTAACGAAAACATTATCTTTTCAGACGTGAAACGAGAAGTTACAGAAGATTATGATGAACAATACGGAGAAGAATATGTTGAACCATATCACCCCTTAAATACAGAGATATCATCGTGGACAATGCTTTACCAATGGATAATGGTTGGAATTTTCTTTGGGATGATAATGGGCTGCTGCTTCGGTAAAATAACTTTTTGGACATGGCTCCAAGATACAAGGTCGAAGAGAATGAAACGATTGAAGAGAATGTCCAGAGCATCAAAGCTACATGTGTCCAAACCAGCTCCACGATCAACACTGCTCGCGGTAGAACCAGCGATTTATATTGTGCCACTTCCATCGACAGCACTGGAATCGAAACCATCACTACTACCACCGAAAACAGCACTGGAATCGAAACCTTCACTAGTACTATCGAAAGCAGCACTGGAATCCGAAACTTCACCACCACCACCAACTTCCAGTGAAGAAATTGAACTTGAAACAATAGCAGGAACCAGTTCACAAGCTTAAAAAATACTTTCGAGCGAAATACCTTTCTGGTATCCACCAGTCTAGAGTTTTTGGACTTTTACTATACATAGACTTGCATAATGTTTTCACTTTGTTAGGGTAGTGCGATCTTTAGAAAGTTGAGGAGAATATTTTGCGTTATTATTGAAAATTGGTGCTCTGCGTATCAACAATGATTATCAGTTCCAAATATAAATTTATTTAACTTTTATATTTAAAATATATGTTTATAAAAACAATATATAAAATAACATATCAACAGGTGAAAATGAGGAAAGACAAAAGATTGGTATTAATATGTGTAAGTAATTAATTAGTAATTACCCCTGCACACTCTTGGAGTAAAAAATAATAATGATTGATTACCTACTATTTTTTTAAGAAAGTACCGACTGTTGATTACACTGTCTTTATTAATATTGTTAGTAACCTTCATTTAGAAGTGATTAAGAAGAAATATAACATATAATATTATCACTTACAAAAGATCGTTTCTTCTACAAACTGACGTCAGATACAGTCAATCCTTCGTGACACATTACGACAAGAGATTTGATAATATCAACGGAAAAGAATGAATAAAAATATATTTTCTTTCTTCCCTTTATTATTGTACGTCATTAAAAACTTCTTTGTGACAGTCGATATTTTACGTCGATCTGTCAATAGCCATCTTCAAACGATAACTCAGTCCTCGAGGGGAAAATGTTTATTGTCAGAAGTGGGAAATAATGTTCCAATTGTCAAATAAATAATATTGTAAAATAAACGGCCTGAAATATGTCAAATTATGTAAGAACATTTTAAGCCGAAATAAAACTGCACAACTAAATGTTTATAAGTGTTATTGTTTAAAAACATCACGCAACAGCCATGGAACTCAGTGCGCTGGGTCCGGTTTATTCAATAAATAATAAATAAATGGCTGCTTTGTATACTTGGGAAATTTAGTGTTAGGGAACTATCCATTCCAACCCCACATCTGTACAGAGGGGTGAGTGTAGCTCAAAGATACTGTTTGCCGTTTGGATTTTTGTCTGAGTTAAGGGAATTAATGCACGTAAAATATTTGTGCAACTCCTGCCGTTGGGATTATAGCCCCGCTCCCGGGAACCAGCAACAATTGACACAAAAGACAACTTAATCCGAGGCCCGCCACAGAAAGGAAAAATCTTTTTAATGGCAACGGCATTCAAATCTTAGATCTGAGCCGAGATCTTATAGCCAAGTGCCCCGGGACCAACTGTATAGCGGCTGATCCGACTGAATATGATAGAGGAGCTTCTTCTGTGCTCAAAGTAATTCTAAGACTTAACGAGAAAATACGCGCACAAAGTGAAGCCGACCTTTACAGAAGTATTCTCTTTGACTCACAGATAACTAATTAATCAATTGTACGAAAATTAACAGATCCTGTACAATCTCCGTATTAATATAATATTTACGGTAAAATAAATGAGATCCATTATAAGGAGGAAAAAGTATAACAAATTATAGTACCTACCTACCTAAACGAACATAATAAAAGCAGAAGAGTCACGGTTATTTGTTAGACGTTGAATTATCACACACACACACAAACATATTAATAATATTACGTATAAAAGTATCTAATCTGCTTACCAACTGCGAAATATTAAGAGGGCATTACCAGAGAAAGCCGGAAATACGTCATTTTCAAAAAAGTTTTTAGACGTATTGACTCTTTTCCACAAAAATTATAAATGGATTTCGAAAGATTGTTCTTTTATCTAGTGAAGTTATGTAATAAATTTTTAGAATTTTTTTTAATTTTTAGTATAATAAGGTTATTCCATAGGTCGTTGGCAGATTTGTTAAATTTTCAAAAAAGTTTTTGTATTATACCACACCCATTTCAAATAATGTAATCATGCAGTAAAATAAATCAATATATTATCTAGCAGAGTTATTTATTAGAATTTTAATTTTAGTTTCAATAAAATCTTTAAAAAATATGTACGTACATGTGTTTCTTGACGAAAATTGGTCCATTTGTGTATTTATTTGCGCACTTACAAACTAATATATTTCAGAGTTTTTTAACATTCTTATTAAATTTAGACATTATTGAAAAATGATATATACTTATAATCAAAAAATAACTACAAAAAGTACACTATTTTAATAGTTTTATCATCACGCCTTTCAGCATTTTTGGATGAAGGTATAAATTAAAGCTAATTTGGATTGAAATAAATTCGATATTGAGTTATAATTTAAAAAAGCTGGTACGGAGAATAATTAATCTTTCTCATTGTAACCGCCCTGCACGATCGGTAGAACAACTTTCGACGAAATGTGGATTTTCGTCCGCTGGCTGGTTAAACGCTCTTAACCATTCGGTGTTGTATATTATTAGGCTTACCAATTTACAAATTCAATTCAGCTTAGTATTTAAAAAAAAATCTTTTTCCTCCAGGCAAGCTTTTTTACAAAAACACAAAAAATATTACAATTGAAACACTTATTTTCTATTATTAAAAAATAAAAATGCTGGTTTTGGAATATTTTCGAAACATTATCTGTTTAACCATCAGGATAATTTGTTCGCTTTTTGGAACAACTCAGATAGGTCTCATGGAAATCATTGTGTCTAAATTTTAAAATTAACCAGAAAATAAGTAAAAGAACACTTTTACGAAACCAAAGTTTTGGATCGTAATTTGAAAAAAAAATTTGAAACTCTAGGAATTATTTATAAATAGAACGACAATAAACAAAAATTTTAACAAAACAAATAAACGACTTCAAAAAATGCACTAAAAAGTAAAAAAATAATTTCGTATTCTTCTACAACTTTATAATCAACTTACCTTTTCTACTCATCAATATGTACGTACGATTGTTATTTTTGGAGTCGGTGTCGGCGGGAGAGGAGCTGTCAAGTGAACACGCCGGGCCGTGGGTACCTTGGTTGACACCGACTCCAAAAATAACAATCGTACCTACATATTGATGAGTAGAAAAGGTAAGTTGATTATAAAGTTGTAGAAGAATACGAAATTATTTTTTTACTTTTTAGTGCATTTTTTGAAGACGTTTATTTGTTTTGTTAAAATTTTTGTTTATTTTTTGATTTTTAGTGAATCTGAAGTACACTAACTAATTCGATTAAGATTCGGCCGAGTATCGTAAATTTGTTCTTCAGAATTGGAGAGAATTCCGTTACTTTGTCATGGATCCCATAATCAGAACCTAACCAAACTCTCATCAAACTACCCTTGAAGTACATCCTTTCCAATAAAAAAGAATCATCGAAATCGGTTGGCGTGATATTGAGTTATTCGTCCATTTGTCGCACACATACTTGATGCAAATTTAAGACTTATATGATTTTCTCATGGATGCCATTGCAAAACTGGACCAAATTAAAATGGGACCACACGAGAAGCACCAGCTTTCAAATAAAAAAATAATCATCAATATCGGTTCACCCAGTCGAAAGTTCTGAGGTAACAAACATAAAAAATAATAAAAAAAAAAAATACAGTCGAATTGAGAACCTCCTCCTTTTCGAAGTCGTTTAAAAAATTGTGGTGACGGTAACGTTTATAATACTAATAAAATATGTATGTTTTTTTTTATTTCTTTCGTTATCAGTGATTTTAGTTAGAAAAAATGCAAGGAAGCCATCTCTAACCTTTTTCTTAGGTTTCCATGCTAACTTTTTATATATTTCGAATTTCAAATTTAGAAAGCGTATTTTATCACCTTTCAAAAACAGTTTTTAGTTTTAGGATACGTTCAGCAATATAATATTCCATTCATTTGGACCTTATTTTAAAGCGGAAATATTTTGACCCTCTGACAAAATATGGTCCGACATCACTCGATACGCACATTGATATTCAGTCACTTATAATTATCCTACGAATGATATTCAAGTATCAGTTAGTTATAATATGATTTTCATGTGCAAAATCATGTCCGTAATTTATTCGACAATAATATAAAATACGGAGTCATTCATTTATCCAGAATGTAATATCTACCAACCTGTAACGTGAATGAATATATATCTCTATATTCGATGAATTAGAGGCGCTAAGTCGTGTGTGCTGGGAAAGCTGTTCGTGAAAAGTTCTGGTCACATTTTCCACAACGTCGATTTAATCTACATGCGATATCAGAAAGCTGTCATCCTTCAATAGAGAACACTGTGGCGTATGGAAATATCCTTGCACTCGGCAATCTTTACAGGGCGCCATCCCCAGGAGATGTCATATATTATAACATTCTGAAGTGTTTTCGGGGGATGATTTTTAAAGTTTTGGCACGTCCAGAATAGAATGAAATTTGATTTTAGTGCGGAGAAAGCTTACTTTATCGAAATCACTGTGTTATAATCCATATAAGTTCATCGCTAAATTTATTTTATAAAAAAAACATGGAGGAATATATTTTATATTTTTATTTTGTTCTGCATCTTGCTACACAGCGATACTATGAGTTATAAATCTTATTTTTGGACAAGGGAAAGATTTATCTAAAAAGACAAGAGAAAATTTAACTGGGCGAATCGCTAATATATCCGTTGCGCGTTGTATCTTGTCCCCCCTTGTCTTAGACCATAATTAGTTGAGATTCAACATGTCTTTAACCTTTATTTTTATTTAATTGAACATATAAAACATAGAACTAATAGAATGGCGATTTGTCTGCTCTTTGTATTGGTAAATGGATATTCCAAAGCCTCGAAGCTCCAGAAAATTTCTATTCGAACTGAAAATAGTTACGTTTACCTACAAGTTTTATAGAAAAGGCTCTAGAATTTTCATATTTATTTGAAGAGACAAAACTACAATTTTTATTCGTTAAGTTATGTTTTATATTGCTCCTTTTTGATCTTAAATAACCGAAATCTACCTGCGAAACACGGGTAGAGTATTTTTATAACATTTTTGTATATATGATATAATATATTACTGACTGCCACATTCGTATGTTCGAGTGCACATCATCTATCAATGTCATCCGATGTATTTATATAATAAAGGCTTCATCGCTCAGACTTTATAAAAAAATACACAAATACGCCTAAGTGTTATAAAATACATTGTAAATGCTCTTTAGAAGCTAAAAGTCTATCAATTCATACCAGTCCAGTGAAATAAATTAAACGATTCAGGTATTTTTAAACTAAACAAAACGGTAGCTTTTAATAAGCGGTAATTTTAACAAGTAACATTAAATGACACGTGAATAAAACCTCAATGCATATTTTTCTGGTTTTGGAAAATATTCATGTTAATTTGTTAATTTTTGATGTATTTTTTACCCTCCACTCAAAGATTTTTCTCTATCATGGGGACTAAATAAATCGTAATAATAATATTAATAAAAATTAGTTATTTTTTAAAATATTTATATTGAGGGATCAGTAGGGTTTATAGGTTCAATTAGGGATTCCACAGAGCCGAACCCTCTGATATGAAAATATCTGGAGTCGGTGAATTATTTTCCCATTTGGTCTCTGGTAGGTTGACATGTTGTTCTTGTATTGTTTTGTATTTATAATACTTATATAATGCAATTGCATAGCGTGGATTCACTAGATGATCATTTGGGAAGTGTGTGAAAGGGTTTAGTTTTTCCTGTGGAGAAAATTTAACCCGGACATTTAAATCTGGATAATTAAATAATTTTGTAAAAATTCAACTCAAGGGCGCTATTAGTTTTAATATTATTTTAGAGCGGTCTATTGAAAAACAACGGTAACGGGATGAACGGGATTAAAAAATTAAAACAGACATTAAAAAATACTTAACATTAGTTGTGTGCAAACATATTATAAAATAAATAAATTTTTAAATCTTAATTATAATATAATATAATCTTACAATAACGTCAGAATTCTTTCGACCAAGCGTTTTTAGTTTACAGCTTTTTAATAATTTTTTAACAAGTTTAATTAATTCTAAGAATAATAATATAGAATTATACTTATATATTTACAATCGATATTTTTTGATCTACATGAACATATTTTTTATAAATCAAAATATTTTTGACTCAACGTCCCTATTGCCGCGGCCGAGAAACGAACTTCAAACAACTGCTTAGAAGGCAACTATGCTGACCGTTACAGCTACAACTGGAAGAACGAAAAGGGGAATAAGTTGATTACTTTTGTACTGAAAATGTAAAAAAATATGTATTATAGAGTTTTAGAATTGTACGTACGCACAACTGAAATTATATTGTTTAATAATACAAGGGTAGAAATTAATAACAACAAAAGTCATGGAATCAGTTATCATTGAAATATTAGAAGTCAGGAAAATCTCACCTATGTAACCTACAAAAGTTAATATATTGTTCTATATTACAGGAAATCTGACCTGCTTCTTTCACATACTCTTTTCCTATTCTTATCTTTTTATTATTTCCCCTACAACACATTATAACTGGAGATTTTTTCTATACTTACTGATAGTTAAACCTGTTGTCACGATGATAAAAAATCTTTAATTAAATGCAATGATCGAAATTAAGATTTTAATAAAACAAAAAAGCAAAAGGGTACAGATGTTGACATTATGGCGTTTCGTTTCAATCGTAAAGAAACTAATTTACAAGAATAAAATTAAGCTATCAGTTTCTCTAAAGGACAAATAGGAGGCGGAAAAAGAGGTAAAGGAGTAAGAAAACATCCCAAGCAATGCAGATAACAGATGCCGCGGGTGATGAATGCGGAAAAATAATTCCTTAATATACAGGGGAGGAGATTAGCATCATCTTAGCGTCTCACATCAAAACAGTTCCGTGGAATCCAATCTCCGTAAGGGGCTTAGGGCTTAATTCAATAGTCTACGTTTTTCAGGCCTGTCTGTACACATCGGCCAGAGATAAGCTTTGGCGTCCTCGGAGAAAATACATCCAGGGCTTTATTACTTAGGGAGTCCAACTTTCTATTAAGCTTCTTGTCAACTGCAGATTATAAACGAGAGTGACAAAACACTGCAGAGGCAGTTCTACCAATCGATATGGCCACATTATTTATTCTTAAATTTTTCGCAAAACTATTCTTAATACAAACACAAAATAAAAGGGAATATAATATTTTAATTGCATCTAAGGATACTGCTTCTTGTTACGAGGTTGGGTTAGGTTAGGTGTTACTTACATTGTTTCCGGAATGATTTCGCATGCTTTAGCTAACTTAAACTATTCTGATCTTACCTAACCTTACCAAATCTTGGTTTTTTTCCAGTGCATCCTGTAGTGCCGTAATTCATCAAAAAATGAGGGTCGGCTAGCGAAGAATCGCGACCATATTTGATGCGGTCATAGTGAGTAGCTAGGTACTTCTCAATGTTGGCCCTTTGTCATTAATATTGTTTACCTTTTTAACTTCAAAAGCTTTCGATCTTTGTTCTTCTTCATTGTTTATCTCATCATAAAGGACAAAGGACAATGAGGATCAAACAATAAATTTTGACAATTTTCGAAACAAATGTAGGTAACTAATTTTCACGCGAAACGATTAATGTTGCTTTGTCACGCAGAAATTAAATATGATATAATTATCTGAGAACCCATTCAATTTGTAAACAACGTTTTTGGAGAGATATTGTTTGTTTATTTGTACAGGTTGTTAATAAACTTTCACACAAACACAATAATTGGATCAATCCTTGACTTTGCTAAATTGAAAAATTTATTGCAATTATGTTCCGTTAAAATATATCCTCTTATTCCATTATACCGTTGAAATAATGGAATAAGAGGAATATACCAGCCCTCTATTACTAGCAATGCAACTATTTTTAGAAATTTATTATCAAATGCTAAGATACTCTCAGTTTAGCCCTGTTGAGAGACAACTGAGGATCGAAACATTGCTTGAAATGGTTTTTTAAGTCTAGAGAGCAGATCTGAATATTTCCCAACCTTGCTTTTACATTTCTCCTTCCCTACTTTCTTCAACCTCAAAACATTCCCCAAATTATAATAGGCAGTTGGAACTTTTGTTTGGTATTACATAAAAAGAGAAGCAGTACAGCGTAGATAAGGGGGGTGATTACTGATTACATCCCTGCACATAGTTCCCGGCATATCAGTACATTGTTCCCGGGATAAACGTCACCGGGCCCCTTGCAACCACAAAGCTTCCTCCAGCAGTGATATCCATGCTCCATGCGCAATAACTTCAAGTTATGATTTTTATGAATGAACTCGGAAGTCAGGGAACTAGTTTGATAATTGTTTAAGACGATAAGATATCTCACTATGAAGCGGGCACTAGGAAAATTCACATAGGGTCGAGTCTTTATCGAGGCAGAAAGAAATTTGTTCAAATGAAAAAAAAATGCTTTTAAATGTGGAAAATTTTTCGTTTGACTGTGATGTCTTTAAAATTTATAATAAAAAATATTCATTTTGTACAATAAGAACTATACGTAAATCATGTAGCATTTGTCACACAAGAATTTTAACTGTTTCCAACTGTCCGAAACCAGTGGGACTATGACCAATGACATCCACAATTATGGTATATTATAAAGTAAAGACGAAGAAGATGAATAAGAGAAAGGCTGGGAAGTATATGGCTATTCAGATCTGGTAATACAACACGGCTAAAATAATTTTAAAGTAAAGTTTGCATTCTGAATAGTGGTATTTCACAAACGTAATACTTAGAGTAAATACTAAAAGCGATACATTATTTAAGGTAAATCAATTATCTCCATCTTTAAAACATAGTAAATGTACGTTCAAATGATATAAAATAGTAATAAAAGCATGTTATTGAGAATAATCAAAGCTTGCTTTGTACATAAATATTAAGAAGTGGTGTAGCATTTGAAAACACTCGTTTTCAGGAAGATTTAATAATTTTGTCTAATTTTCCTGAAAAATTATCATTTGGTTTTAACATAGTGATTCGTTTTCTAGATATTGTAAAATCATTATAAAATTGCCATAGTAAGGAAATCCTTCCACCAAAATTTAAAAAAAGTTTCGTAAGTGTCATAACATAATATTATTACGATAGAATGAAAAGGCAGGATAAAGTTTGTAAACCAGAAAAGCGATGTAAACTTCACAATGCAGCGGTGAAACTTATCGCCTCGGGTTGAAATATTGTCGTTCCTGGATTTGCTACTTCGTTCTAGGCCACCCCATTTATCAAAAGAAAAATATCAAATGATTCGTATTTGGTTTATGAAACGAATTTCTGTAGAGATTTTTAATTCCTCTAAAAGTATTTTAATTTAACATAATAAATAATTGAAAAACATAACATTTAATGTGAGGATTTTGGCCCACTGCAATAATCATAAATACAAAGGATAACATCTCTTAATAGTTATCTAGTAAATAAAAAAAGCTTTGGAGTTATGAAATTTGTTCAGAAGTTTCTGCTAGATTTTCTATACCAATTCAACTATTGTAAATATTATTTAAGGTTCCGTTATTAGCGTTCAAAAAAGATGATTACTGGAGATGGTTTGAAAGGGAGATGTAGAATACGAAATATAGAATCATATAATATGAAAACGGGAAAAATCACGTTGACCGTCGAAAAGCGGTCTACCTCTCAAGGCTTCTTTCCAACAAGTGAATGAATGGCCTTCCCGATCGTCTAACATCTATTATTTTTAAAGTGTTCGAAAAACAAGTGAATCGCTTAGCTTCCACGTTTGAAAACAAAGTACACTGACGTTGTCCTAGACAATTATTTTTATAATGAGGTACTTGTCTAGAGTTAGGGAGTGCGCTAATGGTAGAAAAACTATTGTAATTAGTAAGCATAACCGACGATTGTGAAAATATTTAATAAAACACGACTGATTATTTAAAATAGAGCAAAAACTCGACATTTGAGTTAAGCAAAATTTAAAGAAACATTGCCAATTTTATCATACCTGTAGCATGATAGATGTGTTTTTTATAATTTTTGGAGCATACTTTTTCTATTGAGGGATTTTCCTGTTGAGGGAAATTCATATAACTACTTTTTCAACTCGGTATCTGAATACCGATTATCTTAAAACATAACATATAAATACATAACATATAAAGAGCTTACGAACCTGAAGGTCATGGGAAGTACGTTATATGTCGGAATGCGTTATCTTATCCTATATTTTCATTACTAACTAATACGCAAGACGAAACGCCATCACATTATGTTTAATTCTACTAGTGCTTGTACATCTAAATCTTAAACGACACCGCATAATACAGGTAAGGTTTCATTTCCGACACCAAGACAGGTAATGTATTTAGTTCCTTGAGAAAGTGAAACATCATTAATAGCATAAATAATAAAATGTTTGCTTTTAGACTACATTTACAAGAGTATTAATAATCTGTCGGATTCCATTAGAACAATTCGAAGGTTTTCCTATTCCCAGGAGCGCAGAAGCGACGAGGAGGCGTAATCTCGCCAACTTTAAATGCGTTCCCCCAAACATAAGTAATATTTGCTTTAGGGATTAGACTTATTCTTGTTTGTCCAATGTCCTAGAAACGTCTGCAAGAGGAAGCGCTGATCCATTGGAGTAGAGGACTTATCGACAAACTTCTACTATTCCCTGATCGTTTCACTAGATATAGCAGGTGGAAATTGGGTAAAATATGAAAGCTGTTCGAATATTCAAATAAGTTCTTACTGCTAATGAATTTTAAGTAATTGGATTTCTAGATAGTTAATCTAAAGGTACACTTATTACGAATTACCCGGAATAATTTGATTATTTAAAACTAACTGGTTCCCGGCTTGCGTTGCAATTCCATATTCAAAGAAATAAATTGTTTCTTCCTGCATGTCCTTTCCCGTGCATCCCGTTTCCCTCCCGTGCCCCCTTCCCCGCCCGAGTTCCCCTTCCACCTTCCCCGCCTTCCCTATCCCCTCTCCCACTCCCCCGTCCGGACAACCCCCCTCCCGCGTTCTATATATTCAGTCCCAGTACATTCAGTTTTCAAACAGCTCGCGTGCCACATATTACGATTTTTTTAATTCAAATTTTCATTTTTCATATATTATAAACATTTTTTTTTGTATATCATAAGAACAATCAATTAAATTTGGTACCTAACGAAGGTACCAATTAAAAATATCTATATTTCTTGATTCGATTCATTCGTACATCAAATAAATTCATTAATTTAAAGAGTTTCGAAAATTAAATTTTGATTTAACAATCATTGTTATGCAAAATGTTATTCGCAAATTTTTACATTTTTGATAGTTTCACAAGAGTTTTTGTAATGATTAAAAAACTTTTCAGACGTATTGTCATGTGGTTGTAATAATCCAGAAACCTTCGCAGGGCTTAAAGTTTCAAACATTTCCTATGCTTAAGAAAGCAATAGACACTCACTCATATATACTCATATATCCCCAAGAAAACATATTTTGATTTTTTTATTACATGTATTGCATTATGCTAAGTAAATTTTTTAAAAAATAAATAAAAAAACATACTTAAAAGGCGTTATTAATGCGCCTAGCAGGCGAAATAAATGTTCTTACCTGGCACAGTTTTTTGTCAGTATCTGTCTTAAAATGTTGAGTTTTAGTGCCATTTTGGAAAAAGTTAACTCTTTTTTGAATTGTGTCAAATTTTTTGAACGCTTTGTGATTCATAACCGTCTCGGTGGAATAAATGAAATTCAATTGGTGCTACCAGGATCTAGTTCAGCTGACAATTCAGATAAATTATATCAAATGAAAATTTGTGGAAAAACAGTTCAAACAATAGGCCACTTGCACCACATTAAAAAAAATTTCCGGTTTAGGCAAATATTCTAAGACATTCTGAATTTTTTGAAAATTTCAATCCGAAAAATCAGAACGTTTTCCACACGAATGGCACAGGAGAATAACGAGTCATACCAAAAATATTAAATCTCATAAATATTTTTTTCCTTGATCCATCTTATTGATCATAAATCATTGTAATGTTTAACGTCTATATTACTAAATCAAATGTAATACACTTGTACTTGTAAATTATAATAATAATAAAAATATAATAAAATTTGATTTTGTTAAAATCCGCACCATTATCATTATACCTCTAAAACACGTACGGACAACGTAAAATGTATGGGGTTCTCTTCATAACATCTGTCAAAAAGTCAAACCAAGTGATACGTTCGCAGAGAGCAAACAATAAATCTAGTGAACGTTAAATGTCAAATTCAAAAATTCGCTTGAAATTGAAGTGATTCCATATAAAAAAAAAAACCAGTGTGGAATTTTATAAAATTAATAGGAAGATTTTCGGAGACGGGACATTTTCATGTAGTGACATCACGAGCCCAAATAATGGATTTATTTTTTTTAAATAAAAAAAATTGAACATTTCTAAAAATTTTTACTAACATTTTCGTAATCTTAGTAAAAAATCTATCCACACGATTTTTTCCAAGTCGTTATGAAATTCATGCAAGTGGCCTATAATGATTTATCCTTAAATATCCAAAACAGTAAACTACAAAATCAAATATGTGTGATGCGACTTTGATATGATTTTATATACAGGTACCAAACGACTCTTTAAAAAATACGTTAATATTATTTGGAAATCATTAAATCAAGCAATACTTAAATTAACGTTTCATAATAATATATGATTTGTTTTACAAATGGAGTGTAAAATATCCATATGTGAGACATCAGCAATGGAAGTTTTGTTTTAAAACAAACACACGTTAGTATTAGTGATGTAAAAGAGTTTTCCATTTTTTTTAATTACCAGATTATTTAATTCATTAAAAAAGGAAAGATAACACACTATTGATTATGATAGGTAGATGGTGGATTGTACCAACTCATACCCTTACAAATATAATAAATAATGTTTCCGCAGGCTTTCTCAATATGGAATGAAATCTTGCAAAACTAGCATCCGTTCGTATTAAAAATGAAGACATGATGGATGAACGCCTATGTAAACGTATATTGTATGTATGTTGTACGTATGATGTATGTATGTATGTATGCCCCGGGGAGAGTATTTTGTTGATGGAAGGGTCAGCTCTTACTTTCTTCTGACTCGGTTAAACGAACCAGCTTATTTACAAAACCAATTTCCTAAACCAACCAAAGTTTTTTCCAACTCTACCCTCGTACTTTATACTTCTTACATAAGGGGGATAATTGCTTCCGCTTTATAAAAAGAAGATGAATTTGATTGAATATCTCCCTATTTGAAAAGTAATATGTTCAAAAAGTAATGTTTTTATCCACCCAATTCGAAAATAAACGATAATCTAGTTTTGCGCTTTTAAAATGGGTCAGCGCTTTTCTGACTAAAGTCATATTAAATCGTTTTTCAAGTGAATGAGATATTAAAATATCTCATTCACTTGAAAAACAAAACAGAGTATTGTGTACTTGGGCTGCAATGTAAATTATAGATGGGATCCTTCAGTTGAAATCAAATGCCGCAAAATGAGCTCGTGCAACCTTTACCCGCATGAAAAAATGTTCTGCAGTCATGATCTCAACCTTGGATTACGAATGCGAATGGTCAGATGCTACGTGTTTTCGATATTATTTTACGGAATGGAAGCATGGACGCTTACTGAAGAACTAATTAGGCGTCTTGAGGCATTCGAAATGTGGATCTACAGAAGAATACTTAAAATAAGCTGGATGGACAGGGTTACAAACGAAGATGTTATGGTTCGGATGAATAAAGAAAAGGAAGTAATTAAAACTATAAAAATCCGAAAACTTCAATATCTTGGACATGTGACGAGACATCCAGAGAAGTATGAGATCCTGCATCTCATAATGCAGGGAAAAATTGCCGGAAGACGGGGCCCTGGAAGAAGGAGAACCTCATGGCTAAAAAACCAGAGACAGGGGTTTGGCCAGTCTACAGTTCCGGGTCGCAGTAAACAAAGTCCGCATAGCCAACATGATAGCCAACGTCCGTTGAACGGACAGGGCATAAGAAGAAGAAGAAGAAGAAGTCGACAAGATACTATTTATGTATACCTTGACACAAATTGTTAAGTAATTTTAACTCATTTCTAGATCGCATACTGCCTAAAGGAATACAATCTCCATCATATCTGAAAACGTTAAACCACGTAAGTCAACATTTTTCAGTAGATGCGATGAATAAAAGTTTAACTTAAAATTTTCCATATAGATGCTCCGCCTGGAAGGAGATAAATATTTTGGCTGCGAAATGCACGAGACCGGTATTAGAAGTGTGGAGGAACTATTCCGGGCAGCCCAAGGTAGAGATACATTTAACAGAGTGATCGCCAACGTCGAAGGACCTGATAGGGCACACGAATAAGAAGATTCATTAATTTAAAGTATTTTGCACATTTAGAATTCTTTGGATAAAAAATTAATTCCCTTGGGCAGTAGGTACGCGAAACAATGACAATAAATTAAAATACTTCAAATTTTGAGTCGGCAGTTTGTTGTATGAGATAAGCGTTAGGAGATTTTTGAAATTTTTGCAACTAACTGGTAGGTATCTACCAATAAACACGAACATTCAATTTTATTAAACGATGGTGAAAAGGTCATCCGATAGGATGTAGATAGATCTCGTTTATAACCGTATGCGATTTACATGAATCTTTTTGACAAATGCGATACGGGAGTCTTTACATGACCATTATCCGACGCAGGGCGATGCTGCGTTGCACAGGTGTTCGCATTCAATACAGAGTGTAGCATAATTCCAACTGTCCGGCGTAATCCTCCGAGAGAGATGAGAGGCTGCGGGGAGTACGGAGGAGAGAGAGTAGAGGATGGGGGAACACGGAGGATAGAGTGGAGGGATAAGCGGCGACGTGTAAGCAGGGGCGTCCCTTTACGACCTACTTCTCAAGATCGAAGAGTTACCGAGTTAAGTGGATTTTCGCAGCAATGAAAAGGAAGCTTACAAGCCTTGCATTTCAGAATCTCGTGTTTTTCGTCAGAAGTTTTGACATAAAAAAAATATCCACTGGTACGTGGCAATTAATTTAATGTAGACACACCTACTGAAAAAATTTCTCTATTTAATAAGTTTTCTATTGATGAAATAAAATTTTTAAATAATTTTTTTCAACTCCAGTCCAAAACGGTTTTTTGTTGTTGTTAACCAACTTTTCATATTTTTTTGTATTCGTATTCATAATATATGAAGGTGATTGATCTTTTGCCAGGTGACATTTCCTTCTAACTTAACGCTAAGTTTCCCGCATGGTGTGCATGTAATATATTCATGTTTTGAAAATAGATTGGTACCTAGAGTAACAAAAAAAACATGAAGAATAATTGAAGAATTTCGAGTTGAATTAATCATTATTTAAACTTAAGGATCTGATCAATATTTTCTGCAATTCAAAAACATGTTTTAACAATACGACGACATAAATATTTAATTTATCATATCCAAGCATTAATCACCATAAAAAGCCAGACTGTCCAAAGACCGTCTGCTGAACAACAAAACAAACAATAAACCTGATTGCCTAAGTTATGAATAGATATGCAAATAAAGGAACTTTTCTTTTGCGAATATTCAGGAAGAATAAAGCCATTATTCATTGTGCACAATAATGCAGTACATAACAATGCGATACAAACATGGAAGAATAACAAGCCCGTTCCGCGTTCAGCGCCGCGGCTGCTGCCGTATTAAACGCAGCCAGTCGAGAATGCGAACAAGATGTTAATCCGAGGTGACCATTTGATTTTTATTTTAAAACAAAAAGCATGTAATAAGGAAATCTAATGAAAAAAATACGGTTAAAAAAATATATCTATACAGGTCAACAAACGCCTATTCTGAATATGTAGAATAACATTAAGTAGATGAAACACCGTCACATCGAGACGCCCTGTTTGGTTGGCAACTTTTTACGTCAAGATAAAAAAATCGTCAAGATTATTCTGGTTTTTTATGGATATTGTTGTCTATTTTGTTAACAAGTATCTTTTTTAATTTTGGCAAAAATGAAACTTAACTTTGGCGACTTTAAAGCATATAAATTATTCTTGTTAAAAATATAAACAGCTAAAACTAATTACGGAAATAGGACATAATCGTGGGTAAATCGACCACAAACCACCGAAAGAATGAAACATGGAAAATTTAATCGAGTGCGGCTATGGATGTTTTTAACACTTTGGTATTCTGCAAAAACATAGTTGACAGGTTGCTGACATTTTACAATTGTTTTCTTCAATTAAAAGCGGTTAAATTTAATAAAAAAACTGTATCGGATTTGCCATACAAAATTCAGTAACGTCAAACGACAAAATTTATTCGCTTTGTCATCAATTCATTTACGTCACACGCAACACGCCATAGATTTAGTGCGTTTTGGCGGGGTTTTAAAATTTTAAAAGTGTGAAAACTAACCAAAAAAGATTAATTCATTTTTTAGTGTGGTATAAATATGAGTTAATTTTACACATATATTGTATTTTAAAAGATACCTATTATTATTAAGGGCATTATTGGTCATGTATACTATATCCGAGAAGAGCAGCTCTACCATCTGATAAGGAAGTCATGATTCTTACTTTGATAAGTATCTACGTAATATTTCTTTTGCTTTTATCGATAAATGATTTGGTTAAAATACCTATTTAATGATGCTTTTTGTGATTTCTAGTGATTCCATTTTTATTTTTAACATAAATGCTTCGGTAAGTTGTATTACCGTATTACGATGTTAATTTGGCATTTTTACGATTAACATTTTTTTCTCTGGTATTTGGCCAACACACTAATTGAAGAATGTGTATGTGGTAAAGAATTATTTCTGTAATAAATAAAAAAGAACATGATTTCACACCACATGCAAAAATATTTTCAGGAAAGAATTTATAATGTCACCAGAAGTAGCACAGCAATATGGCGACTTAAAAAAGGTTGTAATGTAGAATTGTCGTTGATGTATCTTTCTGTCGATTTCCAGTGAATTTCGTGATAAGATTTATATAAGAATTACACAGACGGGGAAGGTAATGTATTTTCTTAGTTCATTTTACGTCAAGTCGGCAGGCAACAACAACTGTCAGTGAATTCTGATTCGTCGTAAATTGTCGTCACCCTAAACAAGAAGCTCCGCCTAAGCTGACAGTGACCCGGTCTAAGCCCCGTAAGGCGCGGGGAAATATCCCCTATTTTAAGGGAAGTTTCCCGGGAAATATTCCCCATTTCCACTGGCGAAGCTTCCAGAGAATCTTCCTCTACCCCTCTTACGACGAGCCGCGCTTAACCTAAAAGGGTTGTGCTGTCTGACAAAAAAACTGGAAAGATCCTGGGAGATCCTGGATTGCCGGGTTTACGTGCTGCTTTCAAAAGAATTAAGAAGGAGCGTCGTTGGTATTCTGTAAAGAAATACTGTATTTTGTTCGTGCGGGTTTGAAACAAACACACAAACATTGCAGTTTGAGTGAGCTTAAATTTAATTACGACCTGATTACAATTTTAAGCTCATAAACTGGATAACAGTGATAAACTTAAATGAACCTTACGGCGATGCACCGCGTCGTAAACATTCGGAATCTTGTCATTAACAATAACACTCTTTAAGTGGATGGCAACAAAGTCGAAAATCCCGCTTAAAGCCCGCTTGTGATTTATGTAAAAAAAACATGGCCAAAAAGTGTATTTTATTTTATTTTGTGAATTTCAGCCCACAAAAATGAAATTTTTTGTTTTTTTTTTCTAAATTTAAATTAAATTAAATTTAGTATGGTTATTATTAGGTTCTGCAAGTATTTTAGTTTTTATTTTGTGACAGCTGTTTCGGCTTACATTTTCAAACTGTGGCTAACCCACTTTGACACTACTTATTTATACGATTATAAATTTAAATTACTTACGCGTACTTTGAAATCTTTATTTTTATTTTAACTTTATGAGTAAAACCTCAAATTGTAAAATTTAATTAAATGAAGACAATATTAGTGAAACTCAATCAAAAATCAGGAAACAGAAAAATCAGAAAAAGATGTTGGCACCTCTGGGACCGAATCCAGTAAAACAAATAAAAAGTGACCCATAAAAATAAATATTCATCCTAGACTTGCAGAAAAGTCAATAGATGTCGCATACCAAAAAATAAAATGGACACAAGTTTATCCTTAGATAGCATTTAGTTCGGATTTGAATCTTGCAATCGTACATAATGATGGCAGCCAATAAAATATGCGATAAGAAAATGAAGATAATGTTGTTAGTTCTTAGTCGAAGTATGGTTAGTTATTTAGTATACGGTTAAAAATGACCGAATCGGATAGGAACACCTTAGCTCAGTTGGTAGAGTCGCGGCCCGGAAAGCCGAAGGAACATTTCACCGCAAACTATTTTAAGAACGGCGGCATAAATTCATTGGTGTTTAGGGGCCATTCATAAATTACATCACACGAATTTCATGGTTTTTGACCCCCCCCCCCCTTCCCTGTCACATATCGTTACACATCGTCACATCGTCACAAATTTACATGCAATTTTAAATCTAAAAATAATTTTTACATTTAAGTATTGCGTTTTAATCATTTAGATTTTTACATGTTACGTCACAGAGCTGATGACCCCCCACCATACCCCTTGTCACAAAATGTCGTACTTCTCTATCCCCCCCCCTTAAGGTGTGACGTAATTTGTGGATGGCCCCTAATAGTATATATTATGCTACTCAATGGGTACATTTGCAATCCTGAAGTTCTGGAATGTACCTAAATCGCTTTACATCCCCGATAACCTCATCAGAACGAGGCAGCACTGGCTCTCATTTTTTCAATTGGCAGGACCAACTTATCAATGATCTTGCCTTTGGGGAACCTTCTTTCTTCTCGACTTCAAGATTGAGCACACAAAGCTACATCTCAACTGATGTAGTAAATATATGTAATTAATTGGCATTAATATAAGTTTGTGTGATGTAATTCGATTCACTGTTTTTCACATAACTAATAAACGAAAAAAAAAATTATATCCTACTGAAAATAATAAGACTTAGGGGTCGTCCATTTCACGTGAGGCTCGAAAAAGGGGGGGGGGTTCTGAAAAATATCACAAGGAGAGGGGGGGGGGGGTATAATAAGATATCAAGTGTATTTATTTTTCGTTGAACGCAAGATAATATTCTGAAAAATTCAATATACTTTGTATTAAAAAAATACACGTGATTTTGGGTATCGGTGGGGGGGGGGGGGGGGTAGCCTAAAGCCTCACCACATATCACCAGGAGGGGGGGAGGGGGTGAAAAAGTTGCTAAAAATATCACGTGATTAATGGACGACCCCTTATGTACCTTGAATTTTAGAATATTACGTGATCACTTTACGTAACAACTGAAATTATACTTTTTAATTAATAAGAGTTAAAATAAATATTTCATAATTTGATTTTACAACTGACGTACGCCGTACGTTATGGATACGTCATATAGGATTCGCAAATAAACAGGGTCGCAGTAAATATATGATTCGATTTATTTGAAAATACGAAAAAATGTTCCACCAATGTCTATTTGTGTTCCCACCTTTTAAAAAATCGGGAAAGATTTTGATAAATATACGCTTTTAATACGTAGAACTACGGAATGCGATGTTTTCCTTTTTGCGTGATGCTGTTTATTTAAAAAATCGATGTTTTAATTAAAATATTTTATTCCATCAGTACGGCAAATAATCAAGGTTACCTTTGATATGTTGATATTAAAAATCTCCATATAAAACCTTCAAAGTGAACGAATTTTCGTTTTATGTTGAACATTTATTAGGCGGTTTATGTTGATATGAGGTTATTATTTTCCTAATACCTTTTAATTAAAGGTATACCTTTTTGACGGTGCCATAATTAAACTGATTAATAATATTCTGATTACGTTCATATTGCTAGCATAGACCAATCTACTCGTTCCTATAAAAATCGAGATTAATGGCGTTCATAGTAAAATTGTAATAATTTTTTTCATGGTTATTCAGTCGGTACTTGCTCAGAATGAGTATTATTAATTTCGGCGTGCCGTTGGAACGACTGAGAACAAATTCAAGTTGCCTGGAAGTTTCTCGATTGTTTTAAAAAAGAAAAAACTGTTATAAGGGCCACGTCATGGCATATCAATGAATTTGTCGGAAGTTTGATTTGTAAGGAGTTTTGATACTCGTAAATGATTGTGTAAATTCGCAATATTATGCGACTACTCCTACAAATTAGTGCTGTGAAGAAATATTGCTTGACGCTCGTAATGACGCGGCAAACAACCCACCGAGAAATAGTCATCGGGATTACTGATTACAGCTCGATAAATTGATGTTTTGGTCGGGCGTGTACATGCGTGTACATGCGTTACAGCCACGTACAATCCAATATCACCGAGGACAACTTTGATGAAAATTGCAGGCGCTTCTTAAATGACTTCGACAGTCTAGAACTGCGGGTTATATCCTTTTAATGCTCAGAGCTGGCCATCGGACGCATTGTGATCAGCGGGCCTCTGTGGGTGGACTGGAATCTCGGCTCCTTCACGGTGTCATGGGCATGCAAAGCGGCAGCTCTGGGGCTCTTCTCCAGCTATCTGGAGCCCTTGTCGCTGAGGCTGGAAGAGGTGCGCCATATTAACTATCGCAAGCTACGAATGTTTATTTGGAGTGGATTCTACTAAAATAACTGAATTATCTCTCTCTCTCTCTCTCCCTACACCTTTTTGAGGTTGCAATTGAAGGTATAAATGTAGTTCATTTTTCTGTTTGTCAATAATAACAAGTACATTTTGTTTAATGTGAGTTCTTTTATGTACATCAGATAGTAGCTTTCTTTTTATCCCACGCAGGACCCTGAAATGATGATGAGAGCTAATGCATACGGAATTTCTTTGCTAACTGAGCAAATATACCTACGTGTCAAAATATCATGATTCATTTTTAAAACAAAGATGATACTTTTGGCCGTTTGAATTTCAATTCATATCCAAATTGAATAATGATATTAGATATTATTAGAAATAAATGATTTAAATTCATTCAAGGTTTTATTTTATTAGAAACTAGCCGAAGTTCTTAGCGTTGCTCAACCTTTATTCAATATTTGTAAATCTATAGATAGTGACCTCTCTCTTATTTTGAAGGTAAAGTTTGCAAAATTTCATCAGTCTCCGAACAAAACTTTAGATACATAAACAAAACAAATCCAAGCCACCCTACCCGCCTCAGATACTCTTCTTGAGTGTCAGAATCTGAAGCCTGGAATGAACTGCTACATGATTTGAGAATGATCACAGACTCGGCAGAATTCAGGGCTATACTTAAAAACTCACATTTTCAGACAGTCGTTTCCACAAAGTGAAAACCTCACAGGCCGCGAAATTGTAAATAATCAATTGGGTAAAAAAGAAAGCAAATAACAACTTGTAAGTACTTGAGTTTTTAAGGTCATTTCATAAATTTCTTCAGACCTAAAGAGTTATGAAGTCTCCAGTCTTTCAAAATAAACATCTAATTTTGCGACTAATCTACTCGTAAATATAATCGGGGGTAGCAAATATAAAATCATGCAAAGTTCAGTGTTTTAATCTCAATCAACATTCTACTAATTATGGATACCATTCTCCCTTATCCAGAATGTCGAGACTTGTCAATGCAAGTCAAAGCATTGATTTTTTTGGTGTAAAACTAAATGACTTTCTGCAGTCGATACGCAATATTTAAATACTTCTTCATGCTTTGACTTGTAGTGTCTCTATATGTACTTTTTATATTTTATATTGTCATTGCTATTCATTTTTATGTGCTCTCCCTTCACTGCCATCTCTGTTTTTTATTCGTGTTATTATTAAGTTTTTAATGGCTGTTGTCCGTAAATAAATAAATAAATAAATAAATATAGGGTCCTCCGCGAGCAACGTCGTATCTTCACCAAGCATAAACCTCCTAATAAAAGTGTGTTTATAGGAAGTGATCCGACAGGTAAGTATGTTTTCTGTATCCGTTTGTAAATAATAAAATTAGACAGAGCCTAAGTAATCATAATAAATTGTACGGCGCCCATGGGGTGATTTTTCACAAAAAACGACGTTCTATAAATTATCCAATTATCATTATTAATAAAAAATGCAATTATGGTTGATAATATTGCTTAATTACTAACACAGGTTCAAAAATGATTTATAATTTATTGATTTATTTGTTTCTTTACATGGTACCTAGGTCTAATGTTTACAATTCAGTTTTTAACCTCACTAGGTCAAGCCTGTGTTGAGGTTAACAACTCTACAATTTAATAAAATAACACAAAAATAATATAATTATTGAAGAACAATATTGTTGCATGTTTCTTACAGATTATGATTAATACTTATAAGCCTATACCTATACCCTGATAAGCTGAAGGCGATAGTATATTACAATGTTAATGTGTAGGGTGACCATAATGTTGTGATTTGATTTATAGAAACATTTATTTATTTTTAAAGAATTAAGATGAGAAATATATATATACATATAACTTTTATATCATGTTATTAATTTGGAAAGAGAAAGATGGTAAAACAGTTAAGACAAAATAATACGATATTTATTTAGAAACGATAAAGTAGAGAAAAGCAATTGGCAATCCTCGGCTAACACAAATAATTTAACAGTCTTTTTAAAATCGCTCAAGGAATTAGATGACTTAAGAGCGTTTAACCAGCCAGCGGACGAAAATCCACATTTCGTCGAAAGTTGTTCTTATGATCGTGCAGGGCGGTTACAATGAGAAAGATTAATTATTCTCCGTACCAGCTTTTTAAAATTATAACTCAATATCGAATTTATTTCAATTCAAATTAGCTTTAATTTATACCTTCATCCAAAAATGCTGAAAGGCGTGATGATAAAACTATTAAAATAATGTACTTTTTGTAGTTATTTTTTGATTATAAGTATTTATCATTTTTCAATAATGTCTATTTTTAATAAGAATGTTAAAAAAATTTGAAATATATTAGTTTGTAAATGCGCAAATAAATACACTCTCTCTCTGGTTTCAATCCTGGGATTGGTTTGCAGCAATTTCCTTTAGTTTCCTCTTCCATTCTTCCCTGTCTTGTGCGGCTCTTTTGAGGTCTGCATATGATAAGCAGCGCACGTCCACCAGCAGGTCCTCCAGGTACTCTCGGCGTGGGCGTCCCCTAGAGTTTGTCCCCTCGGTCATACCCTCCATTATGGAATGCAAGAGGCCTTCTTGTCGTATTACATGGCCGATCCATCTTGCACGCTTTTCGGACAAGGTCCTGAGCAGGTGCCTTCCTCCTTCGATTCTTTGGAGAACCTCCTCATTTGTAATGTGGTCTCTCCAGGAAATTCCTAATAGTTTTCTATAGGACCACATCTCAAAAGCCTCTAGTCTCCGTTTATCTCTTTTGGATAGGCACCATGTTTCGCAGCCGTACATCAAGATACTCCATACATAGGTCTTGATGAGGAGTATTCTCAGCTTTAGGTCTATATTATTTGATTCAATTATTTTCGACCTTTTATTGAAATAAATACACAAACGGACCAATTTTCGCCAAGAAACACATGTACGTACATATTTTTTAATGATTTTATTGAAACTAAAATTAAAATTCTAAAACATACGTTTGCTAGATAATGTATTGATTTATTTTACTGCATAATTTTATTATTTGAAATGGGTGTGGTATAATACAAAAACTTTTTTGAAAATTGAACAAATCTGCCAACGACCTATGGAATAACCTTATTATACTAAAAATTTAAAAATTTTCTCAAAATTTATTACATACGAATGCTAGATAAAAGAACAATCTTTCGAAATCCATTTATAATTTTTTGTGAAAAAGAGTCAATACGCCTAAAAACATTTTTTTGAAAATGACGTATTTCCGGTTTTCTCTGGTAATGCCCTCTTAATGTGTTCTGGAAGGCTATTAAATATGAGAAATATTAGTTAAGTATTGAAATATATATAACTGTAAATGAAATCATCAGCACTGGAGGTCAGTATCGTAACATAACAGATAAGGAAATATTTATTATTAAAATGTTATTGTTATTTTTAGCAACTCTACATTTGTTATATTAATTCGAATCAAAATATGATAAAGAAGGTAATTATTATACTGCTTTATTAATGAATATTTAACAACTTATATGTACATTATGTAATGTAGGCATGCACCAACACAACTAGAAACATGTTTTTTTTTGTAAAAAGTGTATTATTTTGGTCGTAAAATATTCGAAAATATCCCTAATTAAACGCCGTTAAATCTTCTGAAATTTACCCAAAATAAGGAATACTGATTTTAAATCTTGTTTCAGATGTTATTTGCCCCGAAAAAATATATTTGTAACTTGTGTTCGTAATGTGTTATTCAACTATCTGTGTTACAGCGTATAAGTGGCAAAAAATACTTCATACTCAAAACATTTTATCCTCGGTGAAAAACTCGAAATATACAACATGATATGTTTGCTTTACCACAAACTAGTGAAACTACTGCCCATCGGGGTTCATAGCTCACAGATTGTGGCACCGAGCTGTCGGACACATGTACCGGAGCAACGTATTTAATAATGCAATTTGCTAATACAGACCGCCCCGCGCCTGAAATGCGACACAGGGTTTGCTGGTATCAGGCGGTGGCTTGCTGTTGGATGGTGACCTGTGTCTGGGCTGTTCGCCGGGCGGGTCGCGAACTGCAGGCTCACTCTTTATTGGGTGTAGTGTACTAATACTAGTAGTGTACTAGAATGTACTAACCTGCCGAGTCGGACGTGGCACTTCCGAACTTTGTTAATTCTTTGGGGAAAAAAAAATTGTTAAATTCACGAAAAATAATACAAAATATAATACAACCTAATGATACTTTACCTGACTATGTATGTTTATTTATGTATTTTTATACATACGGCACAACATGTGCCATTAACAAGCATAGTGTAAGGAAAAATACAAAAGTAGGCACAAAAAGTAAGAAAATTTAATATAGTAATATTTATTAATAACAAGCTAACCCGACAAACGTTGTTCTGCCATATAAACTGTATCTAGTGAATATTTTGGTTGTTAAATAAAAAATAACGAATTTATTGTAAGTAAATGGGGATGGGATCTATGACAGAAAGAGGAATGGAGCGCTGTAGACGATGACCGCCGATAAAAAACAAAAAAATACCAACTAAAGTAGGAAAATGAAATAAAGAAAATCAATATGAATTTCGAAGAGCAATGGAGTGTACGATATTTTTTGTCAGTCCGTCTTTAAGCCAACCCAAATAAGCTCTATGATTTGCCCACGCGAGAACATGCTGCCGAATGAAATATCAAAATGACGCAACGCTTCTCTAGAATGTCTTGCGCATATGTGGATGAAAGTTCGATGAGACGGACGTAGCGCCATCTGACATTAAACAACATAAATAATTTCGTTCTATTTGAAATACGAAAGACGGTTAAATTTGTTCATACAAAAGTACTAAAACGCGATTAAAAAATGGGATGGTGGGGGTAGTGTTAAAAAATGGGGTTATAGGTATTTTTTGATGCCAAATAAAAAAAATACAAATAAAAGAAATTTTGTAAAAAAAATTATTGTTTTTCTGAATAGGGACACCCTAATCACCCAGCGGTACGAAATATACTTTAAAACCTATTCTCATACCTACCAAATATACATAAAAATTTCGAGTCGTTTCGGAGGAGTGCGACCACAAACATCATGAGACGAGATTTTTATATATAAGATATTATAAAGGCATAATAATTTAATAAACATTCATAAAAATGTAGTTATTGAATGTATGCTATTGATACTTGCAGACAAATTTTATTAAGTGCATATTTTAGGTGTATGATAATGTAATTCCAGCATGATCGATATTATCTAACGGTGCAAGAGATATATTATTGAATTTTGTTCGGCATCAGTGCCAGTATTGTAGAAGTAATAAGGTGATTCGAGTCGAGTTGCCCTACTATGTAGGTACACGATAATTTATTAACGAAACTAATTTAGGGAGTCAATCCAGTTATTGTTGTGAACATGTTGAGCATGTTTTGTAACAATTTTGGCAACCCAATTTTCACAGAGCGGTGCGCTCGTTGACTCTAAACTCGGGGACCCGGACGCAGGTTTAAAACACAGTTAAATATTTTTCATAATTATCCAGCTTGAATAATTTCATTCCTGAAATTTAACTCAGTTCTGAGTGGAAGAATGAACACTAGTGATTACTGTCCAGAATCGAAATGTTTCATATAATGGCATTAACTGCATATGATCATGGTTTACTGGTCCCGATCAGGTGGGACTCTCGTGCGATATCACACTGAAAAAAGTAGGCTCTTCTAATTTTATTTTATTTTCTCTATTCAGTACATTGATGATTACATTTGTTATAACATTTTTATGATAATTTATTGACCACCATGCTAGGCACATTGTTCTGGTGGACGACTTATTATGATTATTTATTTAATACGTATCTGCAACATATGTACTATTGTGAGTACAATTGAGATAATAGTAATAATAGTTAATGAGATAATAAAATACATAAGAATTCAGGTTTACAACTATTTTAGGTAATCAGAACAAATACATAAAAAGAGGGTTAAATCAGAAAACTTATATATTTTTTAAAGAACATACGAAACATAATGCCAATGAAGACTTTAAAAACTATATACTACGCATTAGGCCAATCAATTATCACCGACGGTATGATCGGTTGGGGTGGTGCTGCGAAAACTAATATGGACCATCTCAACAAAGCGCATTTAGATTCTCGACAATACAGTTATTTAAAGACTTTGCTGTATTGTATAATCAAAATTATATTTATACATTACCAAAAAGACAAACTAAACCATCATACTGCACAACACAATTACGACACAAGACATAGACATGACTCCGAAGACAAATACTACATATGGACAAAGACATTATCATAAGCTGGCTTAATTTTTTTAAAATTTAATTGAAAAAGATGTAAAAGATATCCACATGACAAAAAATGCAAATCTAAAACACAAAATTCATACGTGGATAATCAACAAAGGCATTGCATACTGCGGGCAGATAACTTAAACAAAACAAGAACACACTCAACGCCTGTATTTTTTCTCTTTTCCTCTCAATTATTTTTATGTCTCTTATTTGTTTCTTTCATATTTTTCTTCTCTCTTTTCTTTTGATTTTTCTTTTCTTCTATTTAGATAATAAATAATTAAAAAAAAAACAATTTTCGCTAAACCAAATGGTTTTAAAAATTGTTGAAAATGTATAGTACAAAAAGTATGCTTTGCAAGACTAGCACTTTGCTGCAAATATGATGATGGTAAGATCTTCACCAAAATGTAAGAATAAGATTGCAGAATTAGCTGGCATACTAAAGCGCTTGGGTACATTAAAACAATTTCCATTCTAAGAGGTGGCCGGCCCGAACTAAGACGGGTAGTCTGGCTGTCGTAACAACCAGTGGTAGACCCTGTGGAGGCATGGTTGGAGGGTAGTTCGAGGGTAGCGGAGGCTGATGGGTGGAGGCCGCCCCTGCACCCCGCTGTCCCCCGACCGCTACCAGGAGCACAGAACACTGCAAGGGATGAACATGAGCTAATGGCGATAGGAAGTATTTGATAAGTTTCACCGCACTAAAGGCTTTGGTTGGCCGTTTGTGAAACTTTCCTATTTTATCACATATTGTTTGAAAAATTCCTAACAAAAAAAAAACACCTTTTAAAAAGCATGTTTTTTTAATAATTCTTAAGTAGTCATTTAAATGTGATTCTTGAGTCCGCGAAAAATTTTAAGGTCCTAAAGTATGAGGGGAGGTTAGTAATAACCTTTTTTATGTTAACACCTCACAAGAGCGCCCCTGTCCAGGTATAAAGATAGGGGAACTATATCACCACCCGGTTGTGAAGCGATTTAAGGCGGAATAAGGTAAGAGCTGTAGGAAGGTATTTATTATGGCGGGTAGTGAATAGGCCCGGATTTTACATGAAGTCTAAAAAAAATAGATACCGGTAGCTCGTACCACATGCAGGCCGACTAAGATAAAAACGAATCGCACAAACGACCTGTCGAGATAATGATAATAATAAAAATATATCTTTATTCAATGAAATTGGCAACATTACAACTAAAAAAGTATATGTTCAATGTAGATTACAAATAGATTACATCCGTACAAAAAATTAACAAGTAGAAAGTAATGTAAGATCGGTTACACAGAAGTAGCATAATTTTACAATATTTTTAGTTGTGCATAGTCTGCCTCACTAGGCGAACCTGTATTGAGGCAATTTTTTTGTAATTTGTATATACACAAAACAAAAACTGCAAGGTTATTACCACAATAACAACTGTCAATGTCAGGGCGTTTGGGTGAGAGCATCAGTATAGGCTCGATCATTAGAATATATCCAAATTTTAACATATTTTTTAAATTCTTTCGGTGTATAATTAATTTTAACATATTTTTAAATTTTTTTCTTTCGGAATACCCGTTCACATCAACTGTGAACGGGTATTCCGCTCGTTTCCGTCGAGTTCCGTGCACAAATACCTAACCAATGAGATGTATTTTCGGGTGCCAATATCGATAAAAAAATAAACACTCATTAACACACTTAAATTAATGCATATGTAAAAATATGGGATCCATAGTTTTAATGAGGACATCATAAACGCGTATTTACTCTCCCTGCATATTTCTAATGAATGTTTTAAGTATTTTTCTTCTTTACAAATCTACCCTGCTTTTAATTTTAAAATCTGGTTTAGGACATAATTATGGTTTACGGTGGAAGGAGACATCGCTATTCCATTGTTAAGCAACCTCATTTAAATATGGGCGTACCACCATCCTCATCATCATCTTGATAGCTTATCCAAAGGACAACGTAAATTAACAAACGAACACAAAAAAACTTGCAATAGAAAGAAAACGCGGCTAACTAATTGTCATATAGCCACTATTCATACGTTGTTGTACCGAAAATTAAAATAGGACATTATAAAAATAAAATGTATATCGAAAATACACGTGATTATACGGATAAGCTATTAGGAATTATAAAAATTAAAGAAATAGGACATTATAAAAATAAAATGTATATCGAAAATACAAGTGATTATACGGATAAGCTATCAAGAGGATGATCAAATACTAACTAAATATTTTTGTCCAACTGCTATCTCCTTTCAATTCCAATAAGCAGCAATTCCCCGTTTTCAGAAATAGTTCAGATTTCCCAACAATATCATCTCTCAAAACAAGTCTTTGTTTTTGTTTAACAAACAAACAAAAAAACAAGATACATCTTTTTAGAAATATATCACTACAGTATCATAATAGTTTATATTTATTCATTTTCTCAGAAAACCTGTAATGTACATAATTGAGTATTCAAGGCATGTTTCCATAACTAATAAATTCCTATAGGAAATCGTGAATGCTCGAAAGCTTGAGAATCGACAAGACAGGAAATTCCTATTTACAGGGATGCTTACATAATAGAAAAGCTAAGAATGTTTATATTGATATCCGAAAAGGAAATAAAATCAAGTCACCAAGTAATACGTGGTATATTTATTATACTCAACGGATTATGATTTTAAAACACATGGGAGTATTTCACTTGTTGAGGGTTTGCGCTCCAAAGTCAAGATTCCCTTAGGCAAGAGCGTGACCAGCATATGTTCCAAACTGTTCCTAATGAAGTAACGAAGAGACGCTTCTGCTCGTGGCGAAGCGGCTTAACGTACATACCCCGGTTATTAAAGCGTATAAAATATCGGGCTTTATGCCGTTTTATTATATCGGCAGCTCGAGCACGCCGGAACCGTAAAACATATACATTAAGCCGAACCCCTCTCCTAATAAACCCTATGTAAGAAATTTCAAATAGTTCAGGTGACGCTGGAGTTTAACGACGTCGGCCACCTTTCACACCATTCGCTATTCACCATTCCCATCCGGCTCGTAAAAAATGAAATCTGCTGGAGCCGGAACTAAAAGCAATTTAGCGGGTTCTGTTTTAAGCTCGGGTTGATGCTGCTTTGATCATGTGCAAAAAACTCCCCTACCTAAATTACTGCTGATGACTTGTGAGTCCATAAGTGCTCGGTAAGATGTTCGGAGAGAAGCTATTTGTAGCTGTTGAAAATACAAACTGGATGAGGTTCTTTTTAAAAATTAACAACCGAGAAGAGCATTATTCAGAAGTGATTGTGTTTGTTCTCTCTAGAAATATAATAATAATAAAAATATAAATTTTTCAATAGATTGTAAGTTGTTTAACATTTTTACATCATATTTGGTTTGAAAATATCGACAAAAAGGTCACTGCTCAGTTGTACAAGTATATTCCAGACCCGGAATGCAGCTGGCTTTCAGAAGTGCCTCTAATAAAAAATATCGAACGTTTCCCGGCAGGAGATCGAAAGCGCAATTTGACGAATTTTTAAATGAATTGAATTCGTTTAAAACACATATCCGCTCTGACTAGCAAAAGGTAAAAGATCATGATAAATGCATTTTTCATTTTATCGTAAATTGTGCTTTAAATTTTCGGTCAAGTAAAACATTGTAAGGTCCATCTCGTCGTATTTTCCGAAATGCACCGCTTACATGCGCCGCGAGCATGTTAAAAAATAAATAGAAACAAAATTAGTAGGAAGTAAGAAATACCCTACAACGGTATTTAGAAATATTAAAAATGTACACGGTGTCCGGAAACTTATTTTTCATGTAAAATTTGAAAAAAAAAATTGGTCGCAAGGGCGTTCATAATAGCTTTGTAAGGTATATTTAAATGTGTCAAGGCGTAGATTGAAAACAAAAAGTTTTTTTTATTCTCTACGTAAAGACCATTCACTAGCTTCCGGACAAAGATATTTGACTGAAACGGTAGACTGAGAAAATACCCACGTTTTTCGTGAAAAAATTACAAACAAAAGATTAAAAACATGACACCAAACAACAAAATATAGAATTTAGAAGCGACATTTATAAACGCCATTTAGCTGACGAGGTTGAACGTAAAAAAATCATTTTTAAATAACCAAACAAGACGAAGAAGAATCGAACTTCTCATGTCCTAGTTTCGATTTACATAGATTCCTCATGGGAGAGTGTTGAAGTTGTATAGTCATGAAGTTGTATACGAGTAATATTGAAAAATATGCCTCCTATGTATGAGGGCGTTTTGGGTCCGAAACTACGTACTGTGTTATTTGGGGAGAAACAGGTGGAAAAGAAGGTTAAAAAAATTTGCACAATTATGTACAAGTAGGTGATAGTTATTGAAGCCGCAAAAAATAAATGTTTTTTGATAGTTGTGCAGGACAAAGTAGGAATAGTGCTTCGCTAGCCATAATTTCCTATTTTTTGAAATGAGCTCATTTATTAAGGAAATAACTATCAATTACCCTTTGCCAGGACACACGATGCCGGTCCACACGATGCCACTGGACTCGATGTAATTTATTATCATCTGAATGGCCTGCCATAGTATCAAACGCCAGAACTGACAAAAAATGACTATGCATGCTATGTCCCATGAAGATTTCTTGGAGTGGAAGTAATTTTCATTGAGTTATCTCCTGTAAAATTTACTGAAATGTAGATACTTTAATGAAAAGCGAAATGCAACGATCAAAGAATTCTCAAAAATTATACTCGAATATTGATTCTTTACCGATAGTACGTTGCGACGTATCGAGTTTGATCTCCTGATATGATCACTTATAAATTATGCAATCTGTTAATCTGTGCTGTTCCAGCCGTATACAGATTCTAAACAGCGTAATCTTAAGTTCATCTGTGCCAAAGTAATAATTCTTTATAGATTCAAGCAAAATATCACGCGTTTCCCCATAAAACCAATAATTATATTATGTATAAGATTAATAAATAAATTAATAATACGTCCTTTTCAAACATTCTAAAAACTAAGTTACCGATTATAATTAAAAAAAGATTTTGGACAAACAAAAACAATCACTAACACAAGTAAGTAGGTACCCCCTTCAACAGGCATTTATAAGATTTTAAAATTTAATTTTTTATTGATTGGTCGGTGGCTGAGTTGGCATCGCGTTTGGGTGCCACCCAGGCGTCCCGTGTTCGATTCTTCAGTGTGCATCGCGACACAAGCAACATTTTCCGCTTTCTGTGATGGTAGTAGCAGATTTTCAAATAAAAGTCAGGTTATTTGTAACCCGGAAATGTTTGCCTTTAAAAAAAAAACATAATTATGATGAAATTTAACTTTAAAGAAAAATGTCTTTTGTGGGTGGGTACCTAGTTAAATATTCGAAACAATAAGCTAAATAGGAATTATTTCTTATTTCCGGGAAGAATGAAGACCATTAAAAGTTCACAAAGAATAATGAAGAAAGTTTTTTGAGCTCACAGATAAAAACAGTACCCGTAACGATCCGATGCAATTCGACCATCTTCCGAAGTCTGATTCATATTGTTATTTGTTCAGTTGGTCAGAATATTCATTAGAAATTCAACGTTGTACGATAAAAGTAATTACTTCAAATATCGCAATGGGCTTTCGTAACAAGATAAAACTCACTAAAAGTGTAAATAGTTATCAAAATGATTTAAGAGGGCATTACCAGAGAAAACCGGAAATACGTCATTTTCAAAAAAGATTTTAGACGTATTGACTCTTTTCCACAAAAAATTATAAATGGATTTCGAAAGATTGTTCTTTTATCTAGCATTCATATGTAATAAATTTTGAGAATTTTTTGAAATTTTTAGTATAATAAGGTTATTCCATAGGTCGTTGGCAGATTTGCTAAATTTTCAAAAAAGTTTTTGTATTATACCACACCCATTTCAAATAATATAATCAAGCACTAAAATAAATCAATACATTATCTAGCAAACGCATGTTTTAGAATTTTAGTTTTAGTTTCAATAAAATCATTAAAAAATATGTACGTACATGTGTTTCTTGACGAAAATTGGTCCATTTGTGTATTTATTTTCGCACTTACAAACTAATATATTTCAGATTTTTTTAACATTCTTATTAAATTTAGACATTATTGAAAAATGATAAATACTTATAATCAAAAAATAATTACAAAAAGTACATTATTTTAATAATTTTATCATCACGCCTTTCAGCATTTTTGGATGAAGGTATAAATTAAAGCTAATTTGGATTGAAATAAATTCGATATTGAGTTATAATTTAAAAAGGCTGGTACGGAGAATAATTAATCTTTCTCATTGTAACCGCCCTGCACGATCGTAAGAACAACTTTCGACGAAATGTGGATTTTCGTCTGCTGGCTGGTTAAGCGCTCTTAAGGCGGTACACAATCCTAATAATTTTTGTACTTAATAACTTTTAATAACTTTTTTTATTTCCATGCCGCACAAGAAATGCGAGTTATTTATTTATTAGATTAATAAAAACAATACCTTACCATTAATATATTTTACGTACAATGATTTCAAAACTATATAACCCGTTTTTCAACTATGAAGTTAGCGGTAAGCACCAGATTTTATTTTTCTAGACGATGAATTTCTAGCTAGATAAAAGAACAATCTTTCGAAATCCATTTATAATTTTTTGTGGAAAAGAGTCAATACGTCTAAATTCTGATTTGAAAATGACATATTTCTGGTTTTCTCTGGTAATGCCCTCTTATATATCAATATCTAAATAACTAAAGGTTATTTAGATATTGATATTGAAACAATTGCGAACAATGGCGCAAGTCAGACCAAATCGTGCATTTAAATTATTGTACTTTTAGCAGTTTACGCCTCGGTGTAATAACGATATTTCAGTAATATTAATTCTCATATTAGGTAAGGTACCCAATCTTCAAAAGAATATTATGGTTCTTCGAAACCAGTTACAAATTAGAAACTCTATATACCAAATATAGCGTTAAATGAGTCATGAAATGTGATACAGGTTAACGATGCTTAGCTCGATATATCCCGGTCCAGGCTCAATGTCATTAGTTTCCTAATGGTTTCTTTTTGGATTTCCAAAGAAAAGATTATTCTATTACGACAAAAATGTGCCGCACGTTATTTTCCGCAAATGTTATTTGATACAGCTTTGTGGTCAGCCTTTCTACGTGGTCGTTGGAGCGTTAAAATAATTACAAAATAACGTGTTAAATAAATTGAACACCCGAAACGATTCTCTTATAACATCGTAGCAGAGGAAAAAAAGAAGGGTAAATTGATAAGGATGATTTTGTTCGAATTCTAAAGCACAACAATCAAGAAAAAAATGTTAAGGCCTCGTCAAACAGACGGTGTAATTTACGCGGCGTACATTTCGTCTTAACGCCGCGTACTTTCTGTTTGAACGGCTTCGGCGTACAGCAGAGCGTACGGCAGAGCGTTCGGCACCAGTCAGTCTCCGTCACGATGTCCAGCGGCTCAGATGATGATGAGTTGTTACTGCTGTGTGCATTATCACGTTCACATAATAATAGAATATGGGTGCACGATATTAATAAGAAGAGGAAAGAATTTGGAGAATATCATCGTTTATGCCGGGAGCTTTCATCACACGAAGATCGCTTCTTTCAATACTTTCGTATGTCACAAGTGTGCTTCGAAGAATTACATTCCCTTCTGCAAAACCAAATAAGCAAATGCACCACAAACTGGAGGGAGCCTATTTCAACAAGAGAAAGACTAGTTATTTGTTTAGGGTAATTATCGATTTATTTTCTTAGAAGGCCTCTATATTTTTATTGATACAAACTTAAATAAAATCTTAATATAAACTTAAATAAAATCTTAAATAAAAATTTATACTATTTTTATATGCACTGTTACTTATTTCATACAAACAATGATGTTTTCGGACACATTCAATTAATTTTTCAATAATCATTTTTATCACAGTCGAGCAAGAACGCCCGGCGTAAAATAAAATCTTGTAAAAAAATACAACGCGATGTCCTAACGCCGCGCTAGAGCGTAGCGTACGCGCTCGCTCTGTTTGACCATTTCAGATAAGTTCAGTACAACACAACGCGGCGTTAGTACGCGGCGTCGCGTCAGTCCGGGAGTATTTTACGCCGTACGCCGCGTAAATTACGAGTTCTGTTTGACGAGGCCTTAAGTGAATTTTTCATCTTCATTCTGATTGAACCTTATCTGTGATATTTGAATAAATTCAATACAATGCTCTTACGCATCTGTTCGTAATTAATCCGTGCAAGATGAAATATATGCAGTCTCACAATTCTCACAATTGATAATAAATAATTTAATTGCGTACTTGTGATAATCATTTAGTCATTCAATTTTGCGAATCCATTCGAAATTGGCTCCAATTAAGCTCGCAGGCACGTTCCGTGAGATTAATTCACCATTCAGTATATAAACTACCCCCATTGCGATTATTTTCCAGAGTCTGTTTTAATAGCTAACAGATTTGCGGTGAATACATTTTCCAGATTGATTAATTTATGACTTCTCGGCATTGCCAGCGAGTGTAACGGATTGCCAAGACAGGGCCGTGAATTTTAATTGAGTGATTTGAAAGTGAAATATACCAACGCCATGAATACCAAAATGCGACGGCCGTACACGGAAACGGTTTGTCAACTACTGTGGAAATGTATGAAAGAGGAGAATTATTCGTCTGCGTGTATTTGTTAATCCCCTGTTCTCCTGAATAGAGACATTTCCTAGCTTTACTACCCAGTTTTGCCCGAAATTTGTATTGAAATATGGGCATGCACATGGCGTTTTGTCGTATTTTTAATGTAAAAGTTCCCATGTTTTATTATTGAAATGAAGTTGCATATTATTAATTACTCATCCTTTATGTTAATTTTGTGACGCCAGAGCACACTTTTCAAATATTTTCGCAGTATTGAACGAACAGGATTTACACAGCTAAAATATATATAAAGTCATTAAAACATCTTATATATAAAAATCTCGTGTCACGGTGTTTGTGGTCGCAACCCTCCGAAACGGCTTGACCGATTTTATGAAATTTTTAATGTATATTTGATAGGTATGAGAATAGATTTTAAAGTGTATTTCATACCGCTAGATGATTAGGGTGTCCCTATCCAGAAAAAAAAGAATCTTTTATTTTTATTTTTTGCATATTTTTATTTTGCATAAAAAAATACATATAACACCAAATTTTAACCCGCCTACCTCCACCCTCCCATTTTTAATCGCGATTTTAGTATTTTTGTACGAAAAAATTTAACCGTCTTTCGAATTTCAAACAGAACGAAATTATTTATGTTGTTGAATGACAGATGGCGCTACGTCCGCCTCATCGAACTTTCATCCATACATGCGCAAGACATTCACGAGAAGCGTCGCGTCATTTTGATATTTCATTCGGCATCAAGTTCTGGCGTGGGCAAACCATTGAGCTTATTTGTATTGGCTAAAGATGGACTGACAAAAATATCGTACACTCAATTGCTCTTCGAAAGTCGTATTGATTTTCTTTATTTCATTTTCCTAGTTTAGTTAGTGTTTTTTTTTGTTTTTTATTGGCAGTCATCGTCTACAGCGTTCCATTCCATTTTTTGTCATAGATCCCATTCCCACACACATTAGTTATTTTTTATTTAACAATCAAAATATTCACTACAAATAATTTATATGGCAGAACAACGTTTGTCGGGTCAGCTAGTATTTCACGACATCGATCTTATATTGCCAAAGAAAAGAAATATGTTTTTGACTACGACCTGATTCGGAGATACAAAAGCACCAAAAATTGTAAGAAAATGTATTGATCAGTTATTGTTTTCAAATCAATCTAATCATTCTCGTAAGTTAATAACTTTTCACTGAATGAACTTTTTCACACTTTACTGAATGCCGTGGTTTGTTTTCTATGAATTAATTCATATTTGACCATATTGTCTACAAATAAATTGTCCTACAAATAATATTGTCCGCAAAACTATCGAATGTCGGTAAACAGCCTTCGGGACCGGCCGCGGCGCCGTCAAATCACAGGCCGACGTCAAGTCGCATTACAACGTAAACTTGCTAAACACCCTAATTAGAACGCCCGAAGCCTGTAGTTATAAACATAATCCCAAAGGTATGACAGGTGATTATGAGATCTCCTCTCGTGTCACGGATGTGTTTTGTGATTCGGGAGTCCGGTCCTTGGATTTAATAACTGTTAAAGGATGAGGATAACATTTTAAAATTATTTATTTTTAACGTAATGGAACTCCATATTTGAATAACTATAACGCAGAGGTTTTATTGGTTGAATTTTTTGTTGTATTCCTGTTTTAGACTCTTTAAAATATTACGAAAACTATTTTTAACTAGTAGTTTTGTGAACAGTAGCTCTCGCTTCCAAAAATGATGTTTGTAATTTTCTCTTATTCAATAAATGATCCAATTTTTTCATAAATCATAAGACTTGTGAAGTTGCTCAAATGCCTATTTTTTATTAGTGACTATTTAATTACAGGTTTGATGAGAATTACAAGATATGATAATGTATATAAATATTTCATCTGTTTGTTCTTAGTCCTCCTCACTAGGTGGTCCTGTGCTGAGGCGGACTGGTAGATTTATTTGATTTTCCGTTGTTAAGTTTCTATGATATTTTTAATACATTCTCTAGTATGTCTGCATTAATTTCTTTCACCCATGTTTTGATTTTTTCCTTAAACTTATTTATCTTTTCTATCTTTTTCAAACTTGGAGGAAGGATGTTGTAAAGTTTGGTTGCCAGATATATGTGGTTTCTTTGGCCAAAACTTGTCTTGAATTCTGGAACATCTTTAATTAAACCTACTTAATTAGTAAACAACGATTCGACGATCGATCTCATTTGAAAAATGAATAGTTACATTTTTTTACATTAGCTCCTGATGAAAAATAATCCTTCTGGACCTATGTCGTATTTGGGGATGGGATGCTGTGTGATGCGGCGTGTCTTTTGATGGAAAAGAAGGAGAGGAAATTCTGGAAACGAAAAAGTTGTGAGGGTAGATAAGAACCTGGGGGTGAACGTGTGGTGAAGGAGTGACGGACGTACGAATCCATCCCTCTGCGGCGCAAGGCGATGGGTCGAGAGAGTCCGGTTGGAGAGGTCAAAAAGTTTCCCTCAACCACTTTCTCCTGATCTGGCCCGCAACAAAGTAGGTGAGCAAACAAAACCTGACCTACGGCTTGAGTGTTTTTTATCAAATAAATGAATACCCACACCCGCCTCTCAAATTGAACAAACACTGAACCATTAATCCGTCTGCTGATTGCATTCACGTTTCGTTAGTGGGATATAATCTACTGCAAGTATTTACTCCAGAAAAGCTACTTATTTTATGCTATTTGATCATGCCCATCGGCTACTGCGACGCATGCCACGAACAGCCACCATCTTTAACCGGAACCGTAACTTAACGAATAAATGCACAAAAAGGCGAAATGCAAAACTCTCGAGTCTCCAACTTACAACAGGACAGTGAATAAATCCTTATTGGAACTGAACTTAAACATCCTGAAAATATAAAGATTGAGTGCTTTCATGGATGTTCAGAAGGTATCTATTATTATTCGAAAGTTTGAAGAGTTTATCATTGTTTATTGGGAATGCTGAGAGATTCTTTAGTCTTTCAAAAGCATCCTGCGTCGCGTCTTAAGTATTGTTATGCAACATCCATTTCTTCGTAGTTTAAACCAGTCCACTTTCACAATGCATAGTCATTAAGTTCCCATTTATTCTAAGAATAAGCTCTGTTTTTATTGTAAGAGTTAGATACTCCCAATGCCGTCCCGGTGAAAGATAACAATTTTATAGCGAAATATTGCTTGAAATGACATCATCCGAAATTGGTAGGCAAATCGGGAGAGCCATGCACTTTCCAACCTTCATTTTTCCCATCTCTATACCATACTTCCACTGGATTCGAATACTTGGGAGCAGTTAGGACGAATATACGGCATTCACATAAATATCTAAAAGTATTCCCTTCATTCGATTTATTTTTCCTCTAATCATAAATTAATTTACAATTAATTTATAATTAGAGGTTTGTCTAGGTCTTGGAGGCGGATGGCCAGGACACACTGAACCCCAAATTCCTACCCACACCTAAAACCCTTTTCCTTCCCAGAACTCTCCTCTCCTTCCTTTCCTTAAAAAAAGCAGCATCCCCAAAGATGACGTAGGCCCTGAAGGAAATTATTTTCCTCAGGGTCTCCTGTGTGGAGCTCATGTTAAAAAAAGCTCATTTCGTTTGGTATTCTTTCACTTAGCTTAAAAGTCACGTAAAAAATCATAATAATTTATTTTTATAATTAGCCCAGTGAGATATTTTATATAATTATGGTCACCCCAGCGGGTGCATATTCTAAATCTGTCCGGGACAGCCCCCCCCCACCTGAGGGTGGTTTGTCCGATGTCCACCGTGTCGGGGTTCAGGGTGCTCTTACGTTGTCTGTCTTGCCGGGTCTTAGGGAAATCAAAATCAGCGCTTATTTAACGTTATAAAGGAATTTTATGTAATTGGGTTTTAGCTAATAGAAAAAGGGACACCCAGTTAAGATCAACGTTGATAAACGTTTAATCTATAATAACATTACGATTATGTCCTTCTTCAATATGGAACGAAATGGCTGGGTGATACCAACTTGTTACTTTTATTCTGGCATCCTCTCTTATCAGAGGTTGGCTATGTACCCTGACAAACATCCAGACAGTATTCAAATCTTCTGGAAAAGTTATAACCACAAATGCTCATTCTTCGGCTTTCTTTTGAGTTGCTTCAGACGGTTTACAAACGCTTTACGTTTTAAGCATTTATTTTGTGATGAAAAGCGGTCGGTATCTATTTTTTAGCAACGATTGGTATCTAGTTTTTAGCAAATTATAGGGAGAACATAAACCCTTACCTATCCCTTTGACTTACAAACTATAGTAATGTCAACTTTTTATGATTTTTTTCTACCCGATACACAGGTTGCCTTTGGCAAGATAAAAGGCTGTTCACTTTATGTAATGTTCTTTTGTTCATTTGTTTATTTGATTCCCACGTTTGGTATACACAGTAATGTAAGTGTGTGTACGAAAAGTAGGAATCAAGCAAAATTAAAATTTAAGAGCCTTTAACCAGCGGCTGAGAAATTAAATTTCGTCAAACGATGATCTTGCGATCGTACCTTTGCAACTAAACAAATCACACATAGACAGAAATAACTATTCACATACAACCTAACCCATATAAAATAAATGAAAATAATGGAATCCTGTCAAATTTAACCTATAAATAGATTAGGCAGAATTTATTTCATTACTCCATCTCCAACATTTATAAAATAACTCTCTTTAAAAAAGATTTACCACCCTTCCAATCACCCTTCTGTTTTTATTCTATTCATAATATGTATTTTACCTGAAATATCCTTGTAACTACTATATTCATTTATATACCTGTACGCCTGTCTCGACACAGGTATACCCTAGTGAGACAGGCATACAAATAAAACCATTGTAAATATATTTTATTATAGATAAACAAATAAAAAAAAATTATAAAAAAAGTACAGGGCGGTTCCGATGAGAAAGATGAATTATTTTCTGTATACTAGCATTTTAACATAATAACTCAATATCGATTTTATTTCAATCAAAATTTGCTTTGATAAATATCCACATGCTCAAACTCGTGATGATAAAACTATTAAAATCATGTACTTTTTGTAATTATTTTTTGATCGTAAGTATTTATAATTATTTCAATATTGTCTAAGCAAAATAAAAATGATTTTTTTTAAATATATTAGTTTGTAAGACCGTAAATAAATAGACACACTGAAGTATTTTCGTCACAAAACAAGGTCGCGGATATATTTTTAATGATTTTCTTTCAACTAAAATAAAAATTCTTAAAAGTAGCTTTCCAAATAATTTATTGATTTATTTTACTGCATGATTATATGATTTGAAATGTATGTTGTAAAAAACAAAATTTAGTTTGAAAATTTAACAAATCTGCCGACGACCTAATGTAAAACCTTATTGTACTAAAAATAAACATATTTTCTCAAAATTTAAAACATAGCTTTACAAGATAAAATAACAAAATTATTTTTTTTCGTGGAAAAGTGTACGTAAAAAATACGTCTAAAATTTGATTTAAAAATGACATATTTCCGGTTTTGACTTGTTATTCTCTCTTAAACTAGAGTATGTCCGAAACTATATTTATAGTTGGCTACACATTGAAATAATGCTGGGTAGGAATGCAAAGGCTTGCTTTTATTTATTAAAACAAATAAGTTCATCTAATCAGCCTGAAATAACCGAAAGCCTCTCATGTGAGGAATTATTTTTTGGTAATTAATTAATACGTCTCCTTTTCATCTAAGCCAGCCATACAATCCCGGTCGGGCCCAAAGCGAATGAAGTCTTGTTGGGGATTTTGGCGGAGGCCTAAGCACGAATTTGGTCGGATATTGAGAGCAAAGTTTGGGATTAGCGCTAAGTAAAACAGTTTGAGAAGCAAATTGACGTTCAAGTCCAACAAGGTTTTGCTTTAAATGAGATTTAAGATTATCCCAGAATTGCCGAGATGGAAATAAAAGATTAAGAGATTAACAGGGAGCTTTAACCAATTATGTTTCTTTTTGCGATCAATCTAATTTGTCAATGAATCGAATTAACAAATAATATTGCCTTAATAAATTAATATTCCTTAAACTAGGTACTAACTGAAAAAAACATGTTAGATTTTCTCTGCGTTAGATTTCAATCCATAATGTTGTCGATTTCTATAAAATTATTCATATTTACCAGTGAGCGTCACATGAAAATAACCGTTTGCAAGCGCTAAGACATCTTGGTACACACCTGAAACAATGAAAATATTTCATTAGTCAATGACATTAAAATGTATAATTTTAATCACCGGATTGATAATTGGTAGGCGTATATGGGTACCGCCGCACCGGGAAGCATTTATTGGATAACCGACACCTTTGCCATAGGTCACCCCAGGGGTGCCCGGGTTCATGGAGTGAGGTTTATCAGGTTTCGGCGGCGGATGCGTTTGCCCACCTGCTGCGTGACGGGTGGGATCGAGAGAGACTGGTTGAGGGAGGCCTTTTGATCTTTCCAGCCGGACTCTCGACCCAACGATCACCTTGACCCCCAGATTCCTACCCACCCCTCATACCTTTTTCCTTTCCAGAACTTTTTATCCTTCCCTTCCTTAAAAAGACCCTCCACACAGCAACTCCTAAGATAATATAGGCCTTGAGGGAAGCTATTTTCATCATAGCCTCCTGTGTGGAGCTAATGTAAAAAAAGCTATGGTAGAATAATTTATATGAAAATTACTGATTCACAATTCACACACATTTTCTAGAATAAAGTTTGTATTAGGAGAATTTACAATTCTTAATGAAATTTCTTAAAATCACAACGAAATGAGTTGACATGAAACTATTGTGTTAAGATCACTGAGAAATTTCAACATTATATGGCATTGACAACTTGCACGGAACTATACCCTTCTAATGTCATCATGACTTTATACATGTCATAAAGATAATAAACTTGTCAGGAAAAGTGTTCATAACAATAACGAAATCGCCGTCCTGAAGTTTGAACAAGACGGGAATGTTATTTTTGCCTGAAGTTGATTCCACTCCAAAGTCTGAAGTTATAACGCGTCTTGATTAATGAAAAGGACAAATTATTAAGTCGATGGGTAGGCAAAGGTTGGGGAGGAAAAACAACCTTTTGCCTTGCGTATTCAACTCGAACAATGTGGAACCGTCACATCCGGCGCAAAGCTCAAAGGGGTGAAACTTTCCGTTTGAGCTTTTGCGGACGTGTTCTATCTTTGAAATAATTTTACATGCAAAATAAAATCAAATCTCCATTTCCTTTGGCAAAGGATTCGGGAGATGGCTTATGGGTCACCTGGACGCTTATTCATAAAAAGGGTAAGGTCCTACTCAAACAAAGCAGTAATTTAAAAAAAGGGGAACTGACTGAATACGGGGCTTTAGGTCAACCAAACAAACAGTTATAAATACCCCTGCAAAGGTATACGCATTTCCCTTCGTTTTCCTTTATCGCTCTACGGAAAAGGATGACATTATCACGATTTATTATGCATTGGCTAAAATCCCCTTTTTAATTTTAAATAATGGAGTCGGACTTATGGAATATTGGAGTAAGGGTTTGCATTTTGAAAAGGCTGATAAGTACGAAGACGAACTGGTACCTACGCATAAAAAGCTACCTTCATTGTTTCTTTTCTGTCTAAAAAGGCATTTCATAAAATAATAAATATTTCATAAATTCAAAAAAATATTAATAAAAATCATTTTAAAAAAGCCCTATTACACCCAACAATAAATGTTTTCCAAGATTTCCCGGTTCCCCACATTTAAAAAATTATGACAAAATTACACTACTACAATTACATAAAGATTTCTTTAATAAAAATAATTTACCACAATTAAATATAAGAAAAAGAATAATATCTGTTGGAGGACTAACCGGGCCACTAGTACGAACCATAATAGCACAGCATCACTATACAGGGTGTTAAGGGACGTACTTGACTTACTTTAACCAGTGATTCCTGACATTATTTGGAGTAAAAAAATGTAAATGAAATTTTGGTGACATTTTTGATGTTTTTTTTTCTCTACAAAAACATAAAAAATGGTAGTTGTTGAACAGTTGGAGGCGGGGTAAGGGGTTCGCCGGACACCCGGCTGAGTGACCAGTGACAACATGCGGAAGATTTTTTTTTTGTTTGATTTTGAAGAAAAAATTTATGAAAAAAAAGTCAAAAAAGGTCACCGGAGACCAAAATTTCATTTACATTTTTTACTCCAAATAATGTCAGGAATCACTGGTTAAAGTAAGTCAAGTAAGTCCCTTAACACCCTGTATATTCAAGGGTATAAAATTATTTAATAAATTACCCCTTGATATACGATCGGAAGTAAACTACGACAAATATAAAAAATTAAAATACTCTAGTACTACCTCATAACTTTACTTATTGTTAAGAAATATGTTTTTGCCTTTTCAATTCTTTGAATCATTTATTAACTAACCTTATTATTATTTTATTACTTTTATTCGTATTTGCCCATAAAATCACTGATATTTTTTGTTAAATAACTAATATTTTTTGTTTTAAATTAAACAGATGTAAAAATATTTAGTTGTCCTCTCCTAAACCCAAGCAGCTGCTTTATTAGAAGAGTGATTGAAATGTTAAGTTTTCTTATGTCGTAAAATTGTAACCTTGTTAAATTTTTCAATAAAAAAATAAGATTAATGATAAAGCAGATGTCTGAATCCAAGAAGCCAACCGGTTTCCACAGCCTCACTACTAAAACATGATAAAAACATTTTAAAACAAGACATAAAATAATGCATACATTTACATATTATCTGAAACGAGAATGTGGGTGATCAAGCATTTTGTATTTGTGTACCAAATTTCCGCACTGAAAATAAATAACTAAATTAAACGATAAATTCGTTTGCAGCTAACAAAGTGATACAACAGTATTATTATGATGTCGGGGTTGGTAGTTGTTGAGGCGCGTATTCATTAATTAAACCGAGCATAAGTTCCCGAGAAAAAAAATGTTTGTCATCATTGGGTCATTAGGGTAACAGAAATGGAGGCGGGTAGTATTTTGTAGGAAATTTTCCTAATTATTTAAGTTTGCCAACTTTCCGTCTGTCCTTAGTGTTATTACTTAAAACACAAAGGCTCTTAACGCGTCTACTGAACTAACTAAATACTTTGCGGAAGATTTTATTACCTGCCTTTCTGGATAGACTCCGTGGGAATAATGGACTTGAGATATTTTACGAGTTGTTTATCAGAGAATAAACATCTTAATTTTTTAAAGTTTTTTTTTTAATGAGAAATTATTAATAGTCCAGTAAACGAATGGTCCAAAAGGAGGTGTAGAGTGCGTGAGCAGGAACCTAAGCGATTCTTTCAGGACTTGTTTAGGGTGCTTAGGGTGTGAAAATACTAAAAGTCCTGACGTCTAGGTGGTGAGCTAGAGGGGGGAGGGGGGGGGGGGAAGGTCCCGATTTTCGGGTTTCCGTTTATATCTCAAAAACGGTGCGTTGCAGAGGAAAACTTTTTTAGAATAAGTAAAAGCTCATAAAATTATCTACAACTTTTATTCTATATGTAATTTTGGAAATCCAAGCCGTTTTTGAGTTATACGCTCCATAAATGTCAATATTTTCGAAAAAAATCATTTTACGTCACATTTTTCATCAAACATTCCTTCATATCGTCTAAAATATTCATCCAAGAGTGAAATTTATTCGAAAAAAGTTGTAGATAATTTAATTACCCTTTAGAATATATATACATATCTAAATAAATCTCCAACCAGTAAATATTTACAGCAATTTTATGTTTTTTCGTAAAATGTCGTCATTTTCAGAAAAAGCTGTTTTTTCGTACCAAAATGTTCAGATGGGTTTTTTCTTCATGGGAAATTCCTTATTAATTTTTGCACGCAAGAAAGCAGGTAAGTTGTTCTCGAACAGATGATTAGTGGAATTCATTTTATAATCATTATTATTGTGATGGGTGATTAGGTTAGTCGTCGGAGATGCTACAATAGCGTGCTACGATGCTGTTCGAGTTGGTGAAAAGGCAATGAATGCGATAGTGGGCTTGACATTATCAGACATCAAGTTGTCCCGCAAAGATCGGGCATTCCCAATGTTTTCTGTCAGCTCGTCGATAAAAATTCATTATGAAAAGGTTGCAGTTGACCCAACATTGCTGTTTCAGCGGATGTGTATAAGCAAACGATCAGATGAGGATTTGATGAAATTCTTTGAGTATGAGTTGGCCCCATTTCCCTTGGCACTGTTCAATGAAAGTGGGATGCGAAAGACAACTAAATCTGTTCTGTATAGCTTATTTGAGCTTACCAAAAAAACTGTTCTACTGTCTCAGCTGAACATAGTTGTGGACGGAGGATCTCTACTATACAGAGTAATTTGACAAAAAGATGCCTCCGTTGCCGCAATTTGTGATCGTTATATCACTTATGTCAACTACCACGCAAATCCAGTCAATAGTACAAAATCACAAGAACAGATGCGACGATACAGACTGAGAAGGTCAGCCAACATCAATTTGACATGGAACAAATCAATACCCGTTAAACAGGAAGATTTTTTATCCAATCCTACCAACAAAAGTAACTTCATCTCCTTACTACAGACAAAGTTTCGGGAGAATGGGATACAGATTCTTCAGGCCACCTATGATGCTGACGTCCTTATCGTGAAGACTGCTGTGGAACTATCCTTTCACAACTCTGTGGCTATCTTTGGTGAGGATGTTCACCTCAGTGTCCTTTTGATTGCTTCCACTCCTCCCACCTAAGATATTCTGCTGCCGAAACCCTGACGAGGGAAAACCAAAACAATGGCACTGTCCACCCAAGAGATGCAGCATTGCGGATTTGAATATATCATATTTTTACATTCATTTACCGGATGCGATACAACGTCTGCAACTTTCGGGAGAAGCAAGGTGGGCTTTTCAAAATTGTACTTGGAGTCAGAAATGATTAAGCAAGCGGCAATGATCTTTTACAACCCCTCCTCTACTCACGACGAGGTTGAAGAGGCTGGAAATAAATGCTTCCTGAAATGGTATGCGGCGCCAAAAAGACAGACCTCCCTTAACCAGTACCGCTTCCAGTCGTTCACAAGGTCCGTGGCAAATATGAAGTCTGACATCAGCTCCCTCCCTCCAACAGAGAGTGCAGCTAAACAGCATTACCGGCGGACATACCACCAAGTTCAGCAGTGGCTCAGTATTGAGCTGCCCCCTGAAGAATGGGGGTGGAAACATGAAGGAGAAACCCTGGTGCCAATTACAACAGAAGATCTTCCAGCACCGGAGGTCCTTTTGAAAATGATATTTTGCCGCTGCACCAAGGATTGTGCAATTGGCTAATGTGGATGCCTAAAAGCAATGCTGACCTATTCTGCAGCGTGCCTTCACTGCCAAGGGAGATGCCTCAATAGCGTGCCTGCTGCCGAGGGCGACGATGAAGACGACGTAGAGCCCTTTCAGCATGAACCATCGACCACTGAGAATTACGATGCCATGGATGAACAACGCTTGTCAGGTCCCTCACGTCCAAAGAGGATATGAAAACGTGAATCCATATAAAGTTGAGAGTGTAACATGATGTTATTGAGAACAGTGCCAAGGGAAATGGGGCCAACTCATACTCAAAGAATTTCATCAAATCCTCATCTGATCGTTTGCTTATACACATCCGCTGAAACAGCAATGTTGGGTCAACTGCAACCTTTTCATAGTGAATTTTTATCGACGAGCTGACAGAAGACATTGGGAATGCCCGATCTTTGCGGGACAACTTGATGTCTGAGAATGTCTAGCCCACTATCGCATTCATTGCCTTTTCACCAACTCGAACAGCATCGTAGCACGTTATTGTAGCATCTCCGACGACTAACCTAATCACCCATCACAATAATAATGATTACAAAATGAATTCCACTAATCATCTATTCGAGAACAACTTACCTGCTTTCTTGCGTGCAAAAATTAATAAGGAATTTCCCATGAAGAAAAAACCCATCTAAACATTTTGGTAAGAAAAAACAGCTTTTTCTGAAAATGACAACATTTTACGAAAAAACTTAAAATTGCTGTAAATATTTACTGGTTGGAGATTTATTTAGATATGTATATATATTCTAAAAGGTAATTAAATTATCTACAACTTTTTTCAAATAAAATTTCTTTTTTTGATGAATATTTTAGACGATATGAAGAAATGTTTGATGAAAAATGTGAGGTAAAATGATTTTTTTCGAAAATATTGACATTTGTGGAGCGTATAACTCAAAAACGGCTTGGATTTCCAAAATTACGTATAGAATAAAAGTTGTAGATAATTTTATGAGCTTTCACTTATTCTAAAAAAGTTTTCCTCTGCGACGCACCGTTTTTGAGATATAAACGGAAAATCGAAAATCGGGACCTTCCCCCCCCCCCCTCCCCCCCCTAGCTCACCACCTAGACGTCAGGACTTTTAGTATGTTCATACCCTAAGCACCCTAAACAAGTCCTGAAAGAATCGCTTAGGTTCCTGCTCACGCACTCTACAACTCCTTCCTTTACTGGACTATAAGTTAAGATAACATTATTGTTTAAGAAATAGAAAGAAAATATTTACTTCAATCGGTTATCATTATTTTCATACCAAAGAGAGCGCTATTTTTTGCTTTCTATTGTGTTCATATCAATTTAATGTTATAATATATTATTCATTCACTAGCTGGTTCCCGGCATGCGTTGCAATGCCATATTCAAAGAAATAAACCCCCGCGTTCCCATTCCACCTTCCATGCCTTACCACTCCTCTCTCCTGCCTCCCCCCCATCCCGCCAATCCCCCCCCACGCGTTCCATATATTCAGTCCCAGTACATTCAGTTTTCAAACAGCTTGTGTGCCACCTATTACAACTTTTTTATTAAAATTTCCATTTTTCATATATTACAAATATTCACTTTTGTATATTATAAGAACAACCAATCAAATTCGGTACCTAACGTTGGTACCTATTTAAAATATCTATAATTCTTGATTCGATTAAGTATCAGGCGAGTACTTCAAATAAATTCATCAATTTAAAGAGTTTCGAAAATATAATTTTGATTTAACAATCATTGTTTTGCAAAATGTCATTCTCAAATTTTGACAGTTTTGCAAGAGTTTTTGTATTGATTAACACTTATAATACTTATAAACTTATTTTTCTAAATAAATTGATTATTCCAATGTCTGTTACATAGCTAGTCAAAAACAATAATATTTTTTTATGTCACCATGACAACACATCAATGAATGACACTTGAAAAGCAATTCATTATTCGAACACAAAGGAATCGTATGCATTTACAGGTAGGTATTCCTTTACATACATACTTAAAAATAGAAATACAGTCAATAGCCAAATACGACAGTTTCAGAAATGCGCTCGGGAAATTCTTGATGAGTGAATGTGATAGTGTTAGTAGCCTGTTTCTCGTACTCAGATAGAGGTGAATATATTGTTTATATGTGTGAGGATTGGGATATATATATGTATGTGCAGGTGTATGTATGTATGTGTTGGTATATGTATATGTGTATGCTTGGATGTGTATGTGTGTATATATATATATGTGTATGTGTGTGTATGTATATATATGTATGTGTATGTACGTGAACATGTATGTATATATGCATGTGTGTATCTATTCACGTACATGAGTGCTTGCATGCACATGCACATATATTAATAAAAGAATAAGGTTATGTACATTTTTATAATCTTTTTTTAAATATTTTTATAATCTTATGCTAAATTACTCCACTTTTCCTTTCTATTGTGTACTTTCTACTTCCTATTTCTTCTACTTTCTACTTTTTATTTAAATTTTTCCAACTTTTAGCACCATTTATTTACATATGTTTACACTTTACTATAAACTTTAAATTTCATACATAGCGACAATACTCCATTGGTCACCCTGAAACAGGCAGCCGCCTAGTATGGTGATTCAATAATCTACTTTATGTAAATGCCACAATTATGTAACATGTATTATATAAAAAAAAAAAAAAAATACAAGCAAGCAAGCATGAATGACACTTGAAAAGCAATTCATTATTCGAATACAAAAGAATCGTATGCATTTACAGGTAGGTATTCCTTTACATACATACAAGCAAGCAAGCATATTTTGATTTTTATATACATGAATGGAGATAATTTGTTGTTTCGTCGTATAATTTAATTTTTTTTAGGGCCTGAGTATAAACGTCAAACAGATGCTCTGCCACTTATATGTTTTTTGTTTGAACATTTAATCATCCAGAAATATTATAGCTGCTTTTAGATAGTGCAAGTCTTTTACAAGCCTAAAAAAATAACGTACCACATCTGGATCGTCTTAAACCTTGAGTGAACTAACTTAATTTTGGAAATTTCTGAGTTAGTACTTGAAATGAGGTCTACAAATCATAATCTAGCTCTTCCAGAAAAAAACAATCAGAGATATACTGACTAGACCAATTATAGCCAACTTTTCTCTAATTAGCTCTTCTTTCTGACAGAGCTAGATTATAATTTGGAGCCCTTATTTCAAGCTCTAACTCAAAAATTGAAAAGTGAGTTAGTTCACTATGGTTTAACACGATTCATCTATAAAAATGCTTTGAAGTGGACAATCTTCTTCACACGAACCCTTTTCGAATATGATTGTGTTGAATATTGCGCATTATAATATGTGTGCCTGATCTTCATAAAATAAAATAAAAAATATATTTTGGCAATGTTTTTTGCATAAATCCAAACAGGCTTCCGGTTTTATGCGGTTTTCGCCATGTGCGGAAGTGGTGCGTGATTTCAACCGATTCCAAACGTTGGATGTCGCGGTAGATCGCAATAATAATTTTTATTGATGAAATTCTTATACAAATTCCAGTTGCATACTGAAGCAGAGTTTTTGTTGTATGTGTTTGTACCTTCATATTTAATTTGGTTTATCCCTGTATCCGCGTTTAAAATAAAGTCTTAAACACTAAATATGCACGGAGCGGCGCGGCGCTCGCTAGTCAGAGTGCCCGTTACGAAGTATTTATCTCTTGAACAAACAGGTGGAGGGCAGCAGAGTAAGGCTGCAAGGGCGGGCCAAGGGTTGTGGAAGGAACAAGGAAGGCCAAAGGCGAAAGGAAGCTATGAAATATGACCGTTAGTCTGGAATACTTCCCTGTAATATGAATACATCTTTGGCTTTGGGGGTTATGCCAACCCCCGCCTTGCCTTGGGTAAACTGCAGTATTCAAATAAGGGATGCTTCTTAATGACTTAGGACTTAGTTTACTCCCGTACAGCTTAAATGCTAGAATATAATGGACAGCATCTTAAATAGATGTAGCCTAACCAATTATTTATTTAACTTACGCCAACGCAGCACACAGAGAATGGCACTTATAATATTTAGAGTTGTATTAGATGTTTGTATTATAACAAGATTAAGTTTAGTGTACCTAACCATACATTATAAGCTCTGAGTGCACTGAAGAATCTCCCTCCGATGAATAATTACGTCTGTGGAGAATTTAGTTAGCCTATAATGATTTAGAAACATCCGAACAAGTTGAATGAGGCTCGTTCTTGAAGGTTGTGATTGAAGTAGAATGAAAAAAAATACAAGAAAATGGTATTTGCAAGTTTTGTAAATTAATCGCACGTTTTTTATGTGTAAGCCGCACAAAAGTTCCAAGGCGGTTTAAGTACAGAGGCAGTACAGAATGAGATTGAAAGGAAGTGGAAAGGAAGGAGATAGAGAATAGGAATGTTTAGGAGCACCCGGCTATTCAGTAAGTTTCAATTAGGCACCGGTTCCAATTAATTATAGACCGGAAGCGATCTTATTATTCACTTAAAAAAAGAAACATTAACGTGTGAAAAATTGACAAATGAAACGGTTTCTTAGTGCATGTCAGAAAGGCTTTCGTGTCAAAAAATCAACTGTATCGAATCCATTCGACTTCTCACATAAGTAGCAAGAAGATTGGATGCGCTATATTACACATACGTGAATTATTCAGACTTTGCAAAGGAATTCGACGGTGCAGATCACGAGGTACTATTACAAAAAATCAACAGAATAGGCGTTGACCTTAAAGTTTTTGTAAGGTATTTAAGAAACAGAACACAGTATGTGTGCGTCGGTGTTCGTGAGTAAAGGGCGTATTCAGGAATACCTCAGGGGTTAAATCTTTACTATTCTTGAAATTGATTGGTGATATTCAAGAATGCATCCAAAGTTCTACTTGCTTGTTTTTTGCTGACCATCTCAAACTGCTCAGGATAATATGCGACATTCAAGCATGTATTAAATTACAACTTGATTTAGATGCAATATCTTCATGGGCCGATGAGAATAAATTTTTCTTTAATGTTAAAAAATGTGTAACTATGACACAGTCATTTCGAAAACCAATTTGAATTCGATTATAAACTAAAGGGAGGAAAGATAGTCTTCAGTAAAATCCATAATGACTCTGAGGTTACATTTGATCCCAAACGTATCTTAACAAAAATACATTAAATTAATGGAACAAATTAAAAACGTTTGTAAGATATATACGACGTGCAAAATGAATACTCGATTTATGCATCACAAGAATTTGCTCTCTGAAACACGATACGAGCTGGCATTACAGTATACTTCAAGATGGTTTTCTGCATTTAGCTTTGGTGTAGCCGTCAATTACCGGATACCAAGAACTATTGAGCTTAGCTCCGTCGTCTCTATTAATGTTAATAGACACGACATGTACCTTGTGATAAATTAAGTTGTTCATCTTGTTCACCTTTAGCAATAGTGAAAAAAATAGTGAAGGAATATAAACTAATGCTAAGATATTGAACTCCACCGATACTGAGGTCTCCAATTAGACACAAGAGTTCTAGGCCTAGGTCCGACCAATATAGTCATTGAAATCGATTACCTACTCAAGAAAAAATATTGGAAATTAAAAATGTTTGAACGATTTCATCAGAAGGCTAAAAGAGTTTACTTTGAGCACACGGAAACGCCCACAATACAATTCTATCGATTTTCCTATCTATTTAGATGTAACAAATAGACAGGTAAGTCAATAGTCGTAAAAAATACATTGTAATGAAAAATAAAAAATAAAATAAAATAAATTAATTATACGGATATTTTCGGCGAAATTATGAAAAAAATAGGACCTATTTTTTTAATCTACAAATTAGCATATTTTTAAATGTGTGACAAAAATTTAAGTACGAAGTGGCAATAAACCATCAGCAATTATCAAGTCTTATGGCGTCATTGAATTTTATACATCCCCAAGTTATTCACGATGCACTTCCCGATCTTGCATTAATTCTTACTTCTCCCTCAAACATCTCAAATTTCAGTAATGGCTCCTTGCGATGCTGGTTTAGTTAGTTTTATGGACCAGCTCTATGACAAAATTCCATCAGCACTTCCTTGAAATTCGTATTTCTCTAAGATTTACCATACTAAATCTCCCAAACTGGAATACTAATGGTGTAAACATCGCCTAGATCCTTGTGCCTCGTCTTCTTTGGGGGTCCCCTACTTCTTCTACTATTCACTTCTGCAACATATGTATTGATAACAATGCCCTTCAGTCACTTCTTCACTAATTAAAGACTTAGGCATCACTGTTCAATCAAATCTTTCATTTGTTAACCACTTAACAGAAATCTATAATAAGGGCTTAAAAATGTTGGGATTTATAACTAGGCTAACTAGAAATTTTAACAATATAAACTGTATTAAACTGTTATGTTAGAAGTCAACTTGAGTACAATTCTCCCGTCTGGAACCCACATTATAGTATACATGTTCATGCTATTGAAAGAATACAAAACAAATTCTTAATTTGGTATTTAAGCAACTATGTTGAACTACAACACTATTTTAAATGATTTGAATGTGCAAAAATTGTCCGACTGAAGAATTTTCTCTGACTTGGTATTTCTATATAAAATTCTAAATGATTTAGTTGATAGTCCGGTATTGCTAGAATTATTAAGCTTCCGGATTCCACTACGTAATACTAGAAGTCAGGATGTATTTCAGTGCGGAAATTCTGGGACTAACTACCATATGTATTCTTCTTTGCCCGAATACTTATGGAGGGAAACAATTATACCAAGTCAGCGGACATCTTCAATTTATGTTTAAACAAATATAAAATATTGTTACTGAGACAGTTCAGTTATGTACAATGAATGCTTTGTATTTCTTATTATTCATATGTAATATAAAAGCACCGAAAAAGGGCGTTAATAAATAAATAAATAAATTATTCTTTCTATTTGCCGGTACCACCAGAGCGTCCTTTTATTAATCCATTACGCTTACATCAACCTTGTATTATTTATGGATCTCAACATTTTTTACACAGCCATACAAGATTTTTCTACATGTACTCCTCAGGGATCTCATTTCTACAGCAGTCTGCTTTCATCCTTCTTCTGCCAGTTGCATGCCCCACTGCCATACATCAGGGTTGGTATGCGATTTCCATTGTGGCACGATAAAGTGATTCAAATACTTGAGTCGGGCCGGGGCAGTAGTCAGAATAACAGAAGAGTGTGTATTAGATGTTATGTGAATGCGAATTTACGAGTAGCAAAAGAGTACGTGTCAAGAGAGAATTGAGTGGCGGTTTATCCTCTCTGCCTACTCCTACGGGGGCACTGCAGCACTAGTTAGTTAGGTACTTGTGTTTTTAAATTAAAAACATCCATACGACGTTTTCAAAATTTCATGGTACGTGTGGAGTGTTGTTGCTGTAAATCACTTTATAGAAAATATACGTTGTTTTCTTTCGTAAACATCGTTGGGTGGAAGATAAAAATACGTAATAATTTTGCTTTCAAATCGAATTATCGAAAGCAAAATAACAAAATGCGATGAATGTCACAGCCGCGTACGTGCAAAAGCCATTGTTTTTTTGCTTTCTTTACATAAACTGGGGGACGGAAAAATATCACATTCAAAAATATATTCACTTATTTACACAAAAAATGCTGAAAGAAATTGTGAAGGAAATAAGCGTTAGCTGAACGATGACAATGATTGATAATGTAAACGTATAAGGAACAGAGAAAGACTGGCTCATCATAAAATAGATATAACGTCTTTGTGTCAATGTTAACACATTTATTAAAGATACAACTTTTGGAGTAAATACCAAGAGAAATGATTTTCAGTGACCAAAATACTTTAATCCTTCACTGATAGCAATTATTTTGAGGATAGAGGTAATTATATTTTTGCAACAAAATACTCTTTTAAGAAACGACTTTATTGATTCATTTTTATTTATTGTACTCGTATTATTTATTGTTGTTGGTAACAATTAGTAAATTTTATAACATTAAGAAAACTATGTGAATATAATACATGTCTCCTTTATACACAAAATAATGAACAAACAAATAAGCGCGATGCCAACCCAGTCTGGCTGAGTTGGTATCGCGTTTGGGTCCCCCCCAGGCGTCACATATTCGATTCCACGCTGGCTAAGTCCTCCATCGCGACACAAGAAACATTTTTCGCTTACTGTGCTGGTAGTAAACATTTTCAAATATTGTCTGGTTATTCGTAACCCAGAAATGTTACGCTTGGTACAAATGAGCGGCGGCGGGCTTAGATTTTTCGTCACCTGGGGGGGGGGGTTAAAAAAATTGCAAAAAGTTGGTCACGTAGTATGGGTACGTTCCCTTAGGGGTCGTCCATTAATCACGTGATGTTTTTTTAGCAACTTTATAACCCCCCCCTGGTGATATGTGGTGAGGTTTTAGACTACCCCCCCCCCCCAAAATCACGTGTATTTTTTTTTAGTACAAAGTATTTTGAAATTTTCAGAATATTATCACGAAAAAGAAATACACGTGATATCTCATTTTACCCCCCCGTCGTGATATTTCGTGATTTTTTCCGAACCCCCCCCCCCCCCTTTGGAGCCTCACGTGATTAATGGACGACCTCTTACACTACAATACGATAATATACATTTAAACGCCATACATACACAAAATGATAAGCAATCGATTGGTTACTAGGGGGCAATTTATATAATTGCCTTGCGGGCAATATTTAAAATGCAAAAGTCGAGGTACATTTAAAAAACTATATAAATTTTTACGTTTCATCCAAAAAAATTTTGAAGTGGATAATATTGTAAAGTAATGTTTGACATGTGATGTTTATTTTTACATTAGGCTCCGAGGAAAATAATTTCCCTCAGGGAAATATTATATTATATATCGTCGTCTTAGGGAATGCTGTGTGAAGGGTCTTTTTAAGGAAGGGAAGGATAGGAAGTCCTGGGAAGGAAAAAGGTGTGAGGGGTGGGTAAGAATCTAGCCTATCTAGGAATAACCTCTCCAGCCAGAATCCCTCTATCCTGTGCCTATCACTTCTAGACACACTGACCCCCAGATTCTTACCAATCCCTCTTACCTATTTCCTTCCCAAAACTTCCTATTCTTCCTTTTCTTAAATAAAACCGTCCACTCAGCATCCCCTTAGATGACACACGACTCCCGTGTGGGGCTAATGTGAAAAAAAAACCGCCCCAAAACACCTAGCAGCACTTTATTCCCCGTCCATAATCAGAAAATATTTTTAATACAGATACCGCTTAATTCTCCAAAACCCGAGTAACTAAATAAATTAAATAAGTTAATTATGTACACAAAGTTATTTAAACACGTATTTATAAAACTCAATAAAAATTTACTTTCAAAGTTTGTCAACTAATTTAACAGAATTGTTTGTTTTGTTTTTATTTTTCAGTTGTGTGTGCTTTGTTTTAACTGAGTTTCGTCATAATACATATTCACTGAAAAATAATGGTGAGTGTATGGGACAAATGAGGGGATTACTACCCATAGCCATCAAATAAAGCGTGAAACGTTAGAAATACTCTCCGAGTGAACCTGTGAACCAATCTCAAGGGAGTTATTTACTCTAAAGATTGAATGTACATATATTTTAAAAGCTGTCTAGATCATTTCGTGGCAAGCAAAGATAGATGGAGGATTGCGGCAGAAGTAACGGAGCAGTACAAAGTAAAGAATAAAATCTGCATGCACTCTTACACGACAAAGGCGTGGTCGGATCGTTCGACGCAGAACTTTCAAAACAGACGGAACTTTTCTCCGGGGAATGTTCCAGAGACAACGCACAGACACAATGTTTGTTCCCGAGGTCCCACAGACCCCGAGAATAACAGCAATTACTTTAATATCTGGTGCCGCGTGCCAAGTGATGCCCGACAGACTATATAGTTTAAACTTTTCACCACTCCGAGAAAAGTATGAGGCGCAGAAAAACAAGAATTTCTGCACTGATCATATCTCTCCGGTTTCCATTTAAAAGTTTGGAGCCGTTTAGAAGCCCCGTTTTAATCAACGCAGTGAAATGGAATTTTTTACGTTCTTAAATATTTAGTAAAGAACATTTAGAAAAAGATTTTAATAAAAAAATGTGACACCGCAGACGTGTCGTAGCTGCCCAGAGCCGGTTGAACTATTGCATCCTCATATCGGGAAATATTGTGAGGCTGACGGAGGGGCTGTTAAGATCTGGTCCCTTAACATATCTTAAAATATTTAAATCAAGTGGGGGATACCGAGAGTAGAAAATTTGGGAGGCCGATATGTGTATTGCATAGTCACAACCTCTGCCATAGGTCACCCTAAGTGGTTCGCTACGATTGGTGACTTAGCAGTAGTGCCCGGGTTCATGGGGTGAGATTTGTCTGGTCTTGGCAGTGGATGTGTGCCGTATTGCTGGATAGCGGGCAGGATCAAGAGAGACTGGCTGAGAGAGGCCTTTTGACCTTTCCAGCCGGATTCCCTCGACCCATCGCCTTGCACCGCAGTTGGAGGGATGGATTCATACGTCCTTCCTATCCACCCTTCATACCCTTTTCCTTCCCAACTATAACTACTAAAACTTCCTATCCTTCCCTTCCTTAAAAAGTCCTTCCATACCGCATCCCCTGAGATGACGTAGGCCCTGAGGGAAATTATTTTTCCCAGTGTGGAGCAAATGTAAAAAAAGCTTCTACCCTGGAACGAAACTAAAAAAAAAATGTTTAGCCCGTTCCGAGGTTTGAACACAGTATCTTTGGGTTCAGAGTTCAGTGTAAAGGAGCTTACATCTTTACCACGTAGATTGTCAATAAGTCATAATTGATAAACTTTAAGAAAATGGATCGATGATGTAAATGATCGATGCATGTAAATCGGCATTTGAGTCAACGAAAGGGTAAGTCATTATTGATGGAATGGATAATCCCATCAGTAAAAAAAATAGGAAAAAGTCCTCCCCTTGGCCGTAATAAATAATTATCAATTCCTGTTTGTTTTAGATTGGGCTCGTGATGCTTCCCCGCTTTGTATTGAGAAGGAGGCTTTCATCTATTTATTACCTGCGCAAATAACACGATCAAAATGAAATCCTTGTTTATTAACAAAAAGGGATATTTGATTTTCCGGCTGGCCGATCGGATCGTAGCTGTCATGTACGGCGCGGCTTGAATTGTACTGTAAATTGATAAATCGACGAAGGCCTAGCGAGGCTTGTGTTTAAATATTTTTATGCAAGTAATGTTATAAATTACATAAACATAGGTAATGTGTGTAAAAAAACCTTTAACTCAATAAAATATTGCGAAAGAGTTAAAATGTAAAAACAATATCGGAAACAAGCATTATTGAAATGTTTTGCTACATATTATTAAAAACTAGTAGACCCGGCCACACGTTGCTGTGGCTAACGAAAAATAACACCACGCCATTACCCAACCTTTATAACCAACGCCATCTGTTAAATCAAATCCACACCGCCCGCTTGGCAGCCCGCAATATATTTTAACCAATTTACATGAAACCTTGTCAAATTATATACCGAAAAACCTTCCTCATGAATCACTCTACCTATTGGTGAAAACCGCATGAAAATCGCTTGAAAATCCGTTGCGTAGTTTAAAAGATCTAAGCGCACAGACAGTGGGAGCGACTTCATTTTATACTATGAAAAGATAAAATAATTTTACGTAACTATGAAGTTTAAGGCTAAAAATGAGTATTGACCTTATGATTCTATGGAAAACGCCCGTTAGTTTTTAATGGTTTTTGATGGTTCAGACAAAACAGTTTTTCTACTTTACACTTAAAATGTAGGGTATGTTATTTGTAGTTCTCAGATGGGCGAATTAAAAATCCAAGATAAGTTTTACCTTTCCCTGTCACAAAACGTGCTGGTTAATATAAGGTGGCGCAAAAGTCATCATCCTATCGGAAGATGCCATAACTTTTGCAAATGGCGGCAAATGTCAAATTCTGCTTTGACATTTGTGAAGTAAACAGGTATAAAATGCACACCAATAATACATGAATCTCTATACTCCTCACGATCGCCGTGAAATTGATTTGAAAAATTTATTGAAACAGTGAAAAATTGATTTGCACTGGCCGGCAAGATCGCCCGATTTAACCAATCTGGACAACTTTTTGTGGAGTGTCTTGAAGTCACAAGTCTATGTCAAAAAGCCTCAGATTCTTGAAGCCTTCCAAGAGAATATCCGTCAAGAATGCTTTCTAACCTATCGCCGGAAGTTCTAGAAAGAGTGATTGAAAATGCCATAACTCGGACCCGTATGATTATTATCAATTCTGGCGGCGGATAATTGGCCAATATCATTTAAATTAAGTTATCAAAAAAAACGCAATCCAAAAGCATAAGCAAAATTTTTATTCATGAAAAAATACAGCCAAAGATTATCGGGTGACAACTTTTCGAAATATCGTCAAGAGGGTATTACCAGAGAATACCAGAAATATATCATTTTTAAATCAGATTTTAGACGTTTTGACTCTTTTCCTGAAAAAAAATATAAATGGAATTCGAAAGATCGTTCTTTTATCTAGCGTTCGCATGTTTTAAATTTTGAGAAAAAATGTTTATTTTTAGTATAATAAGGTTATACGGTCGTTGGCAGATTTGTTAAATTTTCAAAAAAGATTTTGGATTATACCACACCCATTTCAAATCATATAATCATGCAGTAAAATAAATCAATATATTATCTGGCTATCGCATGTTTTAGAATTTTAATTTTAGTTTAAATAAAATCATTAAAAAATATACACGTACATGTGTTTCTTGACGAAAATTGGTCCGTTTGTGTATTTATTTGCGCACTTACAAACTAATATATTTCAGATTTTTTTTACATTCTTATTTAACTCAGACATTATTGAAAAATGGTTAAAACTTATAATCAAAAAATAATTACAGAAAATACATAGTTTTAATAGTTTTATCATCACGCCTTTCAGCATTTTTGGATGTAGGTATAAATTAAAGCATCTTTGGAATGAAATAAATTCGATATTGAGTTATAATTTTAAAAAGCTGGTAGGTAGAATACTTTATCTTTCTCATAGGAACCGCCCCGTACGATCGTAAGAACAACTTTCGACGAAATGTGGATTTTCGACCGCTGGCTGGTTAAACGCTCTTAACGAATTAAATTATGTTGGTATTTCGTTTAATTTTTTAATATTTTTCTATATTAAAGATAGGTTTATGATTTGTTGTTGCGTTGCTTACTGAGATGCTCGTTCAGAATTCTATCAGGGTCTAGTCACCCCGAGACTACAAACCGTAGACCCCTAGAACTGTAGAATAGACTAGAGTAGACGGCGTTCGGCCGTCGGCGATGTCTCATAATAAAAATGTTATAACCGCCTGCATTCATAGCCGCCCACAAGGTAATGGCGGCCACCCTTACCATCTGGGAGGAAGTACTTCCGGTGGAAGTGAAGGTTATTGCCCGCGGTGGGAGGTTTCACAGGAAATACGGAACTACCTACACTATCTCCTGTATTGGGTTGCAGAGGGGAAAGAACATTCAAATTCTGAGAAACATAAAACAGGGTCAAGAAAGAAAAACATAATAAACCAAAAATAAACTTTAGAACATATATATGTATTATGTAACCATGGGATAGTCAATAAGAAACGACAATTATCGTATTATACGCATCAGAAAATCACACTCGATATTTATTTATTTTTATGTCTTTATAAAGTGCGATTAAAATAATTAAATCTTTATATAGTATAAAATGAAGTCGCCCCCGCTGTATGTGTGCTTAGATCTTTTAAACTACTCAACGGATTTTCATGCTGTTTTCACCAATAGATAGAGTGATTCATGAGTAAGGTTTTTAGGCATGTAATTTGTCAAGGTTTTATGTAAATTGGTTAAAATATATAGCGGGCTATATATTTTAACCAATAGCGGGATAGAGTGATTCAAGAGGAAGGTTTATATGTATAATACATGTATATTATAGTAGAGAAAAGTCGAGAAATTCAAAGATTCAGTTCAGGCAGCGGGCAGTGGGCAGCTGGCAAGCGGGCGGTGTGAATTTGATATATATGGAAATAAACAGATGGCGTTGGTTAAAAAGGTTGGGTAAGCCACAGGAACGTGTGGTCGGGTCTGCTAGTTAACATATAAATAGTAAAAGCGTCATTGATCTCTTCGGCACCGGTGCAAAGTCGGGAAACACACCAAACGCGTGCCCAACATATGTACCCGGTTGACATTTATTACATGAGAATGGTCGCTTCTTCGACTCGTTCTTGTGTTCATCAGCTCGGCTGAAGAACGATTTTCCGGCCTCTGCGTTTCCTGCTTCCTACAATATGGGTCTCTTCAAGACCAATGTTCATCCTTCCTCTCCTTAAAAAGACCCTCCATACAGCATCTCAGATGACATAAGCCCTTAACGAAATTATTTTCCCCAGGGTCTCATGTATGGAGTTAATGTTAAAAAAGGTAAAAATTAATAAGTTAAAAAAGAAACATAAATAACAATATAAAAAGGAATCTCTTTACTTCGTATAAGGTTGCCACGATGGCTCATGGTTGAGGGCAGTAACTTGGTTAGCAGAATTAGTTAGCAGGTACATAATTATTTCACATCATTTGTGCGATTGATTTCCTAGTAAGTATTAAATTTTTACTGTCGATACTTGAACCACAATCCTTCATTGGAAAAGTAAAACACTAATTTAAAAGATAATACTCAGTAGTGATTATTTAAAAAAAAATATCTTTATTTAAAAATCAAAACCAAATTTCCTCCGAAACGTACGATTTGTAAGTAGGTACAAAATTACTTGAATACCATCCAAATACAAACCATGTATTTCATATAACATTTTTATTGCTGCAAGAAATAAATTAAATAATTTGTCAAAAGAAACAAATTAAATTTACAACATTTAGTATTTACATACAGTATTTTATATAAAAAATTTATTGCAACATAAAATAAATTACAAAATTTGTCCAAACTATCTCAATGAAAATTCTTTTTCGAACTTTCTTTAGGTACCGTAATATTGATAAAATGAGATTGATAAGTCCAAATAAACTCGGCGATTTCACATTTGAAAAAATAATCTTTACTGTATCACTAAAACAGCTCCCATTTTGAAACCGAAACGGAAAGTGCCAAGAAATTTACAAGCAAACGAAATGCGAAACGGTTGAACTGACACGGTCAATTTTATTGAATAATTTACAAAATATTTTAAACGGTTTTCCTTATTTTTGACGGTATTGAAATGAGTTTAGCAATAGGTAATACAATAAAACAAGCAAATGATGGAATTTATACTAAAACAGTTAATAATGACCTCAAATCACAATAATAATCGAATTCATTATACTAAAACAATAATGTCCTCAAATCACGGTAATGATCGAATTCATTTAACAAAAATAATAATTACCTCAAATCACAATAATTATCAAATTTATTATACTTAAACAATAATGACATCAAATCACGATAATGATCGAATTCATTATACTAAAACAATAATGACCTCAAATCACAATAATGATCGAATTCATTATACTAAAACAATAATGACCTCAAATCACGGTAATGATCGAATTCATTTAACAAAAATAATAATGTCCTCAAATCACAATAATTATCGAATTTATTATACTTAAACAATAATGACATCAAATCACGATAATGATCGAATTCATTATACTAAAACAATAATGACCTCAAATCACAATAATGATCGAATTCATTATACTAAAACAATAATGTCCTCAAATCACGGTAATGATCGAATTCATTTAACAAAAATAATAATTACCTCAAATCACAATAATTATCAAATTTATTATACTTAAACAATAATGACATCAAATCACGATAATGATCGAATTCATTATACTAAAACAATAATGACCTCAAATCACAATAATGATCGAATTCATTATACTAAAACAATAATGACCTCAAATCACGGTAATGATCGAATTCATTTAACAAAAATAATAATGTCCTCAAATCACAATAATTATCGAATTTATTATACTTAAACAATAATGACATCAAATCACGATAATGATCGAATTCATTATACTAAAACAATAATGACCTCAAATCACAATAATGATCGAATTCATTATACTAAAACAATAATCATCTCAAATCACGATAATGATTGAATTCATTATACCAAAACAAAAATACCTCAAATCACAATAATGGTCGAATTCATTATACTTAAACAATAATGACCTCAAATCACAATAATGATTGAATACTGAAACAATATCTACTCAATAAAGTACACCGGTTTAAATACGTCGTTAAATTTTTCATTTAAAAACATAAATGCTTTACGTGACTTTACTGTTTTGTTATTCGTGTATTATCAGATTTTAAACAGAAAATGCAACAAAATAACGGCGTTTCAAAATTATTTTTTAATAAATCTAATGCGAAAATAGTTACTCCAATAGTAATTTTGGTATAGAGGAAAACAAAAATTTAAAAAATGTACAGGAATTTAAAAAAAATGCATTGCTTGTACCAGGCTACCATAAAATCCTGCAGTAATAATATTTTAGCGTCAACTATCACCGGCGCAATTAAACCGATTTGCCGTAACAGCTCGCTCCAAGCGCCCTGATCCGTTTAACGATGTCTCCCACTGGACGGATTTTCTCCACAGAACAAAAACTATAAAAAAGGAGGACAAGGATAGAATGACCGTAGCACAGAGTTTAGAATACTGCAACGGAGGTAACAACTTGGTACGTAAATCAAAATTTGTCACGCTTTTAGACAAATTCTTCATACTTGACGATTCCTTGTAAATGAAATCGTCATCATCATGAATCGTCCAATATCTCCAAGGAAAAATAAATAAACCAGGACAAGGAGAAAATTTACATTTACGGAAATTAATATTGCAACGGAAGGATAAGATACGAGGAAAGTATAATATGTATGCAAGTCTAAATTTATTACGTGTTTGTAAAATTCTTCTTCCCTTTTTTTTACTAACAGAGGAGGCCCTTAGGAAAATAATTCCCTGCCATCGCAGATGATGCTATGTGGAGGGTCTTTTTGAAGAGAGGACGGAATGAACACGAGTCTTGAAGAGACCCATGTTGCAGGAAGAAGGAAACACAGAGGCCGGCAAATCGTTCCATAGCCCAGCTGTTGAGCTCAAGAACGAGTCGTAGAAGCGACCCATTCCTCGTTGTTGAGGATCGTGACTCCTATCCAATTTCCATATGGTTCTTTTATATAATAACTGGTAAAATAAATAAAACACCTTTTATTTTGTCAAATTAACAACCAGAAAAAATAGGATTTATATTCCACAACAACAACAAAAACACCAAACATCGGGGTGATGATTGCATTATACGAAAAATAAAAGCCTTTCTTTTAAAAAATAAATGTTTTTCTCGATGTTAGAACTTTGAACCTTAAATTCAAAATACCGGTATTATTTGTTCGTTTACAAGATAATTTGATTGAGTACAACGCCCAAACAGAACGGGTTCATCCTACCGGTGTAAATATTTTTTATTGACCTTGTTTATTCGGTGTCCACCGCATTTCCTTCGTCTACGAGCCGAGCCACAGCGAATCCAGCTGCTTTCTCGAGTCAATGCACCGGCAGCAGGGCTGGGGACAATTTATCGCTACTCAACCCTCAACAGTGCTTCGTGCGGCGGTGTGTACGGCTGTGGGCCGGTGCCGCTATCTGGACGTCGCAAATCTTTATGTTAGGGGGAGGTGACCCAAGCTCTGCGAGGGTCAAAAGAAAACATCTCCGAGATCTGGTGAAATCTCGTGAATACAGTTTATCAGTTCTTATTCTGTGTGAAGATGTGTTTTTAGAGAAATATATCCCAAACCTAAAATAATACCTGTGAAAGTTTGGCTCACATTTTTTTTGCTTGCCACCGATGAGTGAAACTATGTTTGATATAGGGTAGAGGAAGGTTGAGATTCAATTCCAGTTGAGTACAATTCTAAAGCCGGTGAACTTACCTCTCTTCTATATATATATATATATATATATATATATATTTTTTTTACATGAGCTCCACACAGAAGGCCCAGAGGAAAACAATTTCCCTTGGCCTGTATCATCTTTGGGGATGCTGTGTGGAGGGTTTTTAAGGGAAAGAAGGAGAGGAGAGTTCTGGGAAGGAAAAGAGTTTAAGGGGTGGGTAGGAATCTGGGGTTCAGTGTGTCCTGGTCATCCGCCTCCAAGACCAAGACAAACCTCACCTCATGAACCCGGACACCATGTTAAATCACTAAACGCAGCGAACCACTTGGGGTGACCTATGGCAGAGTGTTGGTTATCCAATTAAGATTCCCGGGGCGGCGGTACCCATTCCTGCCTCCCAAATTGTAAAAATATATAACATAAGTGATCATGTGTGGATGCATGTATGTGCTTATTCCAGATCAGTATTACGAAAATAAACGTTGTTAAGTAGGTACTTATATAATAAATTCGAATAAGTATTTTACATTATTGAAGCGGTAAAGCACAGTTCTCAAGTAGGTGGTTTTGACGCGGAAGATCCATACAAAACATGCTGATTATTTATTTCCGCCCTACTGGGCTTTTAAATAGCACAATAACGAATGAGTATTAGTTTAGTATATACAGCAGTAGTAAGTACATACGTATTATTAGTGTTTAACATTAATATGCAAAGTGCGCGTATAGTAAGACCGATCGGTGGCTGATATGGCATCGCGCTTGATTCCCACCCAGGCTTCGTGAGGTCAATTTCTCCACCACGACACAAGCAACGTTTTCCTCCTACTGTGATGGTGCTAGGAGATTTTGAAATATTTGCAGATTATTCGCAACTCGGGAACGTCAGTATTTTTTAAAAAGTTACTTTAAGATTGAAAAAGTAACTTTGATTTAACCAGACACAACCGAAAATATGTCAATTTTAAATAAAATTCTAGATGTATTGACCTTTTTCCACAAAAAAGTATAAATTGATTTCGATGTTCCTTTATCTAGATAAGGCACGTTTTAAATTTTGAGAAAACGTGTTTATTTTTAGTATAATAATCTTATAATATAGTTGATCGTTGGCAGATTTTTCAGATTTTCAAACAAAATTTTATATTATACAACACACACTTTAAATCATATAATCATGCAGTAAAATATATCAATAAATTATTATCTAGGAAAGCTATTTTTCAGAATTTAGAATTTAGTTCAAATAAAATCTTAAAAAAAAGATTCGCGCACGTGTTTTGTGATGAAAATACTCCAATGTCTATTTATTTACGGTCTTACAAACTAACAAATATCAGTTTTTTTACCATTATTTTGCTTAGACCTTATTGAAAAATTATAAATACTTGTGATCAAAAACATAATAACAAAAAGTTCGTTATTTTAATAGCTTTATCATCACACGTTTGAGCATTTTTAAATATATAGGTGTATATAAAAGCAAAGTTTCATTGAAATAAAATTGATGTTGGCTTATTATTTAAAAATGCTGGTACGGAGAATAATTATTAATCTTTCTCATCGGAACCGCCCTGCATAGTTGCAAGGGTATATCGCAAGACCGTCTTTCGAAATTTTAATTCTCGGCCGCTGTTTAATCTCCAAAGCAATACTCCAAGCATTAAATATGCTTCCAGTTCCAGGAACACATTTTTTTTAATATATATTATTTTGAAACACATCACAACAGTAGCATTTTGAATTGTTATTTTCAATTTGAGACAGTGTAATGTTCGTGTCCTGTGATACATTATTCAATCCGGGAAGTATCGAGAAAGCGCTTGTGGTTTGTATGGAAAACATTATGTAAAGTGGATAGCAATACAGCGGTGCACGGGGAGCAGAGCTTAGCGAAAGCTCGATGCAACGAATCGTTTAGAGATATCACTTCTTTTTATGACTTTGGAAGGGTGACAACGATTTTGCCATGTAAAACCCAGTTTATACATGTGAAGTTGGTGAAATTGCCAAAAAACAAATAAAATTGTTTAGAATTGCTAACCTAAGAATTAAATTATTCCAGGGGTAGGATTTTCGAAACTTCATTTCTAAAAACATTAATTTGAGGTTATTTGCAAGGTAATTTCTGTACTTCAAAAAGTGATTGAAGAGCAGTTTCTTAAGTGATAACCTTAATTCCATTTCTTATTATAATAACGTTAAGTAAGTAACAACTGTTAATTGGATAAAAAAATTCATTTAATTATTAGAAATACTTTCTTGAATTTCTAAAATTTGGTAAATTAAGTTTTTAATATTATTATTTAGTCTGATGACGTAAATCAAATTCTTCTATTAATAAGTAAGATTAACCTTGCATATTTTGTTGCTCAATAAAATATCCTGTTATCATCTATTTTTATTTGTTTAATAGTTCAAATTCTTTACTGATATAATGTACCTACCATTAATATGTCCATAATCTTTTGAAGTAAATATAAAAGATTTAAAACAGATTTAAAATTGATTAGATTTTTCCATGAGGTTTGCTTTAAACATTTTTGATTCTGCCAATATGAAAATAAGTTACGGTCGTAGGTTCATAATATTATCATAACAGATTGATTTCATAAATTTCACGAAATCCGCGATACTAAAACATGCAGGCACGTTTGTGTGTCAAAGCGTTAAATAATACACCATCCACCATTTTTTGCAAAAATGAAAAAAAAAGAGTGAGGAAATTTTATTTTTTTATAAGTACGCCGAGATAAACCAGCAGATATGACGTTTCCTAAAATATGCGGAATATGTGTTCTAGCAGAACCGTGTTTTTGGAGATTGAAAAAACTGATTGTGCGGATGATAAAAATAACAGGCAGGCATTTTTCGAATTTCCAGCCGTTCGCGGTATCGAGGAAAAAACACAAAAAGTGACAATTCAGCGAAATCATCTGTGCAAGTGTTGCTATGTTAGAATCCCCAGACATTCTTCGCTACTACTATCCATGGCTAGGGCGAATAAAGCTTCCCTAGGTAAGACGCGTAGGCCGTAAAAGGTTATTGGAGGCATAAGGTGTTATTGGCAAGAAGGATTCACGGGACCAAAATAAAATCAGGCCCTTTTTTATACTCCGCCACCACTTATAATAAAAAGAGTTCACAATATTTATTCAAAATACATGACGAGGTTGGGTAATACGGAATATGAATAATGCCTAGGGCTTAGCAGGTTGTTATCGGATGTAATGTTTTTTAAAAACTCTTATGGAAAAGTGGTAACCGGCTGCGTACTAGTCAATATTAATTGCACAGTTCTACAGGTCGTGATGGAAATGTGAAATGAAATGGGGTGTTGAAAAATGAAAGCTGAAATTTTACCTAGTTTACCTAGAAATTCTATTCACATATGTTTTGCTTTATAGTTACGAATATTTCGTGTTGAATTAGCATGATTGCCCTTTTAATCGTAATTTAATTCAGGAACCCTATTTTTTAGTAAAATAAAAATAATTGGTCTTCATGTTTTGAGAGAAAAATTTCACAATGATACATTAAAACAGAAAATTATTACATAAAAATCTACTTTATTGAGTCTGTTTTCCTCCGGGTAAATTGTTCCGATTTAATAACCGTCTTTTCACTTTTTTGGCTTTACTTGAAACAATTTTCTTTGGAACGAAAAAGAGAAATTGAATAAAAATCATCACATTTTTTCTGAATTTATTTTTCGCAATTCATTTTTTAATTATGATTGTTACTCTCTCTGAAAGCAGCAGCTCTCAACGAATAAGAGTTCACACTATACTACTGTACAACTGGACAATTCTCCAAGGTTCTTCAGGACGTTTTTCGTCGAACAGCATTTCGTTCAGATTCTAACTATACCTTAAATGTTTAAATGAACCGTTATGGTGTTTATCGTTTCCAAATAAATGGAAAATGCAAGCGAGTTTCGCTTTACTGCAATTACGACTCCCTTTTATTTTGTTGGTCGATCTTTTTATCCATGAGTTTATCGCATTATACGTTTTATCGATCGGTTTGAAGACCTCCGTTGCGGAGTGGCAAGATATTTAGATGTGGCTCTGGGGTCTATGCTGGACTGTCGGGGGTTCAAAACCAGTTCGAGTGGAATAAACTTGAATATATCCCTGATAAGATTCCACTATTCTAAAGCGAAATATTTTTTAAATAAAAATGCAAGTTTAGTAATCATGTAAAGACCCTGACTAAATATTTCCGTTTCTTCTCTGCTCTGCCCTTCTGCTTCAAATAATCCCATTAAAATAAAATTAAACTCTTTTATATACCTAATATTAATAAAAATTTTGCCCAAATAAGCAACTTTTACTGAATTTGAATTCGCAACCTATAAAAAACTTGGTTTTCTTGAGAAAGTGTGATTTTGAAATGATTTCTTATTTTCAGGTAAGTACTTATGGCACAAATATTTTTCCCTCCCTACGGGGCGTTCACTGTTCACAGCTGATACGAGGCAGACTTCAAATTCTGCAGGTCGGTATTTCTGGATTTCTCAATATTACAGTCAAATAATGGAAATGCACGTCGTATCACTATAAATTTCACTCTAGCCAGTTCAATATGTAAAATCTAGACGCACCAATACTACTTAGACAACCGTTACTGGTCAATCTTTGAGATTGAAAGATTTCGAGATTGAGGGATTTCGTCTCTCAATCTTCAGAGATGAAATTTAATCCAAAGGGTAACAATAAGTAATAATAATACTACGATAATTATTAATTAATTAGATTTGTTAATATTTTAAATTTTGTTGGTTTGTTTTTCCAAATGCCCCTGTATTATTAATAAAAAACGGGGCAATACAAAAAACATAAAAGCATTACCTTTTTACCGAGGTCTAATTTTGCAACAAGTACTTACGCAGACCAATAATAGTTTACAAATTGGAAAAAAAAAATTACCACATTTCCAATATTTTACAAATTTCTATCAGATTAATATAAAGTTTGAAAATGGATTTACTTTGAAAATATTTTGAAAGGTATAAATAATTGAAAAGAATAAAAAAATCCTACGCGAATTAGTTTTAAATGCAAAACTGTGAGCGTTGAACAAATTAATTCCGAAATTAAATTTGAATGTCGTTTGCTTTTGTCGAAATCATGACGTGGGTTAATTTAAAAGCGAAGATTTTAATTAAATACGACGTTAAAAGGCAGAACGCGAGGAAGACTGGCACCAGAATTGCCAAAAAGTGTATTTAACGAAGGGCCCAAGAAAAAATGTGCCGACATTTAAATATTTAAAATTGTTATAATTAAAATCGGAGTTGGGACAGGTGGCAGGGGTGAAACAGACTTTCTACAAAACCGGAACCGTACCTGAGGAAATCTGTCCCGATTCGTGGAATTAATAGGCAACTTAAACAAAACGTTATATTTGGAAAGTGTCCACCACCATCACACCTGCTCGAGCTGAAATCGAAAATGATATTTTAGAGGGATTTTTTTGTAAATTCGGCGCGAAAATTTTCAAATTAATATTTTTCAATCTTAATTAAGAAATTAAATGAGTTTTTAAAAGGTGTTCTTATTCATCACACCATCACGATAAAGCTGAATTGATATTATAATTCTTCGCAGAAATCTTCATAGATACATCCAAGGCTATATTTAATTCCAAGTATCGCGACTTCAATAAAGGAAGGCGCTGTACCATGCACATAATAGCTCGTACATGAGAGAAGTTACGGAAATTAACATAATTGTGTAAAGTTTCTACGGTGTACCGATAATAATTACGCTTCACGATAGGAACTGCGCACATCCACGGGTTTGTCAACAAACTGCATAACCCTTTGCAGCTTGACAATGGAGTTCAAATGTAATTATAATCATAATACATCATCTTTATTGGCGAGGCAACTCCTGTCCAATAATCCTGGTCGCCCTAAAAAAGCCTTCAACTCTGGAGTTTTGAATCCACGCTGGCCATCACCCGATGAATGAAGAGATACCTTCATTTCCTTATACCCAATTATTATCCCCGTTTTTATTATTATTACAAGGCATGTAGGGATTGGATTACCAACACTCCTTCGTCCTTCAGACTTAATATGTGTAGAGAAATCTCTTTGGTGGTCGGTTACATTTCACCGTTCTGCCTAGCAGAGCCATTTCAGTTTTGCTATTGGTGGTTCTAGACACTCTTTTGCTATAACGACTCTCGTCGTAAACCATTTGATTCACTTGATCGTGTAATTTCTTCCTCAAGCGTTCTGACTTCTTTCCCCAGATAAACATATTGACATTTCTTTCTCTTCATGTCCTAACCATCCATAGGGGGGGGGGGGGGTATTTTTGTGTACTGTGGAGATTCCATCACAGTACATACTTAGAAGCAGAAACTGTCTTTATTAAACATTTAATTTTTCGATTGTTTTGACACTTTCATAAATCTAATGAATGTGTCAAAAGTGTAACTGTCCGCCCCTTGTGCCCCCCCCCCACCCCCAGAAAAAAATCCTGAATTGTTGATTTTTTCGCCCATCCGCCCCTTGTGCCCCCCCCCCAGAAACAAATCCTGGATCCGCCCTTGTAACCATCTATGCAATATTTCCTTAATCTTGTTCAAAACATTCAGACAATAGTTGAATAATAAATTGCATTAAACACTATTCCGACTTAAATGCTTCTATTTCACTGGACAAATAAAAAGCCAGTGAAGCTGAAAGTTGACTGATACAGAAGGGATAGTCTGCGGATGTCCTTTGTGAGGTAGTTCTAGAACTGAACGCGGAACCGGTGTAAAGATGTCACTTGACAGGGCTGACAGCCTGTCACGCCGCGCGAAGGGAAATAAGGAAGAATAGGAAACCGCTGGATGGATTTTTGTAAGGAACTGTGGAGTAATTGTACCTGTTAGTGCGTTCTTGTAAGTGGCGGCTTAATTAGGTGGCACACCCCTGGAATTATAATGCAAACCATTTAGGGAACTTACAAAATCTTGACTATAAAGCGTGTCTGTTATATGAAGTAAAGAAAATACCAAATGTCCTTTTCTGGCTTCATGAAATTTTTATAGCTTTCCTATATATTACATTTCTTCGTCAATATAATGTGATTTTGCATGAATTTTTTTAGCCAGCAATATATTTTTCACCAGAAAATCAATTTTGAAATTTCCATTGCATTGTTATGTAAAACGGATGAAACATTTAAGTAAAATTTCGAGATAAATCTAACACTAGTAAAGTGAACCCAACCCAACCTAATGTAACCCCAGTTATCTATGAAATCAAAACATTTTCAATAAATGGAATAATTTTATTTGAGTTTTTTTTACATTATTTAACAAATGGTTGCCGGTAGATTTTGTATAAAATATACATATTTTTTAATCTTCGCATTCGCAAAGCCTTTAAGCTAAGAACATAATTCTGTTATTCAAGATGAAGAAAGCATAATGAATGTCGTTATTACGAAATGGAACAATTTTTTGGTAACGTTCGTCGTGTAATTTGGGACATTCCTTAAAGGTAGATTTGAAAATGGCCTCAGGGAAAAATGTCTAAAGCAGGTTGATATTTTGGAGCGAGTGAAGGAAATGAATACTAATGAACTTTTGTATTGTATTTTTTAAAACTGTTACTCAAAACGTAAAAAGAGCTTTTAAAATCTAAAGACTTTGTCGTTATTCACAGTTGTTAAGAATCATGGAAGTATTTTCAAAAGAGTGACTCAGGATATTAAACATCAGGAATGTCAATTGCAGAGATGTTGAAAATATTATTTATTCTGTAACTGCACTTTTATCAAACAACGATGCACTTCAAGCGCTTTATACTTTATACAATGAAGGTTTTCATTCAATAATAAAAAAATATATTGAAAATATTTAAAAACTCTACTTACAAATCATCAGCATCACAAGCGGAAAATGTTACCGATCACTTATGCACTCGTGGAAGACTTGGCTAGCCGATTGAACCCACGACGTATGTGTGGAAACCTGAGGCACTTATCCACTCGGCAACTCACTGGTCAACAGTATAAGCTCCAGACCCAGGAATCGCGATTTTTAGAATGAAGACACTATTTATAATTGCGACATTGTTGGAAATGGTTTTAGCTGCGTTTAATTAACAGATCTACTTCTCCTACTCCTAACTACTCCTCACTTGCTTTTGAGTCTTACAATGTTATCCTAATAATTGCATAGTTCTTGTGGCTTTGGGCTATTGAAACTTTTGTGTAGTATCACATAAAAATAAATTTCAAAACTTCAACCTAACACGAATTAAATCGCTTAAACAAAGATGCCGTTTTTGATTTTCGTGTAGATATTCAGACGGGTAGAAAGTATTACTATTTAAATTAATAATTTACTTCGTTTTTACCACTTTTATTGTTTACAAAACCAACATGTTTCGTGAGCAATGCTCACGAAACATGTTGGTTTTGTAAACAATAAAAGTGGTAAAAACGAAGTAATTTATTAATTTAAATCAAAATGATGCCACAAAATAAGTTTGCTGTGTTAGAAGAAGTATTACTATTTAATTGTATTCTGTTATTTTGAATCCATTTCTTGAAAAATGTCCACGACACCAATTTTGTAATTTTATAGTGTTGAGAACAATTCAAAAAAAGTTTAAAAATATAGAAAAATTAAACCGTCTGAGATCTCTTCGCAATTCCATAAGCATTGCAACAATAGTAATAATTCCTTATAATTTAAATGAAGATCATGTTCGCGAAACTCAATCAAAAATCTGGAAACACAAAATCAGAAAACGATACCTGTCACTCGAACCCAGGACCTTCGGCTTTCCGGGCCGCGGCTCCACAAACTGCTAAGGTGTCCCTATTTTATTGACTGCTAAATATGCGTTAAGAAAATTAAGATAATGTTGGTGGTTCTTAGTCGAAGTATTATACAGTTAAAATGACCTAATTGGATAGCGACACCTTAGCTCAGTCGGTAGAGCCGTAGCCCGGAAAGCCGAAGGTCCTGGGTTCGAGCCCCAGAGGTGCCAATATGTTTTTCTGATTTTTCTGTTTCCAGATTTTCGATTGAGTTTCGCTAATATTGTCTTCATTTAATTTAATATTACAATTTGAGGTGTTATACCGTGTTGTGCTACCTCCTCCTTTAGCCAACGTTTCGGACAGCGTTACAGTGTGTATCATCAGGGCAGATGTGTAATTGTTAGTGGTGAAATGTGTGCTTTTGTACTTAGAAGCGATACCGTGTTGCCAGCTCCACTCCACTACAGTATACTGTAATACCAGCTCGTGTAACACCCCAAAAATAAATAATAAAAATACTTTTGGCCGTGAAAATCTAAAATCATATCTACAATTTGAAGTTTTACTCATAAAGTAAAAAATAAATATTCCTGATTATTTTTGTTTTACTATAGTTCCACTAGCTTCAGGCAGTTAAGACTCTTGCACGGTTGCACATAAAAACAATGTTTGAATTACATTAGGTATTTCAATAAATATGAGTTCGGTCGTATGGTTAAACCATTAGGAATACGAACAAGGATTTATTAAAGCGGATTTGGCTGCCCACCGGAAGTAATGCGCTTATTAAGGTCGTTAGATCGGGGCTCCGGGGGGGACAGGAGTGGAGTCCAGGGGGGACCGTGGGGGTCGTTCGTTTGTTTCCGTTCCGTGATACTGAAAGCCTACCATCCTTTGTAAACAAAGGTCTCCAAATGTTAATTGTCGGTTATTGTGTTTTGTGAGTCGTAGATACTCGGCACGGAGACACGCCCGCGGAACATACAGGAACAACAGACCACAGGACTATTGTGATTTTCAACTAACTTCAGATACACAAACATGTATGTTGACGTAATAAAATAACTAATTTTACGTTACAAATCAAATATCATTGTTGCGTTCTCAAGATAACCTTTGTTAATTTCAGAGCTTTTTAAGCATATCAAAAACAATTATTAAATATACGTAAGTGCACCTAACTGGGGTAAGATTTTTATTGATTTAAAGAGTGACTCTAATGTATGAAATTCTAAGTAGAATATTCACAAAATGAAGTGAATTTCTTTGTGAGAGAAATATAAATCGTAGTAATTTTTTTACGATAACTCCACACAGGAGGCTCTGAGAAGATAATTTCCCGCAAGGTCTACGTCATCTTTGGAGATGCTGTGTGGAGATGAAAGGAATAAGTGAACCTGGGTCTTCAAGAGACCCAAGAAGGGGGGAAACACAGAGGACAGTAAATTGTTTCAGAGCCGAGTGTTGAACTCAAAAACGAGTCGTAGAACTGTGAACAAATGTTGGGCGCGCGTTTAGCGTGTTTCCCGACTGTGCACCGGTGCCGAAGGACTCAATGACGCTAGTCCTCGGAGCATCTTTCATTGAAATACCGGTAGAACAAGGACAGCATTCCGTCATGTGATCAGACTCATGTGCTTTAAATATTGCAATCCGTTTATCAAGATAGCAGAATCTATCAAATTAACCCACCATTATTTGCACAGAGCCGAGGGTTTTTCAGCTATAAATATGTATAACAACATAAAATGATGTGTTTGTTAGTAATATCTACCATCAATAACATTATTTCATCAGAAACTGGATAAAAAATTATTATATCTATCTGAAATACACATATTTATTTATGCACCTAAATGGTGATATTATGAACAAATTTCATGGAATATCTGATTACAAGTTAATTGACCAGCCTGTGATATTGACTTGTTTTTTCTTAAAACTCACACATAAAACATAATATTTCATTTCTACTCCATCGTGAACTGTGTTTACAAATCTTTTTAATTTTTTCGGATACAAGTATTGTAAAAAAATATTATTTAATTTTTTAATTATTTTTTATTATTGTATAAAAGTTACATATAATGGGAATTTATATTTATACCCGCTAAGCTACTGCAAGTAGCTTGTCAGCAGGAGATTAGTTCCACAGATTAGTTAAAACAATACATGAAATAATCCTAAATGCGTTAGCGTGGCAACAACATACACATATAACAGCATATTAACCTTAAACATATTTATATATGTATACACTAAACATTGTGATAATGTGATGTGATATGCAATGTTGATAATTATTACTCAGAGACCGTATTTTATGGCGAAAAAGTGAAATTTAAGAATTTTTTAAAAATATCATTAGACAATTGAGTATATAATACACTAATCCTAATCATTAATAACACAATTGCAAATTAGAACACGGTGAGAGTGAACAAAATACAATCTTAAAAGCGTAATACATGAGGTTACTCCCTAATAGCCATGATTTTAACATCAGTGAGAATTTCGTTATACAGCAATTTTCTTTAAATTCGTATGGCAATTTGTTAAATATTAATGGTATAATATGTTCAAGTGTTCTTTGACCATATTTGTTTTGAAATACAGGTACTTTCATTCCTTTATTTTGTATGAGACGAGTATTGTGTGCATGATCTACCATTGTTTTATGGACTGCCGGATATATGCTTCAATACATTTTTTTTGCCACATAACAGCACGTACAGGTAATAATACAACTAATACAAAAAAAATCTACATTAATGTACTGCCTAGCGCCATCAGTTTAGTAGGTACCCATAATCTCAATCTGTAAGAAATACAACAATATTGAATTTTCAACATCTGTATAATTTTGTGTTTTTTTGTTAACTTGTATAATTATTGTTAACCTCAACACAGGCTTGTCCTAGTGAGGTAACAAATTGTATTGTAAACATTTTACCTGCAGTGTAAAGAAACAATAAATAAAAAATAAATAAATAAAATATAATATTAATGGAATTTGTAACTTTTACTGTTTTCTAGCAAACACAATAACATTTCAGTTATATTTGTGTCAAAAATCCCCGCGGCACTCTACACGTGTTGAAGTTTGATTGGTTAAATTGAATTCCAAAATATGAATATCAAAATTGCTTTAGAATAAGCAGTTCAAATAATAATTAAAAAAGGACGCAGAAATACCCGGAAAACCAATTTCAATTGGAATTTGGGAGCCGCGGCTTGGAATGTCCCTTTAATTTTTCATAACGACCCCTCCAATATTAATAACAATATTTTTCCATCAAATGCTGTCTGCATTAAAAAAAATATGTCCAACACAATACGTATTGATTTTGTGACTGACTGAATTTTTGTCAAAAAAATAATTTATTTTTCGTTTCAATTTACGCTCAGTGATTCTCAATCACACACAATCCTTGAATCATTCACATTCATATGTTGCCTCATACATATTCTTATGTTATTTTGACCCTTGACATGACCCAGATTTTTTTATTTATTTATTCTTAGTACATTTACGTAACAAAGGTATAATATATTGTCCTCCACACTAGGAGTTCACCTATGTTGTAGATGACATTTTTCAGTTGTAAATTATAAATTGTGAATAGTAAAACAAAAGAGTGTTTATAGTATATAAAAAAAGAGAAACAATAAAAATCAAAATATAAAATCGACTACAATTCGACAAAATTATAAATTAAAAATTAAAAGGATTGTTGCCAGTTCCTTACGTTTTTTTTTATATTCAATAATATTAGTTGTTTTATATTATTGTGTAGGAAGAGAATTGTATAGTTTTATAGCCTGCTATCTGTAGTATTTTTGACCAAAGGATGTGTTTGTTTTTGGTATTTGTATTTGGTGAGCATGACTTGTTCTAGTATTGCGAGAATTTTGTGAAGTGTTAAATGTGGTTAAGTTCTTGTAAAGGAAAGTTAGTATTTGTTTTGAATATAATTTTTGAATTTTCAGTACTGGGAATTTTGGGAATATTGGTAATTTAAGTATTACTTTTATAAGGGTTTTTTGAGCCTTAAACAGTGTATTAATGTTTTTTTACTGGCACAGCCCAAGGATTTTGCCAAGTTTCCCTCGGGCGCCACCGACTTCTTCTACCATTTATTTCCGCATCATATTCTCCTTCTACTCGTTTACTTGCTCAAACCGTCTAAGGGTGTTTTTCTTAACCATTACGCTTACACCAGCCTTACATTTTTCCGAATCACCATACGTTTTACCACACAATCGCCTCCGAAAACTCATGTTTACGATGAAAAATTTAGTTGAAAACAAAAACATTAAATGCATTTATTTGCCAACAAAAATGTTATTTTACCTTTTACCTGAAAGCTTTAATTACATGAAGTGTAATGAACATGCATTATTTCGCACAGTACGATATTGTCACGTGGGATGGATTGTAAACTACGCATCGATTGATACCAATTGCTGACATTATATCCAAAACAACCGCAAAGATTTTTTTTTGCAAATGCAACAACGATTTAATAAACCTAACATGTATGTAAATTGTATTATTGGGTAATATTATTATCAATAATTTTTGCTTGAATTGAAATACTGTACATACAATATTATGTAAATATAATGGCTTGGTGGTAAGCTAATGATAAATGACTGTAATTATATTTACAAATAATACAAATTAAACTCGATGTTTGATTGAAAACAAAAACAAACTCCAACCAAAACAATGATGTTTGTTAGTTAATTGTTAACTAACTAATTATTAATTTTAATAACTAATAATGGTGAGAATATTACATTTAATTGGGTCTACATGCGTTGTTTCAACATAAGGAATAGAATGCCACACAATCCGGCATTGACAATTTTAACCAGTTTTACATCGTCTCTTACATGGCCTTCCATTATACTGAATCTTAATATGAAAAAATGGTTCTGACAGTCCCGAAGAACAATGTCAAATGTACGATTTTGTATTTTTGCAGTAGAGCTGTTTAATATTTCGTTTCTAGTGTCCGACCGAACTTTCGGTTTCGGTTTCGGCCTAGTTTCGGCCAAAAAACGAGTTTCGGCTTAGTTTCGGTTTCGGCCGCCATCCAGCCGAAACTACGGCCGAAACCGAAACTGAATTCGAGATCGGACATGTTCGTGACTGAATTCGTTCTGCGATCGGACATGTTCGGTGCACTGAACTGCGAGCCACGAAGTGTCATTTTGCTGCGTCCGCGCTCATAGTCGTGTCAGGACAATTATTGTTAGTTCATTAAAATTATTAATAGTTGTAACACAATGAAGCTCATGACAGTTTTTTTTTAGTTTGACAATAAACTCATTTATTTTCATATATAACTTGCATTAAAAATATTTTTTAATTGTAGGTAAGAAGGTACTTTTTAGTTTTAATTATAGTGTAGTTCATTAAAAAGAGTGCCATACAATATGACCAAAGTTTAGAAGAAATTATTTGGTTGTGTGGTTAAATGCAAAGAGTTTGTTTTAATTGTATAACAAATTATTGTGTACTTAAGATGAAAGAGTATTTTTTGTTTACTGTACCTAAACACATTAGGTTTAAAAAAAGTAATTTTCTCCCTTTTATTTTATGTTATTTGTTAATAATGTTCAAATAGGTAAAACCTATCTACTATTTCTTTATTAATATAATTTACGAAGTGATTTACGATTACGATTTCAAAAAGCATAAATAATTTATTTGAAATTAGGAGTGATAATTATGTTATGTTTATTTTTAGTTCAAATATCAGAGATTGAATGATTAATATATGTTTTAAAAGTAAAGGCTGATTAATTGAGATTGACTATTTTTTTCCCCGAAAACATGACCTTATACGGATACGTTTCGGTATCGGTTTCGGTCGGACATTATTTTTTTCTGTATTTTTACTGTTTTTGACATAAAAAGTAGAGTGTTGTTTTGATATTTTGAATCCTTTCATTTCATTAAAAATTTCGAATATGCAGAACTTTAGATCAACCAAGTAAGACAATAAATAAGCCAACGAACAATTTTAAATTTTTAGCAGATACAACATTGTTCTTCGGGACCTTTTAAATTGATCGAGACATGAATCGTGTTTCCTTGAACGTCCTCGACTTCCTCTCACATCCACAAGCGTGATGTATATTTCTGATAAATATTTGTCTGTTCATCCACCCTACATACTTAAACGAGCTGCGTGTACCAACCTGTCTAAATATAAATATCAAAATATTTCTAAGGGGGTTTCTCACCATCCTCCCAATAGTTTATCCATACACATAACGAATATTAATAAAAAAACAAATAAATACTAGCAACAGGTAAAAACTTCGGCTAATTTATCCTATATCTAGCCATTGTTCATAGGTTCAAGTACCGAATGGTAAATTCAGACTTTTTAAATAAATAAATCCTGTAGAATTAATCCAAAATATTCATTATGAGTATGGATAAGCTATTGGGAGGATGGTGAAAAACCCCCTTAAATGTCATTAAGAACTACTTTGGTATTTGTTTAAACATAAAAAATGAAGATTATTATTATTTTATTTTTTTATATGAATACCGCACAAAAGTCCCAACTGCTCCCGTCTGAAGCCAGTGAGACCATGGCATACCCAATTGCGGTATGTTGTGAGGCTGAAGGTAGTGGGGAGGGGAAGGAGATAGGGAAGAGGAGGGTAGGGAAGTACCTGGCTATTCAGATATGGTCACCAAACACGGCTAATGCCATTTCAAGCAACGTTTCAATTCTGAATGGTATTCTTACACCAGGGCGATACTAAGAGTATCTTCCACTCTGGAACGTGCTGCAAATACACTATATATTATTTTAAATGAATAAATTCTGAAATAACACAAATTAATCAAATAAAATTTATTTGCCACGCCGGGATTCGATCCCGCGACCTTCAGTGTGCGAGTCAAGAGCCTTACCGCTGGACTACGCCGGCCGTCAATGTCATGTAAATAAAGATTTCTAAAGGATATTTATATTTAGCATAACATGTTCTCAAAAAGGGAGTAAGTCGGTACTTTTCCTGTCGATTTAATCGAAGGTTTTTAGTTATTTTCCAGCGTTATTAAGCGTGCTTGACATAATTCGAAAAAACTTTGCAAAAAATGTAACTAATAATTATTGCAACATGCTTTGAAAACCAATACCATCCGTCTAACTGCTAGTTGAGGGCCGTACCACGTGGTATCGATCGCCCAGATATATCAACACATTGAATAATCACTCTTTGATAATTTTGATGAAATTGAATAAAAAAAAAACAGGTAGATGAAAATGGTTTGTGATTGTACCTTTGGCAAAATGTCCAATGGAAAAATAGCGTAATAAAAAATATAAAGATACCCGCTGTTATTTTAACGGCTTTTGCCGAATGAACCTATTGACCCAAGCATTTGGGTGTTTTCTGCTTCAGCGGGTTTCGCCAATAGGAAAGGTATCGCTTTTGACTTGATATATCACGTTTGACTGTACCGTGTTGTAGAAATTTCTAAAAAACGTACCTAAGTAAAGTAAGAGAAAACGAATTATAATGGATACACTTACTGAAATTTTATCATCCCTCGAGAGAAAAGTGTAAAATAAAATGAATGCTCCAGTCCCAAATAAGTTAATCCGAAGTATGACGAGGATAAGCGTAGAACATACCTGAAACAATAAAAAAAACAAACATTAATACAAAATTGTTGATTATAAAGATAAATGATTTGTTCTATCGTATTTTTTATAAACAAAAAAATAAGCAGTTAAATCTTACAATACTAAAAACAACAATATCTTACTGAGGGAGCTTACTGTATTACTATACAGAGTTTTAAGGCACGTACTTGACTTACTTTCACTAGTGATTCCTGACATTATTTGGAGTAAACAATGTAAATGAAATTTTGGTCTCCGGTGAGATTTTTGATTTTTTTTTTCTACAAAAACATAAAAAAAATTGGTAGTTGTATAACAGTTGGAGGTGGAGTAAGGGGTTCGTCGGATACCCGGCTGAGTGACCAGTGACGACACGAGAAAGAATTTTTTTTTGTTTGATTTTGAAGAAAAAAAAATTGAAATAAAAAAACATCAAAAAAAGTCACCGGAGACCAAAATTCATTTACATTTTTTACTCCAAATAGTGTCAGGAATCACTGGTTAAAGTAAGTCAAGTACGTCCCTTAACACCCTGTATAACTTATTAGCAGACCCGGCCACACGTTGCTGTGGCTAACGAAACCGTTATAACTAACGCCATCTGTTAAATCAAATCCGTACCACGCTACCCGCTGCCCGCTGCCTGCTGACCGCTGCCCGCTGCCGCTTGACCAGATATATTATGTATTACAACCAATTCACACAAAACCTTGACAAATTATAAACCTAAAAATCTTCCTCATGAATCACTCTATCTATTGGTGAAAACCGCATGAAAATCCGTTGCGTAGTTTAAAAGATCTAAGCGCACATACAGCTCGAGCGACTTCATTTTATACTTAGTAAAGATAAAGATTATTTGAAAACCTACCCGTAAGAACTACCCATTTGGCGTTTGCACAGGTTTACCTGTCGAGAATTCTATTGTAATCGTATATTGTTTATTGCATATTTTTCGACTGCAAACGAATATTTTTTTGTAGTTACTACGGAGATAGTAACTACATGAAAAATCGTATGTATTTGCGAATATCTTCCGAGTTTCAATATAGAACACCAGATCCCCGAAAAGCAGAAGAAACAATATTTATTCTCAAATCGTGTACCCACAATATATAGATAAGGAAAGCATAGATGTAAACAAATAAAGCTCGGTTTTCCATTTCCTCTCCCGCCGAATTATCAAGCTTCCCTGCAGCAGAAGCTATTTTTCTCCGCCTCTCATATTGAGAGCTTTCTGTCATGAGGGCCTATCTGTGCGGTGTGAGTGTTCTGCGAGTAGTTGGTTGTGCTAGTACAGCCTGAATGCTCTGCATTCTTTAAAGTTTTCTTGTTCGCAAACTTCGCCTCCATTTTCTTTCCGAGTTGTTTGGGTGCGATGAAATGTTATCACTCTCTTCTATATGTTCTCAGGAATCTGAAGCGGTTTAAATAAGTGCGATGCTTTCAGAGGTAAATCTTAATACAACAATTCAAAGTTTTGTAATACATGTGTTATTGTATATAACAAGTTAGTTATTGAACTTTTCTGGGTAAGTTAAAGGAAGCCGAGTGATATATACCGTTGAACCATCAATAGGTCGTTTCGGCGGTCATTTTACATCTAATGGAATAAAAAAATTATAACAGCTGTTATAAAAAATTGTAAATGCGTTCTTTCAACTTATTTGGGATTTATTTTTGAATTCATAAAACATTTTTCCATTGCCAACATGAGCGCCGTAAGAAGACTACAAAAAATATATATTTTTTATTGGTGCCCTTTTTTACTCATTTAAAGTACGCTCTAGCGTGTTTGAATCACACTTTATGGAACGCGCGATTTTTAAAGATACCATGGCAACATCAACAAATCAACAAAATGTGAAGTCTAAATGTCAACTTTTAACTATAAATCTGACAGGAATATTTTAAACGTCAAATAAAACATTACAAATGTTTCAAAAATTTTATGCAAAGTTTACATTCTTTTTTACATCATTTACATTCTAATTATTTAAATGGATGTGAAAAGAGCAGTTCGTATTATTTGAAGTATTAATACCTCCGTTTTTTAAATCGGAGGAAATGCTGTTCAAATTAATAGTATTCTCGGAAGTCAATGAGGCTGCACTTCTCGATTCTGCTTTGGTATTTAAATTATCAATGTTAGAACTCATTTTACAACACACAATAACTAGTAAAAACTGTGATGTCAACTATTAATCTTATGTGACAGATTGCAAATTGATGTTTGTGTTTTTCATTTCCATGACAACAAGATATTGTGATGTCACATCACGAATTCATTAATAGTTCTTATTTCCAAATTTTTAATAATAATATCAATATTTATGTTTTCAAAGTGTACCAATAAAAAAAATAGCGTAAAGTATTCGTGGATAACTGGTCTTTAAAACACTTGCTTTATTTCGAGCACTCGACTACGCCGTCGTGCTCGAAAAATCGCGCGTGTTTTAAAGACCTGTTTATCCACTTATATTTTAATATACTATTATTAGTCATCTACCGATATGAACACCGCACAGACATTAAGAAGAAAAAGTATTTTAAGGAAAATTGAAGGGTTGCTAGAAACATAGCCAAATACATATAATTGTCAAATAAAAAAAATGAAATTTTTTTTTACCCATTGTTGATTTTTTTTTTACATTAGCTCCACACAAGAGGCCCTGAGGAAAATAGGCTGGGCAGACGTATCCGCCGCCAGGACCTGAACAAACCTCACCCCATAAACCCGGGCAATCATGCTAAGTCACCAAACGTAGCGAACCACTTGCTTCCTGGGGCGGCGGTACCCATACCCGTCTTCCAAATTAAATATGTAGGTATCTCCCTACACAAATATTATATCAAGAATTATAAATCGACAAAATATACTTACGCTCACTCCAATTTGATTTGGATTATTGATTTTTCGCTCGAGATGTTAGAATAATGAAATATTTTTTCATTAAAAATATTTATACTCTTCTAAGAAAAAAATATAAAACATTTTATTAAACGATAGCTTGGTATTATTGTTCAAGAAATAAAGTAGGAATAAGCATTAATTATTTATTCTTGAATCTCAAACTTGCCTCCGTTATCTTAATGAACTAGCAAAGACAAAGTAAACTAATAATGTATCACATTAATATTGTTTAATATATAAAAGATGTCAGCAAAGCAATAAAGACATGATATTAATTATTAATCACAACAAGGAAAAAGGTTGAACTTAGTAAATATTATGTAACTAACAATCCGGAACCGAGAGATATTCCGTGTATCTGAGTTCCTAATAAGAGCTATCTCTCCTGGCATCGATATTAAATTGATGATAATTTTTCCATTAGCTCAAGTTTCCCCTGTCATAGGAGATTACCGCCGGGGTTTTTACCCTGTTCCACTAATTCCAGGGCCTGCGAGTAATAAAGCTATCAGATTTCAACAATAATTTCTATCGCTGGTCATTAATCAACGTAGTGGATACTGGGAGACTCTACCGGCGCCAAGAAATATAATCTTCGGCTATTTTCAAGAGAAACATTCGCTTCCTTGACCGTTTCTCGACGCTATTTTCCCTGTGGCTTTTCCTGACTTGAGCCTCTTGTAATCCAGTAGCTTGCTGTAAATAAAAGTGAGGGATAATATTGTATCGCGGTTTTTATTTAGCAGTACTCAGAGCGAAGACATAGGATTACTCCGAAAGCTGATACCTACAGCAGCTCAGATGCCGCGGGTGGAATCTCGTGTTTTCTTACAGATACTCGCGTCATTATAGTATTTCTTTTTACCTAATACTAAAAAAAACATCAAATACCATTATAAAAATATTCATTCCAAATATCTTTTGAAGAACACGGAAATTTGAGTATTTGTTTTGATCGCGTTAATAAAGTTTTTTTACATCGTTAAATAAAACAAAGTTGACACTTCTGAATGTGTGTATATAATTCCACGGTACGCGAATAAATGCTTTGGAACAAAAGGGCACAAAATTGGAAGATTTTGAGATAAACACATAAACGTGAAAAATAACGCTCGGGAAAATATAATGGGAATGAAACAAATCGAATGACAAACAGGACACATTAATGAAGTAGGGATATGTTTTTTTGAAAAGCACGCAAATAAATTTAATAGTAAAAACATTCGAGCAGATACGATACACAATACTGTACGTAAAAGTAATCTGTAAAACAGATAGCAGCAATCTGGTACAATCAAAAAAATTCCAATGTTGTGGCAAAAAAAAGTTAAAACGTTTTAATCTGCTGTGCATAATATTTATTTTGATGCAGGTATATTTGGGAAGAAATCACAGTGGAGGAGCGTTACTTAAATGGAATGAGCCCAGTTAGTTGGGGCTGGGGTTGGAGAAAATGGTTTGCGTGATGAGGGGGGTGGGGGACTGTTCCCCCTACTTGTCCCGGCGCGTGTTGGTGTGTGGGGGTGTAAGGACAAAACACAGAAAATCTGGAATGGAATGGGAGAGAGAAAATCTTCAAAAATAATTGGAAAGAATGTGCTAACGAAGATTTCTGATCAAAATAAGGGCGAACAATGTTTTAGAAAAATAACGCCCAGCTCCCAGACGTTAAATTATTTCTTAAAATATAATTTATTGCCAAAAAATATAGCAATACGGAAAGTAATTAGAACTTTCCTGAAAGGGCTAATTGATTAGAAATTTCATTTTATGAAAGATAGAACAATTTTAAAAAAATAGTGTAAGAGGCTGTCTTCAGATATCGTGTTTCGTATTGGTGGTAGCACTGGAAAAGTAGGATACTGTATTTTGGGCTGGATTATAAAATAAATAATATCAACTCCAGATTTACAATAGCAAATGGTCAAAATATAGTGTAGGGTGAACAAAGAGACATTTCGCTTGCTGAGGATTGGTTTGTACTGTATTTTTTTTAAGCTGCAAATGTAGGTGTTGAGTTAGTTTGTTCAAAATACAACCAAATGTGTTGTTCTTTTACTAGTAGATAGATTAAATCGTGTATTAAAAATATATTTATAACAATTAGTTTGAAATAATGGAAACAAAAAGTTTTGAAGTTCAAAAAAATTATATTTTTTGAACTTCAAAACTTTTTTTTCTCAATGTGAGTTTTTGTGGACATAGTACAAACCAATCATGAGCAAGCGATTTCTAATCCAATCGAAGTATCTGGGTTAAGTACTCACATTTATATTCACCACTTTTTGTCACCGTATTATTAAAAAAAATTAGAATATAATTAAATCGGTATCTATATTTTGAACTTATTCCTTTTTTTAAAATATAAAGTAAATCATATCCATCAAGGCCATGTTATATTAGGGGATGCTGTGTGGAGGGTCTTTCATGGAAAGGAAGGAGAGGAGATTCTTGGAGGAAAAAGGTACGAGGGGTCAAGGAGTTACAGACGTTACAATTTGGGAGGCGGGTATGGGTACCGCCGCCCCGGGAACCATTTATTGGACAACCAACACACCTGCCACAGGTCATCCCAAGTGGTTCGCTACGTTTGGTGACTTAGCAGGGGTGCCCGGGTTCATGGGATGAGGTTTGTCTAGGTCTTGGTGGCGGATACGTTTGTCCAACCACTGCGTGGCGGGCTGGATCGGAGGAGACTGATTGAGGAAGGCCTTTTGACCTTTCCAGCCGGATTCTCCCGACCCTTCGCCTTGCACTGCAGTGTGAGGAATAGATTCATACGTCCGTCACTCCTGGCCACACTGACCCCCAGATTCCTACCCACCCCTCATACCTTTTTCCTTCCCATACTTCTTCTCCTTCCTTGCCCTTAAAAAACCCTCCACACAGCATCCTCAAGGATGACATAGGCCCCTAGGGAAATTGTTTTCCTCGGTGCCTCCTGTGTGGAGCTAATGTAAAAAAAAAAGACTTATTTATTTTTCTTCCAATTTCGATGCAATACGATCGGTCGAGAGAATCCGGCTGTAGAGGTCAAAATGTCTCCATCAACCAATCTCTCTTCCGGCCCACCATGCAGTAGGCGTGCAGATGCATCCGCCGCCAAGATCCGGACAAACCTCACCCCATGAATGCGGGCACCACTGATCAGTTACCAAACGTTGCGAAGAACTTGGGATGACCTACGGCAGAGGTGTAGGTTATCCAATAAATGGTTCCCGGGACGGCGGTACCCATAGCCACCTCTCAAATAATTATAGTTTTTGATGGCATTGAGCGATTAATCGTTGTTTGTGGTATATGTATCATATAAATGTCCTCTACAACACAGGTGAACTCCTAGTGTGGAGAACAATATATTATACCTTTGTAATGTAAATGTACTAAGAATAAATAAAAAAAAAAAAAATAAAAAAAAATATATACCTAAGACGATCATTGTCTACAAAAACTGAAAGACAGGAAAATAATAGATTCTAAGTATGCTGTAGAAACTTGGTTCCAATTATAACCTTTAGCAGTTTTATGACCGTGAAACGCTGTGTACCTACCTACACTATATACCTACTAAATTTAATATAAATAAAAACGATTTTTTTAATTAAAAAATAAACTTTTCTGACAATTTGCCTTGCATTATGCAAACGATTGGCCCCGTGCAGGCGAGGGTAAGCGCCTCCTATCGCACGCGTGGGTGATTGTCCTAATGAAGTCCCGAGACCGAAGGCGGAGAAATTCGCATTTTATTTTGATATGAACCGCTCCGATATTTCGCATACAAATGAATCATTACGCTTCGACGGGGGATAAAGTTTCGTTATTTAACTTACAAGAATTATTAGCATTCTCTACAGATGGATCTTCAGGTTAAGTGGACTGGGCTAAGGAGTTTTTTAAAGTGCGAAATTCTCCACTCGTGAAGTGTTGAATTGTGTGCGTAAAAAATAATTTAGGGCGCTTTTATGCAAACGAACTCCGTGAAGATTCCTGGAAATTCGGCTTTTTTAAATTCAGTCACTTAACCTTGAACGTTTAAAAGAATTTTGAACTTGTGTGCTCCAACAGCGTCGTTTTAGTATCATTTTTTTGATTCAATTGTTTTTTATTTTGTATTCTTTTACTTTAATGCTTTACTTTGAAAAACACTGAAAATGTTTGTTGATATTACTAAAACTTATAATTTATTGTGACCATTTGTAAATTGGCCGATTTATCGTTACGATGGTGAAATAAACAATATTTAACTTCGCGTTTATCGTTTTATGATCGCAATTTATGTATTAACTTTTTGTTTACACGCAAGAGTGATAAATTGTTACATTTATCCGTGAAGATTTTAAAAGGCTCTCAGAACTCTTTTATAAAATAAGTTTTAGAGATCTGAGAGTTTTGGCAAGATCCCTTTTATTCAGTGGAGTTGAAACCACAATGGTTGATGTGGTAAAAAGCTAAAATGATTTGATCGTTAGTCTTTGTAACAGAAAGGGAGACAATAGAGCAGCCAAATAATTAGGCTCTTCAGACATCAAAGGTCCCAACGAGCCAATAGGGCCTGGAAAAGAGAAGTGAGGGAATATAATTGATCGTCTGGTGGGATGGAGTGGGGAGAGGGGGGAGGGGGTGGGAGGTGGATTTATATTCTTCCAAGTATTGTTATTATATTATACTTATTGTAATAACTCTTTGATGAAGCCCCTTATCAGTAAATATCCCTTCATTTGGACAACACAATGAATCAAAAAATTAAAGACTGGCTACTTGGACCCTGGTTTAGAGTTATTTTTTGTATCCCAGTATAATCTATATGAGAACAGTATAAGAAGTAAAATTTAAGTAGTAAACATTAAACATCTCTATTAAACTAAAAAAATAATAATTTCAAGTTTGATTTAATTTGCAATATTAACAATTAATATTATATTTCTGCAATATCAACAATTAATATTATAATTTTTATTTGCAACATCAACAATTCATTTTATAATTTTTGTTTGCATTAATTAACAGCATTGAATGCACGTAAAAGTTTTTTTTTACACAAACTCCACATAGGAGCCTCTAAGGAAAATAATTTCCTTCAGGACCTATGTCATCTTAGGGGTTGTTGTGTGGAGGGTTTTTTAGGGAAAGGAAGAAGACACATCGGCCGTCAATATCTTGACAAACCTCACTCCATAAACCCAGCTCCAACGGCGGTCCGTGAGTGTTCAGTGAGCTAGAGCGCTGTGATTGAAAAATATGACGTTATTTTTTTTTTTCAAAATGACAACTTTTTGAATAAATATCTTCAGAATTCTTTCAGTCAAGGGATGCGCCGCATCCACATACTGAAAAATCTTCATACAAAAGTTGAAATTTTGAAAAAAAAATCTATTTCAGCTACAACAACAACAGCAATGTCGTATTTTTCTCTATCGCACTCTAGCTCACTGAAAACTCACGGACCACCACTGCCGGGTACCCCTGCTAAGTCAACAAACGTAACGAACCACTTGGGGTTTTAGCGACCTATGGCAGAGGTGTTGGTTGTCCAATAACTGGTTTCCGGGGCGGCAGTACCCTAACCCGCCTCCTAGAATGTTTATAAATTAATTCCTTGAAATAAATTACATAAGGTTTAAAAATAAAAATATATTTAAAAAAAAATTAATCGCAAGCAGCGAAAATTGGAGAGAAGTTTAAATAATCTATTTTCAGAACGTAACGACATTTCCATAATATGTTTTCAAAAATATTATTTATTCTTTCATAATAAAAAAAGCTGGGTGGCATAACTGTTAGAAATATAATAACCTAATTAGCGATGAAATTAAATAGCAATGCTGATTCCCCAGCAGGTTTGTTTTTATATAATAATAGTAGCGTAAAATTCATGCCACAACAAAGGGTGAACTGGGGTGACGACAATATCATCTATTTACAGTTTATCGGTGGACCAAACCAACGAACGTAGTGCGGTGAGGGTTGTGTTTCAAGCACACATATTATTATCAATAATTAATACGGAAACTGGATATTTTAATTACATGGCCGAGATTTCCGCAAAACGCAGTTTTCCTAATTATTATGCAGACACAGACTCTGTTTTACGCGTGGATTAATCTACTCGTTGGATTTTCAAAAATAATATTCTCAATTTAATATTGGGTGTGGGTACCGCCGCCCGGGAACCATTTGTTGGTAACCAACACCTCTGTCATAGGTCACCCCAAATGTTCACTACGTTTGGTGACTTAGAAGGGGTGCCCGGGTTCATGAGGTGCGGTACCAGCTGCGTGGCAGGCCGGATCGTGAGAGACTGGTAGAGGGTGATCTTTTAACCTCTCCAGCAGGACTCTCGGCAGGATTTGGACTGTGATGAATTCATTTGTCCGTCACTCCTGGACACACTGACTCCCAAATTCCTACCCACCCCTAATACTCTCCTTAATTTCCTAAAAAGACCCTCCACACAGCATCCCCAAAGATGACTCAGGCCCTGAGGAGAACTATTTTCTTCAGAGCTTCCTGGTGAAGCTCATGTATTTAATTTTTTATTTTTATTTAATTAAATTTTGTTTTAATGACCTAAGAGTTTACTGATTTTTTTATAATCGTTTAAACATCTTACACTTTTTTTCAATTATTTCTGGCTTTCACCCTTTAAGGGTGTTCTAGGCCATCATTTAAAATTAAACCTTGAATATGGAGAAGGTCCCTCTTGGATGAAAGTGTGATACAACCTTGAAAGTACTATCATATTACGAAGGATATGATGGATACAAAGTTGTGTGGTGTCCCATCCTCTCTGCCTACCCCTGTAAACTGTCAGTGGCGTAAGTGCTCAATTTGTACGTTAGTTAGTGCCTACACTAGATGAATGCACATTGCACATCCATTGTTAGTTTTTATTTTATAATTTATAAACAATCCAAATAAAAAATGATATTTCCTTGTGTTTTCTTTCTTTAAGTACAATTGTGACATTTTAAAATTTGGGATTGATCTGTGTGATTAGTACTTAACATGATGAGAAAATAAAAATTATCTTTTGAAATCAAGACAACCTACCTATAATATGTTTCACGTAGTATGTATATTCTATATTTGACAGGTCCTTTATTAACTTCCTCCTTCGTAGGCCATTTTTCAAAGTAGAACTAATGTAGGATTTTTTTTTATCTTGACTGTTCATTGTTCATCCCGTAATTTTTACTGACTAAAAACTAAATTAGTAAGTACAAGCATAGATTTTTTTAAAGTCTTTGTATTTTTTCCAAAAAAAACCGTTGAATGTTCATAAACCAAACCAATTGCTTCAATAGCAAGCAAAATAACCATCTAAATTATAACCACCAGTATAAATTCGTATTTCATAGCATTAGCACAATATCGCGTAGAACCAAAAAGTTATTTGGAAAACACTAATACAATAAGCTAAGCTGTCCGCATTGTAGGCTTGTAATTTTACATTCAGGGTGAATGTTACACTTCTCAGAATATTTCCTCTATAAGCCTTTGCTCCTCATGCTGCCCTCGTAACTTGCCCGTCTACTGTAGCGTAGTCGGTAGGGTTAGTCCAGGGGTCGGCACATTTTCTAATAAGAAGAGCCAAATATTAACAGAATCTCAAAATGTTCACGTCTGTAGCTTTTTACATTTAACAAAAGCAAAACAAGACAAAATCAAGATTTATAAAAATTTAAAACTCTAAATCCATAAAGACATCTAGTAGGAAGATACAAAACCAAAAATATATTACGAATCACGCATAATATCGTTGACGAAATATTTATTTGTTTATGAACGGACGTCCAATTTACAACAAACTAACACGAAATTTGGAAATGTAAATTGTAAGGATAAAGGATGGTACATGAAAGAAAAGACAAACAGAGAAAATATAAGAAAATAGAAGTTTCAAGTAAAGTCAAGACCTTCCAAAAATTAGAGTAAATATAAAATATCTTCAATTGTTTAAAAAAGTCGAGGTCTTGAAATCATTTAAGCTTATACCAAAAAAATCAAGGTCTTGACGTGAGTTGACCATTCTACCCATTCGGGACAGTGGTGAATTATAACCATAATTAGTCGAGTGCTGATTGAGTAAGAGCAGGTCTTTATTTCTGAGTCTACGAAAAGGTATATTGAATAGGATGAGTTGTAGTAACGTAGGTGAATCGATTATACAGTTAATAATTTTGAAGAAACAAGTGAGATCAGATTATTTCCGACGGTCTTCTAAAGGAGAAAGGCTTAGAGTTTGTTCAATTTCAGCATACGAGTAATTGCCTAGCTCTTATGCTAGCCTCCTAGCAATCCCTTTTAGGAACTAAAACTGTCTAAACTAAAGACTATAAAATAATGAAACAGTCCATCATATCCAACTGAAGACGCAATGAAGTTTAAAAAGTTGTAATGGAGTCTCAGAGAAAGTTCGAGCGTAATTTCATAATTCTAGTATCTTCCGTCTTTTTCATTTTATGCTCGTGAGAAGGAAATTAAATTTTAGGACGATCTTCGATGTCATCATGTACGATGCTCTCTCTGGGTCTACTTTAGTTATGTTTTGATACAGTACTAGTGCGAGTGTGAATAAGAATAAGCATTTCGATTGTGCTTTTTGAGTTCGTTTGGCGGCCGTCTAACATACTCTTCTGATGAGACTACAGAGTAGAGGTGAAGCTGGGGTTGGAAGGTCGCGGATGCTCATGAAAACATCCCTACGCGGATCGCGAGCCGGGTCGGCCGACCGCTGGGTTAGGGCTACGCGGCGTAGCGCCGGGGGCGTTATGAAATTGATTCGAGCCTCTGTTTCATTAATTTATTTTGACCAGTAGGTGTACGTTTTGTTTCGGGAACATCAAAGAGAATTCACGAGCCTCTAGCGCGGGAACAAAGTGCGAGGTAATGCTCTACAGGTCGGCAGGGGTATTTAACTTTTAGCTCGCCTTTCATTTCGGGACGTGGCTGGCGAGCAAAATATAAAGTAATCATCCGTGTAGCCCACAACCCAAAATAATCAGTCGGATTACTGAAAAAATCAACAAAGAGATCGGATAAAACAAAAAAAAACAAAATATTATCTTAGATGATGTAGTAATTGGCGTTCAGAAGAAAATATATATGATAATTATTAATTTTGGAGCTTTTAATTATTCACAGGAGAAATTCGCGTTCATTTTTACCAGCGGCTAACGTACACGTAGGTATGTGACCTGGAAAATCAACGCGGCGCAGCTGACGTATACGTGTGTGATCGAGCGGCAATTTTGTGCTCTGACCTTATTAATTTTATGAGCCGTTTGTCTTGAATTTATAGGTCAACGTAATTATTTTCAAATTGTGAAGTCAATTTCATCATGCGCTATACCTACTTATATCATTCAATTTGCCTGCATTCTTAACAAAGCCGTTATTTTTTATGATAAAATCATCTTGTATAAAATAAAGGCGGATAAAGTTTTAATGTCAATCATGTCAAAACTGACGTATTATCTATTATTATTTTTTTTTACATTAACTCCACACAGGAGGCCCTGAGGAAAATAATTTCCCTCAGGGCCTATGTCATCTGGGATGGTGTGTGGAGGGTCTTTTTGAAGAGAGGAAGGAATGAACATTGGTCTTGAAGAGACCCATGTTGTAGGAAGGAGAAATCACAGAGGCCGGCAAATCATTCCACAGCCGAGCTGTTGAACACAAGAACGAGTTGAAGAAACGACCCGTTCTCATGTGACAAATGTCAACCGTGCACAAATGTTGGGCACGCGTTTGAAGTGTTTGCCGACTATGCACCGGTGCCGAAGGGATCAATGATGCTAGTTCCTCGGAGCATCTTCCATTATAATACCGGTAGAACAAGGATAGCATTCCCACCCGACGCCTGTGCTCTAAAGATTGCAATCCGTCTGTTAAAATGGGAGAATCTATCAAACGGACCGCCCGTTTCTGCACAGAGTCGAGGGTATTTTTCAGGCATTTTGGAGCTCCAGACGAGAGGTGGCTGCCAAATTCAACCGTGGGGCGCACTATTATGTATTAAGTTACATCGACTGGTTTTAAGGTTGCTGAAAATATCTTATAGTTAGAGCAGACAACCTAACTATGCTAACCTCACTTTTAAAATAATAAGATAATTGATAATATTGATACAATATAATGAAACTAAATATTATCATTTTGCTAGCTGAATTATTCATTGAAAATTGTTACATCTGTAAGCAAACCATTTCCCATTATTATGATGTTTAAATCCGAGTAACAGAATCTTCTGTACAGAGTATAATAGTTGGTATTCGAAGCATCCGAGTAGTCGATGGGTCTTGTTCTACATCCAATGAGATTCGGTGGAATAGGAATAGGGTGTTCCGAAAGTTCCATTCTCGTGTTTGCGGAAAGTGTAACGTAACAAATGTTTCCTGTTTGGGTACAATAGGATATTTTAATAACGGCCTCCCGACGCCCAGCGCCCGACGCCGCGTTATCGGATTAGTGGTTTTAATTCAGGATATCCGACTACCAATTTCGTTCGTTTGCAAGGGAATATGTTTGTCTTTCCGACTTGAATGGCCAACTTCGGAAATTAGTGAATACAATTTAAACTTGAATGTAAGAACGCCGTTTTCACAAAATATCACATTTTCACGAAAGTAATGCTATTTCCCAAAAATAACACATTTTCACATAATACCACATTTTAAGAATTAATTTATTCATTTTTGAGAACAAGTAGTAGACTTTTTTACAATATTTACGTGTAACCGTGTAGCCATGTTGTGTGGTGTGTTTAAAAGAACTTTTTCAGGACATAATATATTTTATAAGGGTTATAAATTATAATTAGGTTATTGGTAATTGTTATCTGTCGGCCCACAATGCTCAGTGATCGCGCCGAGAGCTGGGTCGAATAACATCAAGAGCGTTTGAATTTGTTGTTATGATTTTTTTTATCGATTTATTGATTGTACGAATATTTCTACCATATTTCACTTCTTCTTCTTCTTGTGCCCTGTCCATTCAACGGACGTTGGCTATGCGGACTTTGTTTACTGAGGCCCGGAACAGTTCAGTAGACTGGCCAAACCACTGTCTCAGGTTTTTCAGCCACGAGATTCTCCTTCTTCCAGGCCTCCGTCTTCCGGCAATCTTTCCCTGCATTATGAGATGCAAGATCTCGTACTTCTCTAGATGTCTCATCACATGTCCAAGACATTGAAGTTTTCGGATTTTTATAGTTTTAATAACTTCTTTTTATTTATTCATCCGAACCATAGCATCTTCATCCGTAACCCTGTCCATCCAGCTTATTTTAAGTATCTTCTGTAGATCCACATCTCGAATGTCTCAAGTCACCTAATTAGTTCTTCCATGCTTCCATTCCATAAAATAATATCGAAAACACGTAGCATCTGACCATTCGCATTCGTAATCCAAGGTTGAGATCATGACTGCAGAACACCTTTTTCATGCAGATGAAGGTTGCACGAGCTCCCTCTATGCGGCATTTGATTCACATTTTACAGTTAAACTTAAATATTCAGAATCGACGTTGGTGGTTCTATATGGAAGTACATATTTTTGGAAGCATAATATTTTTAATTACCCGTTTAATTGAAACGTTTATTAACACAAACATCTACTTACGCAACTTTATCAATTGACCCATGCAGCAAATAAAATCAATATGTTTATTTTGTTATTTTTTATTAATATTAATGCCCTTCGTAGGTTTGCATGAGATAATTTTTTTTATTTTTTTTTATTATAGCGACTATTTTACATACAAAATATAATGGTGAAATTAAGAATAAAATATTGTATTTATTAGTCCTCCTCACTAGAGGGTCCTGTGCCGAGGCGGACTAAAGTTATTTAAATATAGTTCATTTGTCTTCTATGTCGTTTTTAGCGTCTTCGCTAGGGTTTTCTCATTGACCTCTTTAAGCCATATTTTTATTCTTGATTTGTATTCAATTGGATTTTTTAATAGTTTTATGTCTTGGGGAAGTATGTTATGAAGTTTTGTTGCAAAGTATGTATAGTTTCTAAATACTTCTAAATCGATATACAAGAACTCTTATTTATCGAAATCTATTCAATATAGAACAATCGATTCGGCATCTTCTCTTACTTTAGACAACTAATGGAAATTTTCTAAGTAATAATGAAATGAAAAATGTCACTAAGAAAGCTGTGCAAATTTCGTGGCATTAAAGCTCGCCGTTTCCGAGAGTTTGCTCCGTCATACAAACAAATTGATTGCTTTCTAGTTGAGAAAACCTAAAAATAATTGGAGTTATATTATGGTACGATCGGAACTATAAATGCATGCGTAATTTTATTTGATCTGTAAATTAAACATTCATCGTAAAACATAATATAAACATCTTGAATTCTGCAAACACGTGTATAACATTAAATAATTCCGGATGTTCAAAGCTTTAATTTTGTGAAAATGCTTACTTTATATTCGAGCGTCGAACAAACTTTTCCTTTGAAATTATTATTCATCAGAGACATAAATTTACCATCCATTCTTTTTGAAAGCGGAAAGGTGATTTCAACGACTTCTATAAATTTCATTCGTTATCTATTTCAAACCGTATATTTGAACTGCGACGTTTTATAATAAAGGTAAATATGATGGTGTAACTAATATGAATGTAGTCATCTTTTTCATGCTTTGAGAGCTGTATTTTATAATTCGACAGAAAGAGTTTCCCCGAGAAAAGTAAATAAACATATAATATTTGTCATTCTGTTATTCTAAGTGGTGTATTTTTTACCATTTCCTGGGATTACTTGAAAGGGACTGAATTAAAAAGCATTGCAGGAGCGAGGGTGCACATCTAAATAATCAGATAAACGAACGAACGGACGTATAGTGTTATGATTCATACGTTTGTAGGATAACGTCGTTGCTTCAGAATTACATTCCACAAATCTCATCTGCGCTGTAAATTATGTGAAAAATGTCATGTAGCGTACGCGAATGTGAAACGCAAAAGCGCTGGGCAAAAGCCCGTTACTTGAAAATATGTGTTTATTTTTAATGAAAAAGTTGCCGAAATCTAAAATTAATATTTTTTTGTCTTCGTTGAAATTACAAACCTAGCCAAATAAATCATGATTTTCACGCGATTTTTCACAAAAGAAAACTAACCCTGTTTATTTAATTATTTATTACTTATTTAAAAAATTAACTAAATTCACAAAAGCCACATATTTTAGAATTTTAGTCCCTTATTCATAATTGAAAGAAATTTTCGTAAGATTTAGCTCTGAGCATAAATATTGAAAAGTTAATAAAAACTTATTTGTACCTAAAAATGACACCGTTACTACTTATTGGTGTCTGAAATTTAAAACCACTTAATACCCATGTGTATTGTCTATAATCTATATTTTTATTTTTACATCTACATAACCGTTAACATTGGGCAAAGATATTCAAATACAAAAGAGATATTTAAATAAATGAAGACAATATAAGCGAAACTCAATCGAAAATCTGGAAACAGAAAAATCAGAAAAACATATTGACACCTCTGGGAGTCGAACCCAGGACCTCTTGCTTTCCGGGCAAACGCGCTAACCACTGCGCCACTGTGTCGATATGAAATTCGGTCATGTTTAACTGTACCACTAAGAATAACTTAACTTAATATTTAACTTCGACCACCTACATTATCTTCATTTTCTTTAACGCTTATATTATTGGCAACTATCTTTATGTATGATTGCAAGATTCAAACCCAAACAAAAGAGATATGCTACGGTGTCCGTGCAACTGTCGGCGGACTACGCCCTAATTAGAGTAGTTTGCAAACGAAAATAATTTGTTCATTTCGTTGATTTTTTGAAGATGTGCATTAGTACTGGTTAACAATATAGTTTGAATACGGAAAGAATTCGTTTATTTAGTTTAACGTCCGTTTGGTTTATTCGTTAATTATTCGTTCATTTAGTTTATTTGTTAATTGGTAAACAATATCGGCGACACCCGGAAGCGCAGTCCCACCTAGTAAAAACTGCAGAGCACATCTACTTATATTTCAATAATATCTTTGACATTGTGCAATGCCTTTGTAAAAAAACAAAAAAAAATGTTGTCAAAAAATCCTTATCCAACTGAGTTTCCTGATTTTCGTTCGAGTTTAGCTAAGGTCTTCATTTACTAAATAAAGGGTGGCGCAAAACTACCGATATGGTTTGAATCTTATTACACATTATAATAAGATTCGAATTAAAACGGTAGTTTTGCGCCGTCCTATATTAAAATTTGAGGTTTTATTCACAAGTCAAAAATAAACAAAATTAGTTTGTTTGATTGTTGAGTGACATTGGTTGAATATATCGTAATTGAGAGCTATTCTTGTACAATTTGATGTCTTCCAAACGTAATGTTTAGAAGAATAGAAGTTTATAAAGTGATATCGTGACTCATTGGTCTGCGTCTGCTGCGATTATGATCGGCCATTATGGGCATTGCCAGCTATCATAGGAGCAATTCTTTCGCATCAGAACATTCAAACTTTCACAATAGAAATTCATGGGAAGAAAGGGCAAGGGAGAAAAAACAAGAAAAGGGAAAAGCCGGAATTGTATCCGCTTCGAGCAAAACACCATACAGCCCACACTATAAATTAGGGTCGGGGGAAGCAGAGTGCCACGAAAATTATCGCTTTGTTGTTCCCTTGCATGTAAAGCAAAGCCTGCTTCTTTTTTACAGCACATAAATGTAAGAAATGTTTTTTGAAAATGCACGAGCCGTGCAGGTAGGCAAAATAAACGATTCAATTTAATTTTTCGGTAAATTTTCATTTGTTATCACGAAAGTCCCCTGCTTACGCAAAAAAGTAGTATAATACTCACTCCAATATTTTTTTGTTTCCTAAATTTCGGAAATGCAATGTAGTAGGAGAATTTTGCAAGTAATTGAGGTGATCTTTTCATTTTTGGGTATAAAATACATTACATACATTGAAGTCACGGTCCTGTTTCTTCTGAAACTAGGGTTTTTAATCTCGGGAATTATTTTTAATTTTTTTAATTTTATTTATTGTTTCTCTCCGCAGTATGATGTGATGGCAACTTTTTAACCCCCTCCCCTCCCTGGTGATATGTGGTGAGGTCTACCCCCCCCCCCATACCCAAAATCACGTGTGTTTTTTTAGTACAAAGTATATTGAAATTTTCGGAATATTATCGTGCGTTCAACGAAAAATAAATACACGCGATATCTCATTATATCCCCCCCCCCCTTTTATTTTTCATTATTATTATTATTTTAATTTTTACTGTGCAAAAACTCTCTTTTTATAACTTTTGACAGTTATTCCCATCAATGTGATGTCCCAGTTGCGACCATTATATTTTTCTGTGTCTTGTTCTCTTTCATTTTTTAGTTTAGATTATTAGTGTTATCTTCTTCTTTTGAAAAAAACCTCGTCTGCCTAAATGAACCCAGTGAAATAATGTCACAAGACTAAATACTGAATGTTATTCAGGCTTCAATAAAACTTTTCCTACTTCTAAGAATAGCGCAATAAATATAACCTACCCCAAAATCTTTATGACCTGTATCCTGTGTTCTAAGATCTCAATAATATTGTGTATTAATTGATCTGCTATCAATGAAAGAGTATATTCCTACGGTTGATCCAAGGTCGTGAAACCAACAATACTCCCGCAATTCCGGGATTCAGACAAGCGCAGCACCGGGATTACGGTGCCGAACCCGGTTTTCGAGATCCCGGTATTGAAAGTTCTATTTCAGATGTGAATTTGCTATTTAAACACAATTCGTGAACTCACATTAGACAATAGAGAAATACGCATCGTGAAAAAAAAAACAATATTATCTCGAATCTGGTTTCACCGGCTGAAAAGCACTTACGCGTCGTAATAGCGTGAGGTTATTTTTCCACGGAAGCTGCTATCTACGTTCATATATGTAACGGAATGTTTTATCTTCCCTTATTTATGTAATGCTCCCCTTTGACGCAGGAAAACCGCGGCACAACCTTACAAACCTACGGGGTAGTGGATGTTGGAGTAGTTATACACAAGTGAAGGGAGTAATAGAACATGCACGGCGTTATGCATTGGTCACTTAAGAAATGGTTCAGTTTAGTTTCGATGTAGACATTCTTGACGAAAACACGGGATCTACGGAATAGTTTCTTTTATTGGAAAGAGCTATTCCTCTATTTGTCCGTCAGTGTGTTTGAAGCTAAAATCCACTTCCTAAGTTTTTAGCGTTATAAAATACTGTTTTCAAACTTATACTATTCGGTTACACGTCAAGCGATAGAGGAGGTACCAACATTTTTTTTATTAATTAATAATTCTTCATTTGAAATGTGTATTTCTTTTGGTAAAATGTTTAAAAATGACGTAATTTATTGAGTTTCTTCTTTTGAAAGGCATATATTTTTTTCTCAAATATTTCGGCATCACGAATCCTACAACTATAATATCTCGCGATTTTTACGGGTACGAACTTGTTTTTCATAAAAAACAATGTTTAAGGTCTAAAAATATATATTAGGTTCAAAATTTCTAAAATATATAAAAGGTATATACGAAAAAAAGTATAATTCTTGAATGTGTAATAAATTAGTACCGTAGAAATCTTGCAATATGGAAAATGAAAATGTACATTAGTGTTTCCACCTCACTGAACTCACGGTGTTAAATTCATAAATAAAATACAATAATATTCTAAAATAAGAGGTGATCACAAGCTCACTGGGTATGACGCTTGGCTTGTAACCGGATAGATCGAGTTGTATTCTCATGTTTTTAAATTTCTATTTGTATAGTTCAAAATATTTAAAAATTTATTTTGGTTTTAGAAAACTTATTGAAAAGGTCAAAACCTTGCATACATGGGAATAATAAGGAGCACACAAAAGGCGATGCATTTTACGTAAAACAGAAGAGTCCGAAAAAAGTTATGAAAATGAATTTGCGATATCTTTAGTTTGTTTTAGTTGATTTTTGGTTTATACATATGTTTTTTCCACATGATTGTGCTGGAGTTGTACAGCCAGTTGCGAGACCTTGACATTATCCCAATAGATTATATTGTTGAATGTTAAAATATTTTCAAGAAAAAAAGGATCTGTACTACGTACATTTATGTTTGTTTAAATAAGAGAAATGGAACGAAGGAGGAACAAAAACAATAAAACTATTTTCTGATCCTTTCATCAAGAAAATAACCCTTTATTTGGGCGCTAGCGTAAAGATAAAGTTTTTTTTGTTTGCTAAAATTATAAAGGCTGTAAAAATCAGTTCCCAGTGAAACAAATTGAAACGAGTCAGAATTAAGTGCTAGCTTAAAAATAGCAAAGCCATTGGAAGCGGAAGAAAATAAATATAAAAAATAACGCCTCCGAGACGTTTCACGCACAAGAGAATTAAGAAACGTTAAGAATAATAAGACTCCCCCATTCAACACAAACGTCCTTTGATCTTAGGACTGCCGGGAACGGAGGCTCCGAACTATAAAACAACGGAAACTCGTAAAAATATAATCCTGGCGTGCCTCCCTCCCCGCAATGCGCTCCCGAGCCAGGGGCCTAGGCGAGCCCCCTTACCCGCGATGCTACCCCGAGCCAGGAGTCTCGGCGTGCCCCTCCTCGCGGCGCTACCCCGAGCCCCGGGTACCAGCGGCGCCGCGACGGTGCTCTTCGAGGCCGACGCGACGCTTAATGTTTTTTCGACGACTATTTATTCGAAAGCGTAATATATCATTAGTATGCGCACTCCAGGAATAAAACATCGTTCCCAGTCTTTTGCAGGAAGGAAGATGTCTCATCCCAGAGCCTCGGAAGGGAAGAAGAGTCACGGATTATTCACACTTTGAGAAACGTTTTGTCTGCCGGGTAAGAAATAAAGTTTCTTCAATAACACAATTGACTTTTTTGATGTACATGTGGCCTGATTATTATTCTTGTTAACATTTTTGTTTTTAACGGCACTATTGTCTCATAACATCAACAATATGAAAAAGATTAAGGATGGATTGTTTCAAAAAAATTGAACAACTCATCAAATATTTTAAGTTAATTTTAACATTCTGTGAAAGTTCTTTTTTTTAAGTTCTGTGATTATTTAAGTTTTTGAAGCAACCAGCCTGAAATGATATTTTACGAGGACTTGGATAGAACTTACATAGTACATGAAAATCAACATCAAATATTTGATGAATTGTTATTTTTCTTAAACAACCCGTCCTTAACCCAATTAAGAGAAATAACAAACCATTTTTGTAACGATTTTCACCATACGAAAATGAACATATTTAAAATGTTAAAATAATGAACTTAATTTTATTTATTTTTCATAGAGAGTTGTCGGCAAAATTAATTTATTGCCGCTAAAGTAAATACATTGTAAGTAGTAAACGGTTTTGACATTTGGGCTACATTTATTTGGAACACGCGTTTGAGAGCAAATATTTAAAGGTATTCATTTTTAGAGTTTTTTTTTAATTAATATTTGGCTCGCTAACGTATTCCACTTTACGATGAAAACGAATCGACCTCTTGCTTAAATGGTAAGAAAGAAGGAAGACATTTAAAAAAATGCTAAATTGTACATATATATAGTTTTTCGAATCTAGAGGGATTGACAAAGATATGATATAAATTTATAAATCACGATTGCTGAAGTTTCACGTAATGTTGACTTATTAAGACAATTAATCGCACCAAAATCATTCTGGTTGTCAAAAGTTAGAAGCCAAAGTAACAGAAGTGGTTTTTGCGAATTGAGATGTGTTATTTAATATCTTTATGATTTTCCCCCCAAATAATTTTTTTCACGTATGCTAAGAAAGAAAATTTATTTCTCCTTGTTTTGTAATGATGTAGATCGAGCTCTTTTTCCATTCAGTAGATTTCTTGTTAGATGTCGCTTGAAAAAGGCTCGTGAAATTTAAAATTGTTGAAAAATGAAAAATAAACCGCCATTGACTTTTTTCCAGAATATCGAACGATAAATAATAGTACGATAACAGGATATTACTTTCATTTTCAGGGCATTCATCCGCGTGCGCAGATAATAAAATCATATTTTAATGTTAAGAATTCAAACGTTTTTTGTATAGAAAAAATGGAATATCGAAAACATGTCAGACAGACATAGTATGAAAAATGTCATTTTTAAATAAGTTATTTTCCTCGATGATAAACCCAGTTTTTAAAAGTAAAACATTTTGAATGTATGTTTCAAATAAAAATAATAGGCGGTACATTTACACATTCCTAAGATAAAGGCACTTTAACGTACAATCGAGGTGACGGCTTTGAATTATTAGTAGGCGGAACTAACCTCTTGCTTGTTCTGAAGATAAACTATACAATACATCTTAAACAGACTTTATCCCTCGCTTAGCTTTATAACTATAAAACGATGGCCGTAAAATGAACCAAGACTGAATGTTACAAAAACAGAATTTAGGCGGCTTCTGCTATTGGGTTGAACGTCATAAAGTGGTCGTTCTCAGAGATAAATGCCAACTAGTGCAAGTGACAGCAAGACGGTTGAATAGGCCAAACTCTTAGATGATTCATATTACAAGTTTATCTATAAATTTGTATTTTACTGCGCTCTTCCCATTGACACAAGTACACCTATTAAATTCACGCAAAGAAAATTAATTTATAATGTCAAAACGTACAATTTTTGTTACACTAATAATTCATAATCATCCATCTAAGCAAGGCTATGCACATAATTAGGTCAATTCACTTTATTAAGTTCAGCATTTTCCATTTTCTTAACTTCACGAAAAATTTCTAAATGTGGCAAATTCACACTTTTAAAAATATTGTGACAAAATTTTCGTGAAACTTTTTCTTAAATATGCGCCAAGGGTTAAAGGAAAATTAGACTCAAAAGTTTTTGAGCTTGGTTCATTTGAAAGCCTCTAAAAGTTATAATCCTATTTAAAAGTTACGAAAGATAATAACATAACTCTTATTTTTTTCCGAAGTGATAATTATTTTAAATACTTTTAAAAATATCGGCTTTAAGAAAGTCCCGTGTTAATTAAATAATCATAATTTTCAAAATAATTTATGAATGAAAGATTTATACAAGAACGCTGTTAGCGATGGTTTTTCAATTTAAAATTCGAAAAAATAAAACGATAAGAAACTGAAATGAACAAAGTGATCTGCAACAAGTTTAATTTCACGTAATGAATAAAATAACATCTTATTTATATTTCAACCATCTTCGTCTAAATAACGTAGGAATTTAAAAACATTTTACAGAAAAAAAGAAGTTATTGGTAGGTATTTGTGCATGCCACATTTAAGCTTTATTTATGCATTTATAAAGATTATTATTAAGGATGTTCAGAGTGTTTTCTTTTTTTTCGTAAATGGGCTTTATTTTAGAGACAACATGATTAAGATTTAAAAGTGATCCACGCGTTAGAATTTGGATTGGATATTTCGATTTTGATTCGCAAGTAGAGCTAAAATATAATGTAATTTTTAATACAGACTCTCCAATGGTTGTCTAAGTCCTCCATCACAACACAAGCAACATTTTCGGCTTTCTGTGGTGATAGTAGGAGATTTTAAAATATTATCGGGTTATCTGTAGCCCGGAAATATTTGTCTTTCTTTTAAAAAAAATCTAAGATTAACGTAAGGAAAATTGGTTTGTTGAAAATTAGAGTCGGGTTAATTTTGAATTACTATTACAGTTAATATTTTTGTGCCTTAATTAAATATCTACAGTTGACCATTTTTTAATTATCTACATTACTCTACAAATCGGGTAGGCGATACACGAGTACTATTTTGGTAATATTAAGAAAGTAATGTACGCATTGGCCACTTTGAACTAGGTTCTTTGCGAAATTGAAATAAGTGCTTTATACACTGTAATATGTTGGGTTTACTTCTGAAATATGTTTCACTGAGTTCCAAACGCACTAACGGATACCTTTGTGAACGTTAAGACCGGCCTTTTATTTTTCAGCACGGAAAGGCAACGGCTCGTTTTATGAGAACTCTTTATAGGCTGTAATTTCTCAGACTGATAAATGTATTAAGTTTATAGCTTTATTATTATACGAATAATATCAGCGGGAGAAAGTGTGCGACTGCGGGTATTGCTCCGACTAATACATTTTAATGCCGGAAAAAAATATAAACTCACCCAACAGCCGTAAATCTCGAGGTTTCCGCAATTCCGATTTATTAATGATGTTCGGCCTAGGACCGAAGCAGTAGGCCAGTAGGCAGGTTCACCGTCCACCCTTTAGCTTAAGCATTACGGCACAGGAAATATTGATCGGAAATAAGGCTTAGCTAAATCTAAGATTACGATTTTTTGCTCTCGTAATGTTGACGGAAACAAGCAGAAAAAGGAGCAGTAAAATAATAACGTCCCGCTTGTGGAATTCATTCGATTTGCGAGTGTTTTTTCATGGGCTCAACAAAGAGATGAAAATATGTAAGGCACTCTGGGCTAGGCAAATAAAAGCTGATCTATTAGTATATACGTTTGCATGGTATCGTTGCTACAAAACTAATGAAAATAGAACTTTCCTTTGATGAAACGGTACATATAAACATACAAAACCCAGAGTGTATTGTTTCATACGCTGTAGGTGTATTTTTCATAATCACTTTTTCGTCAAAGGTTTTGAAATTTCCAGATTTGGTATGTTGCAAAGGCATGCTTAGTTTCACGCCCGAGCGGGTATCGTTTAAGCCAATATTGCCGAAGGGTAATAAGTAGGGGCAATAGAGAGGTTTTCCACGTAGTGTTTCCATTTTATATTTTAAATCGAATATCTTATCGGGAATTGAGACTCTTTGCTATTGATAGAAATACTTGATTTCTTTCGTTTTTGATACTTTCTTGCTGAAAAGGAAAATTACAAGTGAAGCCACATGTAAATTGCCATGTAAATATAAAAAATACGCTGAAAAATAAGAATAGAAAAGAAATTAATGAAAATATTTGACCACTTGAAATAGTATCCACTTGAAATAGTACAGAAGACTCATCAAAATTATTCTAAAGAAACAATTAGACTATTCAACCCAAAAATTATTCGATGAATTCAAAGTATTACCACTAAATAAAATTAATCAAAAAAATGCATTACTTCAAATCCACAAAGATAAACTAACAACAAAGTCATTTAGCACCAGGCCGAGAACCTTAGGACAAATAATAATCCCTAAACTTAATACAACAACAGCCCAACATCATTACACATACTCTGCCATAAAATGCTTTAACGAACTCCCTAAAGAAATACAATCCGAAAAGAATTATGAAATTTTTAAACAAAAACTTAAAAAAACATTTTACTATTAACTAGATTTAGGTATGTGTTACGATGTGCCAACTTATATTTCCACTATGAACAAAAAAAATGCCTACTTATATTTTCATTTTGTATAAAAATTTACCGTTATTTACAAAAACAATGTCAAATTTTTATTTATTAGTTCTAAAAAAAGTAGTTCTACATACATCCAAATTGTAACAACTGTTAAGTATGTATAGTAATCTGATAGTGCTAATATTATATATTATATGTATTGGTTAATTATATATTATATGTATTGGTTAAATTTTTTTTTATATATATTCCAGATAATGGGCTCTACACACGACACTGCATGTTGGCCAGCAGGCAGTGACTGCAAAGAGCGTGGAGTTGAGCGAACTAGCGCTGACTCGTTCTAGCAACCCTTTAACACAAACGAGACAGCGCTAGTTCGCTCAACTCCACGTTCTTTGCAGTCACTGCCGCAGTCACTAGAAATTGGATGGTGTGGAGACCCGTTAAGCGATACTCTCAGGTATTAACCCTTTACCTTTAACACTCTTATCTTGATTTGGGTGAAACTGTGGTTGGTAGTTTTTCAGAATCCAGTGACGATAAGAAGTTAGATTTGTGTCAAAATGGTCGTCAATGGTCAGCACCAAGTTTTTTGAAACTTACTTTTTTCATAATCTTGAATCTCAAGGGTCAGGGTGCCAAAGAGCAAATAAATATTAACAATAGAACAATATTAGTTTTTCTAGTAAAAATTCCAACTAAAATAACTTTTATTGTTTGCCTGTATTAAGTGGGTACCTACTGATTTTACGAACTTGCGAGAAAGCCCTCGAGATAAGTTATTGAAAATATTATCAATAATACGTAATATTTTTCCAATACAACAATGATTTATTGATGTTACGATGGAAAATAATTTCTCGTTGGGGTTTTGGAATATAAACTTACGTTTCCATATTATTAGCATCGAACTAATGTCGTATTCTTATTTATTTCCCTGTTTACAGGCGTCTGTTTTTCCTATTTCATATAATGCGGGCCTCTTCAAGAGCCGCATTAACAAATCCCTTCCTACAGCCCATCCCTTAACCTGCCTCACAACGATGCCTAACTCGGTGGCGACATAGGTCCCCTGTCTTTACACCATACATAAAGGGGGCTCTTGTGGGGTATCACATAAAAAAGTACGGAAATAAAAATGTGAAAATTATATTTGGCTGAACGTAATACACCCACAAAGTATATTACTAAAAACGTCATTTCAGAATTCCTAGTATTTCATAATATATTTTTGACAGTGGTGGTATGCTGATTTTTAAAATAATTTACGGGTCATAAGGCAATAACTTACCACCACTTTACCTGTGTTCGTCGTTTATTTGAAAACTTCTAATGCATGCATTCTATATGTTGTGTATATGGTGGGCATGGTGGCATGTATATTTCCGGTTTTTAATTAATAAAATATTGCTGGAGTAAACAGATGAAATTAATTAAATGAAAATAATTAACTTTGTTTACCACTATTTTCATAAATAAATTATCCACATGTTCAGAACCAAAGGTTCCTTCACCAGGTATACCGAAAAATAAAACAAGAAAAGGCAAAAAGGCATAGACAAACAACTATAGACAAAAATATAACAAGCGGTGGGAGAAGGTAATTATTATTAAAAATATATTAAAGAAATTATTGTTACAAAGACTTTTATAAATTCTAAAGAAAAAAATTGGATTTAAAACGTTGGTTCTGAAGCAGGCAAATAATTGTTATTTAAATAGTGATAAATAAAGTTAAATATCTTCACTTCGTACCGCAAATTCTTGTTCTGGTGTCATTTTAATTTAATGAAAATAAATAATTTCGCATACGCCACTATTTAATTAAAACAATCGGCATGTTTAAAAAGTGATGCTTTCTTCATCAGGGGTTTCATTGGATTCGAAACACGTCAATTATTTTGATTAAATGGTGGTGTTTACAAAGTGATTAATTTGAAATAAATTAATTAAAGTGTTACAAGAATTACAAAATTATTGAAGATGAGATTAACTTTAGTTCCAAAGTGAAGTGAAAATAAATATATTTATTTTAGAAAGGTGATATAATGCACATAGGTACCAGTACCTTCACATATTTGGAGGGCAAAACTCATCATGTCACGTTGTGATAAAAATGTTTATTTAATACACCGAAAGAGCCTTTGCTACACATATGGAGAAAACCATTCTAAAAATCTCCTTGGGAGATTGAATGACTAATTGGTTAATTAGAACAATCTTCACACTCAAGCGGCAAGTTGCATGGTTAACGGATGACTATGAAATTCCAAAATCATCGGATGTTGTTTTTGGATGGAAAAAAGTAGCCAAATATCGGTAAAACTGGAGACGTTTGAGAGAGGCTTATAGCCAAAGTTGAACGCCGGAAGACTTAAGAAGAAGAAGAATATAATAATTCCCCAGTTTATGTAAAACAAATATTCAAAATATTCCTAATAAATGAACACCTCTCAAATAAAGAAAGTATTCAACAAGAAAGTGACAGTATCTAATATACCAGCGAGTTTCCGAAAAAAATTTAGTTTGTATTAAAATATTCGTGAACCGAATATTCGATTACCCCAAAGCCCATCTCAAGCTATCGATTCGCAGGTGATAAATACCTGACGTCTTGAGATGAAATATACTCTACGGTTACGGGGTGGGAGACAAACAGAAAGAACTGCCGCTTTGGGACTTCCCTCGAGATAAGTGTCGCCTATTGTCCCACAGACAACGTGTCGCCTGTAATACATATCTTCTATTTCGGTCATCCAACACTATCTCTTAGGCTCTATTGTCTGCAGCGGAGTATAATGACATTTAAAAAAAAATAGTGATGGATGGTTTTGATACACTACTATACATTTTTATCATATGTAGGTATACATAGAAACAATGCATTACTTTAAATAGGCGTAGGAAATGGTACACAACTCGAAAGTCAGGTTTAAATTCTCAGTAATTTTGGACCATCTTTTGCACTGCTGTAACCAAAACTAGTTGACTCTAAACTAAATATGGTAGTGTAGGTGTATAAATATCTATATATTTTCAATATGTAACTTATAATAATGTATAACAAAGCCACTTCCTAAAAAAATAAAAGAATTAATCTGCGATTTATTTATAGTTCAAAATTGTACTGTTTGCATTAATAAAATCTCTAAAGATTGTTCAGAAAATATGATTGCGTCCATATAATGTATTGAATTTGTCACGAACAATGATTCTAATGTAGCGGAAACAGAAGAAAAAGCCTTCTTTCTAAATATAACCCGAGGATCCGGTTTCACTTAAAGCTGTAATTGATTGTATCATCGGTTCGAGACATCTTTTCTGTCAATTTCCAAAATTGGCACACAAAGGAGATGGCCTAAGGTTCCAAGGGTGTAGGGTATAGGGCTGTAAAGCTATAAGGACTCAGGTAGGGACACAATGAACAGGGCCGAAAGGTTGGCGGATGACCGAGAGAAAATGAAGCTAACTTGATAAAGGGTTCCTTTCACAGACTTCAGATTGAAGTGTTTGATGTAGTCAATATTTATATGGACAAACACATCATGTCGTTATAATAAAAGTAACCGTAATAAAATTTGGATGCTACTGAAAATAACTTCTTTGATGTAAATTTGTTCCTAGTTTATGACGGAGGTGAGATGTGATAAACTCATTCCCAAGTTGGCGTATAAGTTTGATGACGTAACAAAAAAAGATGGGAAATGTTGAACCTACGAAACTGTGCGGATGAACATTAAAGAAAACACATTATTTTCGGCAAATAAATTTAAACAAAATATACATCATATATAAACAATGGACATTTTCGTGTTTTCTGGTTGGTGTTTTTGATTTATACAATCGTCTACAATATGTTGATGGACACGGGCTGGAAATTCTTGCAGAGGTAAGCCAAACGAATCATTATCTTTGTTGTTTATAATTATTACTACACTACATTTTTCGAATTAACAAAACAAAAGACCGGTCAGTGGTTGAGTGGGCATCGCGCTTGGGTTCCACCCGGGCGTCACGTGTTCGATTCCTCGGTTTGGTAAGTAATTATCACAACACAAGAAACATTTTCAGCTTTCTGTGGTGGCAGTAGGAGATTTTCAAACATTGTTGGGTTATTCGTAACCCGGGAATGTTTGTCTTTCTTAAAAAAAAAGAAAAGTATATATATATATATATAATAATATCTAAGTTAGGGAACGTACCCATACTACGTGACCAACTTTTTGCCATTTTTAACCCCCCCCCCCCCCCTCCCCGGTGACCAAAAACCTAAGCAACCCGTCGCTCATTTGTACCAAGCGTGGTATTTTTAAGACCCCGCCCCTAAACAGGTCACGTAGTATGGGTACATTCCCTTAGATGGTTATGCGCGTTTTCATCCCGCAACAAAATATCCCCAACAAAATATCCTTCGACAAAATATCCTACGGACCAAACATTCCCCAAAAAAATATCTACTAAAACTGAACCTAACCTAACCTAACAAAAAATGGGACAAAAACACAGACAATCGGTAAAAACCATAAATTATGGTTCAAAAATAGTAAAATGGAACAAAAATAATACAGAAACAATAATTTATTGTCTTCAAAGGAGTTCTCGGATTTTGGTCCGTTTTTTGTCAGGTTAGGTTTTAGTAGATATTTTGTTGGGAGATGTGAAAAGTCGCGAAACCAAATTAGATAGTGGTATTGAATATAATTTTAATAAACATATTACATGCACCTTCTTACTTGAGTTTAAATAATTTGTATCAAACACGAAAGTTGGTGATATGATATGAACTAAAAATTGTTTCATTTTCCTCCCTATCGTCCTCACCTCTGCTTCTGATATTACTAACCTCTAATAGGTTCCCTTATTTAATAACTTAGCTAGGGAAACATTAAAGAATTGGGATTTTCCTAGTGAAAAATTAAATAGGAAACATCGATGGTAAGCCACTTACAAAGATTATAAGAATGTTACCAATTTATTATTCATAGCTGGTACCCGGCATGCGGTGCTATGCCATTCAAAGAAATAAATTGATTCTCCCTGCATGTCATTTCCCGTGCATCACCGTTCCCTTCCCCTTCCCCACCGTCCCCCTCCCTCTGTGTCTTCCCTCTCCGCAAACCCCACCTTCCCCCTGCCTTTCCTTATATTATTATTTTCATTTATACAAGTTTCATAACGCCAGAACTTTATTACCATTGAATACAGCCCATATTACTCGCTGATAATGTAGCTTTGTATTGGTGAAAGAATTGTTCAAATCGGTTCAGTAGTTTCGGAGCCAATTCAATGCAAACAAACAATCAAATTTTTCCTCTTTGTTATAGTGTGTTAGATTAACTGGATAAAATATTTATTTATATATGTAGAGGATCCCGGAAAATAGCAGTACACTAAGTTGGCTTTAAACTCAATCATTTTTATACAAAGAAATATCATGTTTTCTAATAACGGTGATCCATTACAAATTTGTTAGTTTTTATAAATATTTTGTATCCTTGTGGTTGTCGCTTAAGTTTAAGGTTGTACGATGGCTAACAATAACCCAACCCTGTGTGATTGATAGATAGTTCCAAATATGATCCCTTTAAACCCTAATAAACTTTTCGCGAAGAGTGGTATTAGATGATGTACACAGGTTGTATATCAAAATAATATAATCAAAAGTTTTCAGTGATCTCATCGCTTTTGAAAGCACGTTAATATAATTATTGAAATGTGTCAGTTCCCACATAGATACGGTTCTTCCTCTCCCTCCTCCGTTACCCTCCCCGGGGAGCACAAGGGAATGTGGGTGTAAACGACACAATGGAAGCCTGAGGTACCTACTCGCTTTATAAAAGTTCACTCTGACGCCATCTAGGAGTAAATGAAATAACCTTTAGCACGTCACTGCACGAGCGTACATTCCTCACTGTTACTGTTAGTTGTTACGTGCTGCACAAAGTCAAGCGTAAAAAACATGGCATCGCGTCACATACGATTCTTTTAGCTGAGTATGAGTTTACGAGGGTAAATAAGGAAATAATAAGCGTCACGAAAATAATAGTAGGTAAGATGGCTTAGTGTGGTTTAACATACTATTTACTATTACTTTCTGTGAAGGTATAGTCTTTTATTTAATTTTGTATTCATTTTACTGGGCAAATGCATAAATTTTAAGTTCGGCGACATAACAAAGTGATTAGAAATGTATGTTTGATATCATTTCTGCATAAATTTAATCACGCTCGTTCTGATTGAGTGAGTCTGTTATACTTGTAAGTCAAAGGAATTTGCACTGAAGAAACTTGCGCCTTTATTCAGCTCCGAAACGTTACGGAAACTCAGACGGTCGGGAGATACGACAAACTAGTATCCAATACCGTACACTCTCTAAATTTTAGAAGCAGTCGTTTGAACGACACGTACTTACATACATTCAATAGCTTGTTTCTGAAACGACCTTCCTGTTAATGTGGTTCACCTCCTACGGCATGGTTTTGTTTAAGACATTCTTTCCTTACTCAAAGATCCTAACAAGATTTTAAACGCAACATCCACAGACTTGACGTAATAGGTCTCGATGGAAGCCCCAGTGCCTCACGTGTCTAGTTAACGTCAGTTAGAAGTTTTTTGAGGTGTTTTATTCTTAAATATTAATTTAAGTAGAAATAACATTCTCGTTAGACTAAACGTTGTCCTGTTATTATGTCATGATGCGATACGATTCACTATCCCAGCCAGGAGCACTCTTATTCCGGAAAGACCAGATACCAGAGGGAACTGATCTGTTAGGACTTGGAACACGTGCTCCGAGGATGGGAAGGAGATTACTGTCCAATCGACCAGTGTACAAGAAAACCTATAAGCCAAGATTGGAGTTTAGGATGGGTAGGAATAGATTGAGCTTTGATTTTCTTTTCTCGTCTTTCGCTTATTTTTGCTTCCGTTGCTTCTCACTTCCAGCTTCCTGCTCCCCGCATCCAGCTTCCGTTAATAGTTAATTTGTTGTACTTCCCTCCGCTTCATGCTTCTCGTTTCCAGCTTCCCGTTATTTTTAATGCTATTCGATACACGCTTTCTATTACCCTCTGCTTCTTCCGATCTGTTGCTTAATGATTTCTTTTTCGGCGGCATCTCGCTTCCTATTTCCTGCTTTCCGCCTACCGGTTCTTGTTTTTTTGCTTCCTGCTTTACGATGTTTCTTACTTTCTGCTTCTTACTTCCTGCTTCTACTACCAGCTTCTCACTGCTTTTTACTTCTTGTTTCTCGCTGCTTCTTACTTCCAGCATTCCACTAACGCTTCTTGCTTCCTTGCTTCCCCGTACTTCGCGTCGTATCCCCATGTGTCCTGCTTCTTGCTTCCCGGTAAACGCTTCCCGCGCCATCACCGAGAGAAAAATTACAGTCTACCGTGACTAGGTACTCCCTTCCTCGTCAAGTGTCCAAAGAGTTTAAACTTCACATTAGTTCATAAGTGTTCCATTACTTCCTTTTTACTGTTCAGACGGTTTTATGTGTTTACCTGGCTTAACCAATTCTGAACATGACGCATGATTATCGACGCCTTGAATCCGAGTTCAGTGCATCACTGCCGCTACTTCTCTGGTTTGAATAAAAGTGATATCATACTCATTTAGCCATCATATTTTAATCGGTTACATCGACCATCCAGTTGATTAATCAGACGTCTACGAAAAATCGAAACTTGGTCATGCAGTTATGTGTAAAAGTTGACCTCCACTGGTACAACACTAAGTTATCCCATACACATCACCAAATCAATTTTAATTGTAAAAACTTGTAGGTAGTGAAATAAATAAAGAAATTATGTTTTCTGGGAAACTATTAGGAAATTTCAACGTGTCATATCAATGTACCAGATCGTTATACTTCCCGAGTTCACGATGTTATTTTATATCATATTTAATATGTAAAACGCAGACACGTGTAAATAATATTTGAATTATAGTGAGCATTCGAATATTGCTTTCTTCATTATCTCAAAACTCAATCTCTAATCAACTGGACGATCGACATTCCGTGTTTCCCACCTGATATAATTCGGGCTTCTTCAAGATTTGCATAAACAAATCCATGTGTGCAGCCCTTTCCTCCGCCTCACAACGTTTCCCGACCAGGTGGCGATATAGTTATCTTGTTAGGTGTCATATAAAAATAAAGAAATAAAAATCGAATCAACCCAAATCACCAGATCATTCATCGAGCTCTCAATCACCATCACCTGGTTTAGGAACGCTACCATTCGCCTCGTTCCAACAGCCCACAAGAGCCCCATTGTCGCCCAACAAAGGGTACAGGGAAGAAGGACCACCCGGCCATATTGATTATGATAGGAAGAAAAATATGACGCACGAACGAGACGACTGATGTTCGACATTTAGCTTACCTATTGATAGGTAGTGGGAGGTAGAATAACTACGGAGGTTGCTTGAAGACGTGACCACTAACAGTATTAAATGATTTTTTTTATGACTTCTTTTTTATATCTTTTTACCCGTCAATCAAACTTAATAAACAACAAAAGCCAAACCTGGCATTAACCCCTCAGAAAATCGCCAATATGCACTTTAAATGTCTTAAACGAAATGACATTTTACGAAAACTTTGTGTTATTACCGCTCCACAATTAATGCTCTATAAATAAAAATTTCTGAACGTAGCCGAATAGTAATAAGTAATAACTGTTTTAGACAGGTTACAAAATAAGCTTTTAAATTATTATATTAAAAATAAATATTAATATTTGTAAATATTAAAAATTAGAATGCAAACATTAAAAAAATGTCAAAATGACTCACGTGATGTTGTTATGTAAAAACGGTACTTAAATCACAGATTATTTAAACAACAATATTTATTCTATTGTATAAATGTGTAATAAACACTTATGTAATCTCACTTTTTTATCATTTCATATAAAAATATTTAATAAAAATTAACAATGTCGGGAGCGGGCGACCCGCCCGTAGGAAATTTGGCGGGATAAATTATGTGTCAGACTGCGCGTCTGACAGAATGTTCTTTTTATCTATTTCTATGGACAACTTGAATAGAGATGTGCAGCGTCATTCACTATCGACATTTCACTTTTTATTTTAGGGATGTAACTAAAACAATATAGGAGTTATAACGGTTTCTCTGGAGACACACGTGCTGACGTGTAAACACGCTTATTGTACTTGACTGCTGTCGTATTTTTAACGCATATATCTGCTTACGTTGCGTTCTAATTCTATTCTACCTGGCACTAAACTAAATATATATTGCAAAGCACCATAGCTCCATAGCACAGTTGTGTTGATCTAGAAATTGCTGGCAGAAAAAGAGGTTAAAATTTCGTTCCGCCAGGACTGGCGGTTCGAGTCCAATCCAGACTATGAAGTTGTAACACATAAGTCACTGAAAACCCTCTCTCCTAAACCTACTCCCACTCAGCATAGAATCGCCTAGTGAGGATAAAATGTTATACGTCTTTTTTACATTTAAAAGAGTATATATACCGCCGATAATAACATGTTTTACGTCTTTTTATACTTATATTTTTAATATGTATCTTATTAAATTGTGAGAATTAAAATATAGTGATTATTAATTTAAAAAAAGGTGTTGCTTAAAGACGTTCCATAATAGGGTGTATCAATTATTTCAACTTTTGAATTCAGAAACGCCCAGGTCATAATCAAAGCGGCCGATGAGCGCAGTTTTACACTTAGTGAACACTGTAATACGTCATTTCCGTTTCATATTTCAACCAAGAGGAGCCTTGAAAAGTGAGGTCATAATCAAAGCGGTCAATGAGCGCAGTTTAACACTTCGTAGGTACTAATGCGTCACATCCGTTTCGTATCTCAACCAACAGAAGCCTTGAAAATTGAGGTCATAATCAAAGCGGCCAATGAGCGCAGTTTTATACTTCGTAGGTACTGTAATGCGTCATTTCCGTTTCATCCAAATTTCAAATCACAACGGGGTTAAAGAAGTTTCAATTAAAAAAATCCATTCGACCGGTCAGTGGTTGAGTGGGCATCGTGTTTGGGTCCCACCCAGGCGTTCCGTGTCCGATTCCTCGACTGGCTAAGTCCTCCATCACGACTCAAGCAACATTTTCGGCTGACTGTAGTGGTGGTAGGAGATTTTCAAATATTGTCGGGTTATTCGTAACCCTAGATTGTTTGTCTTTCTTTTAAAAAAATCTACTTTATAGTTTTTGTTGCGTCCCTTCGGTTTCTTCTCGCTTGTGATTCGCGACATGCCGCGCGTTCATCACATCGATAACTCCATTCAGCTGAGGGACACCTGCTGTATTTTTTGATGATCGGAGATGAGAGAGGCTGAGGATTTATGGCCTCATTATAGATGACGATAGATATTTATCTTGGCGGCTGTATTATTTGTCGAATGGGAGACAGAAGTTTTTACTGGATTGCCGCCTCATCATTTTGAGATATGTATCTTCTAACAATGTGTATAATATGGTACTGGTAGAATACCATGTTGGTTTTCAGGGTGGAAATATGAGTTTGATACATCATATTTGTCAGAATAAAGAAACCCATGTCAGTTGGAAAACGATATTGTAACCACTTAATTTTCTTCTTTAAGAACTGCGTATGCGCGGTGTTCGGAAACTCATACTACAACTCGTGAAATTAGTGAACCGCAATCACATTTGGAGTCGGTTTTGTAGTATAACTTTTTGACACTTGAGATTTTTTTAAACATTATATGAAAATAATTTCCCTCAGCGCCTTTTTTTTATATGAGCTCCGCAGGAGCCTCCTGTGAGGCTCCTTGAGCCTCACAGGAGGCCCTAAAGAAAATAATTTCCATCAGGGCCTACGTCATATTTGGGGATGCTGTGTGGAAGGAAGGAAATGAGAGTTCTGGGAAGGAAAAGGGTTTAAGGGATGGGTAGGAATCTGAGGTTCAGTGTGTCCTGGCCATCCGACTCCAAGACCTAAACAAACCTTACCCCATAAACCCGGGCACCCCTGCTAAATCACCAAACGTAGCGAACCACTTGGGGTGACCTATGGCAGAGGTGTTGGTTATCCAATAAAGGTTCCCGGGACGGCGGTACCCATACCCGCTTCCCAAATTGCCTGTGTCATCTTAGGGGATGCTGTGTTAAGGAAGGGAAGGATAGGAAGTTCTGGAAAGTGAAAAGGTGCGAGGGGTGGGTAGAAATCTGGGGGTCAGTGTGTCCGGAAATAAAGGACGTATATCCATCCCTCCGACTGCGGTGCAAGGCGATGGATGGGTCGAGTGCCAACTCAACCCAAGCACCCCAGCTAAGTCACCAAACGTAGCGAACCACTTGGGGTGACCTATGGTAGAGGTTTTGGTTATCCAATAAATGGTTCCCGGAAGTTCGAATATTTTTGAAGTTGTAGTTGTTAAATTTGAATAAAATCGGTCAGTGTGTTTAATGTGTCGAAGCGGATACCCGTCTCCAAAAGTTTTTTTAACCGTTTTCCAAAAAAGAGGAAAAATCGAAAAGCTCAGAACAAATTTTTTAAAGTGAAACTTCTTTAGCCCCGTTAGTGATTTGAAATTTGGATGAAACGGAAATGCTAAAAAAAAACAAAAAATGATTATATGACGGGTCCTCGGTTCTAATATAATGCGGTAAATTCACAACTCTGCGTTAGTGTACGATAGCGCAGCGGTATAGAGCGTCGCAAATCTCAGCGGCCAGAGAAATTCAGCGAACAGAGGTTAGAATCCCACGAAATGCAAAAATTAAACATTTTTATTTTTAAAACTCAATGTCCAATCTTCAAAACACTTTAAAATTAAGAGGCAAAAGATAAGAAAATGACATCTTGCGACTTTCTAGTTTCAGTTCTACATTTCATTCTCATATTATACTAAATTTTTACTGAATGTACCGTTAATACACATGTAAAATTTTAAGTGACATTATTTAGTAGTTTTTCAGATTCCACTCTACCCAAGCCAATCAACCATTTAGTTATTATTGAACCGATGTGGGTCATTTTGCAAGTTTTAATATTTGATTAAACTTATATGTATTTTATGTTATGCTCAGGACTGAATAATTTACCCAAATTATGGAAGAAGAAAGCAAAGTTGAATTAACGCAAGCACGCAGATAAAATAAATACCCATGTACATAGTACATACATAACCTAAAACTGATTATTATAATTTCGCGTGAAACATTTCAAAATTACGTAATTAATTTAATCACGAGAATAATACTACGGGCTACAGGCATAATAATTAAACGATGACTAGAGAGCGTACTTATTATAATCCTGGCGGGTGGCAATGATTCCCGTTATAATTAATTTCAGGGTGTACCAACATCACCACCTTCTTCCCCTTTTTGTAACAATAATTATTGTTTTTCTCCGAATCGAAAGGGGCGGAATTTATCAACGGTAATTTGTGACAATTATTTTTGTGATGAATATTCCCACTGACAAATGAATGCTAATTCAGACCGGAAAGTCAGAGGATTAGAGTAAAATTGAAGAGATAAATAATTTGTACCTAAGAATTTTCCATCACTTTATCATGTTATTATTATGTTCTCTTTCTTTTAGTTAAACAGACCTGTTTGGGGGTTATGTGTTTTTCCTTGGTTTTTATTTTATTTTATTTGCATTTACATATTAAAGTACATATTTGATTTTAGGTTTTGACGGCCAAAAGTATTTTCGTTATTTATTCTCGGGGTGTTTATTTATTTATTTATTGTAAGAAACAAACAGCAATTTATATACAGGATGAGTTATACAAGAGGTTAAACATGAGGTAAGCCAAAACAGTTTCTTATGCTAATGTTGGTTATTATGATATAATATACAATTGTAATTGGTAATAACCATTAAATAAAAATGAAAATAACAACACCAAAAAATAAAATATATATATAAGCATATTAGAAAGAAGAAGGAAGAGGAAAAGGCAAGAGGCAGAGGAAGGTGGGATGGGGACAGGAGATGCTCATGCTGTACCTTTTCTATAGTTGTGCATTAATTTAATTAACATTTGTGGTCGTACGTTTGACTTCGTTTCGGTATTTCACAAGAGTGTTATTAAGAATATCGATATTGTTAAATTGCGTGTTATATTGCGCGCATATACGGGGGATTGGATAATTTTTTCTAAGGTTGGTTCTGCACGCTGGCAAATGAAAAAAATGGTTTAGTCTGGTTGGCCTTGTAGGTATGTGAATTCTTAAATAATTTACGAGTTCAGGAGAGTCCAGGCCGTTATTCAGAATTTTGTATAAAAATATTTGATCAGATATTAATCTTCGTGTTTGAAGTGGAGTAAAGTTGTGAAATTTTAAGGATTCGGTGTTATTTGCAAAGAGTTATTTGAATTTATAATTTAAATGTTTAAAAATTATTTATTTTGTACACTTTCGATTCTGTCATTATCTGTGTTATGGCTTGTTCGTTACCTCCTTCTTTAGACAACATTTCGGACAGCGTTTTAGTGTCCGAAACGTCGGCTTAAGAAGGAGGTAGCGCAGCACGGCATAACACCTTAAAAAAAAAAAAATAATATAATTTAATAATGTTGGCCTCACTGGATGGCTTACCCGTGCTGAGGCCCCCATTTTATGATACAAAAATTCTATGAGAAGGATATAATAAATTTGAATAAAATATATAATATCGGTAATGAAAAAAAATCGTTATATCTTATGAGTTGTGTGTTTGTGAATGATGTGTGTTTTATGTGTTACTTGTACATGTTTTATTCTTTTATGTTTTTATAAAATTATGGTAATATTGTTTTTGGTTCTTTTTTCCATCTTTTAACTTCGTGGCTGAATTTATTTTGTTTTCCTCATTTTTTGTATCAAGTGAAAGATTGTTGAATGCTTTCACAGCATGGTATTTATGGTGTCTTTGTCCAAAGCTTATGTTAACCGTCGGAGTTTTTATGTTTTCTTTGTACCCTTGCCTTACTGGTCTATTGTGATATTTTGTGATCGTTGAAATTTGATTTTTGTTCAAAAATGTAGTTTAGTGGTGTTTTAACGTATAATTGGCGTATATCTAGTACGTCAAAACTGTTGAATATTTGGTCTGTATCAGTCAGTCTTTATTTTTAAAGTGATGGTTTTCTGTGCGATTTCTATATGATCGATAGCTGAGTTTGTTGCTACTCCCCAAACAAAAATTCCATGTTCTGTTTTATTGATTGACAAAGCGAAAAATGTATTGTTTTCATTTGTTTCATTAACTAACTTACATTTAACTTTATTATCATTACTTTGTACTAGGCCTGGGTCGGTCGTGAATAACCCGCTCGTTGAAACCCGCTCACGGACCACCAAAGAGCGAGCAGGTCATTTTTTCGTCAGCACCCGGGTCTCGCGACCCACTTCTCGCAACCGCTCTACTACTGCACCGCTCTCTACTACCTGGGTTTCGGGTGCGGATGTGGCGAAGCGAGCGACGATAGATAGATGTATGAGAGAGCGAATGGTTTCAACACCCGGGTTTCGCCACCCGCTCTCTCGACTCAGGTAGTAGAAAGTAGCTTGGTGAAGCGTAATCGAGTTTCATATTTTGTGTCGAGAAAAGAGCGGGTCTTCGCGACCCGCTCGTCACGCCAATGTGTCGTGAGCGACCCGGGTCGTGGAAAACGGTCGATCGACCTAGGACTACTTTGTACTTAGTGTCCAACTGAAACAGGACTTTCGGTATCGCAGGATTATCGCACTTTCGGCCGAAACCGAAACCGAAACTATTTCAGAAAAGATTAAAATCTATTGTTTACTGAAATTTGACTTATTTTTTACACTTATACAGATAGTTAACACGCGTTAAATGAAATAAAAAACAATAATTGAAGTGTGTGAAAATACAATTTTTTTTTTTTGATATTACTGCTATATCAAGTATGAGCGGGATAATTTATTGTTATCATGTGCAAGGCGATATTCGGAGAGACCATGTTCGTTGCAAGGCGATGTTCGTTGGAGAGGTCAAAAGGTCATCCGATCAGTCTCTCTTGATCCGGCCTGCCACGGAGTTGGTGGGCTGACAAATTTCATCCTCCGCCAAGATCCGAACAGATACATCAAACGAAGCGAATCAATTGGGGTGACCTATGGCAGAGGTGTTGGTTATCTGATAAATGGTTAAAAAATGCGGCAGGGTTCATACCCGCCTCCCAAATTACAGTTATAACATGGTTTAACTTAATTTCTTTCGTATCGTTATACTATTACTTATTGTAAAATAGCATTCGAATCCAAATTTTCTTAATTTAATTTAAAGTTTTCCGTCAGTCAGTGCCAATTATGCTTCATTTAAATCTCTTTCGCGGAAACTGCAATAAAATCCGGCGGTGGTCGTATTCAATGTTGCAGTGCGAGCAATCCATCTCAGTTCGCCCTCAATGGAAGACGTCATCCGTCAACGTCGCCACTACATGACCATTGCTCCATTACCGGGACACCACCCTCGGCCGCCCGGCGGGACCCTTGCCCCTGTCCGGGAACGCCGCCCAACCACCCGCCACCGCGGGATAAACTGCAAACTGGGCATGCAAAACAATGCACGAAGTAATAAACGATCCTTATGATTCTGATTGTCTCGGTTTTTTTGAATGAGATGATGCTGTTAGATGCAAATTTATTCAAAACACTAACTTTTCATAATATCATAAATATTTATGATTTCGGAAAAGGAGTGAGTGATCGGAAAACCTCTGCAATATGCATGCTCTAATTCCGAATCCTTTCTTATATTTACTAATGATAAAATTAAGTAATTAGAAGGCAGTCTTAATTAACAGAGAGTCATAATACGTCAACAGTTGTGCAATGTGGTACAATTGTACCTAACGCACGGAACCAATTGAACTATCTATTTATGATATCCATAAATAAAATGTGAAAGAAAAACGTGACGGGTAAGATAATTTTAAGTACATAAAAGTAATTACCTAATAAACTTAGTATTTTTTTACATTTTTTTACCATACAGGAAGCCCTGAAGGAAATGGTTTCCCTCGCGGCTTATGTCATCTTTGAAGATGCTGTATGGTTTTTTTTTTAAAGAAAAAAAAGAGAGGAAGATCTGGGAAGAAAAACTGAATGAGGGGTGGGTAGGAATCTGGAGATCAGTGTGTCAAGGAGTGATGGATGTATGAATTCATCTCTCCCACTGCAATGTAAGGTCGTGTGTCGAGAGAGCCCTGCCGGAGGGGTCAAAATGTATCCCTTAAAGCAGTCTCTCCCGTTCCGGCCTGCCAAGTAGTTAGGCAGATGGTCCGCCCAAGATCCGAACAAATCTCACCCCATGAAAGCACTCCTGCCAAGTCACCGAAAGTAGCAAACCACTTGGGGTGACCTACGGCAGAGGCATTGGTTATAAAATAAATTGTACCCTGGGTGGCGGAACCCATATCCGCCTTTCAAATTGAAAATCGATATTTAAATATCTTTCATTTTTTAATTACTTAACAAATAGTACTAACGTACCAATGGTAACAAATATATTGAACAATTCACCTACAAACCAAGCACAGTATTTAAAATTATAAATACCTACTTCACACATTAAAAAAATTTAAATTCCTACGTGAAAACGTATAGGTGAATTATTCAATTAAAATTGAGCATAATTTAAAAAAAAATGGGTAGATTTGGTTGTTTTTAATAGAAAAACCACGTAACGCCGTAAATAAAATAAGAATAACAGTATGCTTTTAATCTTAACATAAAAATCACACAATGTATGGCAATTAAGTTACAAACTAAGTACGGTATTTAAAATTGTAAGTTAAACTTTACAAAATACAAAAATTAAAATTACCAATTACGTCATATCACAAGGGGGAAGGGAAATTCTTACTTGTAGGTATTATTTAATTTTTATCATATGTAACACACCTCTATCACAAAAGTCAACTTTTTAAAGAAAACAACTTTACTCCTGAATCATTAATAAGGATGACAGTGGCTTGCAAATGTCGAGGGTGTTCAGTATTTGAAGAGAAAAAAAAAGTCACAAAATCCCCTACAATTAGTGAAATAGCGCTTTCTCCCAGGGGCGCGTATTCAAATAAAGAGTGCGATCTGTCCAGATGGCCAGAAATGACTCTATTAATATTCATAGGATGTGACGCGGTAATGCCTAAATATGCAGAATGTGAAAGACTAAATAAATTTCCAGTAATTCTCGCATTTTATGAAAGCGGCGGTATATATAAAAAACGTGATATTCCTTGTGAAGGATTTCACTCCCAAACAATCATTGAGACGTTAATATATTTGAAACTGTCAGAAATAATTGAGACTATTAATAAGAGGGAATTAAAAACAATAGGGGTCCAAATGATCGCGGGTGGCGTCTGCTGTTGTCTATGCCCTCTTGCTACTAAACTTGGTACCTACAGTTACATTCGACAAAACAAACAGTCATTTGCTGCTCCTTAATAAACAACATGATATTTACTTTCTTCTCTCTTTTGCTGAAGGAAGTGAAGATTTTTTTAAAAGCTTGTTCTCTTGAATACAGCGTTTCTTTTATTTAACGAGCACTGTTCTAAGTAAGGTGTTAAACGTGGGTTGTTTTAAAAATAAACCGTATTCACATTTGTTGCACAAGACATTTGCAGAAAATACGAAATATTTAATATATTTCTTGTTGCAGGAAATTTCACATTATACATTTCAATTTGGAACAATTTGAACGCATTGTTAACAGTATAACGAGAACTATAATAATCGTACAAGAAAGAAGAGTAAGTACCAACTCTTAATGGATAGATAATTAATTAGCAACACTATTTTAGTAATGAGAATGCATCATTTTCCAATTAACTGATAAGCGTATGAATTAGTTCTTTCAATGATACCCCCACCAATTCACAATTAGTTCGTTCAATGATACCAACCAATTTACAATTAAAACACCCTAGATTCATTATTCTTGTGATGGGTAGGTAAAAGGTTTATTAACAATATTTAGATAATGTTTCACATAATTTTCTTACTTTTTATTCTAATAATATGTGTTTCATAAAGCTGATGGATTTCATATGTATTTGTGTTTTAATTGACTATACATGATCGGAGGAATCCAGATTTTGGAATTCCGCACATTAAGGGTGCCTACCTATACGGTAAACAGGTGTCAAGTACCGTAATATCGCCAGTCCGTTAGTCCGTTGCTAACTACCATCGTATCGTGACATTTCGCTCTACGCCGAAGTGTTATTTATCCTATCGTTACATAAAGTGTAAATCATATCGTATTATATCGTATGCTTTGTGTGAACTTCTTACGTAAATCGACTCGTGACTCAAACCTTATCGTAGTTCTAATAATCGAATAGAACAATCTTATCGAGCGCTTATGGACACATCTGTGACTGTCACCAAACGGAAGCCAAGCCAGAAGACACAACAGCAGCGAGTACCTCTTAATTGTGAATTACCTTTCTTGTTTGGTGGTCGGGCATAATTTCACATTGAAATCCATAGGCGTCTTAGCAAAGAGTAGCCGCAAGGTTATTTCTAAACCCCCGTGCATAGTCATGATTCAATATGGATTCGGAAAGTGATCGGTTTCCAAGGTAAGAATTGTTTGAGTAACCCAAAAAACTCGCAGTACTTGTACTTATTGAACATTGTAACCCAACGTAACCTTACTAAAGTGATAAAATGACTGTATATATCATGATTTAACTATTTAAAAAAAAACCCAAGCTGCGCGTAGCGGAGACAGTCGTTTTGCTTCTTTATGAAAAAAGTAGTTGAAAAACGAAATTACGCTTGCTTTACCGCCTAATGGAAATGAGGAATTTTCTCAAGGATAATCTCGCTAAACAGGCTTCTGTCGTAGAGACCTTTCCAGATTAAATCAATTAAATATACAGGAACTAAGTCTTGAAAGATTTGTCCATTGAATTTTCGTAATTTTTTACAATTCAAAGCTAATGCGGCTGTTTAATACTATCTTTAGACGATCTTTACCAGCCATATCTCCAGCCAACCAGTCAACAAAGCAACTAGCCCTCGTGGTAAACAAAAGCCTTATTATTTATATGTAACATTACCGCAGCAGACAGTTTCTTTGTTACTGAGTTTTAGAGTAATATTAAGGGATGTATAATTCCAGTTACTACACTCCCCTCGCACAAGGGTAAATGTTTATTAAGGCGGATCTCCGCCATTCTACTATCCAGAACCACTCAGATAAAATGTACAAAACATTAAAACCTATTCGTAGAGGCAGAATGCTTTGTAATCAACATTTTTAGGCCGTGCCCAGCGACCGAACGGGATATTTGAAGCGCTCGGGCGTACGAAAGATAGCGCGGTGTGACTCAGATGCACTCGACTTTTATATTAAAGCCATATTCCTTTGGATGTGGAATTTGTCGGGAGTTCTCGGAGATTATTTGTATGCAATTGTCAACGGCTAGAATGGGTAGAAATGTTTCTGCGTTTGAAAAAGATCATGGAGTACAGAGGGTTTTACCATTCTCAGTTACAGAACGTAAAAATTTTCCTACACGGGGTTGCCTTTTTGGTTACTCATTTTCATTCTTGATGATTTTTTATTTATATTTTATTTTATTATTATTGTACAACAGAGTACTTCCTTTTACAGTACAATTTAGTTACCCTATCAGCATTTAGGCAAGTGACTCTTCAATAATATTTTTAAGGCATATAAAGAACAGTCACTTACATCCAAATGGTTTGCAATTTCATTCAACAGCACCACTCCCCTCGTCATGCTATGCTTTGCCAAGACATCTGTTCTGCCGTTCGGTACTTTAAATAAGTCATGATGTCGACTTCGGCTGTAGTGGTCTGGTACATATAAATCATAGAATCCCAAGAGAAATGGGCTATCGATGAAATTGTTCCAAATTTTGAAAGACGGAATAGCAAGCTTTCCGTCGAGTTTCTAGACTCACAGAATCAGTTTCCTCAAGTAAGTCAATATGGTGCATGAACCTTGGATAGGTTCCATGCTTCCGCATATAAACATACCTGAGGAATTTCTTCTGGATTTGCTCTAACATATCAATGTACTTCTGGTGGTACGGTGCCCAAACATCGCTCGCGTACTCCAGCTTGCTTCTCAGTATGCCATCAAATAACGCTAGCATAGCTTCTTATGGCAAGAGAATGTCAGTTCGGGATCAAAGACGACACCGAGATCCTTCACGGATTTTAACTTATGTAGTAGCATTTCTGGGTAGAAGCTTACTTAACTTAACATTAAATTTCAATAATTCGAGTTTAAACATGTTTTGAATTTGTTTGGTTAAAATGATCGCATTTTCTTCAAATTACCTATATATTTTGAGTTTAGTTTTGTTTTTACCTTATCTAAAAATTTGTTTTATTTTTTATTTTTTATGTGAATACCTCACAAGAGTATTTGTATTTGTATTTGTTATTATTTCTATTAGTATTTGCTGCTCCCGTCTAGAGCCAGTGAGATATGGCATCCCCAATTGGGGAATGTTGTGAGGCTGAAGGTAATGGGGAGGGGAAGGAGATAGGGGAGAGGAAAGTGGGGAAGTACCTGGCTATTCAGATCTGGTCACAAAATACGACTAAAGCCATTTCAAGCAACGTTTCAATTCTGAATGGTGGTCTTAGGGGGATACTGAGAGTATCTTCCACTCTAGAACTTAACGCAAATATAAAAGGTTTTTATTATTTTAAATGAATTAATTGTGAAATAACACAAATTAATCAATAAAGTTTATTTGCGCACGCTGAAATTCGATCCCGCGACCTTCGGATTGCGATTCAAGAGCCTTCCCCCTCGACCACTTAGGCAGTGAATCTTAGTGATAATAATGAATTTGTTGGTTAATAGGGTATAATCGGAGAAAACCCGAATTATGTCATTTTTAAATCAGATTTTAGACGTATTGACTCTTTTCCACAAAAAATTATAAATTGACTTCGAAAGATTATTCTTTTATCTAGAAAATGCATGTTTTAAATTTTGAGAAAAAATGTTTATTTTTAGTATAATAAGGTTTAATACCATAGTTCGTTGGCAGATTGATTAAATTTTTTAAAAAGATTTTGTATTATACAACACCCATTTCAAATCATATAATCATGCAGTAAAACAAATCAATGCATTATCTGGTAAACATTTGGTAGGCATGTTTCAGAATTTTAATTTTTAGTTTAAATAAAATCATTAAAAAATATATACGTACATGTGTTTCTTGACGAAAATTGGTCCGTTATGTATTTGTTTGCGCACTTACAAGCTAATATATTTCAGATTTTTTTACATTCTTATTTTGCTTAGACATAATTGAAGATGATAAATACTTATGATAAAAAAGTAATTACAAAAAGTACATAATTTTAATGATTTTATCAGCATTTTTTGATGAAGGTATAAATTAAATCAAATTTGGAATGAAATAAAATCGATAACGAGTTATAATTTTAAAAAGCTGGTACGGAGAATAATTAATCTTTCTCATTGGAACCGTCCTGTACTAGGCTTGTTGAAAAAATATCGATATATCGATATTTTTAATTCAAAATATCGATATTTTTAGCCGATATATTTTGATCCGATATATCGATATGTTGATATTAAATATCCACTATCGAAAATTGTATCAAAAACGATATTTTTGTATATTTATGTAACGAAAGTCACTAGAATCCAAAATCGTATAGGAACGAACGGAAAAAGTAACTGTATCGGGTTCGTGACATCTAGCGGTTGAAATTTTAACTATTACTTATTAACTTACAATACTATCTCATATGGTGTAGGTAAGTGCATAGAAATGTATGATATTTTCGGCCATTTCGACTAAGTCATTCCCATAGCGCCTCACACACGCACACTTTGGAGCGACCGAGTCCCGCGTTACCTCAGGCCGCCGCACAATGGTTTTACTAATATGAGAGCGTCGAAAACAAATCGGAATTTCAAATTGCAGGGACCATTAAATTTTGTTTCTATATCTTGACATCACATACCAGCGCATCTTTCCCCCTATTACCGAACTCAGCAAAACGTTTCGTCGCTGCGTAACACGTCAGCAAAGATTGACTTCCCGAGCAGTCAGGACGTTCGTGTGAAAGTACAACGTTTTTTATATAACATTTAGGGACTGATAACTTTTTACACCGCTTGCTGGCAAACTTTTTTCAACATGGATCCAATACCTTTAGGTGTGTATTAAAGATTCTAAGTTTATTTTTTTCATTTACTAATGCGACAAATTTGGGATATTTAAAAAAAAAAACATCTCGTGAATTTAAAAAAAAAATACGAAGATTTCTGGAATACTTAAGATTAAGGATAAATACTGGTTTGCCTGATACAATAAAAAGGTTTAAAAATATTAGTTAGAAGATAGCTTTTTAGTTTTTTTATATTTTTGTAATTATTGTCTAATAAAAATAAATACTGTTAAAAATACCATTTTATTGAGATCTTTGTACATTTAAATAATACACATTGTGTATAAAAATTACCATTGATAATATTGAGCATAATACAGTATTATTTTAAAAACGCAAAATCTTTAAAAATTTGACCGATATATCGATATTTTTTCCTCGATATATCGACGTCGATATTGATATTTTAATAAATATCGATATATCGAAATATCGATATTTTTTTCACTTTCGACATCCCTATCCTGTACTATCGTAAGAACATCTTTCGACGAACTGTGGATTTTCGGCCACTGGCTGGTTAAACGCTCTTAAGATAAAAACCTTATTTACTAACGACACCTACATAATGTGATAAATTGTGGTAGGAAATACAATACATTTATTATAAAATTTTCTGGAAGGTAAAAGGTATACGAATTTATATTATTAAACACCTTTTACAAAACGCCCAATAGTAATATACTGAGAAAAAAGTCACGCGCTAAATTTTTTTGAATTTAATAACTTACAAAAATAGAGTTCTAAGAGAGAAAAACTGTAGAGAGGAAACTTTTTTACACCTAATTTGTAAAATTGTTAATAACTTTCGGAGAAAATTAAGTTGATAGGTACCTACTTACCACTTATTGTAAGTTTGATAAGAAGCGACGTAAAGTAATCACCCAAGGTAAAGTATTAAATGAAGCTGTTTACGAGATGAAAATGGTACTATTACAGTAATACACACACAAATGGAGGAAGTTGTATTAAAATTGTGTATTTGAAGACTTCAAGGGGAGATTAAACCGTATAATGGTTTCAAGCGAAAGAAAACTCCTTTGTTATCCATTGTTACATCTTTGTGTTTATCTTACACGCGAACAAATGTGAAAATTTAACTTTGAAATTAACCAAGGACTGCGCTAAACAATGATAAACAATATTGAGTGAATACTTGCCACATAATACATATAGTAATATATGAACATCAAATTAATATTAGGGAACGTACCCATACTACGTGATCCACTTTTTGCAATTTTTAACCCCCCCGGTGACCACATATAGTAGGTATATTCCAAGATCCCCCCCTCCCCCAACAGTTTTATAAATATGGTTTTGAATCATTTTTTGCTAACAAAACGTTTAAAAAAATTATTTGGCTTATATTTGTCTTTATTAATATGGCGCTTGCTGCGTGACGGCAAGGTTCTCATAAAAGCCAATTTTTTTACCCTTGACGAAATCTTGCAAGTGAATAAAGGACTTGGTACTTTTCAGTTGCTAAAATATATATATTTACATTAGCTCCAGACAGGAGGCCCTGAGGAAAATAATTCCTCTTAGGGCCAATGTCAACTTTGAGGATGCTGTGTGGAGGGTCTTTTTAGGAAAAGAACGAGAGAAAGTTCTGAGAAGGAAAAGGGTACTAAAGGCGGGTAGGAATCTACGGGTCGGTATGTCCAGGAATGACGAATCCATCCCTCCATCTCTCCAATCCATCCCTCCCACTGCGGTGCAAGGGGATGTTCCGAGAGAGTACGGCTGGAGAAGTCAAAGGGACTCCCTCAATCATTCTCTCCCGATCCGGCCTGCCATGCAGCTGGTGGGCAGGCGCATCCGCCGCCAAGACCCGGACAAACCCCATAAACCCGGGCATCCCTGCTAAGTCTCTTGGGGTGACCTATGGCAGAAGTGTGCGTTATCCAATAAATTGTTCCCGTGGCAGCGGTACCCACACCCGCCTCCAAATTAACCCTCCGCCCGTCGCGCCTTTTTTGTAACGCGAGGTGTCGCGTGGGGTCGCCTGGGACCCCAAAAATAAATATGATTAAATTGTTGTTGTAGCATACATTTTATATGTTATTTTAACTGATTACAGTCAGGTGATAATGATTGCTTTGAAATAAAAAGAAATGTTAAAAATTAGTTATTTATTTTCAATGCAAGAGCTTAAAAATCAACAAGGGACATTTTTTGAAATTTTGAATCATATTTTTTAATAGAAAACTTAAAAAAAAAATCTAACCAATTTTCATCAAACTCATAACTTTTTGAGGTTGATATAGACTTATTATTATTACAACAAAAAAATCAACAAAATACAAATAAAAAAACATATAAACTTGATTTTTCATGGTATTTTGTTGATTTTTTTAGCCTCACGCCGAAACACAAGTCTGTATCTCACATCGCACATGCGCAAACTAAATTTTCTTGGCGCTTGCGTCAAGTATAGTCCCTTTTAGGAAGCTACCTAAAGTAAGAAATCAGTGGGAACATTTAAAATGAACATAATTAGCATTTCTGTAAAACCTGGGCTTTTAAAGTCCCCACGCGACGGGTCGAGGGTTAAATAATAAAGTTGAGAAAAACGTAGTAATATTATTAAAATACTATTACGGAAAGGAGAGGACTGACTTGCCAAAGGATTTCAAGATTTACCTAATTTAAGAGGCTACATTGTTTATTAGTAAAAATAAATTTATATTATGATTTTAATTCAGCGGGTTTTTCATTTGATCTCTCAGCATTATTTTAATAATTAAGAGCGTTTAACCAGCCAGCGGATGAAAATCCACATTTCGTTGAAAGTTGTTCTTACGATCGTGCAGGATGGTTACAATGAGAAAGATTAATTATTCTCCGTACCAGCTTTTTAAAATTATAACAAAATATCGAATTTATTTCAATCCAAATTAGCTTTAATTTATACCTTCATCCAAAAATGCTGAAAGGCGTGATGATAAAACTATTAAAATAATGTACTTTTTGTAATTATTTTTTGATTATAAGTATTTATCATTTTTCAATAATGTTTAAATTTAATAAGAATGTTAAAAAAATCTGAAATATATTAGTTTGTAAGTGCGCAAATAAATACACAAATGGACCAATTTTCGTCAAGAAACACATGTACGTACATATTTTTTTAAGATTTTATTGGAACTAAAATTAAAATTCTAAAACATGCGTTTGCTAGATAAAGTATTGATTTATTTTAGTGCATGATTATATTATTTGAAATGGGTGTGGTATAATACAAAAACTTTTTTGAAAATTTAACAAATCTGCCAACGACCCATGGAATAACCTTATTATACTAAAAATTAAAAAAAAATCTCAAAATTTATGACATGCAAATGCTAGATAAAAGAACAATCTTTCGAAATCCATTTATAATTTTTTGTGGAAAAGAGTTAATACGTCTAAAATCTGATTAGAAAATGACATATTTCTGGTTTTCTCTGGTAATGCCCTCTTAAAGAGAATCGCCTTCAGTTCATAGCGACTCGCGACGCAGCTAAATAATATCAGGATATTGTGCTCACCGAGAGCTTTCGCAAAAGGTTCGTTGGAGACAAAATAAACCCTTGACTTGCTGGTTTCCGGGTCATGAATGTTGAGAAGAAATAGGACAAAAAGAGTAGTACTAAAAATGTTACAAATTTGGGTCCTTAGAAAATTTGTTTGATAACGTTGTTCGGAGCTTTTATTAGCTACAATTAATCTGCTTGATAATCGTTCTATGAAAGTAATAGATTTTTTTGATTGCTTGTACCTAGGCCTTTGAAATAAATGCTTGACGTAAGTATTTTTAGAACGATAAAATTAAAGTATAAGCAACATAAAAGTCAGATTTATTTAAGTTGTTTTCAAATCGAAAATTCCACACGTTAAAATAACACACTTAAGTATGTTTTTTTACGAAGTTGTATGTTTGGATGTAGGTAGAAACAATCAGTACAAAAGCCGAAGAAAATAATTTGGCTTTTAAATAGTATCTAAATATCTTTATCGCTTTGTTTTCTTGTGACGTGCTAACACTGATAAAGTGATAACCCATGTCAAGGTAAATTGTCTTTAAATAGTTTTCAACCCCATTTCAACCAAACATTTCGTGGTTTTCAGATTATTCCGACGAGTAGATCTAGTAGAAATTTACACACCTTGGTCGTAGAGTAGTTTCACCATTATAAGATCCTCTACTATTACTTTTACGGAGGTCATGTCACCCACACGCAAGTGTGTGAGTGTCCGTTCGAGGCACATCAATGACTGAATGATATCGGGCAGCAGTGCAAGTGTTCCAATCTTATCCAAAAAGCCACATTTTGATCAAAACTATAGGAATTAATATGAACCATCCTATATCCCCGGACCTTAAAATGGTGAAACTACCCTTTTTATTAACTCCACACAGGAGGCCCTGAGGAAAATGATTTCCCTCAGGGCCAATGTCATCTGAGATGCTGTGTGGAGGGACTATTTTTCCGATCGCAGTAGTTTACGTACATCTTCCCAAGATTCAATCTCATAATCATTTCTTTTTCGGGTTCTTGAGATGACCCGTCTTGCACATTGTCTTTATTTTAATGTGACCAGAGTAAGTGAAACTACTGAATTCCAGATTCGGAGGATGTTGTTAGGCCGAAATTATAAGGGTGTGGAGAAGAGTACGTAGTACCTACCTGCCTGGTTATTCAGCACTGATTACTAAGCATAGTTTAAGCTCGATTAAAGTAGCTTTTATTTGTTATAGGTATTCTACTGTTGATGGACATTCATTTAACTAAACTAATAATATAAAGCAGCGGTCTCTAAATCAAAAGTCAAAATACTTACCGTTCCATCACAGATGTCGTCAAAAGCTTGATCGCTCCATATCTTTCTAAGAGATCCCAAAAACTTAGTTTTATATTCATCGGAAGTATATTCAGTAAGCTAAAGCTATGGATAATATATTTTATAGTATATTCGTTATTTGGGTTAAATCCTAATTGGCTAAGATTCCAGGGTTGCCCCTCACTCGCAATGGTGTATGGATTAAGAAGGAGCCGCAGGCTCTACCGGTTAATCCAAGCTTCTCCGGCTCTCCCTGTCAGCTTGTATGTCAAAGCTTGGGTTTATGAATTCACCCCTGAATTGATTGTTAGTGTTTAATTAGTGTGATGCTTCTCATGCAAAAAGAACGTGTTGTTTGCGCACCTTTATATGGGATTGATTGGGTATTGCATTCGCAGACTTGGTGGGTAGATATGTCAAAATCCTGAATTTATCCCACCTACCTAATCTTTCCTTCCCAAATGTCACCATAAAAATTGTTGCAAGAAATACTCAACTTTGGAGAGGTGACAGTGTGCTTTCCTGCTCAGAACAAAATTACATCTCAGACAGGGCGCATGTGTCGTAACCTCTTACTGTCAGAATATTGCGATTTTTAAAATTAAACAGTGAAAAGTGTATACCAAACTGGAGATCAGCGGGGCCCCATCTGCAACGGTGGGTCCTATTTTCCTTATTCCAGTCTGGGCGTATCTAATTTTCCAAAAGCCCAGATTTGAACTATCGACTGACTATCCATCAGGTTTTGCCAGTGTATACTATTCAATCGTCCCGTATAACTTAGCGTTTTCACATAGTTTCGGGACTGGTCCTTCAAGGGCTGCGTGGGCTTTGCTCTGCAGCATTTACCGCCAATTAACAGTGGAGTCGCAGTTTCGCGACACCACGTGTGTTAATTACTTAAAATTGCAGCATGTTGAAATTTTGTCGTTTAGTTATCGTAAACTACCAGCTGATATTATTATAACAAGGGCGCTGTTTTTACACCAAGTTGATAGATGAGGTCGTGCAAACGCACGTGTTCTAAAGTCGAATTATTATTATACGTCCGCAATGTGCTTTTCTCAGGAGAACGGTTTGTAACATGGTCCCAACAGAAAAAAATCTCTCTTTTTGTTTGGTGAACCATGTACCTATATGTGAATTATGATAAGAAAATTTACTAAAATATTTTCGCATTTGTCATTAATGCACTACTGACCTAAAACGGCTAATATTATATTATTCTCTATTAAATCGCAACAATGTTAACAAAAAGGAGCTTAAATTACGTAACTTACTACAATAAAGTTATTAGGAACGAAATATGAAAATTGGTTCTTCAAAATGTTTTCCAAAATTTGTGAAATTTCTTTCAATTCCTCCGAAATTCCCGTTAATCCAACTTCTATAAAAATACATGCTATTATTCAAAGCACTTGGAAATTTTCACAAAATGAGAGACACATTAATGTTTTTTTTTTTAAATTTATTTTACAAGCCAGAAAAAATATTATGTATCAGTTTTGATAATAGTTGTTCGACGTAATTAAAATTGGGATTTATTTTCAAAAGTTTTAAATAAGGAATCACATTCTCGAAAAATGAACTTCTTAATAATTGTCACCCCGAGTTAAATATCTATTAAATACGCGAACGAGAGTGGGAACAAACTGAAACATTTAATTATGTATACAACGAATTGAAAGTTATACGACACAAAATTGCCCCCTCAAGAAGGGTTCGTTCAGAGTTGCTTATAATTTGACAAACTTTTGAAGATTTTCCGAGTTAGTGGGTAGGCAGTACCACCTATGTATGTACTGCACGCACGGATAGATATGTTTAGGGTACAAGAATTACTCAATGGGTAGTTAGAGTTAGTGGTACTTGGGCCATAGTTACTTGTTCATATCCCGATACCTCAAAACAAACCCTGCTTCAAGTTTCGAGAGTTAACGGTTTAAACTTTGAGATTAAAGTTTAAAGGTTTTTAATATAAAATTTATCGTCTCGCCACTTTTGGCGTGCGGTATATTAAAACTTGTATTGCAAATCAGAAAATCTGTTTTTCAGAAGTGAGATTCAGCGTCATGAAAGTCTGAACTTTCGAGATCATTGAAATTATTATCAGCCCGCTAAGTCATTTCCATCACGTGCTATAGAGCTTCGAAATATGACTGTCAGAAGATTAGACGCCAATTTATTTTATCGGTAATTTCAAAACTTGAGGTAAAGTCAAGTAGTAGGTACCTAACCATTAATATGTATAAAATGAAAGGCTTCTAAACCGTTTCTAAATTTTAAACCGCTTTTTTTTAATATTTATATTTTTGAGACTGACAATTCATGGTGGAATTCCACTATAATATATTATAATAAAACGAATATAAAACTTTATTCCACTTAATTTTATTTGACCGTAACCGGTTTCAGCTCGTTAAAGCCATCTTCAGACTGGTACAAATAATTCATAGTCTACGGTTTATATACACAACATATGGAGGAGGGGGAGAGAGGTGTCGAATTTCTAAATATTTTTGTAATTCCAGTAAGCTAATTACCTTGGGTTTGTAGCTCACTTCAATGTTGATTAGGGAAAAACCTTACAAGTAGTATGAGTTACTAAATTACTAATGACCTAATTTTATTGTCAAATCGTTAATATATTTATGAAGTATGGGATTTTTTTAATTGCTTTTTGAAAGGAAGCTATTTTTTATTGAAATAACATTTAGCTTTTCATTTTCTCTTTCAACTAGCATACGTAATAGCGTTCTTAAAAAAAAATTGTTTCTTTTTGAGTTTCTAATGATTAATGCCTAAAGCGTACCGAAGCTTTTTATAACGATATTTATGTAATATTTGCCCTTTCCGGAACGAAGAAAGTAATATTTATTTACCTGACAATGAAGTTAAAAATAGCAAAATGATTACAGATTGTACATAATATTATCGTGAATATTTTTTTTATATTTATTCTTAAGTAAATCAATCTGTTATATTTATATTTTTGAGTTTCTTATTCAATTTGAAGGGATTGAATAACCCTTATTAAAAGGGTAAATTTATTTTTATTTAGGGAAATTAAAATTTCTAATCTAACTCGATCTATCTTCCAACGTAGTGACGAAGTTGGAAAACGGCGGGAAAGAGAGTGAGGTTAAGTAGCAACATCAAACATAAATTAATTACAAAATGTTGAACTTTCAGTGTAAATGAAGTTTGCGTTCAGCTTCACCAGCTTGTTTAACTTTGGACTGCTTCAACCGCAATTGATAAAACTTCAAGTTTTATAATATTATTAGTTGTTAGGTATATAAAATAGACCTCCGGTATACGAATGCTGTATACTTCGTGAACCCTTAGATGTCAACTGAAATTTGAGAGTTTATGATGGTTACTTTACGAATAATAGAAACAAGGTCATTAACCATTAGGTACTAGTATGAAACCATAGACATATGAATATTAATAGACCTGCCCTAAGCGATAAAAGCGTATTATTTCCCCCTCCCCATACCGGTTCCATTGGAACCGGCTGATATCGAGTATGGCTTCGCGTGAATCTAAAAAATGTGATGTCATCATTCTTCTGCGAGCCAACGTCGAGCACTCATCGGTGCATTTTACGAAATAACACGGCAAAAATAGTGGCCTGTGTTTTGAAAACGTGTAAAAATAGAAGTGAAAAAGAGAATAAACCCAATTGTCTTATTACATTCCAAAGGAAAGCATTATTTTACTAAAGTAAAATAATGCTTTCCTTTATTATAAGCTTATTCAGATCATATAATATGGTCGTTTTTGTAACACACACTGTCACTTGAGACACATGACGTGTGCTCGTCGCTGTTTTGTGGGGTAAGTAAATTATGAAACATTTGTAAAAGTGTCTTAACTAAATACATCAACAAAAATATTGGACTATGAACATAGGCGAACTTTAGTTTGCTGTATTTGGAATTTGTAAATTTGTTCATTTCGCGGCGAGCAATTCGCGCTCCCATGTAAAAAGGTCTATTCATTCAAGAGCAGAGTTAACTTTTAGGAACTAAATGGTGATATTATAATGCGAGATGCTCATATACTCTCAGATTGAGTTATTGACGAATCACATATCACCGAATTCATCTTCCCGCTCTGCGCCCCGCTGTAGTTGGTTTCTTCCCCTCACCTTTATGTTCTGGTCTATTAATATTCATATGTCTGTGTATGAAAACTTTGCGCAAAGTGTTGCCAACATCGTTCACCCATACTACTGTAAATTGCATCTACGCACAGTGACGTCCCTCCTTTGCTTACCTACACACTACACGCTTTCATTGGCTCCTTCGTTTTGATAGTTCGTGCAGTTTGGTCGTAGTCGGCACGCTTCCATGCCATGTCACCCTTTGTTGCGTAGATTGATATTGTGATTTATTTGTTAGCGTTTAGACGCCCAAAGGGCTTTTATACACAGTGCAGAAAGTGTATCTTTTCTGAAAAATTACATTGAAAAAAATATAGGTGACGTAACACTAGAGTTAACAAAATATAGGTAATCATCATCATTACATAGTATAAAATGAATCATCATTATCATTACATAGTATAAAATGAAGTCGCCCAAAATGTATGTGCGCGTTAATCTTTTAAACTACGCAACGGATTTTCATACGGTTTTCACCAATAGATAGAGTGATTGAAGAGGAATGTTTATATGTATAATACATGTAAATTATATTAGAGAAAAGCCGATAAATTCAAAGAAAACATATTTTTGTGCGATTTGAAACGGCTGGCGGGCCGTATTATAGTCACTTTTGAAATTCGTTCTACGGAAGAAATTGGAAAATAGATGTCCTAGAGTAAGTAGGTATTTTATTTCCGTTTTCAAATATCCAGTGTTGCATTGCAAGCATTGTATAATTAGTGGCGATCGCTCGTGTCTATCGGTGTTCGGTGTTCTCCAACCAGTAAAATAAAACGTGCTTTACAGCGCGACGCTATAAAAAGCAATCATTAGTGCTTAAGTTGTAAAAAATTGTTAGTAGTATAAATAACAATATTACATAGTATAAACTGAAGTCGCTCAAAATGTATGTGCGCATTGATCTTTTAAAATAAGCAACGGATTTTCATGCGGTTTTCACCAATAGATAGAGTGATTCAAGAGAAAGGTTTATAAGAGAAAAGCCGAGAAACTCAAATATTCAATTCAAGCACCGGGCAGCAGGCAGCAGGCAAGTGGGTGGTGTGGATTTTATAAAAGTTGGGTAATGGCGTTGTGTTTCGTTAGCCACAGCAACGTGTGACCGGGTCTGCTAGTATAAATATGAATCAGAGTTACAGTGTCATAGATAATCTGCCAATATTATCCAAATCAACAATAATATCAATAAAAACATGTAAAACAATAACTTATAGATACTGGGCAGAAATATTTCGCAGATATTTAATTACGATACAAACGCTACGTTTGCGATATATTTTTTTCAACACGTATGTTACGAACAATGTATACCCGGACATTGCGGGTCTAGAGTCATTTTAAATAAAAATTAGTTTCTTTATAAATAAAAAAAATTAGAGTACTGACGAGTACGGTGAAGGAGGAAACCATCTTAGAACCACCTTAGAACGCCGTGGGAAAGTGGTGGGCAACCTCCAATATATATTACTAACAGTTAGTAGATTCGCAAATAGTAAACCTCGAGTCCAAAAAATATATTTTTAATTTTCTCTTATTTAATAAAATAATAAAAATAAAATTTTCCTCTAAAATCACTACATTTGTAAGTGGGTACTTAAATACCTACCAACTTAATTAAAAACCGTATTTTTGCATAATTTTTATTTAATTTCCAATTAGGAATTACACAATTCGTCCAAAGAAACGTCTCTATTTCAATACCTACCATAATACCTAATGATTCCGATTTGACCAAAACTAATTGTTCTTAGGTAGGTACCCTCTAGTTTGTATTTTATCGTACCCTTGTTATTTTAATATAATTACCTCGAAACAAAGGACATTATTATTTTCAAGCGATCTGTTAAGATTTTATAAAGATTACGTGGGATATACCGAAAGTCGACCTGGCGGCAAAGGAAGCGTGCAAAACTAAAATTGAGATAGTTGAAAGTACTCGTACAGTTTCCTAGATACTCGTATCTCGCATATCTAGCAGTAAGGCGGTGAGGTCAGATCTGGATTTCCTTTGAGATGTACCAAGGCTGCTGTGTCTGTACCCACCCGCAGTCCACAGTTCACAGTGAATATTAAACTTAACTTTGCCGGTTCAAAAGCTCTCAATGTTTTAGATAAGCGAATTGAATTGTTCAAACTCTTTCTCGCTTTACAAAGGAGACGTTTTTTTAATTCTTTATAAATTCTCATTTAGCTTAATCACTGTAGATACTATGTAATTATTCGCATGTATCTAGATCATTAGAGTTCATTATGGCTGATCATTTCTTTGTGAATGTTAATACTTCTGAAGTAATGCATCCGATAATTTGAAAAGAAGAGGTTATATTTTCTTAAAACTACAAGCTAAGACAATAAATAAACAGCGTAGGTGGTAACGCATGTTTTAATCCCACGACAAAATATCCCCGCAAAATATCCTCCGACAAAATATCCAACGGACAAAACATTCTCCAACAAAATATATATATATACTAAAACCTAACCTAACAAAATAGTACTGTGCGAATTAATGTGAACACGTGATAATTAGCAAAATTACACTTGTTATTATTACACGTCCATTTTGTGTTTGTGTTCTATCATTCAGTGAGTTACGAGACACACAAGCTACAGATGCGTTAAATTTTGTAATTTTTTAGAATTACAGTTTTTTTGCAGAGGTAAACTTAACTAAAGCTTTTTGTTTCTTATTTTTAAAGATGGATATTTCTCTTTAAAAACGCACAAAGATTGTTAATATTTCAAAGACAAAAAAATTACATACGTTGAATAGCCAGGTAACTTTCCGGATCCTAATCCAATTGAAAATCGGTGGGCTATAGTTAAAGCAAGACAAGCACAACAAAAACAAAGCTGATTGAGGCAGTAATTTAGAGACACGCAAATATCAGAAAATTGTAAAAAAAATTGTTGATTCTATGCCAAACCGTGTACAAGAAGTCATAAAATTAAGGTAGGGCACACTTAATATTAAAAAAAAAATTATTTGTAATTGTTTCTGTATTTTTTCTTCAATAAAGAATATATATTATTTTTTTTAATTTTACATTTGTGTTCACATTATTAATTCGCACAGTACTGTATATATATATTTTTTGTCGAGGAAAGTCGCGGAACCGCGTAGGTACCTATTGTGTAGCGAATTACTTATTTCCAGATTTAACGTTATAATCCTATATCAAATCACATATTGCCTTTTATATCATGATGCCAAACGCAACTCTTTAAAAAATCTTTATAAATTGTTTCACCTTATCCTCTCTAATGATTTTTGGCATATTATGGTAAGTTTGAAAAACGTCTTAAGCGATCGCTTGCCGTAATGTGCCAAATTTATAAAACCTGAGAATATGGTATAAACGGTGAAATCTACTTGGATTCAATGGATTTAAATCGCAGTTAGCAGCACATATGTTTCTATGTTAATATTTTGAGCCATATCGAGAACCGGACAACCAAAATCGAGTCGCTCGAGTGGACATTATGAAATGGAATTCAATAACAAATTATTATATATTTTTTTAAAATTATAAATAATAACACTGCACTATACTCGTCCCTCGCAATATTTTTTCAGGTTTTTATAGAAGATTTATCAAGCTTCAAAACTTGACGTATACCTTATACATCTTAGACAGGAAGTGGTTAATAAAACAATACGAAAAGGATTTATTTTATGAGTGAAGAGCCACCGTGGGTAATACATTTGAAATTCCCTCCAACTTCTCACAGCCTCATTTCATTCCATCGGATGTGTTTCGGTTTAGTCCTTTAGACATTTTGTTTTATTCTACAAAATGGAGGGTGCCGTTTGCACCTGCCACTGAAATAGCTTTTCCGCTCTTCATATCGCAGACATTATGTAATAATCACCATTATTAGCGGAAATGAAAATTCCCCCCCTCCCCAAACCAGAGAGCGACTCTTTGTCTACGTCTTGAGAAACCCACCCCTCACCTCACAGTCAGCGGAACAAACGCAATATGAATTAGGAAGTTTAATATTTTATATCATTCAGTATGCACAACGAATGTTTTCGAATTATTTATTACTCCACCTTGACGTTACAATATAAAGCAAATGAATCTTTCTAGTACTCCACTCTTTGGCCAGTTCGAATTTTATGTTTTGTCAGTTTTAGGAACGTTAAAATTATATTATAAAAGATCTAATTCAAATTACACAGGATATTCTAACAATTTTACGAAATCGATAACAAAAGATGACTGCTTCCGCAGCGAAATATAATATTTACCTGGCTGATTTAACGTACGTTGATTTAACGTAAATGCAAAAGGTAATTGTAATTACATAATGTAGCCGTACTAAATAAATTCTCATTAATTCTCACCGGCAAAAACCAATAAACGCAGATTTCTTTCATGTATTTCAAACTGATTCGTAATTATTCAATACACGTGAATTAAGGAACTACCTACTGATCCACGAAATCTTTTGCCTGGAAACTCCCACGGGAAAAAGAATCTGTAAGTGGTACCTTCCTTATGTTCCTTATTATGTTCGTGCTTGAAATGAAAACATTTTGGTCATCTACAATTCCAAGAATTTAGCTTTAAGCCTACGCACGCTGTCTGACATTCGGAAGATATCCAAAGCCTTTTTCCAATAAGATATGACAAGTGCTCCATCTTGCTGAATGTTTCATTCAATCGCTATCATTTCTTCAGTTATTTATATTTTTTTACTGTAAAAACATTGAATAATATCAGTTGTTGATAAACAACTTTCTCGATTTTAATTTAATTTTAAATACTTTGGTGTGAAGTGTTTTAGTTGCAGGTGCACGCAGATGATAACGAAGAGAAAAACATAAGTAAATACTTCTTCAATCTTAGCAAACATACTTGTGGCATCATTATAATATAATGAAAATCAGTTCACTTTGTTTAAACCATTATTTAATTATCACTGTCAACATGTTCCAATAACAACGTTACTTAATCTGGTCTAACATATCGTTCTGATGAAGATAACGTTGTTATTGAAACATGTTGACGGTGATAATTAAATAGTGATTTGATTTGATTTTCATTATGTTTACAACTCAGAGCCGGCTCTGAGCCAAACGGCTCATGGCGCTAGTAAAAGCCTCAAGGGCGCTGTGTTAGGTATTAGGTATTATCAGCACCTCGGCTCCTTGCCTTGGCGCCTAAGTCGGTGCCCGGAGCGGACTGCTCCAATTGCGCCTGCACAGGGCCGGCCCTGCTTGGGCAGAAGCAAATCTTCTGTCCTAATTACGCCCGAATTCGCAGGATGCGCACGGTTTGAAAAGTTTTAGCTGAGACCATAATACATTTTGTTTTTTGGGTCGCACAAATCAGCGAATTATTTGTAAAAGAGTGATGGAGTTTACACTATTCTCACACTAAAATAAACTAAGGAAATAATTTGTAGAATGAACCGAAAACCGCACTGTATTTTAGTGGACAATTAAGAGTAAATTACTAGAAGATACGATCCAATACTGTTGTTCCACCTCAACCAGGAGCACTCTGTTTCGGTTGCGACAGGTACGTCGGGGAGCACTGATTTGTTAGGACGTGGAACACGTGCTTTGAGGATGGGAAGGACTTTGTAGTTTATTCGACCGTATACATTTTTACCTTATAAATCAATGCGTAGGAATAAAGGAAGTGATTGAGCGTTATTTTTTTCCTTGTGACTTTCTTCTTTGTGTTTTTTTAGTGCTTCTGGTTCTTCATGGTTCTTCCTAGTTTTTCTTAACCTTCTTTGCTAATCTTGACTATTCTTGGGTTTTCTTAACCCTCTTTGCATTTTCTTGCAGCTTCTTGCTTCTCACCGCCCCTTCTTAGCTCTTCTTGGCTATTCATGGTTTTCTTTGACTCTTCTTAACTCTTCGTCAATCTTCTTGGCACTTCTCGAATCCTCTTCACTCGCCTTGCCTCTTCTTGCACCTTCTTGCTTCTTACCGCCACTTTCTGAGTCTAAATTACACATAAAACATAAAATACTATATTTTATAAATAAGTTTAGGTATATTGTGTTGCTTTATCGGTTGGAATCTCTGGCATAATAATAATATTATATGCACAGATAAAAGATTTAAAAAGACCCTCACGAAAGTGATTTAAATGTTAGGTTAGGTTAGTTGTTATTTCAATATTTAAAATAAAAAATAAGAAAGCGTGTTGGGTTGTGGGCAGCTTATTGATTTCACCAGACAAAGAAAACCTCATGTCACCCCAATAAACAAATATTTAAAAAGGAGTTGTGGGTTCATTATGGTTTCTCAATCAGGGTGAGCCTGGCAGCGCAGCGGTGCGAGGGTGTCGGGGCTCGTGATCACGAATAGTGCGTCTTAGTTAACGAACTGTCATGGGGTGTATAATTATTGCAACCCCCGTTGCGATGGACGGTAAATTCGGCAAAGGCACGTGCCAAGAATAGAGATGTTATAACAATACAACTTCGTTTGAATACTTGCGAATATATTCAAATAACATCAAATGCTTTGATATGGGTTGCATTTAAAAGGGGTTGATATATTGAATCGAAATTATTTTTCAAGCCACGAAATTTCTCCTTCATGTTTAGCAGCACCGAAAAGCTACATTTTAAAATCAAATACTTGCTTTGACGAGTAAGCTTCATGAACAATTTTTAAAGCACAGGTGTTTCAAAGCTTGATTAAAGAGAATAGACCGATTAAGCTAAGCTATTAAAATACTTGTTTGGGAAATAAAAACAAAGGATTTTCACGAAAAGATTTATTTTTGCATGCAAATTTTTGCTCCAAAATTTATTTTGGCACGGATTTGCTGTTGTACACAAACGATCATATTTTTTGTATGGGGACTGAGGTGTTCCTACACCTACCTATTTAGTTACGCATTAACAAGAGTTTTTTGATTTTGAATACTGTGATTTTGTTAGTTATGTTTCGAAATCTTAAATAATGTTTCAATTTTTTTTTATTATTTGTCTCTAATTTTGTATTACCTACCTACGAAACAATTTATTTCTTTGAAACGTTTATACCCACTTAAGAAATAATGTTTACATGAGTTCAGCGAAATTTGAAAGTTTTGCTTCCCAGTTGCAAAGCACTATTCAAAATGATTTTTCCTTCGTCGAGATTTTCGTGGTGACGCTTGTAGGTGCAATATAACATGTAGATCTTCGGAAATATTAACATCGGAGCAAACTGCATTCTCGCGTAGTGCCAACAACGTACATAGCACACTAAACTTACTGCTTGCGATTGAGCTCGTATGCATATTAGTATGCTGTGAACCTCCTGGCTGTTGGTATTGAAACTTAAAGCAGCGTAAGTAGAGAGTGTGCTGACAGGAAGTAGCTTTAGTTTCAGACGTAGTAATATCGTGCTGTACACATTTTCATTTATTATAGACATTTAAAGGGAGCGTTTATGTGTTTCAAGATGATTAGGTACTTAATCTGGTCTGGCTTGACAATAATGAATACAGAAAAATTGTTATAATATCTTAATCTAAATACCCTAAGAGGATGTTTAATTTATTAAATATGTATAAGAATGGTACATTATTATACTATTTTATGAAGGAGACATCTTCCTGTTGCAGGTGCGAATGGAATGTGTATCCAGGACGGAAACCGCAAAAGGCGCTAAGAATATCTTATCAGATTGTGTCTTTGTTATAAGTACGGAAATACGAGTATATTACAACATCTTTATGTTTATAATTGTTTTTTTTTTTTTTTTTTTCTTTCGTTTGGCAGGGAAGGGGTCAGGGGGGGGGTTCTAATATCTTAATAGATAGCTAATAAGTTATGGCAGATTCTGTAGTCGTAAAAAAAGTAAATAATTTGAAACATATGATATTTGCGCTGGGCGCAAGATTTATTTATTTATTTTCTTACGAACAAATTGTCAATAACAATACAACAACACGAATGGAAAAAAAACTCTACAAAAAGAGAGCTCGCATGCACGAATTCAGCAAAGACAAAAATGTACACAAAGAAGATGATGTTAAGTAAAAGATATTACACAGGTTCTTTGATACATCTAGGGGTTCAGCCCAGTTTCTGCTCAATTTTTTTTTTTAAATAAAAGTACTTACTTATTGCTAGGCTTCGGAAAACCTGAAAGCATTTGAATTCCCCCTTTTTCCATCATTGTAAGCGGAAAGTATTATTTGTGCAATTGTGGTGGATTTAAAGAAAAATAAAATAAAAATGACATCTCGAATATTAGAGGACTGTATTATTCGTTAAGATCGTAAAGCGATGACAAAAATTCTAGAAGCAAACAACCCAAGACAACAGCTGCAGATCTGCTCGGAAGTCCTCCAGAAGTAATAAAAAGAGTGAGGAGCTCTTATGAGCTAGCTAATTCAGAATGGCCAACGGCATAAAAACGACACTTGCAGAGTGTAAAGCAATAAAAACATTTGAAATATAGCGATATTCGAATACCCATAAAAACACCCGTTCCCAGTTAACAATATTTTATGGTTTAACGTAATATCTGTACGTATTATAATAATATCACAAGATTAACGAGGTATTAAGCCGTAGGTACCTAAAATAAGTTGGTAATCAGAATTAACAAGGCTGTCTCGATTATCGATCTGCATTAAATACAAACGAAACTTTCGAATAACCAACTGTAAATATTTGATGGTTGTAATACAGCCGACTAATTGTATCTAATATTCATGTTAAGATAATCCCTGACAAACAAGACTAATTACTTGTATATCTGGCCCATAAATCATGTTTATCTGTCGTCAACATTCCCAAACCAAATTAGCTTCCATATCAAAATTTAACTCCGACTGCCTTCCTACCTCCAGACATCTTTACAATTATATTATTATCTCCTTTACTTTATATTATTTTTTATTAAAAATGAGAAGTTTTATATATTAATATTAAGTTGTATCTGAAATCAATACCTACGTCGTGAATGATTTCATTGAATCAATAATATAATTTATTTAATCATTGAAGATAATAATAACAATTCTCACACGAAAGCATAAACAAAAAATCTGAAAAAAGATTCGGCCGCATATAGTTGTTGAACCCAGCGCTTTATACAGGGTTTAAGGGACTTACATACTTTACTTGACTTACTTTAATCTAATTCAACTTGTGATTCCTGACATTATTTAGAGTCAAAAACGTAAATGAAATTTTGGTCACCAGTGATATTTTTGATGTTTTTTTTTACCACTGGAGCGATTTTTGCCATATATTGGAGCCATTTTAAATGTCTCCGATTGCTTTTCGGATAAAAAAGGCAATTATCTTCTTGATTGGGCAAATTAAAAAAAAATATATATTTGTAGCTCCCACGTTTGTTATTTTGGACTTAAAACAAAGCTATTAAAATGATTTATAGACTATTTTATAACGATGTTAAAAATAATTTGTTAAATAATTTTTTCACGTGGAATTTCTGATCAGCTGTTTACGGTTAAAATTAAGTCCTTTTTCCATATATATGCACCTTTTATAATCGAAAATATTTTATGTTGACTCGAATAAGTACCTCTTGCGGCAGTTTCAAAGTAACAACCACGCAGGATTCGCGCGGTTATAAACTTTACGATTTTTTTAGATTTTTTTTATAAATCCTACTAATATGAGATAAACGGTAAAATACAGGTTAATTTATTGGCTATATAGCACTATAATAAGTTTTTATGTATCGATGTTAAATTCGAAGGTACGATTTTTTTTAATATTGGAATTTTTTTTTTTTAAATTTAAAAATTAGCTTCTGAAAAAGTCGAGCAAACGGAGAAAAAGTTTTAAAATGCGCTGTCGCTCCAGTGGTTAGGTCAATAGTTATTAATTAATTGTAATATTTAATTAGCGAAACTCAATCGAAAATGTGGATACAGAAAAAGATATTGGCACCTCTGGGACTCGAACCCAGGACCCTTTGCTTACATGGCAAGTGCTCTACCAACTGAGCTAAGGTGTCTATATCCAATTCGGTCACTTTTAACTCTATTATACTTCGACTACAAACTATCAACATTATCTTCATTTTCTTAATGCTTATATTATTGGCTGCTATTTTTATATATGATTGCAAGATTCAAACCGAACTAAATGCTATCTAGATAGTGTCTGGATAAATTTTTATCCATTTTATTTTTTATATGCGACATCTATTGACTTTTCTGCAAGTCTAGGATGAATATTTATTTTTAACTTTATGAGTAAAACCTCAAATTATAATATTTAATTTAATGAAGACAATATTAGCGAAACTCAATCGAAAATGTGGAGACAGAAAAAGATATTGGCACCTCTGGGACTCGATGCTTACATGGCAAGTGCTCTACCAACCGAGCTAAGGTGTCTATATCCAATTCGGTCACTTTTAACTGCATCATACTTCGACTAAGAACTACCAACATTATCTTCATTTTCTTAACGCACATATTATTGGCAGCTATCTTTATACACGATTTCCAATAATATGTGCGTCAAGAAAATGAAGATAAAGTTGGTAGTTCTTAGTCAAAGTCAAAGTATGATACAGTTAAAAGTGTAAGAAATAAATATTGATTAATTGGACTGACTGACCAGTGACGACTTGTGGAAGAAAAATAATTTTATGAATTTGAAGAAAAAAAAATGGGAAAAAAGGACCTCGAAAAAGTCACCGGAGACCAAATTTCATGACATTTTTTACTGCAAATAATATCAGGAAACACTGCATAAAGTACCTTAACACCCTGTATAATATAAATGAGTTCTGCGGTGTGATTATTATTACGCGTGACAGCTGTTTTGCCTTGCGAAGGCATTAACATGCTGTCAGTCTTTTCAAAGGCATTATTAAACAGTTTAATAATGCCTTCGGAAGGCGGAACAGCTGGCACACATACTAATAATTACACCGCACAACCTGTTTATAAATAAACTTTAAAAAAATGATATTATAAAATTTTTGTAAAATAATCTTTAAATTAAAATGAAATTACACTTCAAAACGATAAATAATAGAAAATCTACATGATGGTGTGGAAATGAAGTTGAATCAATTAGTATGTATTAATTTACCCGCCATAACACAGGGTCATCCCTAGCATGGAGGGTGAAATATCTCAAAAAACTATATGTACTTTCGATAACTCATATATTATATAAATAAAATAAATAAAATAAAATGTTTATCACCAATATAAATGTCATAATTACAAAATTTCGTTGTAGTTTTGCAACCAATATACTTCTCGATAAAATATCAGTTTCGCATGGGTAATGGTGCAGTTATTTTTATTTCATTTTGATGCGGTTAGTTCGACGTTGCCGCATTTATCGATGGCCATGTTATGCAGATTTGTTGTGGATGAACGACGTAGGTACTTTATGCAGCAATAATGGAAGATAATAATATGCAGTATATGTACATATACGCTTGCTGGTTTAATTCATGCATAATAATGATTTGCATAGGTTATTATGCTACATGCGTATTGTATGTCGATTATAAATTGAGTAGGTTAACATTAAAAGAATAGGAGTTTTACATTTCTTGGTAGAATAAGAAATAAAATTAACAAGGAAACCTGAAAATATAGTATACTAGCTGGTTCCCGGCATGCGTTGCTATGCCATTTAATAAAGAAATTGTTTCTGCCTGCGTGTCCTTTCCCATTCGTCCCGTTCCCTTTTCGCCTCCCATTCCTCTCCCGCATCCCCTTCCCCTCTCGCATTCCCACACCGCCTTCCCTCTCCCCACTCCCCTCGCCTGCTTCCCCCGTTCCGCGAACCCCCCTCCCGAGTTCTACCCTCCCGAATTCCATTCATTTAGTCCCGGTACATTCAGTTTTCAAACAGCTCGCGTGCCACCTATTGCAATTTTTATACAAATTTCGTAATGCCAGAGCTCACCAATAGTTTTATACAAACCTTGTCCTGACCATAACGAACACAGCAACAAAAGAATTATCCAATTTGGTGCAGTCGTTCGGAAGTTATGCGCGTACATACATTTCGGTGATTCATTTTTATTTATTTAGAGCTCGCGTGCCACCTATTGCAATTTTTTATACAAATTTCGTAATGCCAGAGCTCACCAATAGTTATATACAAACCTTGTCCTGACCATAACGAACACAACAACAAAAGAATTATCCAATTTGGTGCAGTCGTTCGGAAGTTATGCGCGTACATACATTTCGGTGATTCATTTTTATTTATTTAGAGCTCGCGTGCCACCTATTGCAATTTTTTATATAAATTTCGTAATGCCAGAGCTCACCAATAGTTTTATACAAACCTTGTCCTGACCATAACGAACACAACAACAAAAGAATTATCCAATTTGGTGCAGTCGTTCGGAAGTTATGCGCGTACATACATTTCGGTGATTCATTTTTATTTATATAGATTTATATATTTATAATATATATATATATAGAAGATAGAAGAAGAAGATTATATAATAAGTGTTGTCTTAGTTTCTAGTACCCTTAATTATTATACAACAATGGCACTACACTTTAAATATTGTTCCAGTAATCAATTCAGTGAATAGAATAGTATATCAGGTGGAAAAATAATATAATTAATAGGATCAAGCATAACTTTCTAATAAAGGGAAAAATTGATTTGAAAGCAGAAAAATTCTCTTGATTTTTGAGTTCTGCACTCAGACAATTTACACAAACTTTCTTCTGGACGTTTTCTAATTCTTCTAATATATTATGACCGAGCGCAGTGAAGCCTTGTTTTAACTCGACCGTTTGGCATTTCACAAGTTTGTACATTTGTTTGTTGCATTCAATTTCCGGTTCAAGATGGTGGCTATGTTGGATACTACATTTTTATCCCCCCAGAGGTCGCGTGAGCGTGGTTCCTATTAATTTTGGTTTTGATTTTTTAAATAAGAGAAAATTTGTAACATCCTTTTTTGGACGCGAGTTCTATTGTTAACAGAACTTATAGTTTATAATTCCGAGCTATTGAGCTTTCCATTTAACTTTTACATTAATAATATATCGCCATAATTTGGTCGTTCCATTTTTCTTACATTTCAATAATAAAATGTTAAATAGGTTGAAATTTGGGCAAAGCCGGGCAGGGTAGTTCTAATAAAAGGGTAAATTTGTTTAATGTACTTGTTTATACTACGAATATTCTCATATTACTTGTGAAAACAAATAAACCCGTGTGTTCGGAGAAAGCAACACACAACACAATTTTGAAAATCTCACAAAGTGCCAACAAAACGTAAGAAGGAAGCGGCGCAATTATAAGTTTTAAGCTTTGCAAAGAGCAACCAATTAATACGGAGGCTCCACACCCCGGGCTAAACACGGCTAAATCCAAATCACTTATCTATGCTTCACGCCTCAACACATCGCGGAAACGGTGGAGTTTTGCTCGAGATACGAGCTGGAGTTTGAGATTAGGGAGCAGAGCAAGGAGTAGGTAAGGGAGAAGAGATACGGCTCGGCGGCAAGCTTCCTCCGGCGGCAGATCACCGCGCAGATTGCGGCTGGAACTTGGCCCAGCTTCGCGGAAATTAAGCTGTTCTGCTGAGCAAAAATCTATTTGGCCGCGGTTAGTGGTCTGTACATGGGAAACCGCCTATGTTTGTAATACTAGAACTGTGGAATTCTGAACCAAGATGGAATTCTAAAAGTATATAATGAGTCCACGATGAAAAAATTTGTCAGTGGTCAATAAAGTTAAAGGGTCTAATCTTAGTTAATAATCTTCTCTAGTTTTCATGACTATCAGAGGTTTCAAGATATCATCATCAAAATATGCTCGGCTTCGTGATACAAATGTGTTCTAATGCTGCATCGAAATAGAATGAATCTTCATATTATGATATAGGAAGACCAGGTATTGAGGTTGCATTGTTTCGTTTATTATGTCTTCATCATCAAGTTTTATGAATATCAAAGGGTTGTTTGACATTGTAGCTCGGAATGGAGACTTTGGCTAAACCACTCTTGGAGATCTCACATCTATATATGAGGTTAACCTCCTACCCTTTTTGTGTCACATGTTGTTCTTTGTATTCTAGTGTTGTTTTCGATAAAATATACCAGTTGAGAGGGTATTACCAGAGAAAACCAGAAATATGTCATTTTTAATTAAGATTTTAGACGTATTAACTCTTTTCCACAAAAAATTATAAATGGATTTCGAAAGATTGTTCTTATATCTAGCATTCGCATGTTTTAAATTTTGAGAAAAAATGTTTATTTCTAGTATAATAAGGTTATACCATAGGTCGTTGGCAGATTTGTTAAATTTTCAAAAAAGATTTTTTATTATACCACACCCATTTCAAATCATATAATCATGCAGTGAAATAAATCAATACATTATCTGGGTATCGCATGTTTTAGAATTTTAATTTTAGTGTAAATAAAATCATTAAAAAATATATAAGTACATGTGTTACTTGACGAAAATTGATCCGTTTGTGTATTTATTTGCGCACTTACAAACAAATATATTTCAGGTTTTTTAACATTCTTATTTAGCTTAGACATTATTGAAAAATGATCAATTCTTATAATCAAAAAAAAATTACAAAAAGTACATTATTTTAATAGTTTTATCATCACACCATTCAGCATTTTTGGATGTAGGTATAAATTAAAGGAAATTTGGAATGAAATAAAATCCATATTGAGTTATAATTTTAAAAAGCTGGTACGGAGAATAATTAATCTATCTCATTGTAACCGCCCTGCACGATCGTAAGAACAACTTTCGACAAAATGTGGATTTTCGGCCGCTGGCTGGTTAAACGCTGGTTAAACGTTCTTAATAGCTCTAGATTATTTTTTGTTATTTCTGTTAGGGTCCGCGCTTACGCTCGGAATGAGGATAGATATTAAGGGTCAGTCGTTTCCCAGAATTTGAACAATTCATCAAATTTCTTAGTTAATTTTCAAGTTGTATGAATCAAGTTCAGTATCAAGTTCTGTTATTATTTCAGTTCTGTAGACTTTGTAATTTGTATTCAAGTTCCATTTTTTTTAAATATATGTCATTACGGCCAGTTGCTTTATAGAACTGAAATAATAACATAACTTCATAGATCTTGAAAATTAACTTCAAATATTGACGATTTGCTCAAATGATGTGAAATAACCCTCGATATTTTTTGTTGATTATTCAGCTTCTGAATTAACCTTGGCAATCTTGGTCTTGATATTAACTGGCGAACTTTAGTCTAAAAATTAATCATTACTATTGGTAGCTGTACCGACGATCTGACTTCGTCCCGGATTTTTTTTCTCAGGATATTACAACAATTTTAAATACCATCGATTTTTTTTATTATTTATTGAACTCACACAAAGCTCACCGTTCGAGAGTTTATTTTGGTTGGATACACAAACATATTCATATTAAGATTTTAATCATATATTTAACGTATTTTCTACTTTTAAAATAATTGTATAAAAAAAATCTCATTTCGTTGTATATTATAAAATTAATTAATTATCGTTCAACAATATTCGATCACCCGATGAATTAATTTCTGTGAAAGTCAATTGAAGAGCAATTATTAATATTAATTTTCCAATACAATATGATTAATGAGCGCCGCTTTGGACCCGTTTTCATGGAATATACATAAGAAAACTAGTATTTAAAAAAAATGCTTTTTGTAATATTTAATCATTTTTTTAGCCGAGAAATATTGCGAAAGCTTCTCGAAGTTTTGATTTATATTACGTAATAATATATTTCTACGGAATATTAAATCGAAGTTGATGCTTTATTTAACCCATACTTGAATTGGAATATAGTTTAATTTCAATATCAATTACATAGTTGTTTATAATAAATTTTACTGGGAACCGATTGGAAAATTTTGTACTATTGTGTTTGGTATAAGTAGACCAGTATTCTTGATTATTTGTGTTACCAAATGTTTATTTAAGTAATAAAAATAATGATTTTATTCAAATAAAACCTTTGAAAAGTTGTTGTTTTTCACATCAGCTCCTCACAGTAGACAGAAGGAAAATATTTTTTTCTCAGATCCTACGTCATATTTGGGGATCCTGTGAGAAGGGTCATTTTGAGGAAGCACAAAGGCAATCATTCCACAGACGAAATGTTGAACTCCCGAACGAGTTGTTCTTCACGTTCTAATGTGAACTGTGTCAATGTCAACTGTGTACAAATGTTGGGAGCGCGTTTGGTGTGTTTTACAACTATGCACTGGTGCCGAAGGGATCAATGACGCTAGTTCCTCGGAACATCTGCCATTGAAATACCGGCAAGAAAAGGATAGCGTTTCCACCCGACGCGCGACGCCTTTGTTTTAAAGTTTGCAATCGTTAGAGACAGGAGGATCCATCAAGCGAACCACCCGTTTCTGCACAGATTCAAGGGTTTTCAGGTATTTTGGGGCTCCAGACCAGAGGTGGCTGCTAAATTGAATTGTTGTGTAACAAATTATATAAAGCAAATATTAGAGTGTCTGTGGTAAGAACACAACGCTTCTGATGCAACAGATAAGTTGGTAGGTACAGATTACATATATGTAACATATGTATTTATAGAGCGAACGTACGAGGAAGCGATAATCATAATCGTCATTCCCATTGCAAATGATAAAAATGAATTCGAACGATTTACATAATTATTTTCTTATTTATTTTCAGGGCCTACCCATATCATTTTTGGAGATGCCACGTGGAAGGTCTATTTAGGAAAAGGAAGGAGAGAAAGTTCTGAAAAAAAATGTATCAGGGCTGGATAGGAATCTGTTGATCTCTTTCAATCTCTGCTAAGTCACAAAACGTAGTGAACCACTCGGAGTGACCTTGACAGGTGTGTTGGTTTTCCATATACAAAAGCCTTCCGTTGAACCATCCCCCATATTTTTTCCTTGCAATTATGTACACAGGTTTATATTATTATGTTCAGAATACCCCAACAACGTTTGAACGCATAGTTTTCATTTTGCGTAGCTTAAATTTGATTAAGACCGTCGTATTAGGCGTATCAAAATAATGTACACATTATAATTAATGAGTATTAAAGCTCAGTCGACGCTCAAAGCAAATTAAATTACAGGGTAACGAGTGTGTTAAAATTTCACCAAGGATAAGAAATACACGGGAACACAAAATACTCGCTTAAAACTTAATAAGCCGCCTTCAATGGAATAAAGAACACGTGTTGCTTACGGTATTAAATTATACCCAGTGTTCATTCTTAGTGTGTCACTTACTAAAATTGCTTTATTATAAGGCACGCAGTCTTTCGTCGTTTGCTCCTGCCCCCCTCCTCGGTTTTCTGCTCTCCTGGGAGGTAGCAGCATCTACCCAGGGACTAATGAGCTCGACTTGCTTAGGTAAATCTAAATATTAGGCAAATAGGCTAGGGCCTTGTACTTATAATATTTGTTTATGAAACTATAAAGGTGATTTATGTACAGTTTAATCAGGATCCAATATGGTGTGGTACAAAAAGTTGACTATGTAGAAATTTAATATGTTGGTTACCGGTACCGTGGTGATGTTAGCGGTTATGCAAAGTTGTGCTTACCTAATTACTTGGTACATTAAATAATTATGTCAAATAATACTCATACATAAAATCGGAATTACTGTAAAATAATTGTATGCAGAATGATAACATTATGAATGAAGTCCAAACAGGTGCTTTTCGATAAAGGTAAATGTGAAAACACTAATGTAATCGTATTTGGCAAATCTTGCAGCAAAGTGGATTAGTTTATGTGCTTAGAAAGTATGTTCGCCAGTGACAGGCGAGCTGATGAAGACATTTTATTTTATTTGTTTTTCGCTCATTATTAAGATTAAGAACAGAATTGATTGATAAAAAAATATACAAAAGTTTATAAAGCATGAAGTAATGTGAAACTGATAAACTAAATAAGTTAGTAATAACAAAATAAGGTAAATAACATTATTTGTAAAACAATATTTTTATTTGTAACAGTCAAATAAAAGAACATGGAAACTATAACGATACTTTAAGACATATCAAAAAAACTACATTACCTATGTTACTGTAATTTGTAAGATTCAAAAAAGGACTGAAGTCGATTGTGCTAAACTCAAAAGTGGAGTCCGTAAATATATCAACAAAACCCTCAAACTTGTTGACCAGATCATTCATTCTTCCTATTGAATGAATGTATCTGAAATGTCATGTACTTGTTTAAAAATGTACAATTTTAACTTGTGTCCCTCATCGGTATACAGAGTCAATTAAGTTGTTATGTTGTACAATATATAATATAAATAGATTTGAAATAATTCTCCAGTCCGACAGCGTGGTTAGATGCTATTGATTTATCAAACTTACACAATTTTATATTGTTATTATTATTATTATAACAGTTGTTTTATATTTCAAATGTAGTTCACCTACAAACTGAAAAGAAACTGCCACAATTGATAAGGCAGCACTTACACAATTAAATTGTTCGATTGGGATTTTGAGCTCCTAATTTGTGTACCTGAGAAATTTGTGTTGAACTCGTTCCATATTTAGAGTGATCACAAAGGGAACCAAATAGGTGACTTATAACTCCACTTGACTTCTAACTAACGGCACATACAGCATTCTCATACAATCTAAGGACTTGAAATCAATTAAAGTTCTGCAAAGGAAGCCAAGTATCTTTAAAGCCTTATTAGTTATATCGTTAATGTGTGCAATGAATAACAAATTGTCATCGAATGTTACACAAAAGTCACGAATTTGTGACAATGGAATTAATTTAATGACTATTCATGTACGATTAAGAGTGAGTTTTGGAAAGTCGAATTATCTGACATTTTTGAATGTTCAAAAATAAGGCATTTTGTTCACACCATTGAAGTAGATGGTCTAAGTCAGAGTGTAAAATTTGACAATCATATACATTTCATATACTTACATAAATATAGTTTATGGTCCTCTGCAAATAGTAGGACTTGTACATATTTAAATGTGTTAACAATTTCATATATATTTTCAATTTCATATTTAATATATAATTTTAAAAAATATATTGGGCCTTGGTTAGATCCTTGAGGACTACCACATGTGGCCTCGAATATACGAGTAATATAAGATTTTAGAGCACCCTATTACTAAGGTAACTGACAATCCAACGCAATAACGTTCATTATTTGATACCCAACAATCGGAGTTTATGTATAAGAATGTGATGACTGATGACGAACCTTGTCAATGCCTTACTAAAATCGGTGTATACAGTATCCACTTGTTTCAGACCAAGGGATTCATATATGTAATTTTCATAATTTAATAATTACTCTGATGAAGGCACGTTGGTTAGCAACTTTAATGTTGTCTACCACTAATTTCTGAAAAAGTTTGTGGAAAACCAGATATAGTACAAATTGGTCTGTACTTTGATGTACGTTTTTGTCGCCTTTTTATGAGCAGGAAAAAGATCAGATGACAAAGATTTGTTAGTGTTTATGTAAAGGATATATCAAACTATTAACAGGGGTTATTTAAAATAATGGAAGAATACCATCCGGTCCAACATATTTATTGTTACCTAATTTTATGCCCTATTCGAAGGCTACTAATTTAATGAAGCTTAGGTTAAATGACTCTTCCACTGAAATACCAGGCACAGTAAACGCTTCTCAATGAATCAGCAAATATAATCACTATACCTTAAGATATTGTGAGAAGGGTGAAAGCGGGACATTAAATTAATGGAAGACAGAATTCAGAAGTCGTCAAAAAAGTTTTCACAAGAAGGAAGGAAGCGAGGCTTTTATCTACATATCGTGTTTTGGTATCTATGTAAACCCAAAAGGCGTGCAACTGGCAGAGGAAGGTTAAACGTGAACCGAATTTAGCGGAACTACGAAGTAGGCCTGAGTAGAATATAAGCGTAAACAATGACAAGATTGAGATAGAGGTCTACGTTCCTTTTCGAGAAATTTGGTATGAAGTTATTACTTGATAATGGATTTAAATGCTGTCAAAAGAAAATGAATCCCTTTATCCACATAATATTGCGCAAAGACTCACATTTCACAATGTTTCAACGCCGTAATGTGCCAATAATTCACCCAGTGGTGTCAATGTTGTGACCACATCTTAGAGCCTGCGCAGCCTTGACTTGCGGACTGGGAGATCAGATTACCTGGCAAATAGCAGTTTGTGGTTTGTTGCAGGGTCCTACGACACTGTAAACGGTAAAGGGATTTCACAACCCATGCCCACAGCTCCAGCGTCTCGGCGATAGAGACCGCAAGAAATTTGCTCCGGTCAGAGAATTGGCTACATTGCAGGCGTCAAGTTACAGGCGCGAGGTACGATAATCTAAAAGACGACGTGTAAAAGCACTTAATATCGTTGAAAACATTTCCAGGAACGTAATTATGTGAGCTAGAACTATGTAATCAATCCTTACCATATCCGTTCCATGAGTTAATAACGCATTCTTGGTAAAATGTTCTGATTTATTTGCGTTAAGCAAACAGTTCACTAGAGTTAAGCTACGCCTGTGAAGATTCTCATCGAGAAAGTCCTAAGTAGCAACCAAATAAGCATCGAGGGTAGAAGTTCTCAAGAGTTTTGGAAATTCAAATTTGTCTCACTTAATCGCCAAAGAAAGGATACTTGTAAATTGTTCCCCCAAAATAAAAGGACTCATTGAAGATTATCTGAGAACGATACAGAACTCAAAGGAAGTACTGCTATTACTTTATTTTCATAACTTTACTTATAAATATGAAATGAATGGGTACTGAAATACTCTTAATAATATTATTATAATATCAAATGCACGCACACATAAGGAAAACAGTCATTGTCGCCATCGGTAGCAAAATGCTGGATTTTGTTATGTTATTATTATTTAAATAAAACTGCGTGGAACCTGTGGAATTGTGGCATCCGTAATTGAAATATTTTGTGAAGCTTAAGGGATTGGGAAGGAAGACAACGTGGAATTTGAAGATTGGGATGTGTAATTTGGTGGTTATTATTGTTTCAATACGTATGGTATTACTTATCAATGAATTTGTTCATTATGCTCTGGGTGCTGTTTTTAAATTGTGTTGAAAAATGTCAATAATTCTAACTAACTAACCATCACGCCGTTTCCCCGCAGGGGTAGGCAGAGAGGACGGACCGCCAAAAATCCCGGTCTTGGCACACATTCCTTGCCTAGTTTACATTCATACAACGTCTCATACATTCTCTTCTATTATTCTGACTCTTGACATGGCCCGACTCAGGTACCTAATTCACTTGGTCGTGCCATGTCTTTCTTGGGCGTCCTCGACTTCTTCTACCGTTCACATTTGCGTCATATATTCTCCTTACACTCCTTTCCTCGTTCATTCGCTCTACATGCCCAAACCATTGAAGCGTTCCTTTCTTGATCTTACTCATCACGCTTACATCAGCCTTGCATTCTTTGCGGATTTCAACTTTTCTCACACGATCATACATGGTTTTACCACACATACGCCTCAGGGATCTCATTTCTACAGCGTTCAGTCTACTTTCATCCTTCCTCTGCCAGTTCCATGCCTCACTGCCATACATTAGGGTAGGTACCAGTACTCCATTATGGACGGCTAGTTTCGCGTCTTTGGACAGTTTTTTGTTGGTGCCAACGGCGTTCAGTCCTCCATTAATAGAATTACCTGCATTCACCCTTCTTTCAATATCTCTATCAACCTCAATAATTCGTTTAAACAAAATATTTTTTCCTCTAATATTCCATTTTCAGATAATTATGGAAAAAAAGACTGTGATCAGGGCATGAAAATAGTGAAGTAGTAGAGTACGAAAATGTTATATCAAAATCATAACCTGCTTATTATAACAGGTTTGTCGAATAACACCGTTCTAAAAATACGACATTAAACCGGATACCTTTAGTAAAACCCCTGTATCCGACTCCTGCTAAAATCAAATGGCTAAAGCCCTTCATTATTCGAATACTTCATCCGATATATTGATGCTCATACGCTGCTAAGTTTATTATTGCTGGCATCGGCGAGTGGGCGGCACCGCACCCAGCACCTGTCGGCCGAGGGTCCTTCAATCCCGGCTCCCGGCTCTAGTACCTTTACCTACCCAGTATCTACAAACAGTGATGCAGAGCTCGGCACAGCGGGAGTTTCACTTTGCAGATAAAGTAAACAGATCTTTCCCCGCTATCAGCGCGGCGCTCGCAGTTTGTTCGCGATCGTACATAATGCAGGGATAATGTTTGTGTTCTTCTAGGCAGGAGAGTTGATTACTCGACTCGGTCAAGCGCGTAACGCTTAAGGTAATTAATTTTCAATGGACATATCATTTTTTAATGTTTTTTTTATTACATGAATGTTTGTTGAACGTTTTTGGTGCCGTATTATTTTTTAATATTTTTTTTATTCTCTTGCGATATCTCTGTGTCATGGCGTCTATTTTTAAAAGCTGTTTTAATAATATTCTTTGACGTAATATGATCAATTCACAACATAAAGGTCCACGAATTCGTATGTAATATATAAATGGTTTACAGTACACATCACTCATACATTACACTATGTATAATATTATACAAGATCTATGTAGGATGTAGGCTTCCACGGTCGAAGGGCAAAGCTCTCGATTAGCGATCCGGAGGTTGCGGGTTTAAATCCCGGCGGGCGCAAGTAAATTTTATTTGATTGATTTGTCTATTATTTGTCTATGATTTGATTCTATTATTTAATCATTTAAAATACTATAAAGCATATTTGCGGCACATTCCAGAGTGGAAGATACTTTCAGTATCGCCCTGATGTAAGACCACCATTCAGAATTGAAACGCTGCTTGAAATGGCCTTAACCGAGTTTGGTAACTAGATCTGAATCGCCAGTTACTTCCCTATCGCTCCTTCTCCTTCACTAACCTCCAGCCTCACAATATACGTATACCCCAATTGAGGCTGCCAAATACCAAAAAATTATTTACGATAATACTTTTGGCGTTAAATTCTTAAATCACATCTCACGAATACACGTTTAACACGAGTTACGAGGCTTCAAAACATCGACAAGCAAATTAAAAATAAGTTTTTATTTTCATTCAAGTAGGCACCAAAAACCTGATATCTAAGTTAGTTTGCCTGTTGCAAGAAGTCAAATCACGTTAACATAAATATACATATTATAAGAAATCGTCTTTGCAAACATTGACACCTCAGAACATGGCAAGGCGAAGTTAGAACCTTAACCAATTAAAGTAACGAACTACACTGCGCCTTGTAAAAACGACCAACTGTCAGATACAAACAAAATGGTCATTGCAATAGGTTCAAAGTGATGTTAGAACCATGTAAAATAAATGGTCAGTGGCCGAGTTGGCATCGCGTTTGGGTCCCACCCAGGCGTCCCGTGTTCGATTCCTAGGCTGGCTAAGTCCTTCGCTAAGTCCAGCAACATTTCCGCTTAATGTGGTGAAGTAAGAGATTTTTAAATATTGTCGGGTTATTCGTAATCTGGGAATGATTGTCTTTCTTAAAAAAAAACGAGTGTGCTGACTGAAGTAAAACTTCACTAACTTACAAAAGAACATATGATTTTGACATTGGGGTGACATATGACCATGGGGTGACCTACAACCCTGGGATAACCTACGACCGTGGGGTGACCTACGAACTTGGGGTGACTTACGACCTTGGTGTGGCCTACGAACTTGGGGTGACCTACGACCTTGGGGTGACCTAAGACCTTGGGGTGACCTACGACCTTGGGGTGACTTACGGACTTGGGGTGACTTGCGACCTTGGGGTGACCTACGACCTTGGGGTGACCTACGACATTGGGGTGACCTACGACCTTGGGGTGACCTACGACCTTGGGGTGACCATCTTTATCACTCTCCAAGTCAAGCGTGCGTAAAGGCCCGACCGTTCGCCTCGCCATCGATTACCATTCGCATCACACATTTCGTCACATCACACTTATCGTAACATCGCACTTTTCGTAACACATCACCACTTTTTGTAACACATCACTACTTTTCGTAACGCATTCACTAGCTTACCCCCCAAGTCGAGCGTGGGTAAAGAAGTTTTATTTCAATAAAAAAATTGGAAACTTTAAAAACTATATGGAACAACGTCGTCTCTACGGCAATGCAGTGCAAATGGCTCGGAAAAGTATTTTGGTTAATGAAAAATGAGCAAAAGAAATTGGCAATCATAGGTCATTTTTGAAAAAATCTCACCTTTTCCTTTGAGGTTACGCAATGTAAATGTACAATTGCTTAAGAATTTGGTAGAAGATATGTCAAGATATTAAAAAGAGTTGGCAACTAAATCCATTGCGAACATAAAATATTTTATTTCGTCTTGCTTCAAACATAAATTGTGGAAACTAAATTCTGGAAAAACGTAAAAAAGCTGACCTACGTGATGGTAGGTATTATGGATGATAATTTATTATCTTCAGTAAAAGAGCTCCATAGGATAAAGATTTGAAGTTTGAAGACAGCCTTGAAGAATGTTCCGAAAGAAAAATCATCTCCATTCATTAAAAAAATAGATAAAGTTGTTTTCAAGTTACGGGGAGACAAATAATCCATCATAGCCGCTCGTTTTTCTCGAGAAAGTCATTTGGGCGGATGGATCTGTATTTTTCTCACCAGGCATTTAAATGAAGTGTACCAAATTTATCAGAGGCATTAATCAAGGGGGACAGACTGATATCTGTATTATTTATTAGAGGGGGACGAGACACCGGGGCTGGCTGCGGTGTCCCGTTTTTCAATGCTATGGGTTGTGCTTTAATCCTGCGCGGAAATGGAATATAGATGGACTGCACCTATATTCCATTTTCCATCACAGGTGTGTGACAGCGACCAGGTGTCACGTGACAGAAGCCCGAATAATAATAATAATACACTTTTAAAAGGCAATTCAATTCTATCCTATTTACTAGCAAGTAATTACTTACGTTCTTTATTATTAACGTTCTTTTAAAAAAATTCTAATATTTCAAAATATTCTTTGCTTTTCGAATATATTATTTCGTCGGTCTACTGGCAAAGTCCACTAAGTCACTAAAACACAATCCTGAGATAATCGCATTTCAATATTTAGCAATTTTGGAAAGGCTATAAGTGGATGAATATCTCCGAAATGTTTTTATTTTTTTTAAATTTTATAATTTAGAATGAACCCTTAAGTACATTATCAATAGACAATATTAGTTGATAGCAATAACAGCAATCCTTAATCAAATATTTACCAAGAAATTAGCCTGACTTAGTGGGTTTTACTAGTCAATAATGACTTAGTGTGCTTTGCTTTGACTGTAATGCCGCAAAATGGTTTTAAGATTGTTTTAAGGCTGACTTAGTGGATTTTGCTTGAGTTTTAACGGTCTAAATCGATGAATTATTGACATCTGTGTTTGAATTAATGTGTTTTGTTTGTACCTACCTTTAAATTAACTTAATGGAGTATGCCAGTCGAAAGAGAATTTTTCGATTTTTCGAAGTCGATTTTTTACAAAAGACTTCATAATTAAGTCATTTCATGAAAAAAACATGCTTTAATGGGATGTGCCACTAGACCGACGATTTTTAACATTTTTTTTGTTTTGTACAACATATAAGCAATTAATTGTATGCATAAATGAACCAATGTACTTGCTTTCATATGTTATACTTATTTGTACGTTATTCATCATGGTAGTAGTGTTTTGCTAATTTTTATTAGATTTATTGGTTTGTACAACTTATTATAAATAATTAATTGCATGTTGATGAATATACTTGCTTTTATATGTTATACTTATGTATAGGTTATTCATCATAGTATTAGTATTTTTCTAATTTTTATTAGATTTAATTTAGGTGAGTGATTCCTATGTGCTGTTGTGCTACGTGTACTATTACTGTTTTATCTTGTTATAATTACGTACAATAAATTCCATGTAAAAGCCCGATGTGGCGGTAAAGAGAGATAAATTAAATTTAACGAATTGTTGCCTGCATATTGGCAATCATAAAATAATATATACAAAATATGTAATGCTCACGCTTTTTAGATTAGATGACTTTTAAGATAACAAGTTGTGTCTCTATATTTCCTTATATCCCAATTTTAGGAATAAGGAACTCCAGTGAAAAATATAATTTAAAAAAATATGTTCATATGGACCAATAAACGCTGATTCTGAATACACAAGTTTAATTTAATAATATTTAACGCGGATTTTTGAAAAAATTATTAAAAACACGCCGTCAAGTTGGCATTTTTGAAATTTTTGTGGTGACGTCACTGTTCGACGTGTCGTGACGTCACCGTTAAGTCATTGTATGGGAATGGATGATATGAAACAAGCCATCGTATAAATTTATTCGTTTATTTACATCCTGTTTACAGAGATTTAGTTGTTGTGTTTATTGAAACATTATTTAGGCCTAAATAATGTTTAAAAAATAAAGGTATCTCTTATTAGTTTATTTATTATTGAAAACATTAAAAAACTACTGCACAAAAAATAGTAATGCTACTTCTAGAGAGAATACTTCGAACAACGGAATTCAAAATGGCGGCAGTTGATCAGCTGATTGCCCGATCCTATACTAATTTTTCAGGAGTGATGACGTCACACGATTCACCATACATACGGTGGTTTTCGGGGGATCTTGAAAAAATAAAACTTCGACAATTATTTTAACTATTAAAACTAACTCTAAAAATAAAAATAAATATGCAGTTATTTAAGTTAGTGGTTCATTAAAAAAAAATCATAAATTGGACTGGAGTTCTCTATTGTAAAGCTAAATGCCGTGAGTTAGGGGAAGAAGAATAAGAGAAATAGGAAGGCTAGGAATTGCCTGGCTCTCCACATTTGGTCACTTAAAGTGGGCAATTTCATACCTGCTTTTCGATTCTATACATATATTTTATTCGTGCTTTATTATTGAGAGCTAAAGCGTCAACATTTAAGACATTTAAAATTACATTTAAAATTACTAATTATTCAATGTGTACATTTTACAGTAATTTCTAACGCCTTATTCTCTCACTACTTATTTTGGTAAAATTTTCGTAGGCAAAATCATTTTTATCCACATTTTGATGGTAGTCGATAAATGCATTCCATAAATCATGAGAAGTATGATTAATTGTTTGAAGATAAAATAGACGTCGGGGATTAGAGGAAGTTTATCCACAAGCCTGGCCCCAGGTATCCGTGATTGATTGACTGCCCTATTACCTACAACATTCTGCGGATGTCTAACTTGCATTGCAAAACCAGGATCTGTGAAGATGGGAGTTACTGGCTCTGGCAGTTGGGAGTTGGGAGTGTCGCGAGATTTTCGAATTAACGTTGACTTACGACGAAACTTTAAACAGGGGCGAAAGAGGGGGTCGACAGCCGAACCGGCTCGTTAGCTTTTATTATGTTCGGAAACCGCCAAATAAAACACTCGTGGAAATACCTAGCCATTCTTTCTTTCGACGCTCCAAAGTTTGCAAGAGGGCGCGGCGCGCAGTTAAAGAAGCATAAGTGAAACTATTCATAAACAGTCGCGATAGACGGCTTAAAAAGCTCAAATACGCCAGTGCAAACTTATGTGTCGAAGAAGGCTTGCTTTTAAGAATCAAATAATGCAGTATTAAGGCGCCGTATCCCCGCGCAAAAAGAAGAAGATGGAGAGATATTTAGTTACCTACGAGTGTTGGAGAGAAAGCGCTAATATTTCAAACGATAAAATTGAAGCGAAAATTGTGATTTTTTAAAAATAAAACACGACTCGCTCAAAAGAGAGCATAAATCTCGTGGGAGTTATCTAAAACAGCATTTAAAGAAATACTACGATTTTTTCATGCATATAACTTGTAAAACAACTGAAACAAACGTGTTTATAATAATTTTCGGAGCATACTTTGCGATTTTTTTCTATCGAGGGAATTTCACATAATTTGCGTTTCGGCATGGGGAATGTTTAGATATTATTTTCATAAATAACATATATTTTTTAAGTGCTTAAAAACTTCAAATGTGTGAGGGAGGTATAAGTATGTGAAAAATCGGTAGAAATTTCTACCGATTTCTTCCAAACCTCCCTTAACTATTTGAAGTTTTTAAGCTCTTAAAAAATATATGTTAGTTTTGAAGATAATATCTAGACAATCTAGACACTCGTCGCGCCGAAACGCAAATTATATAAAATTCCCTCGATAGAAAAAAATCGCACAGTATACCCCGAAAATTATTATAACACGTTTGTTTCAGTTATTTTACAAGTTATATGTATGAAATAATTCACAGTGTTTCTTTAAATGCTGTTTTATTTTTATTTTTATATTTAAGACAACCCCCGCGAGATTTTTGGTCTATTTCAAACGGGTCGTGTTTTATCGAACATTTTCACAATTTTCGCATCGATTTTATCGCTTTAAATATTAGCGCGCTCCTCTAACATTCATAATTACATATCTCTCCATCTTCTTCTTTTTGTGCGCGGTTGCGGGGCCTTAAGTGAAATATATTTTAAGTTCCTTCAGCCAATATTTTAACCGCGGTGTTCCTCTAATAACTGTTTGATATACGAGTATTTATAATAATAATAATAGGAGCAAAAAAAGGTAGCTAAGAAAATAACTGCTATTATTTGGAGCACAACTATAGGTACTAATAAAACCATAATTTTCCGCGCGTATCAGAATCGTTAATTATGAATACTCAACTAATGTAAAAATTCGACAATCTTTTACATGCATTATTGAAAATCGAAGAGGTGAGATTATACAAAGGTACGAAAGTAAGATATAGTCATCGTAAAATAAACTTACCCAAAGTTAGTCCTCCTAAATTCTCTAAATTGCCGCTTTGAAATATAAGTCAAGCTAACAATCTGCTTCACCCAAAATCAGAAACATGTTTCTACGTGTATTGAAATTTCCCATATTTTTAGAGTATTTTACCAAGACCGAAAATATCAGCTTGAAAGGCAACTTGCTGACTTTTTTGCACCATTAACTATTTTAAGAAGGTGACATAAATTCATTTCATTCGTCAATTTGGGTATAGTTAACACCGCCCCGGACATTTTTTGGTTTACCTACACCTCAGCCATAGGTCACCCCGAGTGGTTCGCTATGTTTATGCTACGCTAGGTCACCACACGTAATCAAAATACTGTATGTCTCTTTTGTTCGATCAATATTAGAATTCGGATCAGTCATATGGAATCCCCAATACAAAGTTAATATTGAAAGGTTAGAAAGAATTCAAAAAAAGATACTGAAACACCTAGACTTTAAATCCTTTCGAACATCAGAAAGCCTATAAGACTCATTAACATTCCATAATTTATCAACCTTAGAAGATAGAAGAAATATATCCGACCAGAAATTTCTATTCAAAATTATTAACAACGTTGTTGACAACAACTATCTTCTGGAACACATTAATTTCCACTGTCCAATAAGAAACACAAGGTCAAACAAACTATTCCACATCCCACACTCAAAAACAAATTACACACAACATTCATTTCTCCGAAGGACGTGCACAAAATACAATGATATCTTTTACGACGCTGATATTTTCCATTTGTCCTCAGGCCAATTTATTAAATTCATAATAGAAAAAATCAAAACAAATTGTTAATTATGAACTCTCCACCCCTGCTGCATGTTTTCCTTCTTTTTATAATAATAATAATATTTGGATGATTTACATATCCCACATGCTTTAATTTGTGTATTTTTTTTTTCATTTCTGTTGTACATATATATATTTTTTCTTTTTTTCTACCACTTTATGTTTTCTTTTATGTTTTAATCTATGTTTATATATATTATAAATTTTAGCGGAAACTTCGCTGGTTAATGCAACCATGTAATATGTTACTCTATTATGAAAATATGTATAACTGTTTGTTTCCTTAATAAACTAAAATAAAAAAAAAATAAAAAAATGTTTGGTGAATTAGCAGAGGTGCCCGGGTTCACAGGGTTAGGTTTGTCCGGATCTTGGCGGCGGATGCATCTGCCCACCAACAGCGTGGCAGGCCGGATCGAGAGAGACTGGTTGAGGGAGACCTTTTCACCTTGATAAAAATCTCGGAACATCGCCTTGCACGCCATACGTTTGTCATACGTCATATCTTTTTCCTTCCCAGAATTTCTCCTCCTTCCTTTCCTAAAAAGACCCTCCACACTCCACACTCCACACTCCACACTCCACACTCCACACTCCACACTCCACACTCCACACTCCACACTCCACACTCCACACTCCACACTCCACACTCCACACTCCACACTCCACACTCCACACTCCACACTCCACACTCCACACTCCACACTCCACACTCCACACTCCACACTCCACACTCCACACTCCACACTCCACACTCCACACTCCACACTCCACACTCCACACTCCACACTCCACACTCCACACTCCACACTCCACACTCCACACTCCACACTCCACACTCCACACTCCACACGACCCTCACCCAGATGATATAGATCCTGAGGGGAAATATTTTCCACAAAGGCCTCCTGTGTGGAGCTAAGGTAAAAAATATCCCTACATACATTAAAACTAAAAAATATTAATAATTTATTTTAGAATGTTACATTTTAGAACGTTATGTATACACAACCGAAATCGCAATGTTATAATAAATTTAAAATCTGAATTTGATCGTACCGAATTCCTGGAACTCCCTACCATTTTGCCAAAACCGCTAAAAGCGGTAACGATATGGGGTGGAGTGGCTATGAAAATTGAACAGTGAACATGGCAAACTCGACAAAATACGTTATTTCACTGCACTACTCAAATTTCAAACAACAAGCACACTCTCATAATAACTCGCTTGCAGAGCATGGGAAACGAATTAAACATTTAAACGAAATCGACGTTTTAATGTGAATTGTTAATTTAAATGATTTCTTCCTAGCCAGCGAATCCATACCACACAAAAATAAACTACTCCTAAAATGTATGCCTCAATAACGATACTTTTCTGTTGTTATTTTAATAATTATTTGTTGCACGTTTAATTAACTATTTTGTATGTATATTTTGGTCCAGTGAATTGAAAAATAATCGGGTGAATTGAAAAATATAGTTTCCTCTGTGTCTTAGCGTGCAACTAAGCAAAATTTGTATCGGTTGGCAATCAAAGTAATACACAATCATATACACGGGAAGAAAGGGTGAACCGCCATGGAAAGATACCAGTAATAAATCCTTACTATTCTCTTAGAACCTATCACCTCGCCAGACATTAAAGTGCCTACCTATATAATATTACATAGGTGAAGACAATTTGGTAAATTTGATCATTGGAGGTTATCCACCACATACCCGCCCCGGTAAAAGTAACAGATGGTAACTCCTTCAGGGCTCTCGCAAGGACTATAATTTTTTTTAAAGAACGACTCTTCATTTAAATACACGAAGCTAGACTTGTCATTATAGACCATTGTCCCTTTATACATATATTGTTAGGGAGCAGTGTGCAAGTGCTATCTATATACATGTGTTTAGTAGGAAAAGGTCAATTTGGTCAATCATAAATATGAAAAACGATTCCATGACGTTCCTCTTCCGACAGTTGATCCCCTCTATGTCTATCCCCGACAGTTGATCCTTATAATCCATAAAATATACTTGAATTATATGAAAATCCGCTATACATTTTTTGTTGTTATAATAATGCCGTGTACCTACCCTAAGGAGAATGCAGAGAGGACATACCGCCGAACAACAAAATATGACTTACTTACGGGAATAAATAGGAAACTTTTTTGTTATTTGTTTATGGGGTGTTATGCCGTGTTACCTACCGCTATCCCTCCTTTAGCCAACGTTTCGGACAGCGTTACAGTGTCCATCATCAGAGCAGATGTGCAGACTAGATCTGATGATGGACTCCGTAACGCTGTCCGAAACGTTGGCTAAAGGAGGAGGTAGCGCAACACGGCATAACACCCCCAAAACAAATAACAAAAATACTTTTGGCCGTGAAAATCTAAAATCATAACCAAATAGGAAACTTATTTATTCCCCACGCGTATGTTTGCAAAAGCTAAACAATATAAAGCCCTTTAATGAGTCGTAGCAGTAATGTTATTATTAAACAATTAAGGAAACCTTAACACTTGATGCGGGTAAACAGATCTCTCACATAATGGAGTGTCTACTGCCTCTACTTAGTTTCACAGCAAATTAGTTTAACCGGTAATAAATCAATTTGGACACCTTCAAAAATTGACATTTAGATTTGTATAAATACGTCGTCCCAAAGTGGTTCAACCACAGTTTGAAAATGGTCTTGTAAACCGAAGCTGTAACCAAAATACATACAAAAATACTTGCAGAACTTGATAATAACATTATCACATTTAGTTCCAATTAAATAAAAAAAAAAACAAATAAAAAGCTATCTGAATGCGTTACTTGGGAGGAAGTACAACAGAAGATGAGTGCGTGTCCAAAGGATCATCTGTCCGGGGAATCTACCGTCCACAGGGATCAACTGTCTGCAGGATCAACTATCGGAGAATCATGAGTCAGACCACGAATATGAATATGTGTGAATAATGGAGTTTCTTGGAAGTTGTTTAGATATTGTTCAGTGTTGAAGCCGTTTCGAAAATTTCTAGTGAAACTATTCGACATTCTAGATTATTTGGCTTACATAAGTCTGCTGAGCAAGTAGTTATTTGTTGGCGGCACCAAGTCCGAGATGTAAGTTGGATGTAATTCTCGTGCTCTGCAACACAAAGGCTGTTTAATCATTCAACGCGTGTTACTTCAGCAGTGTTAATTAGTAAAGCAGCTGATTCTACTCAGCCAGTCAGAGTCGGCGGACTTCTAGGAACATTGTGTTTCAGGCAGCTTGCCCAGAAATAATATTATAATAAAGGCAGTTTATTTTTATATTACAGAACGGGAAATGCTGAAAATTAGTTTTCTAAAATCACTGGACAAAAAAAATATGAAAAAAATGCTGTAAAGTTGAGATGCTAGCACGTAGTCGAGAGCTTTCACTTAATCTTTTAGCTTAAAATCTAACTGTATGGGAAACGCTCTCGCTAGTTGGAAAAACAAAGTCATAAAGGCAACTTATATGTATGTATAAGTGAACAAGAATTTATAGTTAAATAAATATATAGAGGAGTAGAAAAACCACCATTTAGAATTGAAACATTGCTTCAAATATTTTTGTTTTAGCCGTAACGAGAACTGAACAGCCAGATACCTAATTATATCTACCTTCCTTCCCTGCTTCTTTTAGGATCACGTCGTGGTTCTGTGACGACTCAACATAGGGGTACTTCAACTCACCTTAGAAAAGTGATTTAAAAGTTATGAGATAAAACGTCCATCACCTAACCTAAAGTAATATATTTTTCTTAGTTTTTTCCGCCCTTTAAGCGTGTGTTGAAGTGTCACCTATCACTATCTTAGGATCCTTGCTTCAATCACATTTATACATATTCTTCTATTAACTTCAACGTTCTTGATGAGACTCGACTAAAGTATTGGGATGCACTTGATTGAGCGATTTAATAAAATATATTTAAGTATACCTACATATTTTATATTTAAAACAATTTATTATTATTTTAAAAACAAACAAAATGAGTGGTTAACAGTTTACAAAATTTTAAAAATTATTACATGCATCGGTACCAATGATGTCTCTGTAAAATGCATGGTGAGTAATTAGACTGTGATTTTTTAGAGACATTTTACCGGGCGGAGTTAGCACAGAATGATTTGATTTAAATCTAAGGATAAACGATAGAGTAATATAAATATGCATGTGGTGTACAAGTGCATGTCCGTGTATGAGAAAGTTTATGCGTACCTTTGTGTCTGAATTGTGTAATATAGTGGAATAGTGGAAAGTTAAATGTTTTTCTTAAATGAAATATATCGATAACTGTGTTCTGACAAATATTATTGAATGCTCGGAGAACACGGAGAAGTTGGTGAGTTGGCAGCAGCGTTTGGTTTGTTTGTTAGTTTTGTGTGGTGGGTTCGTTTAGGTGATATGTTAAGGTTAATTTGAGACAAGAGTTCAGGGCAGTCTAGTTCATTATTTAGGATTTTATACAGGAGTACAGTGTAGGCTACCGTCGACAGTAGTTGGAGTGTGTAGTATAATATATTATAATCATACATATGTAGTTAAACTCTTGTACGCCCCAGGGATCTCATTTCTACAACTGTCAGTGTAATTTCATTTCAAAATAGAGAAAAATGTTCATCTTGTTTATAAAAAAACATTGTTTGTACGAGATTGCGCGCAAATTGACTGGCCCACATAAATTCGGTACACGGCAGCTACAAATTGTATTCTGTCCGAGGCCCCCAGCATCAGAAGGCCTGGCCGATAAATAATGTATAGCGCGTAGTATGCTAATGTCTATCTCCGCCCCCGTGGCTGCATGAGACGGGACAGGACACGGTGCCATTAACGGCAAGGGGGCCTCGGGAGCATCTCTGGCGATTTGGTGCAATTTGTACCACAGCTACTAACTACTGCCATACATCGACTTAGATTGGGAGTTAAGCTTATGCAAGCACCGACAGATGGCGTTTTGTTTGCATTTTTAAGTGGATACATTAAAATAACAATTTAGCTTTGCATGCTTATTTCATTAACTTAATCAATTAATGATATTGCTCGTTATTACTTTGCGCTTAATTTAAGAAAAGCTAATATTGTTTAAAATTTGCAAGTATGTAAGTACTTGCTTTAAGTATGATTCGTATTTTCAATATAGCATTCCAGGAATATGATTACATAAGGCCATTTTTGATGTGTGACGAATGGTTTTATGAGGCACTAAAGAGTAAACACCCAATTTTTTATGTCGCTCCTAAATTTAATATCAATTTATTTTTGCTGCGCCACATTTTTGGATAATTTTGTTCGTTTCTTGTTTTTGTTTAGCACTTTAAGACATATGGCTTTTATTAATAACTTTGAAGTTTAATACTCCTGTTTCTTTCCTTTCTTACAAAATTTTCAGAAACCTTTGAATATTGTACAGCAAAAACTCCCGAATTTCTGGCAATAAGCATGCACAGTTTTTTTCTGTCTGGAATTTCTAAGTCAACGCGACATCAGACTTTCAGTTTCATTAAAATTCTTTCAGTCTTTAGCCTTGAAGCTGTATTATTATAATTTAATCATGGATTTCAATTTCCCACCACTCCAATATTATATTCTTTATAAGATTAAGGTAGTTCCATGACTTTTTTCCACCTTTGGTCAACGTAGCTTTAGATACTTTGCCACAAAAATATTCAACATTCTCCCAGAAAACATCAAACTGAGTCAAACACAGAAAGAGTTTAAAAAATATATTAAAATTGGGATATATTCTAACGATCGAGCCTATACTGGTGCCCTCACCCAAATGCCTTGTTATTGATTATAGTAATAACCTTGCAGTTTTTGTATTGTGTACATGCAAACAGTTATGTAAACTAATATAACGTTTTTGCTGTTCAGAAACCTGCATTATACATTTAAAACCAAACCATAGATGAAAATGCGAGAAACAATTTACAAAAAAATGTGCCTCAATACAGGTTCACCTAGTGAGGCAGGCTATGCACAATTAAAAATATTGTATAATTATGCCACTTCTATGTCACCGTTCTTACATTACTTTCTGTTTGTTAATTTTTTTGAACTGATGTAATCTTTTTTTATTTTTTATTATCTCATAAATGATTAAATGTTACATTTTTGGCCATTTTTGACTACCATACTAGGCTATTGCCCGTGTTGTGGTAGTCATACATGTAATATAATTTTATATAAACAGATAATAAAATACAAGAAGAGAAAAGAAAAAAATAACATATTTACGGATAAATAAAACTAAAAACAGATAAAAAATATAAGAATTGCAAGTTATCTAAGAAATAAAGAAAATTTAAAGAAGATGAAATAAACATTGGTGAGCATTATTCTTCTTGAAATAAAAATAGAAATAAAATTTGGTAAGTAATCTTCTGCACGAGAGTACATGTTTGTAGTCATTTTTGATATTCGTTCTATGAAAGAAATTGGAAAGAGTGTTAGAGAAAGTAATTTTTTGTTTGATTTTTTTTAAATGCAATATTAAGTTAAAGTAATTGATTAATTAAATTTGTAATATTTTTTTAATTAATATTAATATTATTTGTTTTTATTGTAATATTAAGCTCTCATGTGTTGTTTGAAGAAATCTCTTTCCTTTTCAAATATCCAATGATTGATACGGGATTTAAAGAGAGATTTAGAATTATGTGACTTTTTATCGAAACTCAAAGCATTATACATTTTAGGAGCGATATACCAGAATTGTCGTTGAGCGAAAGAAGTTTGAGTTTTAGGGACCACGCAACCCAGGTTTGCTAAGAAGCGTGTGTGTGCTTGATGTTGTGGGGCCACCAGTAGATTATTTTGGCATATGTAACATAATGCTTATCTTAGTAAATAGCTGTCGAATATCTAAGACTCTGATTTTTGCAAAGAGTTCATATGACCATTTATTAATCTATTTGTAAACTACATATTATTATTATTAACCAACACTTTCAATTACCATTCTTTTTCATTTCATTGGATTTAAAATGTATTTAGCCTTGGTATTCACGTAACTACGTTCGTACGCATTCATGTACCTCTCTGTCTCAACATAGGTACATACATCCCAGTGAGACAGGCATCGAAAAAGCGCCTGCAATGAAACTTTATATTCTTACATAAATAAAAAAAAATAAGACACCATATTGCTTGCTACAAAATTTTCAATTGTCAAACAATTTCAGTTGCCAATTGTCAACAACACTTTTGAGACCAAAAGTTGATAGTAAATCCGTAAAGTTACCGAAAATCCAAAATATCTAAGACACAAGGGTGCCAAATTGCTGGCAATACAAATCGGCAATCTATTACGAACTCCTTTCCATGTTTATATTCCCTCAGGACCAGCGGCTCAAAGGGCTAATGTACATGGATTTAAATATTAACGACTGCTCTTATCCCTGTTGGCGAATACTCAGTATAGTTTGTAGCCCTTGTGAGTCCTTCGTGTAGAGGTTTAAAAATTCATAGGGCAGTTTGTATACGTCACAAACGCCGAATGCCCAGTTTCAGACCTGTCTGCGAGACGTTCAGAGTTTGAATTATGAATTAGATTGCTAGTGTTCCTCTCAAAGGACTACGAACGGACCGTTTTTCTCAGAAAATGTTACCAGATACGAGAATTATCGAAGATTTGTATTGCTATTGGAAAAACACATTTGTGTAATGAAATGTTATGGTAGGAGAAACTTTTTTTCACGAAACAAATATTTACTCTACAATATTCTACCCATCAATAAATGGTTCATGGCTTGTTTAGTGTTTAGTAACAATCCAAATATTTAATATTAACATTTTAATTGGTTTACCAGAAAACAAATAAATTAATTTTGCATATTCTAATTAAAAGAACCAAAGCATGGTTTTAGAAATAAATTTAGGTTCGATTTAAGTTTTTACAAATAATATTGTAAGCAACCATTGTAAAGGAACTCCTCCGTAAATACACAACTTTAGAAAGTGATGAATCACACAACTCAATCAATTTGCCAGGAGAAGTTCAACCCACGTTCCATGCCGTAAGTTTATTGGAATAATTGTATTACCATAGAAAATTATTTAAAAAAACGAGTCGTGTATAACAATTAATCTAGTCACAACCATTAATTTTATACTTTAAAAAATAATTTAGACACTCGTTGTTTTTTAATTATTCACTTTCCATATAGTTTTGATCCAAGAGTTAATGTCAAGATTCAGAGGAAGATTTTAATAAATATATTATATTTCTGGGAGATGTACGAACCTACCAGCGCGGAAGCAGGACTGTTTTCCATTAAACATTTTTTTGTTTTTCATTTGATGGCTTCCGGGGTAAGGCTGTCGACTAGCAATCCGGAGGTCGCGGGTTCAAATCCTGGCGTGCGCAAGTAAATTTTATTCGATTAAGTTGTGTTATTTTATAAATTATTAAATAAATAAAACATAAGTTTAAAATAATATATGTACTAAGTACTTTAACGGCATGTTACAGATCGGAAGAAAGTCCAAGTATCGTCCTGGTGTAACTCCACCATACAGAATTTCATAATTGAAAGATGCTTGAAATACCTTTTGTTGTGTTTGGTCACCGATCTGAATAGTCAGTTACTTTCCCACCCTATTATCTTTTTTTTACACTTGCTCCCCACGGGAGGTCCCGAGGAAAATAATTTCCCTCATCAGTAATCTTTGGGGATGCTGCGTGGAGGGTCTTTTTAGAAAAGGAAGCAGAAGAAGTTTTGGGAAGGAAAAAGGTATTAGGGGTGGTAATCTGAGGGTCAGTGACGGACGTATGAATCCATTCCGCCCACTGCAGTGCAAGGCGATGTTCCGAGAGAGTAACTACGGCTGGAGAAGTCAAAAGGACTCCCTCAACCATTCTCTCCCGATTCGGCCTGCTATGAAGCTGGTAGGCAGACGCATTCGCCACCAAGACCCGAACAAACCTCACCCCATGAACCCGGGCTTCAACCTTCAGACTTAAAACATACCCTGAGTGGGAATGGTCTAGTTGCTCTGGCTCCAGATGGTAGGGAGCGGTTGGAACTCTTGTGCGGTATTCGCATTAAAAAGGTGTCCGGAAACACTTGGCTCAAGCGAGAAACTGATAATTTAACACACATTTGGAGTTCATTTTACGACAGTTTTTTGATTTAAGCTTTTATTTTCGAGTAAAACGTGTCCGAAGTTGAGATTCTCGTTTTTTTTGGTTAGAATAAAAATGTTCAGCTGTTTATTGCCCTATTTTCAAGATCTATTAATTATATATTGCAAGGATTAGTTCATGTAATTTCTTACCATATATATTAAACGTATTATAAGCCAAAACTACTAACGAGGTTCCTTCTCTGAAGCTTAATCAAACTTTTAATGCGCATAACCTTCGAGCGAGTGTGTTACATAAAACTTAATGAGATACTCAGATGAAAAGTCTTTTTAACCTTTTCTACCTCCTAATTAGAAGCGAAAAAAACCAGGCTCCCAACAACATTCAAATGAATAAGAAATATTACAAACATATTTTGTTACGGGTAGAAAAACTTACCCCTTTTACTTTGATCGTTATTTAGCTAATGACTGAAAAAAATCTTTGTGGGGGGGATGTGCGGGTTACGTGATGATTCATGTCGTATCAATAATTAATTATTTGAAAATGCTAGATTTCGGCACCTCTGTCAGGAAGATAAACGGAGACTAGAGGCTTTTGAGATGTGGTCCTGATTATTAGGAATTTCCTGGAGAGACCACATTACAAATGAGGAGGTTCTCCAAAGAATCAAAGGAGGAAGGCACCTGCTCAGGACCTTGTTCGAAAGGCGTGCAAGATGGATCGGCCATGTAATACGACAGGAAGGTTTCTTGCATGCCATAATGGAGGGTATGACCGAGGGGACAAACTTTAGGGGACGCCCACGCCGAGAGTACCTGGAGGACCCCCTGATGGACGTGCGCTGCTCATCATATGCAGACTTCAAAAGAGCCGCAGCAAAAGACAGGGAAGGATGGAAGAGAAGAATAGAGGAAATTGCTGCAAATCCCAGGATTGAAACCAGATAGAGAGAGTCAGGAAGAATTTAAGTTCTGGATTATTGCTTTGTTCTTTAACAATTAAATATAAGGGTAAAGGTTACAGGAACTTCTCGAAAGCAGAAATAGTCTTGAAATCCCAAAAATCGGTATTACTTGTACAGAATATTAATGGAAGTAACGTGTAGAATTACAGCCAACTTACAACTGTTTTGAAATTGAACTTCTTGCTGCGAACTTCTCTCTTGTCTTCTTGCATGAAAATAAGATCATCTTATTCGCTCTTCATCTTCTAACCTTCCTCGAACTAACGTTGAAGGGTTGACAAAACAAACCAATTAACAATCATAACACCCAGAGTGATTCTGTCTTCAAACTTCAATCGGGAAAGACCAATTCTGCGTATCCGATTTCAAAATGTTGTACCCACCATAGATAGAGTTCAAACTTTGTGTACGTTAGGGCTATTTAGAATCATTTCTGGGCCCATTAAGTCGTAATTAGGTGGGGCAAAAAAGGAAGCAGATGGTTCCGACAGTCATATGATACTGTTGCTAGTTAGTCGCTCCCCAGACGGCCGAGATAAGGACGACACCCTCTTGACAAGGGACCGAAATACTGCGTAGGAAGGCAGGCATCCCGTGGGGGGTACAAAGGTTGATTGTTGATAAAAAAGCGAGGTGTTTGATAAAGTTTAGTACTTAAATTTGAAGTTTTGCCAATACTTGAGAATATTGAGAACCGTATTTTCAATACGATCCTTTTCAGAATACTGAGAAATAAAATAAAAGAATAATCATTTAAAAGACAAAAGGTTATTTGTGTAGTATAATATTTTAAAGTTTATTTAACGAATTTATAGAAACTGATACTAATTATATGTAATTTAGAATTTGAATCAGCTATGCATTGGAGACGAATGGTGACCGAGTGGTATTACTTCCAATGAACGTAATGAGGTTTAAGATTTGGGAGGCGGGTATGGGTACCGCCGCCCCGGGAACCACTTATTGGATGACCTCTGCCATAGGTCACCCCAAGTGGTTCGCTATGTTTGGTGACTTAGCAGGGGTACCCGGGTTTATGGGGTGAGGTTTGTCGGGGTCTTAGCGGCGGATGCGTCTGCCTACCAGCTGCATGGCAGGCCGGATTGAGAGAGAATGGTTGAGGGAAACCTTTTGACTTCTCCAGCCATACTCTCTCGGAATATCGGTTCGCACGCAGGGGGAGGGATGGATTCATACATCCGTCACTTCTGGACACACTGACCCCCGTATTCCTACCCAGCACTCATACCCTTTTCCTTCTCAGAACTTCCTCTCCTTCCTTTCTTAAAAAAACCTCCACACAGCATTCCCAGAGATAACATAGGCCCTGAGTGGAATTTTTTTCCTCAGGGCCTCCTGTATGGAGCTAATGTAAAAAAAAGAAAAGTATTGCGTATGTTTGTATTGTACCAATAATCTAATCAACGGAATATGTCTTTTCAATACTAGATGAAGAATTTTCCATGGAGATTACACGATTTTCAGTCAAGTTGACAAGAACTTAATGAGTGAGAGGAAATATAAGTGTAAAGGGGGGGAGGTTGAAAATGACCTGTCTTCAGATCTGGTAACGAAACCTAGTAACATGAAGTTATAAAAAAGACTAGACGATGGTTTTAGAATGCTCTAAAGGCATCCTGATTCTTGGACATCACTGAATACCAAAATTCGTTGCTGGATTGTCCATCTACGTTGTGTATTCATCATTATTTTGTAAATAATATAAAGGGTGCGGATTATGTTACAAGACATTGCATCCGCTTCATCTATTAAATAACAGGTAGCCCGAAACTACAATATAAACAAACGTAGAATGTAAACATAAAAGTTTGGTTGTGAAATTTAAACAATTAAACGTAGTTCCTGTAACGAACACAAAACATTCTGAATGCCGGGAAAGTTTAATCAGGCAAACAAAATATTTGCGGCAACAGCCTTCGAGAGACGGAAGTTCGATTGCAGTCAGCCAGCTCACCAGCTGGACGAGTGATGGGCAACATTGGCCGTGATTAAATTGCTCTCCTCGGGACCCTTTTGGCAAACGCTGTGAAATGGATTGTGATGGCCATACCAATACTTATAAGTACTTACGGGTAGGTACAAGAATCACTGCTGCTCGTTTTTCGCTAAAGGTTTAGTGTTACATTTATTTTGGAAAAAAATACATAAGTAAGCTACCCTTTCTGTCGGAATTAAAATAAAATTATAAGCAGGTAAACTTTTATAGTATTTTACATTAACATTAAAATATTTATATTTTTTATCAGCTTTTATTCTGATGTGATCCGATATCTGGGCCTCACCCTAAGAAGCGCAATGCCACCTAACGGATAATTCAGTGGGAAGGTTAGTGAAGGTGGGACAGAGGAAGAAGTCAAAACTTGTATCGGACTGTCGTCATAAGCTAAAGCGCTGCTGGAAATTTTCAAAGGTCACATTCTGATATGCTTTTGACTACAATAAGTAATAAACATGAAAAAATGAAAGATCTCGTATATTAGAATGTGACAATTGAAAAAATCCCCCGCCTTTGTGCTTATGAATTAAAATGGCGTAATAGGTAGTACATATGTGATTGGAACGAGCTCAGTTCTAGTCCACTGTTGCAGGCTGCTGCTTTTATTACAGCCCCGGTAGGATACAAAACAAATATCTATTAAGTTTTACGTACTGTCCCAGTACCGGAGTAATCGACTGATTCATAAAAGAATTATGCGTTCAGACTAAGAAAACAACATAAGCAGTAAGGGGCATCGCTACTCAAGATATAGAGAATAAAAAATCGTTGGTTCTTTTTGATCGCTAAGTTCAATGAATGTGAAAATATTAAGGACTCAAGAGTTCAAACTCTTAAAGGCAAAAAATTAGATAACTTAGAAGCACTTGAATTCAGAAAATCCCAAAATAACAACTTTAATGTTTATAATGAATAACCAATATTTTTTCTTTTAGTCCTATCCCAGACATATTCCAGTGAACTGTTCTCCCGTAATCCTCCTAATAAGTCCCTCCCTCCTGTTGACATCCCACTCCAATACCTAAATATAAATGTCAGATTTTTGTATCTAATGTTAGTTTTAATATTCTTCCGATGAAGTAGGGCGCTATTAAAACATTAGAGAAATTATTAACCAATATAGTACTACAAATTTGTGTTTCTATTAAGAGTTTGTAATTTAAAGAAAAATTTTATTAGTTCACGAATTTAAAAATTTTAGCAGTCTGTGGGTATATGACCGATCGATCTGTGATTTGAAGATGCCTCGTATGCCGTGATGGTCTCACTCGCATCTTCGTTCTATACATTCCAAATTATGTATTACTCGAAACTAGTGATAGACATAATCGAAACGCTTTGATAAACGAAATACCCATTTCCGAGGCGTTAATATTAATTGACCATTAATGGTACGTTATATTACGTTGATTTGATTTAAAAAAGGACAAACAGCCCTTTAAAGGCATCACGCAATATTTTAACATACTCATATGTCACATCAATCTGTGGCTCATATTTACTTTAAATCTAACAGTATTCTAACAATCATTAAACAAAAATAATTATATGGGTACGTTTGAGAAATTAATGTTTTTAATGTAGTGGATAGTTATAGATAGTCTCTGTATCCTCTCGCGAGAGACCAACGTTCAGAATCGAAACGTTGTTTGAAATAACTGTGTTATTCAAACAAAATAGCCGTGTTTCATCCTCATCCCAATATCCTTCTTCTTCCACTCCCTTCGGTGCTTCCCACCACTCACTTACCACATTTCCACAAGTAGTCTTATTATGCCTCAGTTCCACTGATTCCAGGTAGTCACGACTAATTGCGGTGTTGACGTTAAAAAAGATCCTTACATTTACCGAGCGGATATTATTCACATAAAGTTGAGTTTAATGTTAGTAAAACTTTGACCTGGTACGTGCTACTACAAATCAATTTATGGTGCAGAAACCAATAATGGAAAACAAGCAATTTTACCAAAAGATTATATATTGCGAATTTTCTTTGGCGCTCAAGAACACATATTTTTTGTGTAGAACTATTGGGGCCATGTTAATAAAATGGTTTTCACCCCCTGCGGTGGTTGTGTTGGTACACGCAATCACTGTAGATTGCGATACTTCAGTCTGATTTTATTAGGCAGCTTGCTCTCTTTTGCACAAAAACAAAGCTAATGGCATTCTTTGCTACGTTGAAATGAAAAACTACACTTTTTGTTATTTCGCTGCGTCCAATTATCGCTTTAAAGGGAATTGGAACTAAAGTTTCGTGAACACAGCTTTAATGGCGTTCCGTAGCGGGGCGTAGGTACAAGTTGGAGGTACGTACTCATCGGAGTCTTTAGCGATTGTATCGTAAAATAAATCGATTTCGTTTGGTCGACAACTTTTACAGTTTTATAAATTTCGGTAAATCATTGACACGGCATTTAAACGATCAGTTTTCTTAGTTTGATAATATATTTTTTAAGTGTTAAACCCTGTTGTTTAATTAAATATTTCCACATCTGCTTGCTATATATACAGGGAGCTTTGGGACCCGAATCCGTTATCTATTTTAATTTAAGGTTTTTTTTATATCTATTTAATTATTATTTCGCTAGACCGCTGTTTCGCTTTCTGAAAGTTTGATAATGCCAACAGATTGATTTTTTCGAGGTACACAGCAGAATTTATTTAAAAATAAACTGTTTTTTATAAATTGAATAAAAATATTTTTGAGTAGGTACCTAACTAAGTATACAAAAGAAAAACGTTTATAAAATACGAAAAGACTATCAAACTTGGGAAGTTCTATGAACAGTGTACTTCGAGTCCAAAAAAGTATGTTTCTAATTTTCTCTTATGTAATACATCAAAACCAAAATTTCCTTTGAAATCATAAGATTTATAAGTATGTACTTACCTATTTAATTATAACCATATATTTATTTTATGTAAAAAAACAGTATGTTTCAAATAAGGAATTTTACAACCTGTCCAAAGAAACGTAACTATCTCGAGGACAATTTTTTTTTCAAACTTTCTTCAGGCAGATAGGCATAATATTGAAAAAATGCGAATAAGAAATTCCATATAACCTCGACGATTTCACATTCAAAAAATAATGTTTAATGTTTTCTGATGTTTATTAAAAAGGCCACAATTTTGATCCGGAAACCGAATGCAAAAATAAATTTACAGACAAATGAAAAGCAAAACGATCAAGTTAAAAAGGACTGTGCTAAGCTTAATCAATAAATTACCCACTTCAACCGCTCAGATTTTTTTCTTTAAACGACGGGAGCATAGAAATTAAAATTTAACGTTTTAACTACTTGTATATTATACGTCATAAGTATGTTCCTGCTACTAATAACTCCGTTGTAACCTGTCCCTCTTTCCAAATCGTGTAACAGAAAGCGACGTTACGACGATGTGCTTGGTATTTCGGAAAAACAAAATGGAGGTATTCTTTGCAATCTACATACACACCTACCATATTGTTATAACTTTGTCAGGTAATTGGCGCGTATCCAAACTTATTTTCTCATTATTGGGCTCCAAAATGCTAACAAGGGCAAACGATAAAAAATACATAAAATATAACACAGTAATTTTAGGTATGAATTAAAATGATTACCTGCTACTGGAGATAACTTTCGCATCACACACCACCTGGACTTCCACTGAAAATTACAAAAATAACATTATTTCATCTGAAAATGTCGTATTTATTCTTGAGTTTTAAATGAGATTACATTTTTATAGAACAAATCGTTTGATAAATTGAACAAGCTGATATAAATAATCCTCTTACCTTTTTTCCATCTCTGAACTTGACTGTGCCTTCGATGACAGAATTTGTATCCGCCATTTTTGCTTTCGGAAAGTCACTTCACATATTTGTACGAAGCCCAATTATTTTTTTGGTTTAACGATCCTTTTAATTATTTCACCCACTCCACTGCGCACGGAATCTCACAAATCCATTGTTATTGTTCACTGATACTTGAATTGGCTTGTTATGATATTCTTTACGTCATTAATAATGTACCTGTTTTTTAACCGATTTACTCAAAACTATTGTTTAGACGGCACTGTAATTCAAAAGCAAACCATATTATATATAAAAAAATCTCGTGTCATGGTGTTTGTGGTCGCACTCCTCCAAAACGGCTTGACTGATTTTTATGAAATTTTTTATGTATATTTGGTAGGTATGAGAATAGGTTTTAAACTATATATCTCATACCGCTAGGTGATTAGGGTGTCCCTATCCAGATAAAAAAATCTCTTGACAATTTTTTTTGCATTTTTCTTTATTTGGCATCAAAAATACCTATAACCCCAAATTTGAACCCTCCTACGCCCACCCTCCATTTTTTAATCGCGATTTTAGTATTTTTGTACGAACGAATTTAACCGTCTTTCGTATGTCAAACAGAACGAAATTATTTATGTTGTTGAATGACATATGGCGCTTCGTCCGCCTCATCGAACTTTCATTCACACATGCGCAAGACATTCACGATAAGCGTCGCGTCATTTTGATATTTCATTCGGCATCATGTTCTCGCGTGGACAAACCATCGAGCTTATTTATATTGGCCAAAGACGGAGTGTCAAAAAACATCGTACACTCGATTGCTCTTCGAAATTCATATTGATTTTCTTTATTTCATTTTCCTACTTTACTTATTGTTTTTTTTTTTTTTTTTATCGGCGGTCATCGTCTACAGCGCTCCATTCCCTGCCTGTCATAGATCGCATCCCCACACACTTACAATACATTCGTTATTTTTTATACAACAACCAAAATATTCACTAGAAATAATTTTTATGGCAGAACAACGTTTGTCGGGTCAGCTAGTTTGTTAATATAATTTAAAAAAATACTGTGTAATTAAATACCTATTCATCAATTACAACGAAATACCCATTTGTCTTCCTTGACCACAGCCTTATGACAACGATTAATTTAATAATAGGGTAGATACAATCTGACATTACATTGGTTAATTTTAATGCATTCTGGCAATATTTCATTTTAAGTCCCTAAATGCCGTAGTATTTGAAGGGCAGCTGTTGGTTTCCGATATCGACTATTTCTGTAAGCAATTAGGGGTTCAGGCACATTGTTAATGTCTCACAACCCCCTGTTGAGAGTTTTCAAACTGTGGTAGCAACCAACGGAGGGTTATATGTAAAACCGAGGTTTAAATGCTTTCAAAGTCATTAATATACAATGTTTTCACGTGAATTGATTACCAAATGTACTAATTTATTTAGATATCGTTATGTAGGGACGTTACATTTTCTGTTACATGCCTACAAAATTTGGATACATTAAAAGAGTTTGTATCTGAGTCTTAATAAAGTTGTCCTTTCTAAAGTAGGTTTAAATCGTTATCAAATGTTTTATAAATACTCTCCACGACTTTGGGTCACGGGGTGCCTAAAAACTTTAGCCGTAATTATCGACACGACTCGTTCAAGATACCACACAGCAGAAAATATGTTCTAGCACAGCATAACATTACAAGAGTAATGGTGACATTCTGAAAAAGTGGATATATTTAATTCCTCTTTAAATAACCTTAAGACTTTTTTGTACAATTACTTTCCAGATGTTAAGAGTGTCTAAAAGAGAAGTCTTGAATCGCTTAAATAAGATATAAATTGATACTTCCAAACACAATAAAAATAACTGGTGAAGTCACAAATATAATAGTGTCGCGAATTGTCCACGAATAATATTAATTTATTAATAATACTAGCTGGTTCCCAGCGTGCGATGCTATGCCATTTAATAAAGAAATTGTTTCTCCCTGTGTGTCCTTTCCCATTCGTCCCGTTCCCCATCCGCCTTCCCTTCCTCTTCCGCGTCCCCTTCCCCTCTCGCGTTCCCATTCCGATTCCTTCACCTTCCCTCTCCCCACTCTTCTCCCCCCTTCCCCCGTCTCGCGAACCCCCCACCCGAGTTCCCCTCCCCCCTTCCGGGTTCCCCTCCCCCCTCCCGCATTCCATTCATTCATTCCCGGTACATTCAGTTTTCAAACAGCTCGCTTGCCACCTATTGCAAGTTTTTATACCAATTTCGTAATGCCAGAGCTCGTATATGTTATTCTGATGTATGAGCAATTTTATTGTAAAGTTTCATTAAAAACCATTCAGTAGGTTTTTGCGTAAAAGAGTAACAAACATACATCCATACATACTTTCGTCTTTATAATATTAGTAAGATACATACAAATATTATTTATCACGATGTGCGTAAGGTCAACCGGAATCCGTTTCATACAAGCTAATAAAAAAATAATTAAAAAAATGTTTGCACCATGAAAATATTTGGGAAGCTTCTTTCATAATGCATTCACAAAGCATGCCCTGTGCTTCGTGCCCCATGCACTGTGCACTGTGCACTGTGCACTGTGCACTAAGCACACGGCACACGGCCTGCTTCCGCCCGGCGATGACTAATCTCCCATAATGTAAGTTATTTAGTTGTTATACGGTTTTATTGCCCCGCGATTCAGTCGATGACAAAAAAGGAATTCTACATGATTAATATTGCTGTTGTCATAGGACGACTTTGTCAAATGTTAACGATAATCGTTCCACCCCACTGCGCTGGTGGATAGTTTCCGGCACTGGCAACATAAAAAAATTTACATTTTAGCAACTGTCTTTCATCGCTGAGAGATTCATGATCATGCAAAATGTCCAAGTACCTACACAATATTTAACACGCGGTATTTGAAAATTTCAGAGAAAAAAGTGCCACTTGAATATCAACGAAAGTAAAGAATTACTTTAATAATATTATGGTAACTCTCCGTGGGTATCTGAGCGTCTTACGGAATATCATCTCATCAGTGTTACTTACTCAAAGCGTGAAAGGCTTAGTTTTACATACATATCCAGTCATTTGAACTTGTGAGGTAATTAAGTGTAAAGGAGATTGTTATTCAAAGTAGGCTTAGAAATACACCGTTTTGACGATACTTGCGTACGGAAATAGTACGGTTGGGCAAGTTTATTTATTTTTTTATAATTATCATCAGAAATTGCCAAAGTTGATCATCACGAATTGAATCCTTTAATGGCCTATATTTTATAATGTGAAAACAATGTGCAACATAGTTGTGAATGTATTTGTAGCAGGTGGATGAGTTTGTGTACTTGGGAAGTATGTTTAGGAGAGATGGGAAGGCTGAGAGAGATATCGAAAGAAGGGTAAATGCAGGCAGCTCTATTAATGGAGGACTGAACGCCGTTGGCGCCAACAAAAACCTGTCCAAAGAAGCGAAGTTAGCCGTCTATAATGGAGTGCTGGTACCTATCCTGATGAATGGCAGTGAGGTATGGAACCGGCAGAGGAAGGATGAAAGTAGACTGAATGCTATAGAAATGAGATCCCTGAGGCGTATGTGTGGTAAAACAATGCAAGGCTGATGTAAGCGCAATGAGTGAGATTAAGAAAGGGACGCTCAGATAGTTTGGGCATGTAGAGCGAATGAACGAGGAAAGGAGTGTAAGGAGAATATATGACGCAAATATGAATGGTAGAATAAGTCGGGGACGAGGAAGACACGGCACGACCAAGCGAATTAGATACTTGAGTCGGGCCATGTGAAGAGTCGGAATAATAGAAGAGCATGTATGAGACGATGTATGAATGTGAACGAGGCAAGGAGTGTGTGCCAAGTTCGAGTTTTTTTTTACATGATCTCCACACAGGAGGCCCTGAAGAAAATAATTTCCCTCAGGGCCTATGTCATCTTTGAGGAAGCTGTGTGGAGGGTTTTTTGAGGAAAGGAAGGAGAGGAGAGTTCTGGAAAGGAAAAGAGTATAAGGGGTGGGTAGGAATCTGGGGTTTAGTGTGTCCTGGTCATCCGCATCCAAGACCTAGACAAACCTCACCCCATGAACCCGGGCACCCCAGCTAAATCACTAAACGTAGCGAACCACTTGGGGTGACCTATGGCAGAGGTGTTGGTTATCCAATAAAGGTTCCCGGGACGGCGATACCCATTCCCGCCTCCCAAATTGTGAAGAGTTGTTTGGCGGTCCGTCCTCTCTGCCGACCCCTTCGGGGAAACAGCGTGATAGTTAGTTAGTACTGTTATCCGCTAATAAAACAACGCTCCAAAGGCCAGTATCTAAAATTGAGTGTTTTGATTGTGGGATTAACGAGTTATCTTCTGAAAATTTAAAATAAAACCAGTATTTTGGCAACGATCTAGCAGTCGAACTGAAGTATAATGGCGTTGATGAACGAGGTCAAGAAAAAGAAGCATATTTTCAAGGTATTTTAGTTCGAATATATTTGCGTGTATCAATTATTTATCATATTTGTCTACTTGCGTCTGCATCGGTTGGCAAACCGAGAGGGAATATAGGCGCAAAATAAGGGAAGCATAATTTGATTTACATAAGTATGCTTTTGAGGAAGTTCATGTTATATTCATGAGTGTTTCGCGGAGACGTCTTATTAATTCAGCTCGTCTTGTTGTCAAAGTATCTATGTCATCTGCTGTTGTCACAAGCGCGTGGGAACCTTATTCAATACTCACTCCTCAGTCAACTAACTCTCTGCTCTCAGTGCAATCGTCGAGGGAATTAAACGCCATTATTCAATCGATAGTCATGAAAACTGATCGAAATTTGAATTTAATATATTACGTACTAGCTGGTTCCCGGGGGCATGTACAGAGAATGCCGGATATACGCGTCCCAAAAAGAATTTTGACTGGACACCCAGGTGGAAGAGAAAAGTGGGAAGACCCAGACTGAGGTGGGAAGACGAAGTAAGAGGGGATGCAGCACGGCTTATCCAGGTACCAAATTGGAAGTCAGCCGCTGAGGACAGGAGGAGTTGGAGGCGACTGTTGCAGGAGGCCAAAGCTCGATATAGGCTGTAGCGCCATCGAAGAAGAAGGTTCCCGGCATGCGTTGCTATGCCATTTAATAAAGAAATTGTTTCTCCCTGCGCGTCCTTTCACATATGTTCCGTTCCCCTTCCGCCTCCTCTTCCTCTCCCGCGTCCCCTTCCCCTCTCGCGTTCCCATCCCGCCTCCTCAACCTTCCTTCTCCCCACTCCACTCCCCCTTTCACCCGTCCCGCTAACCCCCCTCCTGAGTTCCCCCTCCCCCCTCCCCGCTCCAGACTCCCGCATTTCATTCAGTCCCGGTTCATTTAGTTTTCAAACAGCTTGTGTGCCACCTATTGCATTTTTTATACAAATTTCATAATGCCAGAGCTCACCAATAGATACAAACCTTGTCCTGACATAACGAACACAAAAATAAAAGAATTATCCAATTTGGTGCAGTCGTTCAGAAGTTATGCGCGTACATACATTTCGGGATTCATTTTTATTTATAGAGAAATTATAGAGATTTGCCTGAACACGCTGAGACACACAGACTACAGCACACGTTTTTTACAGACTTAAGGAGTAAATAGGTAGGAATATTTTTTTAATGCTTTGTCAAGTTCTGCTACTTTTATGTATAAACCCATTAAAATTTGAATATGAATAGGGAGCTGATGGAAGAGTTTATAAAGAAAACAATTTTATGACCTAAATTAACGACCTAAAGTCTATGCCTTGCAGTACTCCAAAATTCTAGAATAACTACCAAGGCTGCATGTGGCCATGGCAAAGAATTATGTCTTCAGTAAAAATGTCCCTTCAATCTTTCGCAGTAAGCCTTTGATGTTTTTGTTTATATAATAACATTAAGAGGTTACTATCAGAGAAAACCAGAAATATGTCATTTTTAATTCAGATTTTAGATGTATTGACACTTTTCCACAAAAAATTATAAATGAATTTCGAAAGATTGTTCTTTTATCTAGCATTCGAATGTTTTAAATTTCGAGAAAAAATGTTTATTTTTAGTATAATAAGGTTATACTATAGGTCGTTGGCAGATTTGTTAAATTTTCAAAAAAAAATTTGTATTATACCACACCCATTTCAAATCATATAATCATGCAGTAAAATAAATCAAATCATTTTCTAGGTATCGCATGTTATAGAATTTTAATTATAGTTTAAATAAAACCATTAAAAAATATATAAGTACTTGTGTTTCTTGACGAAAATTGGTCCGTTTGTGTATTTATTTGCGTACTTATAGATTAATATATTTCAGATTTTTTTAACATTTTTATTTAACATAGATTATTGAAAAATGATAAATACTTATAATTAAAAAAATAATTACAAAAAGTACATTATTTCAATAGTTTTACCATCACGTCTTTCAGCATTTTCGGATGTAGTTACAAATTAAAGCAGATTTGGAATGAAATAAAATCGATTTTGAGTTATAATTTTAAAAAGCTGGTACGGAGAACAATTAATCTTTCTCATTGTAATCGCGCTGCACGATCGTAATAACAACTTTCGACAAAATGTGGATTTTCGGCCGCTGGCTGGTTAAACGCTCTTAAACTATACTTGGAACGCCAAAATTAAGTAATTAAAAAAACAACTACGATATTAAACAAAGAGAACAAATAATGAAAAGCTGAGATAAGGGTATTAAGGGTATGTTAAATATTTAAATACAAGCCCAGCCGTAATATTCCTTATAAGAAATAGCTCGCTGGAAAATGAACGCGTATTCAACGAGCCCACTGAAGTGTGCGCAGAGCTACGTGAATATGCCAAATTAGAGTAAGAATATTCCCTAATTATTTAAAATAACCCAATAGGTTAGAGAAGGGTTGCTCCCTCGGAGAATTTGCAGATTCTCAAATGTATACGTGTGTGCAATTAGGTAATTGCGACTCCCTCATGGGATTTTAATGGCTAAACAATGCAAATTAGATTTTGTTGTAGACTTATAAATTGAATTAATTAAGTGGTGAGAGAATTTATTACCGGGCGTTGACAATATCCCTGGCTGAGACTGTTCTGTGTTTTGGGAATGTTTGGTGAACAAGTTTTAGTATCCTTGATTTTCATTTTAAAAACGAAAACAAAAAGTTTTTATTTTAACAACATCTGTTCAAATAATTAACAAATTGAGTTTTCCTGGAAAGACACGAGAGCTGACTTAATTAAATTCCTTTCTCGCAAGTAGTATACAAATTGATAAACCATAATAATATCATGTAATTTAGTCCATGATGATAATGACGGTTTATATAAAAGTCTTTACTTAAATCGGAAACGCTTGAAAAAACTTCTTTTATTGAAAACGTTATGAAAAAAAATGGGTTCCGCTAAATATAACAAGTTCCCTTGTCGTGTAAAGTACTATAAAATAACTCATTGTTACATTAAAAGATGCCAACTTTCAATTCTTTGCTAGATGAAAGGGTAAAAAACCCTGTTTCCCTTGGTCACGCCATAACTTCAGAACGACTTTACCTATTTCATTCACCTTTTTTTAAAGTTTTCTAATACTTTGTAGAAGGTTCCTACGAAAAAAAAAGAAAATTGCGCAAAAAAATGGATAATTTCAGAAAATTTTACGACTATTTTAACTTCGCACGTTTGACAGTTCGCGCGTTTGATGAATGTGAATTTAGCAGGCAGCTATTTTTTTTTCGTAACAAAAGAATTGTCTATGAATTTTTAAATTATAGATATTTTTAATAGGTGCCTATGCTAGGTACCAAATTGGAATGATTGTTCTTATAATATACAAAAAATGAATATTTGTAATACATGAAAAATGAAAATTTGAATAAAAAATTGTAATAGGTGGCACGCGAGCTGTTTGAAAACAGAATGTACTGGGATTGAATATATGGAACGCGGGAGGTGGGTTGGCGGGATGGGTGAGCGGGAGAGGGGAGAAGGTAGGCGGGGAAGGTGGAAGGGGAACGCGGTAGGGGAACGGGGACGCATGGGAAAGGACATGCAGGGAGAAACAATTTATTTCTTGGAATATGATGGAACCAACTAGTGAGATAATGAAATCCGGTTCAAAAGTGGTTAAAATTAAATATTGATTTATTTTTAATTAAAACATATTTTTTGGGTTTGAATAAATAAATTGCGACTATTAACGATGTACGGACAAAACGACCTCTTAAGTAACGTAGAATGGCTGAAGATCTCACCTTTCTGTCCGTAAGGTAATATATTATCTTGTTATATATTTTTAATTATGAATGATCCGAGGCGTAACGATTTAATATGAGTTTATTATGGTATTAATAATTAAGGCTCCGTAACTGGGCCCGAAAAGAAGAAGATGGAGATATACGATAGTACGAATGTTAGAGGAGAGCGCTAACATTTAAAGCGACAAAATCGATGCGAAAATTGCGAAAATGTTTAATAAAACACTACTCATTTAAAATAGAGCAAAAATCTCGCGGGCTTTGTCTTAAACAGCATTTAAAAAAACACTGTGAATTTTTTCATATCTATAACTAATAAAATAACTGAAACAAACGTGTTTATAATAATTTTTGGAGCATACTTTGCAATTTTTTTTTAACGAGGGAATTTTATATAATTTGCATTTCGGCGCGGGCAATGTCTAGATATTATCTTCAAGAATAACGTATATTTTTTAGGAGCTTTTAAACTTAACGTGTTTAAGGGAGATATGTAAGAAATCGGTAGAAATTCGGGTTGCGGGCCCTTAATTACCAAAGAAGACACGAAGGAAGGAAATGTCTGTTAAAACATCACTTTAGTCAATTTAACCCTCAGGGACTTTTAGAGGAGACATTTATTTTAAATATTTAAAGAAAAAAGCTAAATACAGAAAACAATTAATATACAATAATATTAAAAAAAAACTGAGAATCTGCGGCCAAGTATTATTAATATTATGTATTTATCGATACAGAAAATGACTTTTTTTAAATAAGAAGTACCTACTCTTCTTACGGCTTGACGGCCACTGTGGTATGAGGGTTAAGGCTTTCGACCAGCGAACCGAGGTCGCGGGTTCAAATCCTGACATGTGCAAGTAAATTTTATTTGATTAATTTGTATTATTTCACAATTTATCACGTATTTTTGCGGCACATTCCACAGTGGAAGATACTCTCAAAATTACCCGGATAAAAAGACCACCACTCAGAAATAAATCGTTTCTTGAAATGGCTTTAGCCGTGTTTGGTGACTACATTAATATGTGAATAATCAGATACTTCCCCACTTTTCTCTTCCTCACCTTCTTCCCTTCCCCATTACCTCAGCCTCACAATACAACCCAATTGGGGACGCCGCGCCGTAGTCCCACTAGCTCCGGGCTGTTGGGAGCAATAGGGACTGTATGGTATTCACATTAAAAAAAACTGAACGTTGCTCTGCAGATTGAAGCTTGTCAACCCCAAAATTCAAATATTTTATTTAGGCCTTTGGAAAAGTAATTTTTTTAAATCTCAATTATTTCAATATATCGAAAAAAAACGATGTAAAATAATTGATTTAGGCAAATTAATCTTTAAAATAGAGAAATAAATACTTTAATGAGAACAAATTACGAATATTAACATTATCGACAAGTATTAAAAACAATGTTTTCTTCGTCAGGATAAGAGATTAATATTAATCTTTTATACTGAAGAAAACATTGTATTTGAAACATGTCGATAATGTTAATAATATAGTGGTGTTTACTTGTGCTTATTTGTTTTCATTATATCCATAATGACACCACAAGGTATATTTGCAAAGTTTGAAGAAATAAATTACTTTCTTTTTTTCGTTATTTGTTTTTGGGGTGTTATGCCTTGTTGCGCTACCTCCTTCTTTAGCCAACGTTTCGGACATCGTTGCAGTGTAGATCCGGCAGATCCCGTAGATGCGTGGTAGATGATGGACACTGCAACGATGTCCGAAACGTTGGCTAAAGAAAGAGGTAGCGCAACATGGCATAACACCCCAAAAACAAATAACGAAAATACTTTTGGCCGTGAAAATCTTAAAACGTATCCAAATGAATTACTGTTTGGTTTGACCACAATAATTTGTGGTATTGTGATTATTTAAAATCTACCCCATACGAAATTATTAGATAATAATACAATACATTTTAAATAAACGTAGCAATAACGGTGTAGATCGTTTTCAAGGGTTATTAATTGCTTTAAAGTGATATACCTATACGCGGTTGGTTTTCAAAAAAAATATTGCACACAGAAGAATGATTTATGATTAAATGAAAATGTCGCCTAATCTAAAGTTTCATTTCATAAAAAAAAAATTGGACAAATAAATAAACAGATAAAATAAAATTTCTTTTGTCATGTCTGCAAGAGGAATGCATACTGTTTTATTTAATGACTTATTTCTTGCATGATTCTGATTAGAGTCTCACTATTTACTTTATACGAATACGTTTGGTGTAGGTAGTATGGAAAGGATCAAATGATTTTAAAAGTTATATTTTTAAGATCTTAAAATGTTTGATTCTTAGAGGGACTCTAAAATCGCACCCTCTTCACTGACAAACAATTTTATTTCGGAGGAAGCTTAAAACTTTTCAAGGGGATCTCGGTTCCGTACTCTTAAAATTATTGCAGCCACACAATGCCATATTAAAACATAATTCCGAGGACGGACTGCAAGAAGATGAGAATAAGACCTTTTAATGATCCTGTGAAAACTTTTTATCGAAATATTAACCGGGACGCTTTAAAAAAGTTTTCAGGCTGCAATTCTTTCGAGAGGGGTTTATTATCAGAGATTGTCCCCTATTTGAGACTAATGTTGAACAGCGGACTCTTCTGCCTTTCGTATTACAGTTGGCGAACTTGCTGGCTATAAATCAGAATCTCTAAAGCAACCACAATGCAGCCTCATTTTTTTTTTAACTAAACTGAAAAACAATTATTTGAATTAGCTAATTTTTATCATCTATTAAAGAATGTGTTTTATTTTATGAATATATATTCTGAGAGGTTTTATTAACATTGTAGTTTCAGTGCCGTACCAACATGTTTACCATTAAAAATCAACCATTTTCCTTATGAAAGTTCCTAAACGGGAGATGAATGTCCACACTTGTTAACGTTCGTCAAACTTTCGTAAAAGTTCACAACACTGCACAAAAGTTAAAATTTTCACAACTCATTGAACTAAACAATGCACCGGCGCGCGCGCCAAAAATCAAGTGTCACCATCGCTCAATCACTCGAAAAAACCTTCCGCGATGTATTTTGGGGGGAAATGGAGCGACGAAATGCCGCCTCTCCCCACGGCGGTCGGAACCGAACTGGCGGGGTGGCCCGGCTACCCGGCTTGGGCCTGGCAGACGGGTCCACAGGGAAGCTGCGGGGGGTGGTGTTGAGGAGGGGTGCGGGGCGCGGAAAGCCTCCTCCGCTTACCTAGAATTTCCCCAAAACCAGGGTTTCGGATTGACGAGCCAGGGCTCAAATATTGTTCAAAAGATGTTCTTATTCGAGCTTACGGACGAATTCGGCCGAAAAGATGTAGGCACTCTGCAGGTACAATGTAAGTTAAACCTTCATTCACATTTGAATGCTTTATAAAAGCAATAAAGAAGTCCTTAAATCAAAATACCAATATTAAACTTGTCAGTAATCCAAGGAGCGTTGCTTTGTGCGTGTACGATGTTGCATGAACATTTGTTTTTTTGTAATGATGTTGTAAATACGAGGATTATTAGGAAATCCAGAAGTTTAAACTTTCTTATCTTTTTTCGTCAGACGTATTCCAAGTCCGACTACACAAGTTAAATCCCTACAAAAGTATTTCGTGTTCGAAAGCGTTCGGAATGCAAGATAATTTTCTTTCTTCCAAACATTTTCGCTTTTCGGCGACTGCTTTTCCTCGATTTTGCCTACAGAAAAGGAAGCACAAAACAAGTGTATTCAAGTGATCACTGGCTTCCATTATTTCTCACAATGTTATCACTGGCAAAGAAACAAGACGAGAAAAAGATAAGTAACAAAATATAGAGGAACAATAACATTATTAAAAAAATTATAGAAAGTTGTTGTTAAAATGTGTAATATACACGAAACTAGGAGGCTCTGAAGAAAAAAAATCAGACAAGGCCTATGCCATGTTTGGGGGTGTTGTGTGAAGAATCTTTCATTGGGAAGAATGGAGAGGAAGTTGTTGTCTTTGGCAATTTCTTCGTGAAAAAGGTTTTGCTATTTTTCAGTCAAACCAAGCATAATGCTTTGAATTTCATCGAAATTCCATTTATTGAGTTTCGGAACGCCCTGGCTGTATTTGAGATTAAAAATGCGTCGCCAAACAATCGTCCAATTTCAATGGCGAATTCTTCCGCTTTTGAGTTCACCACTATTTAGTTTTTCATTTGGGGGTTGAGGGTTGGTTAGAGTCTCATCACGAAGGAAACACACCCCCTGGCTAGCGGACTGAGTGGGTAGGATCTGAAGAATAATGCGCCGCATTGTATGGCACAATGTAACATATTAGTGCAGTAACAAATAGCGACGAGGGAGGGGTTCCCTCCCACATACATTCAGCTCCTAGCTCCTAGCCTCATGGCCCCGGGCGACACATCTGTGCACCCACAATTCGTAAGAGGACCCATTCAAAATGTTAATATAGTCATGTTAATGATGTTTTTTTTTTTAAATAGTCTAATTTTAAGGAAATGGAAAGTCAGGATACTAAATGATATACCTACGACGTTATAAGCTTATACCCATGACGTAAGTAATTATTCAAAGATTTTATTCTTAACAATTAATTTTAACATAAAAAAATAACAAAAAAAAAACTAAATTTTTTTTAACATAAGCCGCACACAGGAGGCCCTGAAGAAAACGATTTTTCTCTGAGCTCCTGTCATTTTTGGAGATGGTGTGTGGAGGGTCTTTTTAGGGAAAGGAACTAGAGGAAGTTCTGAGAGGAAAAATGTATGAGTGGTGGGAAGGAATCTAACGGTCAGCGTATCCAAGAGGGACGGACGAATGAATCCATCCCTTCCACAGCGGTGCAAGGTCGAGAGAGTCCGGCTGGAGAGGTCAAAAGGTCACCCTCAACCAGTCACACCCCTTACTGCCCAGACAAGCAACCTAGAAAAGCCTCACCCCATGAAGCCGGGAACCCCTGCTATTTCACCAAATGTAGCGAACCATTCGAAGTTACCTAAGGCAGGGGTGTTCGTTATTTTTATTTATTTTTTTAACTTTATTTATTCTCATTTCTTTGTACATATAATGTATAATAGCAAATAGTATACATATAATAACATAATATATAATAACAAATAGTATTCATTAAATAGTTTCCCCAGCGGCGGTACCCATACCCGCTTCCCACAATGCTCATAAAGACGCAGAAGTATACGTGTCATGCGTTAAATTGAACTAAGTTTTTTTGTTTACGATATGCCAAGATTAAATAAACGTTGAATTTAAATAATATTTGCCTGATAATAATGAGTAGCTGCAGGTTTTTACTGCTAGGTCCTGCGGGCGGCTTTTGGCTCGGCCTCGTTCAGTTAGTGTTGGTGACCATTTTATTACCATTTTATCCAATACGAACTGTTTCCAAAAACAGCCCGTCCCTCAGATCCACTGTAGCTAGCCACTATAGCCACTATATTTAATATATGACCACTTGATACAACATGTATTACCGTTAATCTTTTTATATCCAGGGGGGAGGCGTCTCCGTCCGACCTGCTGACGGAAGTAGCGACATTTTGTGTCGAATTTTTGAATTTGAAACCGAATTATAAAAGTAGCTTTATAAAAGTGAAATTCCACGTACACGTATGTTATTTGTGGCGCGGCGCGTATGGCGTGGCGTCCGACATACACTTGTAGCTGGATTCTGAAATTCAACCACGCAGACGTTACGGTATTGTTACTGTTCGATAATTGAATAATTTGTGGAGCGCCATTTTTGTGAAAAATCACCTCAAATAGTATTATTCAATTATGATTTTTTCTCATAGACAATAAAAGTAACCATATTTCTCGAACACGAGTTTGTAGTATAAGGGTACTATCTTCCATAATATTATGTTTTCATAAACATACACGAAAAAACGGGAAATAAAATTATTCTTACTTATTGTTTTCGACTACCACGTCTTACATATATAACGATTTAAGGCTACTCCAATCACTCAGCGTTCTTCCTGTACATTGTCAGATTTGCACAATGACAGATTGCGAAATTGTGCTGAACAATAATTTTTCCTAACACACACATGTACGAGTACCAAGTTATGAAAAATTAACATTTCAATCAACCGATTTTGTTTGTTGGTATACTTAATTAATTGATAGAATGTACTAATTAGCAAATATTTCATTTAATTTCACACACAATTTCTCATTTCAATTTCATTGGAAATAGTTGTTTTTAATTACCTTAATTTAATTAATGGTTATTACGATTATTGACTCACGGAAAAAACATAAAAAAATTTCATTGTAAAAACATACTTTCATCATTTTGAAATGGGCACTTTTATATCTAAATACCTCAGCTTCCTAACTTAGAAAAATTAAAGATATCAATCATAACCCTTTTGGAAAATTGGTAATTTTTCAGGCGAATTCATTTGTGTGTTGATGGAACATAATATCGATAATCTTTAAAATATAGAAAAAGCTTTGCACATTTTTGAGGCTAGTGCTCTTGTTCGGGAGTTTTCGCTACTTATTACAGATTTTCATAATGAGGTTAATTATTAATATAATATCAGGACATATGTACAATGTGCTTCAGAACGTTCATTGATCTAACCAAAATCTTTAAAATTTCGAGGCGGTTTTGGTTCTTCGAATCCGTTCACATGAAGAGGATCAACAGTAAATACATGTACAATGACAGTGATTTATTTGGAAATTTGAAGGCAGTTGAAACATTGTGAGCATTTCAATGTAGTGTCTCTTCGTCAAGCGTTCCAAGAGCTTAATAGGTTGAAGGTAATGTCGGTTGTGAATGAGAAGAGGAAGTGGAAGGTTGAAGAAGTTTATTTGACCACACAGCTAAAGCATTTTCCTGGATTTTTTTAAAATTCTGAAACTAAGAATATTTGCCACTCTAAAAAGTGTGCAGTGTAATAAAAGTATATAGTAAAAAATCTCTTTATTTCTTCTCTTACTAGAATATTTATCCTAGATTATAGATAGATTTTATTTACATAGGTAGATACCACTATCGATATATATATAAAAATTGAAATTTCTTTATTCAAATTTCATAATGCCAGAACTCACTATTATATACAACGTGTCCGGAAACTCGTAGTACAAGCGGGAAACTGTTGAATCTACATCACGCAGAGAACCCGAAAAACGTATTTTTTTCGATCTGAGTATTTCGATTTTAATCTTATTTTTTTTCTATTTTTCCATTTTTTTGGCAACTAAAGGGCTGAAAAAATTTTTGAGCCCGGTTTACCCTTCGATGCATTTTATATTTATTTATTTTTTTTTTTTTTTAATTTCATACAATTTTTGAAAATACACTTTTATGTTTTTTTCTTGATTACCATACTAGGCTAATGCCCGTGTTAAGGTAATCATACATGATATAAATTATACAATGTGTGAACTAGAACAAAATATAGGTTTGAAATAGAAATTATAAGATATTAGAAACAAGAGAAAAAAAAAAGATAAAAATATTTAAGGTAAAATATAACAAGATATATGTATATGTATGCACATACAAATACATACAAACACACATACATACATATATATACATACATATATATATATATACACTTACATACACATACACATATATACATATATATATAATTATAAAAAAGAAAATGTTTGAAAGAAGTTAAAAATAAAATACTATATAAAATATACATAAAAAATAAAATACTAAAATATAAACTTATAACTATATAAAATACTAAAATATAACTATATAAAAATATAAAATACTAAGAAGTAAGATTTAAATATGTTAATCTATAATTTTTTTTTTTTTTATGAAAGCTAAATTTTTTTTCTGGAGGTTTGTCAAGGTAGGTAATTAATCACCTAGAAGAGTATATATTTAGGTTAGATTAGATTTCAGTGAAGTCAGGTTAGAAAAAGATGTGAAGTATGATATTTTATTTAGTTAATTTAATTATTTTCTTATCCTTTATAATGGTTAGGAAGTCAGATATTCTTTAAAGAAATCTCGTCCCCTTTCGAATATCCAATTTTGAACACGAATAGTAAAAAGAGGTATGGTAATACTTGATTTTATATCGGTGCTCAATGCATTGTATATTTTGGGGGCAATGAACCAAAATTGTCGGTGAGCGAATGTGGTTCTAGTTTTTGGAACCATGCATCCCAGATTTGATGAAAAGCGGGTTTTGGCTTGATGTTGTGGAGCCACCAGTAGGTTATTTTTCCGTACGTAGGATAGGCTTGTCTTAGTGAATAGTTGGCGAATATCTAAGACCTTAAATTTAGTAAATAGCACATTAGAGGGGTGGGTAGGTTGGCATTTAAATATGATTCTCAGTATTAGTTTTTGAACTGTAATTATTGGATTAATGACGGATTCTGTGCAACCACCCCATCCCAAAATACCGTAAGTTGCAATGGATTGAAAAAGGGCAAAATATACGCTTCTAAGGGTTTTTAGGTCTAAGATGGATCTAAGAGAGCAGAATATATGGCAGAGCTTACGGAGTCTTTTCACTGTGTCACTTATGTGTGCTTCCCAACGTAGTTGGTCATCTATGATTATGCCCAGATATTTAACTTCCTTAGATGATTTAAGGGTAGGACACGTGCAATTTGTAATAGGTGGGGTTCCGGGTGGGTGTGGGTGCATGTTTAGTGAACACGAGTGAATTATTGGTTTAGGGCAGTTGTTGGGAAAATTATGTTTGCGTATGGAAAACGTCATATATTGTGTTTTGTCAATATTGAGTGTAAGGAGATTTGTGTCAAGCCAATGCCTCACTTTTATTAGGCCATTATTAGTTTTATTAATAACTGCTTGCCATGTTTCATCTTCGAATATTAAGACTGTATCGTCGGCAAATGATAAAATCTTACCTCCAATATCCATGGTACATAGTGTGTTGATGTATAAAAGAAATAAGAGTGGTCCTAGTACACTGCCTTGCGGTAAACCGTAAGACATGGATAATTTTTTGCTTTTATTTATTTTGTCAGACTGGATAAGAGTTTGTTGAGTTCGGTTTGTTAGGTAGTTTTCGAACCATGTGTAGGGTATCCCAGTTATTCCGATCTGTTGAAGTTTTTTAAGCAGTAAGGGATGGGAGACCGTATCAAATGCTTTTGAGAGATCGAGGAAAACAGCAAGCGGTTTTCGACCAAGGTCAAGATTAAAAGAAACTATTTTTGTGAGGGCGGCTATTGCATCTGAGGTACTCCTACCTTTGCGGAAACCATATTGGTTGTCCGATAATATTTTGTTATCTTCAAGGAACTTGTAGAGTCTATTCTTCACCGCTTTTTCTATAATTTTAGATATTGTGCTAAGTAAAGATATCGGTCGATAGTTATTTACAGATAGTTTGTCTCCATATATGACATTACACAGCTGAAATCAACAGCCTAGTGAAAAATTTTTTCAAATTTAACCCTTAAAATTCCAACTTCGGACCCGATTTACTCGAAAACGAAAGCTCAAATCAAAAAAAGTTATATCATAAATCGACTCCGAATGTGATGTAGATTTACCAGTTTTCCGCTTGTACTACGAGTTTCCGGACACCGTGTATATAGGGCATGCACACACCAAATCCCCAACGTTTCATCGCAATCGGATGAATGGTTTAGCAACGCTTAGCGGACATACAAACATTTTTTAACCTAGGTGGATCTATTGTAAATAAAATATGATTCTCTATTTCAAATTACTAGTAGGTTCCAATAATTACAAGTATGCGTTAGCTGAAGGCCTAATAGTATTCAAAATAAAAAATAAGATTATTTTAAATAACCAATATTTTTTTAAAAACAATTTAATTTATTACAAAACCGCAAGTTTGGGTCCGGAGCAAAGGAAAACATAAAGTATAATTGGTTTTCGATCGAAAATAATTAGATTATTGCACTCCTCATGTTAAAAAAGCTCCTAAAAAACATGATGTGATACAAGGAAATAAAAATCATTTCAAGAAAAATTCGCAGAATTTAATTTTTTCGGGGAATCTCCTACCAAAAAGCAATGTTAACATGTGTGACGTTGATGAGATTATCTGACTGATGTCTGCCGTGGGGGTATCTAGTGTGCCAAAATTAGAACAATTTTCCCTTGCTTCGAGTGAAATTGATCCATGCCTAATAATATACCGTAAGACAACTTTTATATTGACCTCGTTCTGTAACTCGAAGCCGTAAAATAAGGAACAAACAATTCTAGAATTTATCTGATCAGTGGTGTGTGACAATACGAAACCTCGAAATCCGTCTGTTCCCGCAATCACTCCGTTTTGGGGTACATTGGAATTAATCAGCGCTCTATGTATATAAATTATTAAAGCGGCACCGACTTGACCGGCGAAGGCTTTTGCCTCAATTCTCTGTCGGGACACGAACCGGCAATGAATCATTAATTTTACCAGAGTTGGAGGCAACTTGTCCCGAATACAATCGGAGAGCTTCGCCGTAAGATAGACACCTTATAAATAGGGGAGGATCTGAATCTGTCGCACGGAAGTGCCGAAGTCTGTGGAAATTATTCGCTTAATTGAATGATTGAATATAACGATTGTTTATGAAATTATTAGTTGATTAAAATATTATATTTAGATTTCACTGGTAAAACGTTATTACTTTTGTACACAGCTACACGTTCATAGCCTTCTATTTTCTACCTATTTCGGCGGAGATAATGGTCAGCTTGTTGGTTAACTAAAAGCGCATTGAAAACTTTTTTCTATTGATCTGCGCATCTAGGTGCAAATTTTAGGTTTGCGATTGATGAAAAAATATTAAAGATACTATAATACGATTGGCAAACTTAAAGAAAAGCAGCCCGCTTTTAATAGAGAACTCCAGTCCAATTTTTTAAATTTTTTTATGAATAATGACCTTCTAACTTAAATAACTGCGTTTTTGTTTTTATTTTTAGAGTTAGTTTTAAAACTTAAAATAATTGTCAAAGTTTTAATTTTTCGAGACCCCCCGGAAATATGGTAAATCGTGTGACGTCATCACTCCCGAAAAATTAGTATGGTATTGGGCAATCAGCTGATCTACTGCCGCCATTTTTTAAATCCGTTGTTCCGTTGTTCGAAGTATTCTCCTTAGAAGAAGCATTACTTTTTTCATTCATTATTTTTTTTTGGTGCATTAGTTTTTCAATATTTTAAATAATAGAGATACCTCTATTTTTGATACTGAATTATTTAGGCTTAAATATTATTTCAATAAACACTACAACTAAATCTCTATAAACAGTACGAAATAAAGAATAACATGAAATGTTGTTAATACTGATGGCTTGTGCCAAACCTACATGTCAATGACTGGTGACGCGTGACGTCAGCACTAACCATTCAATCGTACCAACTTTACAGTGTATTTTAACGAGACGTTAAAAAATACACTTTTTAATATTTTTTTACGAACACTGCGTTTAATATTATTAAAAAAACTTATATATTCAGAATCAGCGTTTATTGGTCGGGATGAACATATTTTTTTAAAGTCATAATATTTTTTACTGGAGTTCCTTATTCTCACTTCCTCTTAAAGTCCTAACGTTTCAATTTTATAACGTAATAAACAATATCGCTTATAAAGTTACCTGAAAATAGTTTAGATTTTTGATAATCTGACTCAATTAAAATCAATAATATAAATTTAAACAAGAAGAAGTAAGTCAATAATAACTTTAAATTAAGCTCATCGTGCTTTAAGTTTGGACTACTTGTCAGCGTGATTTCAATTTTGACTACTGCGTAGTGGAACTGGCAGCTGCAGCGGTCAAGAGTCCCGCCAATGAATATCCTGCTCGGTCCAGGCTACTCCTCAAATGATTAGCCTGATTTCGGAGAAATCAAAGCTCGTGTTTTAATGGGAAATCTCGTTTACGAAATGCTTTCATCGATCAAAACTTTACAGAACTCATATTAAATGGTGATAAATGGGTTACCTAAACAACATGAACCCCCCCCTCGTTTCTACATATTTAACAAAACGCAAACAGGAAAAGTTGTTTAAAAAACAATATCAACGTGAGCTGGAAATACTTTCAAAGTAATAATTTTGAAGCGGACTGTTTTTATTCGAGAATATACCTTTGAAGTAGATCTGCAGTGAAGATGTACTCCTGTAAATAATTCGCAAAGAGGTTGGGTAACATGCTCAGATATCTTACAAGACAAGATTTCTGCAAATTCGATGTACTTTAGCCGACGGGAAAATATAAATTATCGGGTTCAGTGTTAGTGTAATCATGTACAAGTGTTCGTCAGAAGCTTGAGAGCTGTTTACGTATACAAAACATTGAGATTAAAACCATAATTATATATACATGCTTTATAATATATCATCTTCAGAATGAAGTCTGTTATTCAGAATTTCAATATATAAAAACCTAAAAGTTTAAATATGACCAATTTAATATCTAATTTTAATTTATTTAAATGTTTCGTATATATGGTCTAAAACTTCAATGACGCCAGAAAACTGTAGGAAGGTGCTTGTTTCTAGACAAAAAAGCAATTGGCGGTAATTTTAAGATAAAATTTGTCAGGTAGACATTCCTATTTAGGGAGACGTTGATTAAATTTGATGAAATTATTTAAATAAATTCAGTGTAAAGTACAAAAAATTAAGTTGCTTTTATAAAACTTCGGGTGCAATAATTAAAGCCAGAATAAATAATGCAAAAGAAAACTATAAAATCCAATAATATTTTAACCTGAAACATTAAGATCCTATAACCCTAACAGTTTTATATTTATATTTATACAAATATATAATTTAACAAATATATAATATGACAAATATATAATTTGACAAATATATAATTTAACAAATATATAATTTAACAAATATATAATTTGACCAATATATAATTTAACAAATATATAATTTGACCAATATATAATTTAACAAATATATAATTTTACATATTCGACGGCCGTACACGACGGCCATATTCGACGGCTGGCGTGGCCTAGCGGTAAGGCTTTTGACTCGCATTCCGAAGGTCGCGGGATCCAATCCCGGCATGGGCAAATAAATCTTATTTGATTAATTTGTGTCCTTTCACGATTAATTCATTAAAAATAATATATAGTATATTTGCGGCACGTTCCAGAGTAGAATATACTCTTTAGTACCGCCCTGGTGTAAGACCACCATTCAGAATTGAAACGTTGCTTGAAAAGGCTTAAGCCGAGTTTAGTGACCAGATCTGAATAGCCAGGTACTTAACTACCTTCCCCCTCTCCATCTCCTTCGCTTCACTACTACCTTCAGCCTCACAAAAACCCCAATTGGGGGATGCAATAGACTCACTGGGTCCAGAAGGGAGCAGCTGGGACTCATGTGAGAAATTCATTTAAAAAAAAAATCAAATATATAATTTAACAAATTTAAAGCGTTAAAAATATTGTGTTACATAAATCAACCCTAAATGCACCGCATGCAAGAAAGAATCTCTGATTTTGTAACGTAAAATCACAAGTAATACGTTCCTCATTCCAGTCCATAAACACGCATTGTTATTGTTATCAAAATAAATCGATCCCGAAATGATTATAGACGCCTTGCACCCCACACCCCTACCCTACCTACCGGCAGGCTATAGACTAGAGTTAGGGGTGGCGGGGAAGTATTTAATTTCAGGGCGAAATAATAATATGCGCCAGTGCACTATTGTGAACCTTCACACATGGACGCGCGCGTGCGCCCAGAATTCATCCCTCGTATCACCCCTAACCAGGGGTGTGCTTTTCAATAACAGCAGTGTATTTTAATAATCAATCAATTGATTTTAAATTTATACGACAGTAATTTTTTTGATAAATAAATTTGATATTATGCATTGGACGTCTCAATGTAATCGTGGTGGAATTTAACATGCTAATTTCGGCTGTCGGTGCATGATAAGTAGGTTTTAAATAATAAGAGAAGCGATAAAGCATGCACCAACCTTATTTATAAATAATTAATAATAATAATTCTAATTTTGAAAAATATCTCAATTCAAAATTGAAAGAATTTTTTGTTTTAACCACTTTTAATGTCTATAAAACCGACATGTTTCGAGAGCATGCTCTCTTCCTCAGGGTTTACATAACTTTTTTGTTTTGAAAAGTTTTATTTTTCGATCTACATTTGTTACTTTTAATTTTAAATTTTTTTGCTACCGGTTTCGACACGTTCGTATCATTAACGAGCAAACTTAAAACTGTCGAAACCGGTAGCAAAAAAATTAAAAATTAAAAGTAACAAATGTACATCGAAAAATAAAACTTTTCAAAACAAAAATATCTAGAAATTGTTACATAGTCCGTGCCCAAGAAATACAAAAAAATTTACTTAACTTTTTAAGAAATCTTTTAATTTTTAATTAAAATGGTTCCACAAAATAAATTTGCTGTATTTGAAGAAGTTTCTGTTTTGTTTAGGTTTTTGACATATCTAAATCTTCAACAGATCTAAATCCGAATAATGATTTTTAAAGATTACTAACGGTGATCTTTTGAATTTTAAATTTGCATTCTTCTATAATTATCTTTTTGATGGATATTGACCATCATCATCATCATCACTATTGGCTCTACAACCCTTGGTGGGTCTTGGCCTCCTCAAGAGTCTTCCTCCACTCATCTCGGTTTTGTGCCAGTTCTCTCCAGTATGATTATACATTATTGTTATGATGGATATTGACCATACATTTTAAAAATATCTGCTTTCAGTTTCACAAATTCTACAATGATAATATCCCATAATTTGTCACGGGTCTGCGCTAGTAGCTCAAAATAAAACTATTTTTGCATTTGTTGTACTTAATTTAATTAAAACAGTTCTACATTTTTTTTCTTTCAATAGCGGGCAATGATTTAGCGTATCAACATAGTAGAGTAGTGTCACCATTATAAGATCCTTCACTAATACTTTTACAAAGGCCATGTTTTAAACACACACGTAAGTATGTGAGTATCCGTTTAAGGCACATCATTGGCTGTAAGATGGCGGGCAGCGGTGCACGTGTTCAATTATAACGGCCACATTTTGATCAAAATTATTGGAGGTTCCCGAAGTTATATTTTTTTCCGTCCGTTCCCTTCCCAATTCTCCATCTATGCTTCCTTTTTCTTCCTCCACTTGACGAGTCCAGCCCATTTTTGGTAAATTATATATTATAACACAAATGTAACCTAAGGTTAGTAGAGTATTATACTGCCCTGATGAAGCTACGGTTGTATGTATACAACCCTGGTATGTATACAACCCAGGTTGTATACTACGAAACCCGGTCGGCATAAAGTATAAAAATAAAAGTGGTGTTTACAAAGTTATTGTTTTATTTTAAATTAATAATGTCACATCACAAAGTATCCGCTTCATATGAACAAAAAAAAAAAATTTTTTTTTCGTTAATTCTTTTCATGGCACAACTTGAATGTGGTATGCCTTCGCAAACAACAAACCAAAGAAGTTAATAATAATGTGATGGAACATTTCAAAAACTTAAGCCGGATTATAATAAAAAAAAATAATTAAAATTTCTGTTCGAACAAACGTAATCAGAAAAAATATTTATTAATTCGTCAAACTTCGTAGTATTGAAAATCATTTTGACCACTTAACCACGAGGGATTTTTTAATAGTAGTAATAATTTTAAAACAACACCAATCTTCAAAATGTTACAATCATCAAAACATCAAACGAGAAAAAGGATTACCGCAACCGACGACCGTTCCAACCACTGTACTATCGTAATAACCTCACCTTGATCTATCAATATCAATCTAGTCACTGAAAAGAGTATAAGAAATTCTTTCTTCATACGCAATACATACTTTTACGAAAAACTTTGTTTACTTTACTTGCCTGAGAGGTTCATTTGTTGCTTAGTATGTTGAAACTGTCCAGTCATTTTAAAATCATCAAAATCACCTTACTTAGGTTACTAATAGTTGCACTAACATTAAATTAGATTATCGATGTTTCCGATCCCTGTCTCTTACTTCATCTCCATACTCATTCCATCCCCTAACCGCGCAGTTCTATAACACAACTACTTATTTTTTATCAGCCACCCTCACCCCCTTTGCTGGAACTAGAACTGGGAAGGTACTTGCATTATCAGAAGACCGTTCGTGTTCCAGTATTTTGGGGGATGATTGAATACAGCTCACGTTCTGAAATAAATAGACGGCGTTGTACAGTGTTCTGGAACACGACGCCTAATAAATGCATGAGTTTTGGAATGAAGAATATTCATGTAAGTATTTAATTCTAAAATAATTTTAAATTAACTTCGTGGCATTATTTTAATTAGAAAATAATTATATTACTTTGTTTAAACCACTATTAAAAAAAAATGATATCTTCTGTTTTAAAACCGATGGTTCCTTCATTACAAAAGTACACTTATAATATAGGTGTACACTGTATAAAGCATATTTATGTAAAAAATATATGTAAAGCAAAATACAAGACCCGGAACTAAAATCCAAATTACCCTTTAGTCGCTGAACAAAAAGGAAAGGTAGAAAAAAATATAGAATTACTCAGATCAGAGGCAAAAAAATTGCTTTCCTTCTGATACTTATCGATTATAGATACCAAATAAAAACTTTTTCTCACAGTCTGTACCAATCAATATTTAAAAACAAAATTGTTGCAAATTGTATTAAAAATTACCATCTTATTGAAATGAAAAAAAGGTAATATTGTATCTCTAAAAAATGGCAAACATTTGAGTTTTGGTGTCCCAATATACAATATTTTCGTAATTGTTTGTGTCAGAAACTTAGTGATCAATGTTCAGCGCATAGTAATTCCTTTCATGAGCTATAAAAAATTTTTTCACCATTAAAAGAATAAGCAAAACGTTTTTTTTCGTTCCAACAAAAAATACGTCACTAAGAAACATAAGAAAAAAATAACGCAGTGGTGTATTAGATACTAATTACTAGAAACCAAAATAATATATTACAGGTAACTGCAAGTGCATAATTACTTGGTAGCAAACAACAAAATATCTGTGCTTTAAAATAATACACTAAAAATATATATCGCTTCCCGATTGAGCTGGAAAGGCTTCTTTATGTAACGGATGAACTGTTTGTGCGGTACAACAGAAGAGAAGAATATATTATAGTGCAATATATTGAAAGGGTGTCGGGTGGCGATAGAAAATGTGTTTCCTTTCTCCTCGTGCATGTGTTGTTTTGAATTTTAATATTCTCGCTGTTTCTTAGCGTGACAAATCAACTCCGGAGCATATGGATATCAGGAGTCGAATAGTTTTTTCTTATAAAGCGCACTGATTTCCTCATGTGGCACCCTTTACACTTGAAATTTTCAGCAAATATATCATCACGAATATTTCGAATCGAATGATTCATTAGAATATTGAACATTGTTGGGAGCAATACGATATTTTATATGATTAAAAAATGAGTGGTGTTCACTTTCTGCGCTCGAAGAGGGGTGTTTTTCTATTTTTTTTCGTGATTGCCGAGATATTAATGTTATTCCAAAACATCTAGAGCTACTGGGACTATTGCGGCCTTATTTTGGGGTTCTTTGAATAGCTTGAAGTACACGAGTAAAGGAAGGCGATGATAAAGATAAAGATTGGGAAGTACCATTACTATTCAGATCTGGATTGATACTTAACACAACGAAATTTTTTTGAAAAATCGATAACATGAAGATCTAGAATCAACTTTCATGACGAATTTTTATGACATTGGACGTTGTTAGGAGTGACATTTAGAAAAATGATGAGCTGAGCTTTATTTTTGTGAGTCAAAGGAAGAACGGGATGTGCAACAACGAATTCAGGTGTAAGTGTAGAAAGTCGGTATATCATGTCATGGCAAGGATTAACGGTCGAGTGGGTAGTAAGCTATACTCATTTTGTAATATTTAATTTTGACTTGTCTCATTTTTCCTTTCACAAAGAAAGGTGTGTTAAACAACTTCCAGAATCATAAAAATATTTGTAAAGTGATTCTTCATAATGTTGTGTCTGTATGTTGCTTCTGTTTGAAATGTTTTGTTGAAAAATTTTGTTGAAGTATTTTGTTGAAATGTTTTGTAAAATTTTTCGTCATAATAATAATAATAATAAATTGAATAATAATAAGAATTTGGCATTCTCGGACTATAAAAATATTACCATTTGTTATTTCGGCCACTGGCATAATACCTAGGAATCTGATTCAATATTTAAGCATATTAGATTTGTCAAAGAATTTGTATATAAAAATGCAAAAATCAGTAATTTTATATATATGTAGGATTACAAAAGATTTTTTAAATATTTATATTGAGGGATCAGTAGGATTTATAGGTTCAATTAGAAATGCCACAGAGCCGAATCCTCTGATATGAAAATATCTGGAGTCGGTGAATTTTATTCCCATTTGGTCTCTAGTAGGTTGACAAGTTGTTCTTGTATTATTTTGTATTTATAATACTTATATAGTGCAATTGCATAGCGTGGGTTGACTAGATGATCATTTGGGGAAGTGTGTGAAAGGGTTTAGTTTTTCCTTCTTTTTTTCCTTTTTTTTTTTTGGGGAAAATTTAACCCGGACATTTAAATCTGGTGCGTATTGGATGATTTTTATAGCGCCATTTTCGTGAGAAAGTCACCTCAAGGGCGCTTGAAAATATATTCATACAGGTATTGTGTCTGCATATTGGGTTGGGTTGGATTTAACTTTTCAAAAGTACCAATTGGCGATCCCCTAATGAGTTTTGATAACTCACGGGAATGCAACTTCGTTGTGTGGAAAGAAATCGCATGCATTTTATAATCCCCGCAATCCCCATGCATAATTCATGGGGCTGTTAAATATATTTTTTCCCTTTTTCATATTTGTGGAAGAAAAATCAGCCTTTCTGACACTACAGTACAGTATTTGAAAAGGCACGGCTAGTAACAAGTGGCGTTAAATATTCAAAACCTTCCAGTACCGGTTTTAATCCCGGCTCTGCGGGCTTCAAACTATGCTTTTAAATTGAAACAAACTTTCAAAAAAGTAAACCACGTAAAATTTTGTTCGCGCGAAAGACGTTTTTTTTTTTCATAGAGGTAGGTACGCACGATAAAAAATAAATTATTATAAGCATTTTAAAATTCAATTTTTTTAGTTTAAAAAGCCGTTTTTGATAAATGTAGATCCTGAGATATTGCCTACTAAAAAATATTCAATTTACATAGTGATTATTTTTATTGGTATTTTACTATAATTGGTTATTTTTTGATAACTTAGTACACACATAAGACTCCAAGACAATTTATTAAGCGGGTTTTGGTTTTCCAAATTGCAATATTTATTTATTCAATAATCGCGAATTCACTTTCTGGGTCATTTTTATTTCATGAAAATAAAAACACTTTGTGCACATTGCTTTATACATAGTGTTTGATTTTCATTATAGTACAATTTTATTTAAGTACAAAAATTACTGGCATTTTACTATAAGCATTGATTGTAATACCAAAAAAATTAATATCACTATTTACGATAGCTCATAGAATTTTTATTTCAACTGAATAATAATATTTTAACTAATTATGCATATGAAATAATTTAAAAATGTTTAGGATTTATCTGGATAAAAAACCATCCTAATTTTTAAATTCCTCGTAATGTTAAAAAATGTTTTTCAATTTTATAAATACATTACAATTATATATTAACTAGCTGACACGGCCACGCATTGCTGTGGCTAATAAAACACAACGTCACCTACTGGATGGTTATAAAACCTTTAAGACCACCGCCGTCTTTGAGTTTATCGCGAAGAGGCAGACAGATGCCGCGGAGGACTTTAATTTGTAATACGTAGAGATGGTGTGAAAGATTATAATAATGTGCATAAAATGTTTTGGGTAACTAACGTATTTAATAAGTTAATAAGGATTAATACTGTATCCGTCTAAATAACTTTTTAATTACCGCAATTTATGAAGATAGAATGGGTATAGTAAGCTATCCGTAAAAGATAGATATATGCCTTCATGGACTTTTTTGTAGATCTATAAAAGAGGAATATCCCACCATGCATTGTTTTGTTATATCCCAAAAGGATTAGGCAGCGTTTTCGATGAAAGCTACCAGGCGGCTTGACTTTTCCCGACACTTATAACAATTATCGTTGTTTCAACCAATTTACACAAATCCTTGACAAATTACATACCTAAACCTTCCTCACGAAACACTCTATCTATTGGTGAAAACCGCATGAAAATCCGTTCAGTAGTTTTCGAGTTTATCGCGAACAGACAGACAGACAGACGACGCGGGGGTCTTTAATTTATAACAAGTAGAGATAAATTAACACCGGCTTTTAGTGAAGTTAAAAAACACCGCCGTTTATGAGGGGGAAAACCTTATCACTCATTTCTATATGTTTTTTGGAAATTTTGACAACTTTTGTAAACTATATACTATTAATTGGTTATATTTTTTAATACTTACTACATAAGTTTTTCTTTGGGGTTTGATGCAAGACGTAGGTACCTCCAGACGCCGGATTAATGGAATCTATAACAATTCATTATAACGGGAAAAAATCCTCGTACCATCAATTTGTACCACTCTCATACTGCAAACTCTACAACGGTTCATACCCAGTGAATTCTATTCACGAAACTCAGAAAAAATCTCAAATTGAAGTGCTCATTTTTATTAGTTGGCCTAGTGTAACTGGAAATATTTCTTGTCATTTGGGCCCCTTCAAAGCGGTCTATCACTTTGCTTGATTGAGTCGTCATCCACGAGGGGAACCTGAGATTTTATGGTCGGATTAAATGAATATAAATTCCAGCCCCGCACATTGCATTGTTGAATCAAACGCTTCTGTTCTTCGGTAAAATTGTCTGGCATGTCCATTCGGGTGAAACAAAGATAAAGTTTTTATATTGAAAGGGCTGATGGATTTCTCGGAAAAGCGTGTTTAAAAGTTTATCAAGAAGCTTAAGAAGTATTTTTACGAAATTAATCTCGAAACAAAGTTTTAAAATAAAACAATGAAGCCTTATTAAAAGTTAATTAAATTGAATCTCTTCGAGATTAAGAACGAAAATGTTTTTTTGGCGAATTTATCGCAAAAATATTCTTAAATTTACGAATCTTTTTCATACAAAAAAAATATCTTTTTACTTCTTCAGAAAAAAGATATTTTACTATTTAACGATCATTAAACATTGTGGCCATTCGGTGATTAGTTCGCGATGACTGTGCGTAAATTTACTTAATTGTCACTGTAATATATGTAACACATGCATGTACTCTTTTCAAAAGTGCAATAATAATATTATTTTGATGATTTGTATAGCGCTGATTCGATTATAAATAGATATATCCGATTGCATCCACTAGCTCGTCTGACACGAAGATAAAACTTTATTATGTACAATGTATCACCAATGAGCGTGATGCAGCATAGAATGTAAACATTATTATTTCATACCATGTACACTATAATCCAGTCAAAATAGACATTCCACCTCGCATTAATTCTTAACAAGCTGGATTTTTGTATAAGTCGAAGATGAATAATGTAAATTTCTTGCTGCTACAATTGGCCGCACACGCCGGACCAATTTTACCTTTATACCTGAAAAGTGCCTCTAAAAATTGTAATTTCGAAAAAGGCATTTATCTTTTTTACTTGTACTATCGTGTAGAATCTCCTCCCGAAGTTAGTGCACTTTACCCCCGGACACCATGTATCGTTTAGTATTCCTACTGGGGAAATCACATAAAAAAAAGCGCCAAGTACACTACCTAAAAGGTGGTGCGGAAATGTGTGCATACCTACGGTCTGAAATCGCGATAATTCGAGAACGGTGCTTCGTAGAGAAAATAATACATGTATTTTCTTGTAGAGAATTTTACGATCTACAAACTTCTACTCAATATTTTTTTCGATAGCTCTTACCGTTTCAGAGATATACGCAAAAAACAAAAAAATGTGACCTTTGACCTCGAAAAAAAAAAACCTTGCCAGAGCGGGATCGATAGGGAATTTTGACATAGCATTCGTAATGACGTATTCAAGACTTATACAAAAATTCAACTTGTTAAGAATTAATGTGAGGTCAGCACCTTTTTTCATCTATTTTGACTGGAGTACATGTACAGGCAGATAATATACAGTACCATTTTTACTTGGCAGGTCACTGAAATTTAACATAGTTTATTAGATAATTGTATGTACGGTTCTGCACGAAGATGACATAATATAATTACTATGTTTTGTTTTTGTCAACAAGGTATGTACTTAACTGTTTGACAAGGCTCTTCTAACAAAAAACTCATCAAAAGTGAAATCTGTCACTTGAACAAATGTATTTTTAAACAAATAATATGTCAATCAATATAATGTAGTGGTAGGTACTACTGAATTGAACGGTTGAATTGATGTTATGTTATATTATGTTATAAGCATGTCAACAAACTAATTTTAAAAGGTGTCAATAAAAGTGGCTTCTATTGAAATAAAAAGTCACCAAAAAATCAAACAGTCAACGTAATAAAATAACATTCACGCAACCAGAAGTGTTTGAAATGTGTGCATCATGTTTGTTCAACCCAACCATAAACGTTATGACATATTTTGTTTCAGTGTCAATCAAAAGTGTGAGAGTAAACATAAAATAAGCTATATACAAACAAGGGCAGTAATATATTCCGTCCCGTGGAGGTACCTACCAGCTACCCCGGTTCTACCCCCGCTGTACCCTGATATCTAACTACCCCTACCTACCGACCTACCCCGACTAGACCCATTTGCTTCCCCCACGGATGACACGGGTTATTATAGTATCTACTTATTTTTCTTATGTAACAAATAATGTCATTGCATAAAAAAATACAATGGGCGCGATGAAGGGGAAGTATTTTGTTAAACATATTCTTTAGACATTGTTTGATTTTTTTTTTTAGTTTTGGATAAATCTTTTTAACTGAGCGTAGCAAGGTCTTATTTTAACTCGATCGTTTACCTGTCTGTAAATTTGTTTTATGTTTCCGTTTTGAAAAACCAACTGCGTGCACTTTATTTTTCAAGCAAACCTTACATTGATTATATAGCTAACTTTGACAAAGGGGCTAACGTCGACTATGGTTCAGTAAATACATTTTTTTAAATGTGAAATCATCGTGTTTATTTGAACTTTACGGTTCCTACCTGCTAGAAGAAAGTTTTAAAATAATTTATTTATTATGAATTAACGCCGATTAACGGCATTTACATAGGAATTGCAATAAATTGAAAGAATATACATAGTTAAGAAAAATAAAAATTAATATGACAAAAATTAAAAAGCACATATTGAAGTGACAGCATAAAGTAAAAATAGTAAGCTATTATAAATACAAACATGAAGAAAAAGAAAACCTCATGTACATGATTGTGTACAAGATATTATGAATTAAAAAAATTACTAGGTAAAGTACGCAGTAATAAATTTAAAAATTCCAGAAATAAACATTGATGAAGAATATAAACATTCAAAGTATATTAGATTACAATCTAACTGAGAAGCGCTGACAAACAGCTTTAATTTTATATGATGTTTATATGCTGATAATCTTTCAATATTTATCACATCATCAACAACGTATTTGTTACCAAGTATATGCAGGCGATTTATTATGGAATATAATTCAGCATTAGATCCTGTATTCTTACAATGGTAAGGTAATTTATGGTGAACTGATCTACTCGGTACATGAAAACATATTAACGAAAGAAGTTCAGGAGAGTACCTAATATAATAAAATTGTCACCGAGAAAGCGATGTTTCCTTGGACAAATTGTATAATTCCTTGTTTGAAATGAAAGTAATGTAACATAACCTATATAAAAAGTAGGCAAGTTTTCAAGTACCTACCTACAAATCTTATCATTTCATAAGAAATTTTGGTTTTGGTTGAAAGGGAAAATATAAAAGGTATGATTTCAGATTTTCACGGCCAAAAGTGTTAAAGTGATTTATTTTTGGGGTATTATGCTGTGTTGCGCTACCTCCTTCATTAGCCAACGTTTCGGACAGCGTTACAGGTGTCCGTCATCCGGGCAGAGTCATCAGATCATCAGATCATGTGGGCAGATGGAAAACGCGGAACATAATTTTTGAGGTCCATTGTTCACATAACCAGACATAACTACTAGTTTAAATAGATTAATTGAAAATAATAAGAGCTCACTTGACAAATTATGCGTAGTTCGTTCGTAGCGATATCTAGTCTGGAGAAAGAATTCTTAAAGGATTCCCTAATAACATATCTAAGCTAACGGATTGCAATCTATTGAACGCAAGTGACAGGTCTGGTGACTGTGTTTGATCTTTTGACATTTTAATGAAATGTGATCAAAAGAACTAGCGTCGATGATCTCTTTGAGTCCAGGTCACAGTGGGGAAACACTCCTAACGTGTGTTCAAGCTTACATGGTCATCACTTCTTGCTCGATAAGAACGGCTTTTGCGTTTCCTCCCCTTTTCATCATCAGCACCTTTAGAACCAGATAAAGGTCAGTAAAACTACCCGGTAGTCTTTTCTTAAAAATACCCTTCGCACATCGCAGCCAAATATAATATTATACCTCCTGTGATAAGTTAATGCATAAAATCAAGTACTAAGTTCGGTTATCGGTGCGTGAAGTGAAATATTCCCATTTCTGCGTGAAATTATTCACGTTCAATGAACTCGAATTTGTTTTGGAATTTTCACAATTCTAACTGATTTTGTGAATTTAGACAAGCGATTAAATATGTAACCCACCTAAAATCAGATTTTTCACTATTTTATTTCTATTATAAAAAGTAGGTAAGTTGTCGTGTGCACTTCGCGAAGGTTTCTATGTACGCTGGTGAGCTCTGTCATTATGAAATTTGTATTAAAATTTTGCAATAGGTGGCGCGCGAGTGGTTTAAAAATTTTGTGTATTTCATGTAGTTAAGCGGCAGGGAGGGTAGGCGGGAGGGGAGAGGAATCCGGGAGGGGCGGAGGGGAATGTAGGGGCGGGAGAGATTCCAGGGAGGGGAGAAAGCGGGAGATGGGGGGTTCGCTCGCGGAAAAGGGGAGGAGGAAAGGCGAGGAAGGTGGAGGGGGAAGGTTGAAGGGGAAGAGGAGGCGGAAGGGGAACGGGGACGAATTGAAAAGGAAACGCAAGGAGAAACAATATCTTGAATTAAGCGTCATTGCAACGTATGCCAGGAACGCGCTAGTATTTTATAAATAACACTATTAGTTTCACAAATCATACAATTATAATTTCCCGTGATTTTTAATACATTTATGATAATGGCAAAATAATGATTTATTAAAAAAAACATACAAGAACAAAAAATGCCAAAGAACAATGTAAGCATAAATCAAAAACATTTTAAATGCAATGCTCACGGCAGTGTACCCACTGAAAAACGCTTATTCAAAAAGTTAAAATTTCGAACACTTTCATTTGAACGATTTTTTTTCAAATTGTAGAAACCGTCTTTTTGTGCACCGAACTCACGCCGACAATGAATAGCTTTCAAATTTTGATACAACATTGTAACATGGGGGAATGATTCCAATTTCCCCATTAATTCACAAGGGTATATTTTTTAATTTCCAAAGTAAATTCATCCCCCGTGAAATTTTTTTTAATAATTAATTAGAGCGATGTTTTCAGTATATTTTGATTTTGAATGCTGTTCGTCAAATCTTTATTACGTATGAACTATAAATATGTTTTTCTCAGCGATAGCTTTCGGAAGGTGAGCTCTATCTTATGCACAGCCTTTGAACCTCTGAAACTTCTAGGTCAGCCGAATTATTTATTGTTTATATTTGCATTATTTGTTAAATTAATACTAAAATCGATTGCTTCTCAAGTGAAGCCGTGTATAAAGTACTACCAAAACAAAAATACACATAATACCTATAAATTAAAGTAATATTTTAAATTTTTAAATTGAATGAGTGTTTAAATTTTTATAAATGAAACAATTTAACTTTGTTTGAACCACTTACATATTTGAGTAAAGCCAACCGGTTTCGGAACGACCGTTACTTCTTCAGGGCAAGCGTGTACTGATTTGACGGTTACTAAGTATGGATGGGAACAATGTATTATTATGGTATTCTTATTATATATTAATACATTATTCCCATCCATATTTCGTAACTGTCAAATCAGTATAAACTTGCCCTGAAGAAGGAACGGTCGTTCCGAAACCGGTCGGCTTTACTCAAATATATAAGTGGTTCAAACAAAGTTAAATTGTGTCATTTATCTATGACTAGCAGACTCGGCCACACGTTGCTGTGGCTAACGAAACACAACGCCATTACCCAATCTTTATAAAATCCACACCACCCGCTCGCCAGCTGCCCGCTGCCTGAATTGAATATTTGAATTTATCGGCTTTTCTCTACTATAATAAGCAAGTATTATACATATAAACTAATTAACTCGCCACTAATTATAAAATGCTTGTAATGCAATAGTGGATATTTGAAAAGGGAAAATCAAATACCTACTTACCCTAGGACATCTATTTTCAAATTTCTTCCGTGGAACGAATTTAAAAAGTGACTATGGTACGGCCCGCCAGCCGTCTTAAATCGCACAAAAATATGTTTTCTCTGAATTTTGTTTTTTCTGTTTTCTATAATATAATTTACATGTATTATACATTCCTCTTCAATCACTCTATCTATCAATGAAAACCGTATGAAAATCCGTTGCGTAGTTTAAAAGATTAACGCGCACATACATTTTGAGCGACTTCATTTTATACTATGTAAGGAATGGATAACCACAAAGTTGTAGCTACATTCAAAAGTTTAAATTTTTAATCATCGAAGACAGCGACTTTCAAACGAAATTAAATGCTGCCATTTGAAAATTAAAAGAAAACACCTATTAAGTAATGCGGAAAGTAAGAGTAATAATTGTGGTCCTTTGAGTTGATAAATAACAACTTTTAAAACAGTATTTAAAATAAATTTGCAGGGAAATGTGGTGGTAATATTGTCTTTTAAATTGTCTACAGATACAGCCAGAAATTTGTAAGCAGCGTTTGAGCGAACACGCAATGGTGAGATTTTTATTCCCGGCATGTAAACGTAAAAAAAATACATAGGTACTCTAACAGTCGCCTTTAAATTAAATCCGCCACGGCTGAAGTGCCTATCTGATATTTTTAGCGTCCGTTTAGCGTGAAGAGATAAAGGCCATTTATTTCAGTTACGAGTCCCCGTGTGTATTCGCTGTGACAACATTTTATATTCCGATTTGTTACGGAGGCTGTGCTGTGACGATATATATCTTCATTACGGATTGTTTGCTATTAGATTAGCAGATAGTTGTGTCACATTTGCGAGTCGCGTCATCGTCCGGGTAGGGAAAACGGAGATAAGAATTTATTAGATTCAAATAAACGGCACAAAAGTCTATTCGGTTAGAGTGGGAGTAATGTAATTACGTGGAACGAGAAGTGATTTACAAAAATACTTTATGGAAAGGGGTTATGATTGCTAGAATCGCATCGATTTCCAGCACACCACGATTTCAGGATAATTACTAAAGTTTTATATTAAAGTTTGAAATGACACTCAATTCTTAGAATGTAGTCTAGACGAGTTTATAGAATATAAAAGAAACATTAGTTAAGTCTCCAGTATAGGAGTACCTAATGTAATTACATCTTTTGAAAGTGATTTATGAAGAGATATTCTTTCAGGAAAATAGGCAATAGGTATATAAATGGTTTATAAATGTGTAAATTCTAATTATGCAATTGTAAATGTTCTCTAACATGGTCTGGAAAGAATCTCCTACTTGTGATCTCGCTAAAGAAACCACTCACTCACTCTGAATGCAATTATTAATGTTCTCCAAAGTGACCTGAAAAAAAATCACATCTTTGCGATTCTTTCAAAGACATAAAGAAACCATCCCCTCGTTCAGAATACAATTTTTAATGATCTCAAAAGTTGTCTTGACAGAGGCAAATTCCTGTGATATCTTGAACGAAACCATTCCTTAGTTAAGAATATTATGAAATAAATAATATACAATTTGGCTGTCCTGAAACGGGTATCCTTCCCAGTTGGACAGACAAAGTATCATTGTGTAATGTATGGTAATTTAAATGCGTGTATAAATAAATAAATATTAGTTTAAAAGTTGTTCAATACTCTGTCAGTGTTTACGCAATCGTTTTTTTTTACAATAGCTCCACATATGAGGCCCTGATTAAAACATTTTTCCTCAGAGCCTGCGTCATCTTTAGGAATGTTTTGTAGTAGTTCTTTTTAAGGAGAGAAAGTTCTGGGAAGGATACAATATGAGGGGTGGGTAGGAATCTGTGGGTCAGTGGGGTCCAGGAGTGACGGACGGATGAATCCGTCCTTCCCACTGCGGTGCAAGGCGATGTTTCAAAAGAGTTCAGCTGGTGAGCAGACACATTCGCTACCAAAACCCGGACAAACCTCACCCCAATCACCAAACGTAGCGAACTACTTGGGATGACCTATGGCAGAAGTGTTGGTTATCCAATAGAAGGTTCCTGGGGCGGCAGCACCCAAACCCGCCTCCCAAATTGTAAAGAGCAATTAAACAGATTTCATTTAGGTATTCACCTATTAGAGCGGATATTTCATTACTTATAGTGTAATGATGTCTAGACGTCTGTAAATAGCGGAAAAGATATTATTATTATACTAGTGACCCGACAAATGTTGTTCTGCCGTATAAATTACGAGTATTTGTAGTGAATATTTTGGATTTTAAATAAAAAATAACGAATGTATGTAAGTGTGTGGGGTTTGGATCTATGACAGAAAGAGAAATGGAGCCCTGTAGACGATGACCGCCGATAAAAACAAAATACACCAACTAAAGTTGGAAAATTAAATAAAGAAAATCAATATGGATTTCAAAGAGCAATTGAGTTTACGATATTTTTTGCCAGTCCGTCTTTAGCCAACACAAATACGCTCGTTGGTTTGCCCACGCGAGAACATATATTGTGATGCCGAATGAAATATCAAAATGACGCGACTCTTCTCGTGAATGTTTTGCGCATGTGTGGATGAAAGTTCGATGAGGCGAACGTAGCGCCATCTGTCATTCAACAACATAAATAATATTTTCTGTTTGAAATACGAAAGACGATTAAATGGGTTCATACAAAAATACTAAATCTGAACTGATTGAAAGAATGAATACTTTCCTAAGAATTATCCATTAAAAAATGGGAGGTTAAGGGTGGGAGGGTTAAAATTTGGGGTTATATATTTTTGTTGCCAAATAAAATTTAAAAAAAAAAAAAATCTATTTCTTTTGTATTTTATTTATTTCCAAATATATATAAAAAAATCATAAAAAATCGGTTAAGCCGTTTCGGAGGAGTGCGAACACAAACACCGTGACACGAGATTTTTATATATATGTAAGATACTCGTATTTTGTTGCTCGTATCCCTTTTGTAAAACCTTAGGAAAGTATTCATTATTTCAATCAGTGATAATTACTCAAAAAACGATAAAATTAAGTTTGTCATTACTTTGGACGTTATCTAGTCGCCTTTATGGCGGCGTTACAGACATAACTCCTCGTATACCTTGTCCAAATCAATAGCCTTTTAAGGGGTTCGAAATTGCGAAAAACTGCTTTGTTCGAAGGTTTATAGAGGTAGGGCCTGCGTTTACATGTTTTATAAGAAGACGTGCCTTTATGGGAGTGCTCGTGTTTTTACGTTCGAACATTCAGTGCCTGGTAATCTTAAAGTGGAATGTATGAATATGCATTAAAAATGCATGAAAAGAATTTGAATCGGTGGAAATCTCAGTAGGAAGCTGAGACACACGTAGTTGGGGAAGTTTTGTGTGAATATTTTATTATTCATTCTCTTGTAGGCGCCGCGAGTACATGGCAGCTAGGAGGTTTCACACCTTTGTATGCACGATGTACGTTAAGCATATTTAAATATTAACTTTGACTGCGCTTGGAAGTTTTAAATGGGATTTAGCGGCTCGGTGTATTTCTTATTGTAAAATAAAACACTACCGGGAAAGTTCTGTCTTAAGTAAATATATACGGAAGGATTTATTATAGGGTGACCTCGCTGGACTCCCCAAGAGCTTGAATTCAGTAGATTTATGGAAATTCAAGAATCAAATCTTATTAGATACGTACTTAACAAGAAAAAAACCTTTTAAACATTGCCAATAATTTTGATTATCTAAAAGGTAGATAACGCTGAAAGTACCGTCGTTTCAGAAATGTTTAATGAGTTTTATATCTGGTCCTTCAACTTAGCAGGTATCCCCTATTTGTAAGAAACATTAAATTAACGATATTGCTATTTCAAAACATTATTTTGTGTTATTTAATTACTTTTTTAAAATTACTAACCGAAGATTGGTATAAGTGAGGCTATAAATTGAAATGTAAGCAACATTTCAAACCAATAGTTTAGGGCTCATTTTCGTATCCGCACCAAATCTACGCGGGGGTGCCACAAGGAACTGTGCTGTCACCGACGCCGTTTTTGTTGCACATTAACGATCTCTTTGAATGTACACCAATTCACCGCTACGCTGACAAAGCACCGTTCATGAGGGATATCTTTATGACAAGCCCCCTTCTGCTTATGATGCAAATAACTCAGGAAGTTTTGAGGTCACCACCTCGAGAAGGTTCGTGTCTGGGGTAAGACCAACCTGGTCATTTTCAACACCTCAAAAACCCAAGCGTATCTGATTTCGGCATAGAAGGAGATCAATGACTATCTTGTGCAATTTGATGGGAACCTTCCAATACTTCCTGACGAGCTGGATCAGGGGATACTGGTTGAGGCATATCCTACCTAGACCTTTCCAGCCGGATTCTCTAGATCGCCTTGCACCGCAGTGGGATGCATGGATTCATACGTCCGTTACTACTGGACACATTGACCACGATTTCTACCCACCATGCTTTTTTCTATCCCAGAACATCCTTTTCTTCTTTTCCCTAAAAAATCCTCCACACGGTTGACATAGGCACTGACGGAATTTTTGAAAAAAATATGAAAAGGATACCGTAAATCAATAAACTTTTGAATTCAACATTAAGGGGGTAGGTATTCTAGTCTAGAAAAAAAAAATCTCTTTATATTTCGATAGTTTCGATATTCAAGAATATGTATATCGTTTAAAGGATTTTTCAAAATTCTATTTATTTTTAAAGTTATAGCCATTTTAGTTCGACCGGTTTAGACGTAATCTAACTAGAATCTAAATAGAGCAAAACTTCAAACACGTGTTTCTCCAAACTACTTTTATCGAGACGGTTGACACGATATCTCAAATTTTACAGAACCAATTTACTTGAAATTTGGTGTGAGCCTTCTCTGTAGGTACACTACTCTATCGCGCTAACTAAAACTATAACAAAATATCAATTTTTACTATTTAAAAAAAAAATCGGAAAATTCAAAAAAACTGGTAAAAAGCATCTTTTTATTTCCTTAGTTCGGGACATAGCAGCATTTGTTTGGATTAAGAATTAATTTGCTTTATTTTTTTCAAATTACTAGGAGGGTTGCAATTGTGTCAACCAGGGCGCGCCATATTTTTGCGACCCCCACTTCAACACTCTGCAACTTTTCGAATTTTTTATGTTTTCGTTTGTTTTTTTTAATGTATTCTTTAATGTTTAATAAATATTTTGTAAAATAATTATCATATAATATTATTTTATTTATTTTTTATTGCATCCTTTGAATTGTAGGTATTTACCTCATCGATGTATTAACTATAGATTAGCCCTCGCATACTCAATTCCAATCTCAAAGTGACACCACCTACGAGAAATTTCATAATACATGTCATATACCCATCGAATTCCGTTGCATCTCTTGCGTGACGTAGTTGTTTTACTAGGAAGAAATTAAACATTTTTTATCAAATGTTACTTTTCTCGATACGCTGCCTCGGATTCATATGCTATGTACATATTTTTATATATATTCATATAACTGATTAAATTGTTAATAATAAAGTCCGGGACAGCCCATACCTAAAATATTTCTAACTGTCTGAAATTTGTGTTTTTTTTTTTTTTTTTTTTTTAAGTTTTTTTTATTCTTTAAATGGTTCGTTACATAAATTGGAGATTTTTCGACCACCATACTAGGCACATGCCCGTGTTGTGGTTTTTTAGAAATGATCTTCGCAAAGCTAGTAATTCCGTTACCGCGAATTTGCTAGAAAACAAATTAGCTCCACGCAGCCCAAATAAAGGCACAAACCAATGCTTCTTGCGATCTTTTGACTGTGAGATAATAGACTTTCTTTTTGATAAATGTTTTCGTAAACCAATATTTTTGGTTTCGGTGTCATTTTTAAGTTCTACACGCCCTGTCTAGATATACTTGGTCAAAGATTTACCTATCCTAGAATACTCCCTTAAATCCATCAAAACCAAATTCTGAAATTGATACACTCAACCAATAAAACCTCGTGTATTTGCAGCAGGCATGTCAGATAATCTTTTGCCGGTGTGAGGTGGTGATATTGTAAGTTGTGTGGTGAGAAGTCGGTTGGTTGCCCGGGTGGCAGGTTGGTAGAGGCTGCCTTCCGCGATAGTTTGGGGCCCCGGCCTCGCGGGGGCACAATCACCAGACCGAATAAGCCGGGATTATCACTGCATATTTCGAAGATGAGGGCGCACGGTTCAACGGAGAAAATTGTAATCGACAACTGCAATACGACGGGGTAATGCGCTTAGCAAGCTTCGACTGTCGTCAATATTTGGTTTTGTCGTGGCTGCATTGATTTTATTGCAAAAGTTATTAAAATAATTGCTTCAAGTTCTTAAATTAATGAATTTTCTTAATAATTTTATTCCGCCCGAGATTTCCAATTTCCCAGCAATGCAACACTGAGCAAAACATTACTAAAAGTGTTATGTTAATTGAAACTGGTGTCGCTGTGTATATAAAATCTTTCGACTCATAGGCCCTAACCGTACATTAAGGTTTATTAAGAAAACATAAAATATAATTTAAACTGAACATTCCGTGTGGTACTTTTAATGTTTTTAGTAAAAGCCAAAAATTTATTATTTTTTGTAATAAACTTTGAATGATTTAACTAAATTAATCGACTAAATCTCTCGGTCTTTATAAGATTCAGAGTCATTTTCAATTTACGGGATGAGGATTTTAAACAAATTGTTACCAAATAATTAGATTTAAACCAATTAGATTTTAACACAAAGAAATGTGTCACAATGTCCTTCACTCGTTGTAAAAACATTATAGTTTACGATTATAAAATAAAAGGCGAAACATTATCGCGTGTAAAATCCGTAAAGGATCTCGGTGTCGTCTTTGATTCCGAACTGACATTCTCTTGCCATATATCGCAGCTCACTCAGTCTTGCTACAAACTTCTTGGGTTCATCATCAGAACTTGTAAGCAGTTTGATTACCAAGAAGCTATGCTAGAGTTATTATTGAGAAGCAAGCTGGAGTACGCGATGTTTGGGCACCGTACCACCAGAAGTGCATTGATATGTTAGAGCAAATCCAGAAGAAATTCCTTAGGTATGTTTATATGCGGGAGCATGGAACCTATCCAAGGTTCATGCACCATATTGACTTTCTTGAGGAAACTGATTCTGTGAGTCTAGAATCTAGACGGAAAGCAAGTCTTGCTATTCTGTCTTTCAAAATTTGGAACAAATTCATCGATAGTCCATTTCTCTTGGGATGCTATGATTAATATGTACCAAACCACTACAGCCGAAGTCGACATCATGACTTATTTAAAGTACCGAACGGTAGAACAGATGTCTTGGCAAAGCGTAGTATGACGAGGGGAGTGGTGCTGTTAAATGAAATTGCAAACCATTTGGATGTAAGTGACTGTTCTTTATATGCCTTAAAAATATTATTGAAGAGTCACTTGCCTAAATACTGATAGGGTAACTAAATTGTACCGTAATTGGAATTATTTTGTTGTCATCATCATCATCACTATTGGCTCTACAACCCTGGTGGGTCTTGACCTCCTCAAGAATCCTCTTGAGGTATCGTAACATTAATAATAACAATTTGTTGTATAATAATAATAAAAATAAAAAAAAAATCAATAAAAAAAAACTATTCACACTTCAAAATGTATTGCTGGTAAGCAAGAGTTTATTAGTTGTGAAACCATTTAACAGGCTTCCGAAAACATAAATGAAACAAAATCATAATGCATGCATGAAAAGCTTGAAAATAATATTGAATACAACATAGTGCAGTTTATATTGACACATCACAGCGTGATCGTTTTACACCCGAATACTAATAAAAGGTCTGAAAAGCAAGCAAGTGTGAGTTTGCTTGGCAAAAATTCATCGTAACACACAGTTTGTCGCCGCAGTGTTTCCGTCTGGTGCTGAAAGTGGCAAATTTTACCTGCGAACCTGCACACGTTATTAGCATGGTAGACAGGTAGCTACTTTCCGTCACATCATGTACGTGTAGGTACCTACTTTCCCAAACCTTAACGGCACGTCTTCACAGAATATGGGTACTTTCCAATACCTCCACGGCATTTTCACAGTAGATAGGTATTTTCCCATACCTTCTCAGCATGTAAGTACTTTCTCAAGCCTTCACTGCATATACTCCACAATATGTGTGCATGTACTTAGCCATACCTGCACATCATGAACTCCTCCATTCCTTAGCATTCTGTCAGCAATGTGACCTGAATAAAACTGCGTTTATTACAGAGTCTGAAAACAGCGCCGTATTGCCATCTTTTTATCCCACTTTCATTTGCGAGTTGCAAAGAATTTAATATTTTGTAAATCAGAAAAGTTGCGGAATTTTTTTTTACATGTGTATAAATTAATTGACACAACTACTTTGTTCAAACTCCATTACATTGATACTTTATTCGCCGAAAGGTTTCCTTTGAACCCTAGATTCATCACGGGAGTATAATGTTTCTCAGGTTAGGTTAATTAATATCTTAAAGCCCTGATACGGCTTGGGTACAAGCTAGACCTAACCGGCGACGTCTTAAGATTAATAGATAATTATGTTAAAACGATTTTTTTATTATTTTAAGTCACATAACAAAGTGTTTGTATGAATGTTTTAATAATTTTACTTCAACTACTATTTGAGTTTAAAACCTTTACGCACCCAACGGGGGGGTCACCAGTCCCCTTCCCCTATGTCGCGGAGCAATCGAGTCTCTTAATATTTTTTTTGTCATTTCCAGTAACACTCAACCGTTTTAACCGGACATCGCATATCACATTTTCACTAATGCAAAATGGTAAAACATATAGCACGAAATCGAGTTTAACTCAAGATCGATCACTGAAAAGGTTTTCTGGGATAACCGAAATTATAGATTATTCGATGTAAAAACAACTAAGATATCACTGTGGTTTATTTTTGGGGTATTATGACGTTTTGCGCTACGTAACTTAAATATTGCACAAAATCTCGTTTGGTGCAAGTTTATTACCCCCTCTGGAACGGGAGTGAATAGTGTAGGTAAACAAAGACAGAATTTTGGCTTGATAATTCAATTTGGGAGGCGGGTATGAGTACCGCCGCCCCGGAAACCATTTGTTGGATAACCAACACCCTTTTGTGACTTAGGTCTTGAAGGGGATGAATTTAATAAATATTACCTTTTTTCTACTATTCCTTCACTTTTTATGACAAAGGAAGTTAATTCTTGAAGCATGAATTGCATGTTCATTGTTCATGTTGTAATTAAAAAACCTTTTATCAATTTCTTAATTATGACCCGACATTTCCAGTCTTCTATTGACATTTTCATTCTGTCTGACGATGCCCGTAGGGGTCAAATTGGTCTTGTCTTATAACGAGCCGAAAAAAGTTAAAAAGTGTTGCAATTAAAATAAACATGGAACATAAAAAGTTTACTTTATTACATCATTTGTTCGCCTCGATTTTACCTTAAACCGCGATTGATTTTAATTTGACGAAAGTTATACCTACATAAGTCACAGTTTACATTAATTAACTACTAACAAATCCTTGTACAATTATAATGGGTAGGTAATAAACTAGTTGTCGGTCTGTCGGCCCATTCCAACTCCAGGAAAATGTCTTACGATAGTCCTTTCATTCGAATGTGCGTAGGTAGTTAGATTTGACAACCCAGTGTTATAATGGACGTTCGAACTCATCCCTTTCCACCGTTAAACTAGAACACATCGTGTCACGAATGAACGCAAATCATTTATCCTGGCCAAGGTTAAATGTATTAAAATTTGATGTTCACAAACAAACTCTCACGAGCTCAACATTTCGTTATAAAATAGGCTTTGGAGCGCCAGTTCTCGGTAGAGTTGAATTTATTGAATTTTAAAGAGCACTATCCTCTTGGGGATTCTCGGCGAAAAGCAGAGCTATAAGTAAAATTTACAGTTAAATTTGTAGACATTCACAAAAACCAAATTGATTTAGCGTCTGAATGCATTAATATTGAATGAAAAGGCTTTCGTAATGAAAATTATTCAAATTCCAAATTTTTAAAATTAAATATTTGTTTTAAATAGTTTCAACGAGAAATTTATTACTTCTTCAAACTTCGCAAATTTATTTTGTGGCATCATTTTTCATATAATGAATAACTTATTTCTTTGTATAAACCACTATTTTTAAAACAATATCAACATGTTTCGACAACAATGTTGTCTTCATCAGGATATGTTACTATGAAACATGTTGATATTGTTTTAAAAATAGTGGTTTATACGAAGAAATAAGTTATTCATTATGAGAAATTTATTGTTTATGAATAGCTGCTATCGGTGTATATTTTAAATATATATTTTTTCTTACTTCTTCAAACTTCGCAAAATTACTTTGTGGCATCATTTTTCATATAATGAATAACTGATTACTTTGTATAAACCACTATTTTTAAAACAGTATCAACATGTTTCAACAACAATGTTGTCTTCATCAGGATATGTTACTATAATAAATTTAATTATAGTAACATATCCTGATGAAGACAACATTGTTGTTGAAACATGTCGATATTGTTTTAAAAATAGTGGTTTATTCAAAGTAATCAGTTATTCATTATATATATTTTTTCCATTATTTACGACTTTCACCCTTCAAGGGCCATCATTTAAAATTACAGAGAAAGGAAAGGTGAACTTATATACAAATTTTATTTAAATATGCAAATTTCAGAATTATATGGAAGATTTGAGTCGAGTTCAGACTTAGAAGAGATGAGATGTTGAAATAATAATAACAGGAATAATTCTAATGAATTATTGCAATTATTATTATAATGTTCAATTTCAAAACATTTTTCAATATTTTCCGCCGAATGCGTTGCAATAATTGAATCTCTCAAATGTATAATCAAAAATAATTGTGAACATTCCCTTATTCTCTCTGGCTCTCTGTTCCCTCCAAAAACTTAAATCCTGTTCTCTTCTTCATCCTGACGGTCACTTTGATTGCTGATAGCCTCCATTCAAAGCTCTGGTAAACCGTAACTTTGATTTAGATTCCTGGACATGTTGGCATAGTGGGTAATGATATCGCGGAAACGAGGAGCGTCCAACCCTATTGTTATTTTAAATATTTATTTTATTGATTGTTAATATTCACAGGAATTCATGTTATCTGTTGAAAGCCCACTAGTAGTCCTTGGTTCACTTAATTTCTGGAAGTGTTCAGTATTTTTCTGCCAAACTGGCCGGACAGTTGGCTCAATCATAAGTTATCCGACTGCAATTATTATATTGCGGAACTCATGAAATGGATTTCCTAATTCGGTCGATGATGTTAATAAACACAAAATAATAGCCGAAAGTTCATACAAACCCAAAAAACACACACCTAAAAGAAACTACATAATATAATTTATATTATAAATTATGATCATATCAGATCTGTGTTTTAAATAAACAGTGCATGGTTTTGTCATTATATCTAATAAGAGCGAAACCCAGATTCGACTTGATTTCCTCTTTTATTAGTGAGTTTGGAAAACAAATACATTTAGGGTACGAGTATAATAGGACGGTACCTAAATTTCCATTAGAATTCCCGAAAGGTCTGGTTTTATACACCTATTCCCTATTTCTATATATATGTGAGTGCTATCAGCAAACACAGTATTTACGAGCAATTTAGTGACCTAACCTATTTCATGCTCATAATATTCACATGTGCCCAACACGAATTTAATCCTATTGTAACACCATTAGTGGCGATCATTTTGCCTCATTTTAAAACTTCAATCGTTGTTAGAAAAAATAAAATTCTGTTTCCTACTTAGTGTCTATTTAGTTTATAGGTACGTACGATTCCTATATATAATACGAGTATATTCTGAATGTTGTTTTGTTGTGCTTGTGGTAGTTTTCAAAAGTTAACCAAAAGTTTTTGAGTAATATGAGTTTGTGTCAGAATAGCTTTTAACCTTCACCTTCATCAAAAAATGCTAATGTAAGAAAGGAATTGAATAACATATTTTTGTGAGGTTTTTCATCGCAACACTCAACCGAGAAACTTTTCGCTTAAAATTGGTCTCGGAAACTGCGAGCCGAAAGCAAAATATTTTTCGAATAAAAGATATTAAAACTGCAATGACTTCCACTTTCTGAATAACCAAGTTGGAAATCTTTGATCTTTTCAACAAAATGAAATGTAACCTTCCAGCGCTGAGCTGTACAGTTGTAGAAGAGTAGAAGAGTACTGGAGTTCACAGAGTTTGTTGTGTACAATTTGTTTTTCCGTGCGAACAGCCAGTTGCTGCGGGACCTGCTAATGGCAACGAACGGAAATGAAATATTTATAAGGTTAAACGATAGCCGGGTTCAACTTCGCTTATGGATTAGTCGTGTTCAAGACGGAAGCTCTTCCGTCTTCCGGGGCGAGGGTCGGAATTCGCAAACCGACCCTTCGCTAATTTGATCGCTTTGTTCCGACGAGAAACGTATGCAGATCGAGCTCAAGTGTAATGAAGCGGAACTTTGATTCCAGAGGCGCCATTTTGGAATGGATGAGTGGAAATTAGAAAGTGGATCCGTGTCGTGCGTGATGTCGGTATTTATTATTCACGGAAGTAAGGATGGGGAGAGAACAAAAGGACAAATGGAGAAAAGTTGTACGATAAATTAGAGATTTAGAAAACGATTGGGTTTCTCAAATTTCACTTCGCTGTTTTGAGGTAGGTAATAGGTATACCGAGGTAGACAGATTAACGAGTAGCACCGAGCTTTATAAATTGGTGAAGATCGTACTTTAAAAAAATTAGAATGAATTTTTTATTCCTCTTATTCATTTGAGATATTTTTGAATTCCCCAAATGCCCAAATCTAATTCGTTAGCATTTATTTCCTCGAAAAATCTGATAGATTTCGTGTCAATGTGTTTTATCCCGAACACGATCGTTGACAGTCTGCTTTGGAATCAGAATTTCAAATGTCTCCTGACTGAAAATAACGATCGGCAATTGACACATTTTTCGTGACAAAACTACAGTTTCCAAGAAAAATGAAAAGTTTCGCGTGCCGTAATAACGATGGCAATAGGTAAGCTGTCAGACGCGTCGGGTTATGCTTACTCGGAATTGTCGCCCACCTACGTCTTTAAGTCCTCATTAGCGTCAACTTGAAGGCAGTACTAATGTAACGTAAATATTTTTCCTAATGCCATTGTCGAGCATTTTAAGTAGTTTTCATGTAATATCTTCAACAGGCGCCTTTCATTTCTCCAAGAATTCCAATTAGTTCTTTTATTTGGGGATTTGCTTTTCTCAACTTTCCTTCAAAACAATTTTTCAGTTAGTGAGATATTATTTTATTGCCATCAGTCTCCAGGTAAAAAAAGATCTTTTCAAACTCAGTCTTACATTTTTTGTGCTACACTTTTCTCACAAACGGAGTAGAAATTTGGACAGCTTTATCTGTCTAAGTCAAAGATGAATGTTTCAGTTCTCAACGTCAAATATAGTGTGAGATAGATGTGGTGTGAGATATTGTGCTTTTAATTATTCTTTTACAAGTTGAAAATAATCGCACATATACAATATTAGGTCCTTACCTATGAAAATGGCGTTTTGTATGGGAGGAACATAAAGTCGATTTTTTAAAAATATAATATATTTATTTAATCAAAGTACGTACCATTGCTATCTATGCACTTTTGCCATCTCATAGGTAGTTCATTGATCTCTTTACTAAAAAAACATTCAGACGGGAATCAATAAAATCTTTGAAGGCGGTTTGGACTGCCCCAGCGGAGTTGAATTTTTTCCCTAGCAAGAAGTTATCCAAATTTCGAAAAAAATGGTAATCTGTTGGGGCAAGGTCCGGAGAGTACGGTGGATGTCTTAGACATTCCAATTGAAGCTCCTCTAATTTGGTAACCGTCTGTTGTGCAGTGTGTGGTTTAGCGTTCTAACGCGCGTTTGTTGATTTGCTTCACTCAATTCGTGAGGTATCCACCTTTCAAACTTTTTCACTTTCCCAATTTGCTTCAAGTGTGTTAAAACAGTTTTATCACTAACACCGCAGCCTGCAGCTAACTCGGACGTGGTTTGCGGTGGATCCGCTTCCACAATAGCCTTCAATTCTTCATTATCAACTTTGGTCTCCGGCCGTTCACGGGGCTTGTTCTGCAGGTCGAAATTTCCAGAACGCGGGAGGCGGGAATGGGTACCGCCGCCCCGGGAACCTTTATTGGATAACCAACACTTCTGCCATAGGACACCCCAAGTGGTTCGCTACGTTTGGTGATTTAGCAGAGGTGCCCGGGTTCATGGGATGAGGTTTGTCTAGGTCTTGGAGGTGGATGACCAGGACATACTGAACCCTAGATTCCTACCCACCCCTTAAACCCTTTTCCTTCCCAGAACTCTCCTCTCCTTCCCTTCCTTAAAAAAACCCTCCACACAGCATCCTCAAAGATGACATAGGCCCTGAGGGAAATTATTTTCCTCAGGGCCTTCTGTGTGGAGCTCATGTAAAAAAAAAAGAACGAAAACGTTGGAACCAAAAACGCACTGTGTTTTCTTTTGCAGCACCGTCGCCATACACATCATTAATCCTTCGAGTTGTTTCTGCAGCACTGGTGCCACGGTGGAACTCGTACTGGTAAATAACGCGATATTTCAAGTTTTCCATTTTGTAAACTAAGTGACGCAAAGAAAAAAAACAATTAAGGAAAAAACAAATGAATTATAATTTTCGAACACAAAAATACATGAGTAAATAGCTGTATAAATTTGAATTTGGAATTCGTAACCAAAGAGAAGATATTTGAGATCAAAGTTGCCAGTACGGCAAAACGCCAATTTCATATGTAAGGACCTAATATTTAAGAATCTAAATGTTTAATATGAAAGTAGAATGTTGAAGCGTTGCTCGAAACGAATTAGTAATATAAGCAATATATGCCCAGGAGTACTAACTTGCATTAACTAATTTACATAACCCTTAAATCGATTATTCTAATTAAGTTCGCGGCCGGCCGAACATGCAACCTGCATCGTTAAAAAACGGGACGCGGGTCTCAAGGGCGTACTTAGCCTGCAATTAGTTTAATTAGATGTAAAACTGGGACATTCCACGACAGGGGACACTTATGGCCGGCATAATGGGCTATTCGAGTCCCTCACATCGGATTGACAGCCTGACGGGCGGCCCTTAGTAGCGATCTAGCCATCTCTAGGTTGAAGCATTGTCCCGATATGCGCCCGCTGGCGGCCTCTCGATATTCCTATTACATTCAACCTGATGTATTGCAATGGATATGGTATGTAATAACGTCAGGCTGTCATGTAAACGATAAATAAGCGATTGTTGGCGCATCTTAGACGATACCTTAATCATTGAAGCAGCTAAATCTCTGGCACAGGAACAAAAAAATATCGTAGCTTTTTTCAGTTTTGACAAAGTTAAATGACTTTTTGGCAGCTTTGTATTTTGGAACTTAGAAATTTAGTTATTTTTAAAACAATAGCAAGATTCCATATTTTTTAATTGTTTGTTGGAAAAAGTGTTTGAAAAGGTGTTTTCAAACTCAAATATTATGTTTAATTAAATGAAGACAATATTAGCGAAACTCAATCGAAAATCTGGAGACAGAAAAGATATTGGCTCCGCTGGAACTCGAAACCAGGACCCTTTGCTTACATGGGAAGTGCTCTACCGATTGAGCTACGGAACCCATATCGAATTCGGTCACTTTTAACTGTATCATACTTCGACTAAGAACTACCAACATTATCTTCATTTTCTTAACGCACCTATAATTGGCTGCTATCTTTATATATGAAATATTATGTTTTCACATCAACAATAATCGCAAATTCATTATTAAAATTTTTTTTAACCCTTTTAAATTCACATATTCACAAAAATCTCATAAAAAATATATCTTTTTATTAAAAACCGGGATTTAAAAAACATCATAAAATTTACACGCTTATTTTAATTTGTTTGTGTTATTATATTTTGTTATAAACACGTTTTTAGGTTCTGTCAGTATCAGGAATCTACTAGAGTACAAACAATTAAGTAAGAGTACAGGAGTCTAAATAAGACTTAGTGGTCGTTTATAAGTATTGAAAGTTTTAAAAGACATCAAATTTTATGTAACAAAAAAGGAGTATCCGGGTACACTTATTTTTACTTGCAGAATAAAAGGTAAAGCATTAATTTAAAAAAAAAATTATTAAAAAAAGAATAACAAATATTACGAGGTTCCGAATAATCCAACAATGTTTGAAAATCTCCTACTACCACCACAGTAAGCAGAAAATGTTGCTTGAGTCGTGATGGAGGACTTAGTCAGCCGAGGAATCGAACATGCTACTCCCGGGTGGGATCCAAATGCGATCCACTCACCTATTGACCGGTCATTAAAAAACAAAATGATTTTAAAGCAACGATGAAAGCCTAGGTATACAATTTACACTAAATTTAATAACAATAATCGAAGTCCTTAAATATTTTGGGCTGTTTGAAAACAATATTTTTGTCAGATAGAGATAATTTTGAAAGCAATATTATCCAGTTCAATTAGATATCTAGGTATAAAATAATTAATAATTCTTTACTTTTTCTGGTATAAAATTTTCATCAAAGATATATTTTACAGGTCATGTTGGTACCTAACATTGTAGAAATTCACGTGGATCGAATTCTGTACAATTGTCTGGCGCTAACAAACGTTTATGTGGGATTGTAGCTTAGATTGTAAATGTCATGCGGTGGGGATGCTCTGCGTCATCATATCTTCACAAAGGTGAATTTAGGTATATCATGGATCTGCACACTCACTGTACACAGTACACTCACAGTGCACATGTCATATCAAGTAATCCTGACAGTGAATTAAACCAAGCCGGTATTCAAAGGACAATAATAATTATCACAATCACCAAAGATTTACTGTTATATGCTTAAGCACCACTGTAACTCCATTTGAATCTATGTAGTTTCAATATTATAACATCATATACCTTCATGGCTACTCTTAGATACATCTAAGAAGGTACTTACTCGGTCACCTTTGAAATCGATTGTTAAATAAACTTTATTATTATGTCTGTACCGAACTACGTAAAGCGTTTGACTCGCAGGTGTTGTTAGGCAGGGAGGATTCATGTTACCTGTCCTGGTATAGTCTCGGCTGGTAGCCAACTATTAACTGCAACTTAGATTGGATTTAATCTTGGTAGGTAGACACCTAACAAAATAGTGTACCATCCAAGCCATGCAGACGACATGGTGATTTTAGTACCATTTTATTATACACGAAGGCTTTAAGGATACGTTTGAAGATTTATAAATTACTTGTGTTTCTATTGAATGGCTCTATAAGTACATAAACACTTTAGAAATGTTAGATACCACAGCCACATCTTCAAAGGAGACGGACAAGATTACGACGATATTAAGTAGATACGGAAGAGGAGAATGTTAAACCTCCCTGCAAACATGCTCTCTTGCAAGGGCGGATCCAGCTTTGGCGCCAGGGGGGGGTCACAAAGCACCAGGGGAGGGTCACATAGTCGTGGTCAAGTCACTAGAAGTTAAAATTTATTTTTTATAATAATATATACAAGTAAAAAGTAGGTCCGCCTAGGTCCTGGACCCAGCCCAGGGGGGGGGTCATGACCCCATGACCCCCCCCCTGGATCCGCCCCTGCTCTCTTGTCGTTTCAATCGACGATCAACGTAGAGCTTACAAGTAAATAGTTCACGTTCGCCTGTGAGTTACGGTATTGTAATAAGCAAGCTACGTTGTATAGCCTTCCACGAATGCAATAAAATAACCGAAAGGACTCCTTCGCTATTGCAGAGTGTTCCGACGATGTTTTCTGAAGTCAACAACAACTCGTCCAGCTCCGTCACTTTCCTGAGGTACTGGATCGCTGGTCTCAATGGGATTCAACAAGTGCAACAACTCAATACCAGATAGCTAGTAGTATGTAAGGGTGCATTTTAAAGAAATGACAGCTTTGCACCATAGTAACGAGCGAGTAACATGAAAATTTTATAATATTTTGTAGAATTTACGTCTCAACTTTAGTTGTAAGAAGGCATAATCGATTCTTTGGATGGAGTTATTATTTTAACATGAAAAGGATGTTTTTTTAAACATTTTTAGCCAGAAAGAAGAAATTTGAAGTAAACACACGAAAAAGAAAATTCGCCAAATGTTAAAAAGCGACTATACTTTTAAGAAGATATCCTGAAGGATTCCTGGTATGAGTTTGACTTGCTTTGTTAGTATTTCACGAACTCAAATTATTATATTTAAGCACCTAAAAGAGTTAATCAAACAATGAGAACGAAAAACTTTTTCAAATGGAAGGGATTTTAGAATTTTTTTTTAGTTATTATGCATTTGTTTGTCCTCAAAGAAGAAAGAAAAAGCTTTTTTGAAAAGTCTCTAATATATCACGGAACCTTACTACCCACTATGTATTTTTTTATGTCGTTGGTAAAAAATCAAGTTCCAAGATAAGTTAATAATTCCTTATTACACACAAAACTTATTGACGCTGCGTGGTTCTGGCCTATGGCTCATTGGAGAGCCGTGAAATGTGATTGCAAGGCATTTCGACGGGAGTCTTCCGTCAAACGATGTCTGGTTTATGAGGAAAATTAATCTCTATATTTATTTATTTATTGGTTGGCATATTATGCGATTGCTGCTTACTTCGTCAGAACCTGCGCGGCTGGGGAATAATGCCGTAAAGAAAGGTCTACGGTTGTACGTCAAAGCCCGCTTGTTTGAAGTTCATAGACTGAAGAGGCCGATATTACCTGACGGTTAATAACATATTTTATAATACGTAAATTTACATAGATGTACAACCATTTTTCCGAACTAACACTTATTATTGTAAGCAATCTTTTATTACGGTATCGCAATAAACTTTGTTGGTTTTATTTTAGTGATTCTACATTAATTATTATTGCGGCGTGCTTTCTTTTTGTTTTCTCTGTATAAGCTGTAATTGTGGTTTGAATTCTGCATGATGTTATGATTTCCCTTAAATAAATAAATATATTACACCCCTGCAATGACATGAACGTCAATGATCCAACGGCCGACAATATCATTCCTACCCGTGGCAGTTAGCACACGCTCGCTGGCACGAGTATCAGCTTCGTTAATCGCGGCACAAAGTTCCCTAAATATTCTACCAGCGGAGAATTCAACAGTTCATCCGTTGCAATACTATCGTTACCTGCAGTTTACCTACATTACCCGTACAATTCAAATGCGCATTACGCCGGCACCACCATCCAACTAAACGTATCAATATTGCACGGGCAGTACGAAAATACGTTACAGTCCAATGATTTTTGATAACATTAATATTAATGTCTGATTTCAAAATGGTTTAAATTATTATGCACATGATTTGGATGCATTATAGCATCCATTCATTCATCAGTAAAGGATAAACACAGATACTTACGCAGGTATATGTACATAATAAAGCTCATCCTATCAATAGAAAGAGTACCAAAAAGGTTTATGCGTTACCTGTATATAGGAGAATGTACATACTACCTATGCCTGTATCCATCGTATTTTTGGAGAAACATTGTTTTAAGCTGATCTCCGGTACCTACATGTCCCTAACGCGTATACCCGTGGGAGATCCCACGCACTTCTTTATGCTCCGAAAGCGAGAACTTCTTCCTTTCAGAATGCGCCATTAAACAGAGCAATTCAAGTGCTTAACGATTCTGCATTGAGCATCGACATCTTCAATGTTACCTATAGTTCAGTAACTATCTTTTGACGTACGTCATAACATAGAAACTGTCCCCATGGACTTTTTTTCTTATTTAAAATTATGTAATCTTCTCCGTAATAATTTGGTGTATAACTGTTTTATGGAGAACCTGAAAAAATTGGGTGGAAGTAAGATTAAGTCAAACTTGTTTAGTTTCAAAACAAGTTAAATCAGAATTATGTTGTCTGAATCATTGAAAACCCTCAAACCGCGAAGTCTTGCAGCATGAAATTATGTAAATAATTTACGTCCAGAATAAATATCAGTCAACTATCAGCAATGAAGCTTTGACTTTCCATTTGAAACTCTGACGAAGACGGATAATCTACTACTAGTAGGTAGGTACACAATTATACTTTTAAATTCTGGCGAAGCACAATTATACTTTTAATATTCTGTGGGGTATCTACAAATAGTACAAATATTAAATTGAAAAAAATAAAAACCATAAAGGTCTTTTTTTTTAAAGTCACAATTATAATTTTTTTTTAAATGTTTTTATTTATTTTAAAGCTATTTTAAAAGGTTAATCGATTGTTTATTATTGAAGGTTCATTCCTTCATGCATGAGCTATGATGCGTTTATATATATTCTTTTATATTTCAAAATGAAGCCAGTTAGATATATGTATAGTAGTTTAATATTTAGCATAATGCTTCAATTTCAAATGAAATTTCTACTCGACTCCGCATAACGGTAGTTTTACTACTAGGAATACGTAAAAGCGAAAGAAATGCGATTGTCCAAAGGAAATATAACATTTCTACTTCAACCCACGGCCACGTGTCTAAATTGTAAAGCTCAAACGATTGCGAGAGCTGTCTTTACCGTTTTAAAATGAGCTCGGATAGTTGAATACGGCAAAGGTTGGCAGGTCCCGCCCGACTGTGGGCTGTTCTGTACTACGGTACCAAGTACCACGTATGCTGCCTGCGAGGGTGTAGTAGGTATTGCACGTAGGGGTAGGTGCTCGTACGCTGTGTGATCCTGGAAAGCCTTCAAAGGTCTGTGGTCGGCGAGTTATTTGTGTAAAGCCGACACCACCCGACTACATTTTGTTGCAAGAAATGTGAAAATTGCGGGTACACTCGTGTGCTTGGCTTTTTGCAGGCTTGTATTAGTGTGTTTGTGTGAGAAGGAAACAAAGAGAGGATCATCAATGAAAATAATTATCTCCTTTATTTTGTGATTAAAATACAAATTCATTAATCAGAATTTAATTACAATTAAGGATGTTGTCTTTCATAATATACATAATTGAAGAAGAAGATAACAATAATAATCTAAACGAAAATATGAAAGAGAACAAGGCACAGAAAAATAGAAAAAGATAATGGTCGCAACTGGGACTCGAACCCAGAACGTCTCGTTTAACCGGGAACTATATCTACTATTTTTTTTCCGTATTATAGGCAACTACCCTTTTTATTGGAAACAGTCATTCTAAGAATTGATCTGTAACCTGGATAGCGTCTGGGATAAATATATCCGATTTTATTTATATGGAACTATTGACTTTTTATAAAATAAAGGATCTATATAAGTATGGAATGTCAATTTGGGAGGCGGGAATGGGTACCGCCGCTCCGGGAACCTTTATTGGATTACCAACACCTCTGCCATACGTCAAGTGGTTTACTACTTTTAATGATTTAGCAGGGGTGCCCGGGTTCATGGGGTGAGGTTTGTCTAGGTCTTAGAGGCGGATGACCAGGACACACTGAACCCCAGATTTCTGCCCACCCTTTAAACCCTTTCCCTTCTCAGAACTCTTCTCTCTTTCCTTTTCTTAAAAAACCCATACACACAGCATCCCCAAAGATGACATATGCCCTGAGGGAAATTATTTTCCTCAAGGCCTCCTGTGTGGAGCATACGTAATAAAAAAAAATCAAATATACTTATCCGAGACGCATTACAAACCAATTCGCCCGCCTCCCAAATTGACATTCCATGCTTATATGGAACCATGGTTTTGGCATTTCATAAAAAGTTAATAGTTCCATATAAATAAAATCGGATATATTTATCCCAGACGCTATCCAGGTTACAAATCAATTCTTAGAATGACTGTTTACAATACAAAGGGTTGTTGCCTATAATACGAAAAAAAATAGTTAAAGATAGATTGTTAATTCTAAAATTTGAAATATGACATTGACAAATATGACGGTTTGACAGAAGGTGGCAATGGCGAAATTGGTAAACGCGCACGTCCCGGTTAGAAGAGAGGTTCTGGGTTCGGGTCCCAGTAGCGATCATTACCTTTTTCAATTTTTCTGTGTCTTGTTCTCTTTCATATTTTCGTTTAGATTATTATTGTTATCTTCTTCTTCAATGATTTATTTATTTCTACAGATAAATAAATCAAAAGTTTTTAACTGGTATTGGTAGACGGACACAATAATATGTATCATAAAATATGGATGTAATGTAGGTACATAGATAGAACGATACCCCTTTGTTCTCGACTAGCGAAATATTGATGTGGGCTCAGAGAACGTCCTTCGCTGTGAATTCTGTTAAGTCGATGAAATGGGACCTTATTATTCTATATTTAGAGAACCCGTACAAAATACATTGTTCTTAGGGTTGCATCACGACAAATTTAAGATAATATATTGTTTGATAGTTTTCTTGAAATATGAAAATAACAAATTCAATTCAAATGACGATATTCACTAAACGTACACAATTTACTTTGAGCCAAATTACAAACATTTTGTTTTTGTTTAATTTTATTTAAACCACCCTTAAAAACTACCCCCTCTCAGCTATATACGACTATGATATACCGTTTTAAATATATGTCGAAACATATATCTACTGCATGCTTTGAAGACATGACATAAAATACATATGTAGGTACGTATTTTTTTAATAATTGTACTGATGATATAGGCGCTACAATTTTCGATATTAGTTTGATGTAAAGTCAAATACGCTGCAAAGATTTTTCCTTTTGTTGTGCAAAATATTTTTAACAATATTTTAATGATTATTAATTCGCAAACCGTTTCACGAAAAATTATTTCATTCAATATACAATTATTACAGTAACAATAATTTTTTTTAAATGTAATTCTCGAAGATTAGGGTCAGAACAAAGAAATGCACATTGAAATTAATTATCAATTTTGGCTATTGGAAATAACAAGCATTTTTTTTTGTTTAATTTTATTTAAACCACCCTTAAAAACTACCCCCTCTCAGCTATATACGACTATGATATACCGTTTTAAATATATGTCGAAACATATATCTACTGCATGCTTTGAAGACATGACATAAAATACATATGTAGGTACGTATTTTTTTAATAATTGTACTGATGATATACGCGCTACAATTTTTGATATTAGTTTGATGTAAAGTCAAATACGCTGCAAGGATTTTTCCTTTTGTTATGCAAAATATTTTTAACAATATTTTAATGATTATTCATTCACAAACCGTTTCACGAAAAATTATTTCATTCAATATACAATTATTATAGTAACAATTAATTTTTAATAAATGCAGACTTGCATACTCAATAAATGCAACTCAATCGAAAATCTGGAAACAGAAAAATCGCAACAGATATTGGCACCTCTGGGACTCGAACCCAGGACCTTCGGCGCCAATCCAGCCTTCCCAGAGGTGCTAATACTGCCAATATCTTTTTCTATTTCTAGATTTTTTATTGAGTTTCGCTAATATTGTCTTCATTTAATTAAATATTACAATTTGAGGTTTTACTCATAAAGTTAAAAATAAATAATAATGAATTATTTTCAGTTTGTTTTGAGTGAAATGATTGAAATTGTTTTATTGAAAGCATAAATAATTAAATGTCTTTTCCCTTTCAGGCTTGAGCTTTATTGACACAGTTTTTATAATTTTATTATAATAATAAGAATGGTGGTAAAGTAACAAGTTAATTAAAAATATTTTTTTTTAGTAAAGCAATACGTACTCACAAAATTGTCGGACCATGACAGCATGTATGACATGGTCGAGCCAAAGGTACGGCTAAACGCAACCACGAGTCTCCCAAAAATGTATTTGAACTTTGTTATACACACCCTGTTCGGCACCATATCTCACCATATCGCGCCATGTCTGGCACTATATCTCACCCTGTCTGGCACACTCAAGTGTGTCAAAATAAGATACTGGTAGAACTAAATAAAATCATTTGTTATTGGCAAACATGAGTAAGCATCACAATTTTTTTTACATTTGGTGCAAGATCGCTTTGAGCATCTCAACGGGCCAGTGCTCATACCCATCTTATCTTCAATTACAGCTGGTTGATAACTTATCAAAGGTGACAGTTTTGTTTGGGTGCTCGTTTCAGCATCAGCATCAAAGTTTCCTTCACTATGAACATCATCACCAACCAGCAGGTCCCATTTATTTTTATTTTCACCGCATGCTCTTCTGTGTTAATTCCAGTTATTTCCAATAGCCAATTTTGATAATTAATTTCAATGTCCATTTCTTTGTTCTGACCCTAATCTTCGAGAATTACATTTATTAAACTCATCAATTTTATCGTTTTATAGTTTAATATAATCTGGGCAATAAACTTGAATGTTTATGTTTCAAATTGGATAATTTTTCCAAAATATAATATCTAAAAACTTTTTACGAAACAAATGAAAAAAAAGTAATATTCCCTATAACTTATTTTGTAGTAAACGTATTATTAATACCCTAAAGGATTGTATATTATTATTACCGACTAGTTACATACGTTTAATGTTTTTATGTATTTTGAATAGGTAGGAAATTTGAAGTAATATTTTTATTATTTGCTTAAATAATAGCTAAATGTCGTATGAAATTGAAAAAATATTTTTACTTGTAAACAATTAGTTTTTTTAACCTTTTTCTGTTCGTTTTTTTCCTGATAAAATAATAGAATAAAAGTTTTCCTGATAAAATAATAGAATCAAAGATGAAAACAAAGAAACAATGAAAGCCAAGTTCTCCTTCAGTTCCCCCATTCAAACTGTTGCTTCCTTCTACCGCGCAAACAATAAATATCTGATGATATTCTTATCTCAGTTGAGATGATTTGTCTATAGAATAAGTGGATAAACACTTTACACAGTTGCTAAGTATTATTTCAAAATAAAGTAAAAGTTTTTTTAACAATTTTCGTTTAAACCTCCGTGGTCGAGGGGCAACACTTTCGACTAGAAACTCGGAGGAAGGGGGTTTAAATCTCGGCGTGCGAAAATAAATTTGTATTACTTCAGAATTTTATTAATTTTTTGTGAAAGTTTCTCTCAGTATCGCCCTGGTGTAAGACCACCATTCAGAATTGAAACGTTGTTTGAAATGGCTTTAGCCGTATTTGGTGACCAGATCTGAGTATCCAGGTACTTCCCTACTTCTTTACGTTCCACTTCCCGCATCCCCTGCCCCTCCCCGCTTCCTGAAGCTATAGTTTAATATACATAAGGTTATACAAATTTATAATGATTTTCCATTTTCTTAGATTATATTTGACTTTAGTGGTAAAAACGTTTATATTTTTAATTGTAATTGGTAGTTTATTAAATATTCTGGGTACAAAATAGTTTAGGGTTCTTTCACCGAATTTATTAGTACATTTCGGGACCACTAATTCTTCGTTTTGAGTGAATCTTGTATTATGTTTATGCAAAACTCTTTCCCTATGCAAGGAATCAGACAATAAAAGATGTTGACTTACAATATTATAAAACAATAATCCTCTGACAGGTAAAACATTCAGAGACTTGTATATTAATTTAGTGTTGCTTCTGTGTGCATTGGTATATTTATGGATTAACGATTTTGTAAGGGAGTTTTGTAATGTTTGGATATAACTTACATTAGTTTTACAAGAATGTCCCCAAGAAGTAATTCCATAACGGATTGTGGATTCAGCCAGAGATAGGTAAATTAATTTTAAAGTACTTATAGGCACGAATATTTTAATTTAATAAATTAGTAGAAACTATTCACATAGTTAAAAATCATGTCACACATTGTTAGGTTTGTATGTTCCATTATAAGTTGAAATGGTACAGAATGAATAATGACATATTACAACACTTTTAACTTAATTTAATTTTGGTATGGCTTCTGCCTTATATATTTTATTTTAACCCAGTTTAGATAATAACGTTAGATACTTCAGCACGTTGCCACCTGCTAGACCATATATGCACTTTACACCCCATAAAAGAACATACACGAAAGCTTAAGGTGCAATAAAGGTAATGTGTTTTAGTTTATGGCTGTCTGAACTTATCAAGGAACTAGTTAATATCCTCCGTAATTATTTTCTAGGTAAAAATATTATGCGGAACCATAAGAATATATATATAGTATTATGGTTTTAGTAATGTATTAATGTACGTCGTGCTCTATGCATATTTTTCAGACGAGTGCGAGATACGAAGAATCTTAACGAGTGGAAGAAAAATTTCCTTTATTCCCCTTTGTATATCTGTTTTCTCGTAGACAAGGTTCAGTGAAAGATTCAAGATTTTGTTTCATATCTTGTTACGAAGAAATCATCATAAATTATTAGGCTTGGCAAAGCCGGAGAGCAATGAATCTTAAAATGGCGCCAGTCTCCGTGCTGCGACAGTAATTGTACCGTGAAAGAAATGGATTCATTTTCACTGTTTTCTGAAACAAGCGTTCTGCAATTTCTTTATGGTATCGTAACAAAAACACCAAACCAGCCGAATAAAGTGTTAAAATTTATAATGAGTGCTTCGTATAATTTCTTAAATGACAATGGAGCTACCCACGCACTTTTTGTTGACAGACAACAATATTTTGGGTTCGTTAATGTGACTCCGACTTATTTTTAACTCGGCTTATTTTAGTCTTCAAGATTTAAATAATAAATCAAAAGTTATCTCAACTCAAACGGCGGGGATGAATAACATAATGGCTGTTAAAAAAATGTCTAAAACAAACAAAGGCGTAGTTTGCTTAAGTAACGCCTCATAATGGTTTTAGCTCATTAAATAGTCCTCACCCCACTAATGTCTTAGCGAACGTCGCTGTGAATTAGTGCTGATTGTTTTCACTGCGGACTAAAAATAGAGGCGGAACGTTTGTCGGCAATGGAAATCGTCAGTTTTATTTACAATCGGAATTCGCCAAACGAAATATCGCTCTATTGTGAACGTCCCAAATGATGAGCACTGATTGCTAAAAATGTAAATGAGGCTTTTCAGATTTTTTGTCAAAACATTACACGACGCGCTGCTGCTTCTATTGGGGTAAAATATTTATGCTGTTCTGAACAAGAATTCCACGAATTCAAGCGAAACATCGCACTCCGGCAGGGAACACTTTTATTGATATTCTGCTGTGTACTTTTGGGGTTTCAATTAAAAAACAAAGCAGTTCAGCTTTACGTTTTCGGACGTAGTACTGTGATGTTCAATGGATTTAAGTTTTTTTTAAATTCATTTTTTTCAATGGAGTAAAACATATTTATGTATTGGAGGATGGTTTTTAATCCATAATTTAAATTAAATGTAGGCATAGTCCTATGAATGTGGAATTAAAACAGGTCACTCGCTCCGCGCATAATCTTGTCAAGGTGCATAACTATCATGTACAGCTGTCTTGTAAGGTGCTTACTATCTTAGCGCTTAATATACGTGCTCATTGTTCAAGTTAAAAGTGAATTATTTTCATGTTATTTTTTTTGCTGTTATTTATTTATTTATTTAACGCCCAAAGGGCTTTTACATGTTTGGTAGTACAATTAATTCATGACAGATGTTTTTTAAACAGATAATGAAATAATAAAAATAAAATTACATATTTGTAAAAAGCACTAACTTTGTGGCTCGCCATAATTTACAATAAAAAAAACACATAAATTTGTTTTTTAATAAAAGTGGTCTTAAACAAATTTATGTGTTTTTTTATTGTAAAAATAAAATTAGATAAAAAAGCACACAAGTCATAAAAATACAGCGATTTCATAGGTTTACAAAAATACATATATGTTAAGGAATAGTTTTGGAATAAATTTATTACAAGATCAACAAAATTCGCCAAGTTAATGTTAAATACGTCAACATCACCTAAGTACTGATTTCCCATGGTGTGAAATCGTTGTATCGGAGAGTGGGCAATGTAGTTCCGCTACCGCTTATGAATGCTACAGTAGTATAGTGTATTTTGTCGTGTAGTTACTGTCGGCATTCGTAAGTTTATGAGTTGCAGGAGTTCGCAACAGTCAAATTTAGAGTTAAGTATTTTGAATAAAAATGTTTTGAATAAAGTCGTTTATTTTACGTATGTCTTCTAGTGTACGTATTTTTAAAATATTTAATAATAAATTATATTTTAAGTCTTCTAATAGGATATTTAATTTAAAATTTATATAACGCAGATTTTTTTTTTGAATTCGCTTAATGTTATTAATGTGAATTTTGTGAGATGGAAACTTAGTTTTTAACCCAAAATAATTCCAAGATCTCTCATTTACGTGAAAGGGAAACGATCTTGCAAGCTCCTGATGAGAGCACTCAGCAGTATCAATTATTGAATACTAGTAGATAATATTGCTCAATTAAAATATCTTTATAAAAATTAATTTGGGAAGCTGGTATGGGTACCGCCGCCCCGGGAACCATTTCCCATGTCAACCCAAGTGGTTCGCTACGTTTGGTGACTTAGCAGGGGTGCCCGGGTTCATGGGGTGAGGTTTATCTAGGTCTTGGCGGCGGATGAATCTGGCCAACGGCTGCATATCTGGCCGGATCGGGAGAAAATTGTTTAGGTAATCCCTTTGACTTCTCCAGCCATTCTCTCGGAATATCGCCTTGCACCGCAGTGAGAGGGATGGGTTTGTATGTTTGTCACCCCTGGACACGCACTGACCCCCAGATTCCTACCCACCCTTAATATATTTTTTTCTCAGAACTTCCCCTCCTTCCTTTCCTAAAAAGACCCCACACAGCATCCCCAGATGTGACATAGGCTCTGAAGGGAATTATTTTCCTCAGGGCCTCCTGTGTGGAGCTAATGCAAAAAATATAAATATATCAAGAAACCCATAGTGCTGTGTCTTTGAAATCATCATTAAATTAATAAAAAAATTAAAAAAATATATCACTTTACTATTGGCGCTATTTGTCTTCCGAGGTATATTCTTCGTTGCTTGACTATTAGTACTACATTAAATAAATTTAATAAAATTTTTACATAAATTGTACATAAAGTTTGACGAATTGTTCAATTTCTGTGAAACAACTGGACCTAAATCAATAGACCAAATAGTAACTAAAAACCGGCTTGTCAGAAGAAATGAATTCACGTAACGATTATTTAACCAGACATTTTACTGGAAAAGTAATCAGCCGTTGTAATGCACAGATTTTCTCAATGCGTCGTTTGATTCATTTATCCGAAGTTGAGAAAAGTTTTTTTTTACATTTTACTGAAGCAAACTGCAGTTGTGATGAGGCGGTATCTCTGAGTTTTAATTGAGTTAACTAATTTCCAAGCAATTATAACTTTTTGCGAAGCGCTGGAGGATACAATTAAAACATATAAACCTGGCTACGAATTCGGAATAGATTTCGAAAATTATGTCGTGCAGTTTGAGGGAATTCCGCTGTTTGTAATTTATCACTTATGTTGAGATTTAGGGCTTTATGTTATTTCTTGTTTCACGACCATGATTCAAACAACACAACACAATGCAAAGTTAGATAAAATAAATCAACGTCAAACTAAAACAATACGGGAGGCGGGGATGGGTACCATCGCCTCTAGAACCATTTATTGGATAACAAACACCCCTGTCATAGGTCCAAGTTGGTGACTAAGCTGGAGTGCTCGGATGAGGTGTGTTCAGGTCTTGGCGCCGGAAGCGCCAGATCGAAAGCGGCCGGTTTGGGGAGACCTTTTGACTTCTACAGATGATCTCTCTTGTACTGCAGCGGGAGGGATGGATTTATACGTCCTTCACTGCTGTATTGACAGTATTGACCCCTAAAGTCCTGTACAACCATCATACCTTTTTTCTTCACACAACTTCCTCTCCTTCCTTTCCTCAAAGAGAACTTCACACAGCGTCCTCGAAAATATTTTCTTCAGGGTATCCTGTGTGGAGTTGTAAAAAAATAATAATATACACACATATTTTTTTTGACTTAATAATATTGTCGAAAATGTCATTTTTTCCTCTTAAGCAGGGTGCATCATGTATGTTGTGTATATGAAGCAGTTCTGGAACGGTGATCCCTGGCATCATGAAATTAGCACAATTTTCATGACTTGGAACAGTTATTCATTATATATTATTTTCACAAGGAGAATTAGTGGGTATTCGGATAAAACAAGAGTTTTTAAGTGGGAATAACCAGACAAAACCGGAATTATGTTATTTTTAAATCAAATTTTAGACGTATTGACTGTTTATCAGAAAAAAATATAAAATGATTTCAAAAGACTGTTCTTTTATCTAGTAAAGCTATGTTTTAAATTTTGAGAAAATTTAAAACAATTTGTTGATTTATTTTTAGTACAATAAGGTTTTACCGTAGGTCGTTGGCAAGTTTGTTAAATTTTCAAACAAAATTTTGTATTATACAACACATATTTCAAATAATAAAATCATTCTCTAAAATAAATCAATACACTATCATTTAATTTTAGTTTAAATAAACTCATTTAAAAAAAGATCTTCACACGTATTTTGTGAAGATAATACTTTAGTTTGTTTTTTTACTTACGGTATTACAAACTAATAAATTTAAAATTTTTTTAACATTCTTATTTTGCTTAGACATTATTGAAAAATTATAAATACTATGATTAAAAAATAATTACAAAAAGTACAAATTTTTAATAGTTTTATCATCACGCCTTTCAGCATTTTTGAATGCAGGTATAAATTAAAGTAAAATTTTAATGAAATAAATTCGATATTAGTTATTAATTTGAAAAGCTGGTACGGAGAATAATTGTCTCTCATTGGAACCGCCCTGTACGATCCTAAGAACATTTTTCTACGAAATATGAATTCTCGGCAGCTGGTTAACGGGCCTTAACAAGAAAGGGAAAAAGTGTACAAATTGGAAAAAGTGTTTATGAGAATATTTAATATATTCATATGATAAAGAATAATATATTGGATTAAAAAACATTTTAGTAGATTAGACCGTGAAACATTCCGTTTCAGTTACTCGATAATAAAGTTAAACCCATATTAAACGCCACCGAAGAAACTTCAGATAAATTGCAATATTCTATGGCTAAGGTAATAGAATATGAATATCTTTAAACCGACGTACTTATACATTTCTTTAAATAACGTGTTATGAAGTTGTACCCCTAAGTGGAGCTTTACTTCCATTAGTTTGAATGGGGAGGAACAACTGCTGAACACTGAACATCGAGGAAATAAACTCTTCTGCCCGCTGCGCTTAGTTCCTCACCGGCAGGTTGCGCGCGGAGTCCACAGTTCCACGGTTCATTTCATTAAATATACCGCATGCCGCACCGTTCTCGCTCAGTAACTCTATCAGTGGCGGCTCGAACACAATTTCGATGGTGGGGACCGATATTTTTTATGTGTATAATAAATATACTTATATGACAATTTACCTTAAACTCATTATAATTGAGAACGTTCAAAATACCTACTCTTTTATATTCATATACCTATCCGAGTAGATATATTTTTATGTTTTCAATTCTAATTTCTAAAGTCTTAATTAAATATTTCATTATTTTTTTCGAAAAAATATTTATTTTTCTCAAAAAAATGTTATTGGATTAGTTACGCTCCTTACCAGAAATACAAAAATTAGTACACATTTGAATATAAAGCTTAATAAAAAAATAACAAATATAATCCAACCAACTTTGGCTTAGAGCGCTTTTGAGGCAAATTTTCCACCAGAACGGCGCTATAGAAATAATCCCACCTATATTATTATTTTAATAACAAAATACGTACAACAACAACAACAAAATACGTACATCCCGGTCCGTGCATTGCTCACGTCTTTCAATTTGAACGAAAACAAACTCCCAATTATCCACGAGGGGATCCTAGAGTTAATCCCCGAGATAATGATACTATGACTCAAATGCGCATGTGCGAATTCGCGAGATCCCTAAGAAACGTATTCAGTACGAATAAAAAATATACATTTCAAGGAAAAAATCCCGTGATGTCCCCCAAGTGCGCAGAACGGTTTGCGCAGTGCGCATGGCGCATGGCAACTGTTCGAGCTCGAGCTTGCATTCTGCTGAGTCGCGATTCGCGATCGTCGGATCGCGTTAGTACGCAACAAGGAAGTGGGCGGAGCGGTCGCACGTTCGTCCGAAGAAACTTTTTAATTTCGAGCTTAAAAAAATGTTCTGAATTGAAATTATAGATTATGTTTCTGCAAATGTTAATAATTACTTTTATGTTAAGAATTCATGTTTGTGAACATAGAGCATCGAAAATATTCTCAATAGGTTTCTGAAATATGAAGTGGGGTCTGTCCCCACCATCCCCTTGAGAAGAACCGCCACTGAACTCTATATTTCTATATTAATATAACGTAGCTCGAGGTTGCATTAATTCCTTTTTATTTCATTACACTTTACCATAAGACATGAAGAAAATTATGCTTTAGGGCAATAAGCGCATTTCGTAGGAATAAATTCGATTCCACGACACGATTAATTTAGATTCCACGACAACCCAACAATGAATAACTTAATTCATTGTAACAAAACTGATAAATTTCTTATGTATTTTTTTGTATTGAAATTTTAAAAATAATGTATACAAGTAAGTGTGTATTGTTTTTCCACTTTACGCTTTTAAACACGTCTGATGTTTTTCAGTTTTTTATTTTTAGTTTGTTATTATCTTATTTAAAAATACTTATTTAATCTAACATAAAACTGGCACACTTTATTCTACTAATTTACTTTTATTTTACTTTCATTTCACTTTTATTTTGCTTTTCCTTGTTTTTTTTATATATGTTTACATATAACGTTTTCGACATCACATCTGGTGTTTATCAATTTTAATTATTATTATAGATAATATAGAAAAACATAGAAAACATAGAAGGGTTGAAGGAATGACTGAATATATAAATATATATATATTTAGTTATTTTTTCAACTTTTCTCTGTTTTTTTTTTTAATCTTATCTTATCTTGTCTGTATCTTTATTTATTAGACAGTATAGCTAGGTTATCCCTAGACAGCTTATCTAACTCCTTACTATATAATATTAAGTAAGAAAAAAAAAACTTAATAACTATAGATTTTTTCATCATTATTGGTGCATGATGTGAACATTAGTTATTGGGTTTATAACCTAATTATTGTAATTTGTGATTTTCTAATGCATGTAATGTTATAAACCTGTAAATGTTCCCAATAAAGAAAATAAAATAAAAATAAAATAAAATGTGGCAATATGTACAGTCTCCATGGTCGAGAGGCAAGGATCTCGACTAGCGATCTGGAGGTCGCGGGCCCGAATCCCGGCCTGTGCAGATTAATTTTATTCGATTGATTTGTGTTTTCACAATTTAATCAATTAAAATAATATAAGGTATATTTGCGGCACATTCCAGAGTGGAAGATATCGCATCATAACGCCTCGGTTTAAGACTACCATTCAGAATAGAAACGTTGCTTGAAATGTCTTTAGACGTTCTTGGCAACTAGATCTGATGTGACTGAATAGCCAGTTACTTCTCCACCTTCCTCTACCCCATCTCCTTTCCCTCTCCATTTACTGTATTATTCAGCCTTCAGCCTCACATCATATTCCAATTAGGGATGCCGTGGTCTCACTGGCTCTAGACGGGAGGAGTTGGGGCTCTTTTGAGGCAATCACATTTTAAAAAATGCATTCAACAACCCTTCGAAAAGTCATTAAAAGTGACGAAAAAATAATCCATAACCTAATCTAATGTAACCTCCGTAACATTTTTTTGTGCATCACTTTAAATGTCTTTTAAAGGAGTGGTGAAATTGCACATTGTTGATTTGTCCGGACACCAAATTCGCCTACCTTGTCTTTATTTATTGAAGCGAACTGTACTGACGAACACTCTAGAAAAATGAAAGCCAGGTAGGTACACCAAAAAATGCTTAAAGCTATTTCTCAGACATCGTCTATAAATTATTCGAATACTAGACTTTCACATATTTACGCAATTTTTTCCTTACCGACAATAGTAAAATAGAATTTATAAAGCCTTGTGTATTTTTTTAGTTTCAAGTTATGAAAAATTTTGCAGAGGGTGTTCGAATCTTATCATAGAAAGGCTTCGCTTGCAAATTCTATATCAGCGATCAATTTCTCAATTAAATTCTCAGACTGGTCAAGTAAAACTAACGACAACGCAGCGAACGCAAATATTAACGACCTCGTCTAAAATATTAATAAAAAAATGGTTACCTCCCTTCCGTAGAAAATGCGGTTCGCCATAACAAATAGACATATAGAAAACCAAAGATTTTAATATATTTTTGTGACACGATCGTAAAGTTTAATACAGTAATAAACGTTAATGTGTCGTAAGATATTTCACGGTCGGAGCTTTTTATTTGAAGAATCTACGGCGATACCAAAACCGCTCGTTGCTCAAAACCTGGAATGAGAAGGAACAAAAGAAGTGAAAATAAAACGAATGATAAATTAAAAGGCTCAAAACCCACGGTTGGCGAAAAAGCCGACTCGCATAAAGGCAAACGTGAAACCTTTCATTATTTAACTCTCTTGAAAAAAAAGTTATGTTTCTTTTTGAAAACCCTCCGCGTACACACGTCGTAATTATTTGAATTGTGCACAGTGGCGATGAGAGGCCGTAATGTGCAATTATCATTGAAAAAAGGGTAACGCGAGAGGGCTCGTTCATGCATGCGCAGGTACACTAGGAAGGTGAGTAGGTACTCGCTATAGTTTTGAATGAGGTTTGCCAGTTGCCACCCTCATCTCCAACCATCCCGCGCATCACTAAATGGTCGTCAGCCCTCTCATTACTATCCCGCCTAATTTAAAACCCTCGGGATTCCAGACACATCTTTCACTGCAAATGGTTGACTATTCCTGTTGAATGAACGGCGTTTATGCTGACGGGAAATTAATCTAATTAATCGGAAAAAGTTTTCCTAAAAACTAAATTTTTAAAACTTATTATACTTTTGAATGTAGTTAACTTTGTGGTTATCCATTATAGATAAATGAAACAATTTAACTTTGTTTGAGCCACTTTTATATTTGAGTAAAGCCGACCGGTTTCAGAACGACCGTTCCTTCTTCGGGGCAAACTCATACTGATTTGACAGTGGTAGGGGTGGAGCCGTTGCTAGGTATTAATGAAGAGTGGGTGTGTAGGGAAAAAACAAAAAAAAACTTATTATTTCTCTTTTTGAAACCTTTATTTCATCAAGAAATACCATTTTAACATGATTTTTTGAAGAATTATAACGCTCTTATTACTTTCCTCAACTTGACCGGTTTTTGCCTTATGACCGGCATCTTCAGATTGGTACTGTTACTAGTAGGTACAGGTACTGGACGAGCCTGAAGATGCTCATCATAGGGTAAAACTTGTGCGGGTTATTAAATAAAAAAGTGGAAGAATGTTTAAACTTATGTCCGTATTTTATTTTGATACTTTTGGATGAAAAAATAAGGTGCCTTTCAATTTTTTTTGTCATTACAAAAAAAATCTTTAAGTTAACTTGATTCCTACATTATCCTTATAATTTTTTAAAAAATACATATAAATTTAATTTTCAAATGTAAAAATAAATAAATAAAAATAAAATTAAACTTTATTGCTGTTAAATTATAAACATTCTTTCTAATCTAATTAATATTTCTAATATTAGCCCATGCTGGTTGCCAAATAGACGGTGTTATGTATATGTTACTGTAAAAGCCCGAACTACGGTAAATCCTAAGATTTACCAACTCTTAATGGTAAAAGTCCGAACCGTTCTATAATCATCGTTCACCAACTTAACCTAACCTAACCTAACCTAACCTAACCTAACATGTACTAAATTCTAATGGTAAAAGCCCGAAAAAATCGTTTATAATATTTAAATAAGAAACGATTTTTTCTGGCTTTTACCATTAGAATTTAGTACATGTTAGGTTAGGTTAGGTTAGGTTAGGTTAGGTTAGGTAAGGTTAGGTTAGGTTAGGTTGGTGAACGATGATTATATAACGGTTCGGACTTTTACTATTAAGAGTTGGTAAATCTTAGGATTTACCGGAAAATCTTAGGATTTACCGGAAAATCTTAGGATTTACCAAAAATCGGGCTTTTACGGTGACATATTATTCTAAATAATCAGCGTTTGGGTCATTATTTTTAAAAACCGCTTGTCTTTCGATATAGGCCTCCTCTAAAGATTTCCACTTTTCTCTATCCTTTGCAACTCTGATTCAGAATTTTCAAATGTATTCATTCTTGGATATTCATTTTAATAATACACAGTTTCTCAATTGAAAATGTACTTAAAGTGATTTTAAGAATATCATATACTTGCACATTAATCAAACAATCTGAAATAAGATATGTCCTCCCTTTAAGTTCTTTAACTGATCTGAAATGAACAATTTGAATAACCATCTGAATGATGAATAAATTACAGTTAGTAGTCTAGGGATTGGGGATTATCCGGTTCTAGTTTCAGTCGCGTAGAACCAAAGGCTACCAACATACAAGTAGGTACCAAAATAATTCGTTTTGAGGAGCATGCTGGATAAGTGATTCTTTCTTTCAGTAAAAAACAAGGTATTCCTTATTTTGTATAGCTCCATTTTTGTGAAAAATTACCTCAATGGCGTTCAAATGTTAAATGACGATCGATTTAAAAAAGTACGAGTTTTACATCTATCTATCTATCTTCTATATAAATAAAAATGAATCGCCGAAATGTATGTACGCGCATAACTTCTTATATATTAGATAATTCTTTTTTTTGTGTGTTCGTTATTGTCACGACAAGGTTTGTATAAAACTACTGGTGAGCTCTGGCATTATGAAATTTGTATTACAAAAATTACAATAGGTGGCACGCGAGCTGTTGAAAACTGAATGTACCGGGACTGAATGGAATGCGGGAGGTGGGAGGGTGGAGGGGGTTCGCGGGATGGGGGAAGGGGGAGAGTGGAGTGAGGATAGGAAAGGTGGAGGAGACGGAGGGTGAACGCAAGAGGGGAAGGGGATGAGGGAGAGGAAAGGGAGGAGGAAGGGGAACGCGAACGGGACGAATGGGAATGGACACGCAGGGAGAAACAATTTCTTTATTAAATGGCACAGCAACGCATGCTAGTAACCTAATATAAATAGTTTATAGTTCACAAAAACTACGCTAAGAGGTAATTGTGGTGATATGAAAGAATTTCATTTTGTTTTATTGAAATAAATTTGAAGGTTATACCCATCAATATAATATATCATTGAAGAAGAAGAAAATACGAATAAATCTAAATGAAACATGTAACAAGAGAAGTCGCAGAAAAATAAAATAGTCACCTTTTTATTTTTTTCGTTTAGATTTATTAGTATTAACTATTTTTTGTTTACGCAATAAGTCAAGTACGCCTCATACGTTATACTGTGTAGTAATATTATACTATAGTGAAAATAAGCTTATAAGTTCGAGTGGTTAAAAGAAAGACGAGGGAAGTAATAGCTAGAAGAGAATTCAGCATACGAAGCCTGGGAAACCCGACGCTTTGGACTAATCGATCATTTATGATTCTTGTGCTTACTCGTACTTCGCATTCAATCTGGACAAAGCTCTCCAAGTACTTAATCCAAAGTTTTTTTTTCTGGTGGTACGACGTTAATTTTATTAATAGAGACGACGGAGCTAAGCTCAATAGTTCTTGGTATCCGGTAATTGACGGTTACATCAAGGCTAAACGCAAAAAAAACATGTTTTTTTTGTTGTTTTTGAATTTTTTATTTAGATGTATGTAAATATTTTCATACGTCTAGTAGGAAAATATAAAAAAATACAATTTACGAAGTAGGTACAGGAATATTCACAACTACATTTAAAAAAAAGAATACTTAATAAAAAAGATAACTATACAAAAATACATTATAAAAGAACAAGACCTGAGAATAACATTGGTGAGTAATCAAAAAATATTTTTTACATATAATGCACACATCCTACGAAAATTGCTGAGACTTGAGGCTTCCTTTACGGCATTTGGCAGACTGTTATAGAGTTTTTACCCTTTATAAAATGCGCTATTTTGTGTGCACGAAAGTTTAATTTTGGGAAGCCTAAAGTCTCCGCGTCTTCTCGTAGGATAATTGTGAACATTTTGAAGTATATTGTAGCGCCAGCAGAAGAGTGTAGAAGAGTGGAGCTGGCGACACGGTATCGTTCCTAAGTAGATAAGTACAAACATCACCCCTAACTATTACACATCTGCCCTGATGATGGACACTACAACGCTGTCTGAAACGTTGGCTAAAGATGGAGGTAGCGCAACACAACATAATACCCCAAAAACTAATAACAAAAATTTTGAAAAGTAGTTTATAATAAAAATTATACAATTAATGAATCTCATCAGATTTCCTATTAATAAAATAAAAATATTTTTTTATTTAATACGATTCAGATATTGAGTCGATAGCTTGCTGAATTAGAATTACATCGAGCATGGTCAATAAAAAATATTTACAATAAAAAGGTATTCGCGGAAGGTTGACTCAGCAAGCTTACACGTAAATGTTTTATCGGCCTTTGTTCAGAGCATTTCACAAAGAAGGCTTTTGCAATATCAAACCTCAACAAGAAAATTCTTTGGTTTAAATTAATTTCCTATCAAGGATTCCCTAAAATTATTAATGAATAAACTTAATTTTCTCTCTAAATAATGAGTTGGTAATGAGATCAGACAAAATTTAAATTATGCTAAGCAAATCCCTGTGATCTTTTGTTAAATGCTGATGAAAAGTTTGGCTAAATGAGTCCCGTGCAATAAGCCGCAAATTAATAAAAATTTGGGAACGCACAGGCGATTCATTATTTCTCCCAAGACGGACTTCTTTGAAAGCTTTTTGACTAACCTCGGAATGTGTTTAAATTTCTTGATTCTTGTGGAGGGTTCATTTACTTGGAACATACCTGCAACAAAGAAAATATAGAATTAGTAATCATGTTCATTAAAATGTATTATTGGGCTCACGAAAGCAAAATACGAAAAGAAACACAACCTAACACAAATCTTCCCATAAAATATTGTAAATTTATACTGTTATAAAAAATATATTATGATTATGATTAATGTAGTATCTATATCACTGATCACTGCTGATGCTTTTCTTGCACTCCATTTAGTTTGGAAGTCACCTATGGTCTAGAGCCCCTAGACGCTGTCACGCATCTTATCAGTTAGCAGAGAAATTCCGTATGCATGAGCTCTCATCATCATCTCAGGGTCCTGCGTGGGATAAAAAGAAAGCTACTATCTGATGTAAATAAAAGAACTCACATTAAATAAAATGTACTTGTTATTATTGACAAGCAAAAACATAATCTACATACATACCTTTGTAAACTCAAAAAAATGTAGAGAGAGAGAGAGAGAGAGAGAGAGAGAGAGAGAGAGAGAGAGAGATAATTCAGTTATTTTAGTAGAATCCACTCCAAATGATCATTCGTAGCTTGCCATAGTTAAAATGGCGCACCTCTTCTAACCTCAACGACAAGGGCTCCAGATAGCTGGAGAAGAGCCCCAGAGCTGCCGCTTCGCATGTCCATGACACAGTGAAGGAGCCGAGATTCCAATCCATCCACAAAGGCGTCACAATGCGTCCGATGGCCATCTCTGAGCATTGAAAGGATATAAACCGCAGTTCTAGACTGTAAATGTGATTTAAGAAGTGCCTGCAGTCTTCACCAAAGTTGTCCTCGGTGATACTGGATTGTACGTGGCACAAGAATCTCAGTTCTAAGCACAAGAACACCAACCTTAGGTACCAGGCACACAGACATCATAAACACTTCCATTAGATTGTAATATTACATAGGTAACTCGATATCTCGGATCATCACAATAAAAGTTTTCCTCGCCTCGAAAAAACAATCAACATCCTGCGTGTACCGCGACCCGGTACTATTTAACAGTCTCGTAAAGGCATCACGTCTGTTACACGCATAATATTGCAAATTTACACAATCATTTAGGAGTATCAAAACTCCTTACAAAATAAAACTTCCGACCAATCCATCGTTATGTCATGACGTCGCCCTTCTAATCGTTTTTTTTTTCAAACCAAAAAACAAACGAACAACGTTCCGGCAATTTGAATTTGTTATCAATCGTTTTAACGGCACCCGAAATTAATAATACTCCTTCCGAGCAAGTAGGTACCTACTGAATAACTACCAAGAAAATAATTACGTTACAACGCTTTAACTCTCCCGCAGCCAACTGGGGCCGAAGATAGACCCCAAAATAACTATCCTTCTTATATCTACTTAAATACATGAAATATATTTTTAGTATTCTAGGTATTCCTGCGCAAAGGATTAATCCATAATATGCCATTTAAAAAAAAAGTGAAAAAATCGTTGATCGCAGGAAAAAATATTTTGTCAAATATAGGTAGGTAATATTCCCTGCAAAAACATAAATAACAAAAAAAATATATCAAAAAAAGAAAAAGTGTTTTCTTTGGTTTAAAAGTTTAGAAAAAAAAATGAGGTCATCAGCTGACCCCCATGGTTACGGACGTCATGTTTGGCATCTTGGCCTGTCGAGAGTTAACAAAACCCTTAACCATGCGCAATGACTAACTGGCAGATCATTTCGACATGCTTTCTTGCACGTGAACGCAAAGAAAACTGATCCTTTATACGACTCGTTCTTATGCTCAAGAAATAATCCTAGGTTCGCAGATCACTCCTTTCTTTCCATACGTACGCCCTACCGCTCATCGTCCCCAAATATGACCATGTCTTTACAGATAATAAATAAATATTACGTTAAAAGAGAAATACCATTTCAGGAATGCTTCTGAAAAGCTGTGATTACGTAGAACTCAACTTGAACGCTACCACTACCGTAGTAATTATAACCTTAGAATGCATTCATAATTAGAAAACAAGTAGATAATTTCCCTCTTTTTTCAGCGAAAACCTCGCATGGCCTCTTTTCAAATCAGGGCAACGCAAAGTTGAAATAATCAGGAAGCCACTTGCAGCGTACTACACCTACTACACTTGTATTCAAATATGTACCTAAGTAACTGAACGTGCCCCATTCCTGAGCAGAGGCGGTTTGTGACTGCACTTTATGTTGCTTATGTTTGAAAATTAATTTACTCGGCCCGAATAAGTCAAAATCTTCTCACTTTACTTCTTCGTTATTAAGAAAGATAATTGATGTACTCGTAGATAATTACAGTTAATATTTAATACCACTTTATTAGTAAAGTGGTATTCAAATAAAGATTTTATTGGAATTATTAAATAAATTTTTTTTTTGTTGACTTGCCAACTAAATGCATCGCATTATAAATATTACATTTATTTACATTTTCAATATGGTTATAGCGATGATTCCAATTATATGTGAACACACCATTGATCTCAAAATTCTTAGTATGACTATAAGTTGTAATACGTTATAATAAATTAATTTTATTTATTATATTAATACTCGTATCAACCATATAAGTGTTTGTAGATGTGATAATTGATGTATTAAAATATTTAGATATTTTTTTAAAATATAGCTCGAAAAATTCACAAATTATAGGTATAATATCTCAGGGGACAATATATAATATGCTCATCACCTAAGGATTTTTTTATATCAAAGAAATACTAATCTTTAACTATGATGGAGGTGCTAAACCTCTGAAGACAGGACTCCATGAAATAATATATCCTTCAAAACTTATCCACCGTCTGAGACTGAGGATGGGTTGTTCAAAATATTTGAAATCAAATTAACACGTTCTGTGTAAGTTCTCTTTAAATTATGTTCTTACATCATTACATGCCACTTGCTTTGTAAAACTGAAAAAATTACAGAACTTGAATAGAACTGTCACAGAAAGTGAAAATTAACTTCAAACAGTTGATGAATTATTGTTAAAAGTTTTTGAAACAACCCATCCTTAGAATTATATAGTTTTAAACTTTTTTCTATCAGTATTTGTATTGTTCCCAATTAAAACAGTACACAACCCACTAATGTATGCGATTTCTTCATCTTTTACATTCTTTGGCCTTCCTCAATTCTATCAATCCCATTTTTCCAAATTTGACGATCCTATCGTTATTTTCAAATCGTCAGCCCATCCCAGGCAAAGGTACCTTCTTGAATAAATTATTATTATATCTAGATTTTCATATAATTTCGGTCCTTTGTTTTTGTCCCGAAAATGTGCTTTTAATTCTCATTTACAAACTCGAATTTAAATAATGTCGTGAATATTCATAAGGTTGATTGAAACATTCTTGACAATAACAAAAGCGTTCATGCACTCTACACACACGTCTTGAAGTTCGCGACGTATATCGTCCGATTTTTTGCACGCACACACGCGTGCCACGAATTTGCTTAATCGCCGTGGTTATCCGGACATTAACCGCCATCCATTCTCTTCCAAAGTCGGTGATTATTTATTCGGCGGGCATACGGCGCGGGCGCGGCGACTGGGCAGGCCAAACGACGTTATAATTACAGACCGGCCCCTGCAATACATTCGGGCTAAGCGAGGTCGAAGAATAACTTCCGACATTTATACGGACGCCGCGTCGGACGGAGCGGCGACGGAGGCTGCTGGCTGTTAGGCGGTAGGTGGTAGCCGCGAGGTAGGGTTGGTCGGGTAGGTAGGGTGGAGGACTGCGCTACAACGACCTGCGGATTCGGAAAGGGTTGAAAAACGAACGACAAAAAACGAAGACGAGGGCGACAAGACTTTTAGGTAACAGTTTCTTGTAACCAACACTTCTCAGACACCCTTTTAAAGATAATTATGAAATTATGCAGCGTGGGAAATCAGCTAAGATTTTTATTGTATTATGACACGCCATATTGCATTTCTTCTATCTTTATCCAACGCCAACGAAGGAAGAAGTGCAGTATAAGAACCATAAATTAATCAAAATAATTTTATATTAATTTTAATACAATAACTTTTGGCAGAGAAAATTATATTTGACACTAGCTTAGATTTTTATTGAAAGCATAGTACCGACATGATGATGGCGTAATACCTACAAGATTGGTCACACAAAAATGTTAATAATAATTCTATCCACCAGCTTCACTTTAGATTGAAAAATGTAGAACAACTGTTAACTGGAAATTGGCGTCGTGTATTATTTGCCGACAGCAACATTGATAGTATGTAAAACCGCAATTGCTAAAAAAATAGCATATTGTTCCGAAGAGAAATAGTTGTGTTCGCGAAGAAATTCAAGTCAAATGCAATTTGTGAACGATTCTTAGCAATAATGGTTCAGAAGATTTTTCATGATTGATTTTTCATGCCACAGGTTTTCCATTATGTCCATGTATCTAAGCCACACTACTGTAGTAAGTAATCAAAATTCCATTCTATTCGACTAAAATTTTAAAGAAGAGGTTGGAATTTTATTAAGGTAATTTTTAGGAGCAAATATAATACAACCGCATAACGTATATAATTGTATATAATACAATCTGGTACCCGGCATGCGTTGTTATGCCATTTAATAAAGAAATTGTTTCTCCCTGCGGGTCCTTTCCCATTCGTCCCGTTCACCTTCCTCCTCCCTTTCCTCTCCCGCGTCCCTTTCCCCTCTCGCGTTCCCACTCGTCCTCCTCCACCTTCCCTCTTCTCACTCTACCCCCCCCCCTTCCCCCGTCCCGCGAACCCCCCTCCCGAGTTCCCCCCTCCCCTCCCGTATTCGCCTCCACCCTCCCGCGGATCCTATGTTGTCGATTCAAAACCCTTAATTTAATACATACTTCAATTCGAGTGGACCCGAGTCTACCGTACCGTAGTCTACCGAGAACAGTTTATATGGGAAAATGAAATTGTTGTTTTTACTATCTTCCTCGCAAATTTTCTCATCGTTTAAACCTTCCCTGTACTACGACAAACATTTCAAAACCAAAATCAGCTAAATCGGCCAGCCGTTCTCGGGTTTTAGCGAGACAAACGAACAGCAATTGATTTTTATATATAGATAATTGCTAACCACTAGGAAGATATATGGAGACTTCGGTATCTCTGGATTCATCAAAGTAGATACTTTTGTTGGTATTTTGATTATTAATTTTCAATGTATTATATATAATACACACAGGTATACATATATTTTTCCAATATTGATTCAATATTCTTATTCTCTCATACAATACTTCCCTGCATCACCAAAACTGGGAATCTCTATTCTGAGCTGTTCGCCGGGTAACGATTTACTAACCCGGCCTTATTATGAAAACACAGTGCCGGATAAGGGCAGTCGTAGGGCGGATCTGCCCGGGGCTGGAGGGGGGGGGGGGGGTGAGGGGGAGGTGGACCACCCCACCCCCGCCCACCGTCAACCCGGGCACTAAAACCATCTGACAAACGGAGCGAGACAGTTTTTGCTACAGTGCACTTATTCGCTTGCATCCTCACACGTTGTTGTCCATGCTAAATATGAAGGCTGGATTTACAAGCACACTGTAAAGCCAAAATACATGGAAAGTCAAAAAGTAGCTCATGGTTTTACATGACAATAATTTAATAATATTTCAAACAACAACACACTACTTTATTTCACAATAAAAAATACACACACATGCTATTACGAAATTTACATTGTTTGTTGCTTAACAACAATGGCTGTTTCGGTACCAACTGATATTCTAAGGCTGAGGAGCCTGTTGGTAAAAAGTGTTATGTATAGGAACATAAATTTTCAAATCTTTAAACTCAACCCAAAAAGCTAAATTCAATTCAAATCCTAATTTAGACTGATCACTGAATAATATGCACGCAATAAGGATACAAAATGTATGTCTGGTCGTTTCAATCAGCGTCACATTTAACGTTGTTATCATATCGGCCATCTTTATTAATTATGTTGAATCGGCAATGTGCTGTGCCTGTCTTCTATGTTGATAGCAGGCGCTGTTTATAAAGTAAGCAGTTTACAACAAAAAAAAAATATTACGGCAACGTTTCTTTTCAAATAAAAGACAATCAAATATAAATAAAGATAATTTAATAAAATCGTTCATGTTAGATCTGTCTTGGCTGATGATTCAAAAATTGGCGTCCGATTTAAATTTCAAATAATTTGCGATTGCAATTTTACGTCTAGTGATAAATGTGTATGTCAAAGCTTTGTCAAATGATTGTCACTTTAAATAAGGAACTCCAGTGAAAAATATAATGGCTTTAAAAATATGTTCATATAGACCATAGGTTCCCAACGTGGGCGATAACGCCCCTTGGGGGCGTTTCAGACCTTCAGGGGGGCGGTAGAAGGCAAAGAGAAAATTGGGGGGCGTTTCAGACTTTCAGGGGGGCGGTAGGAGACCCAGAGAAACCCATAGCTAGTTTGCTAGCACATATCGAAGAAGTCGAAGACATGCTAAAAGAATACAAACTGCACATGGTGATGATGAGCGAAACCTGTATTACCGAAGAAATTAACCAAAATGAAACAACATTTCAGGGCTATTCGACAATTAGATGCGACTCATTTAGCAGCAGGCAAACAGGTGGAGTTATCACATTAATTCTGTAGTGTATGTGTGTAAACAACATCTCTTACAAAGTCACAACAAAGCGGTACTAGATAAAAGTAATACCTGGATACCTACTGGTTATTGAAGGATTTTAAGCTGGGAACCTATGCAGCTATTTATCATTCCCCAAATCAAAATGATACAAAATTCTTAGATTTTTTGAAGAATGGTGCCGTTAGCAAATAAATACAAGAGACTTGAAAATCATCTGTGGAGATTTTAATATTCAATATAAAAAGCACATGATTACAAATCATCATAAATTGTTTGGGTAGGAAGCAACTTGTCAAAAATTATACAAGAATATGAAAAAACTCTAAGGCCATGATTAATTTGGTAATTTCAAATAACTTTAACGCGGAAGTTAATGCTGCGGAAGAATTCAAAATCAATCTGATCACGAAACAATTATTACAAAAATTAGATATAATAGTCTGAAGCCTCAGGGAATACGAAGTATAATATATATACAGGAAAAAAAAGAACTATAATAAGGATAAATTTTGTACGGCATTACAAAACAAAAAGTGGATCTGCGATAACCAAGGAAATTTAAACAGAAAAGCCGATGAACTAATAGGACACCTGAAAACAGTAGTAAATGAACTAATGCCTACAACGAATATATCTTCTCTTATATATAAAAATGAATCGCTTAATGTGTTGCTAAGCGCAAATCTCGAGATCAGCTAAACCGATTTCGCTAATTCTTTTTTTTCGAATATTCCTTGAAGTACGAGAATGGTTCTTACGGAGAGAAAAATTAAGAAAATTGCGCAGAAAATTGGATAATTTTAGAAAACCTATTACTAACCTAAACGACTATCGCACGTTTGACAGTACGCGTGTTTGAGAAGGATATTTTGCAAAACAAAGATTGTTAAATAAAATTCTATTTTTGAAAATCTTTAAGTAAATTTAAAAAATCTTTTGATAAATTTATTTAAAGTAGTTACTCCCCCAATAGTTTGAATCAAATCAAGAATTTTAGATATTTTAAATAGGTACCTATGTTAGGTACCAAATTTAATATACACGAAAAATGGAAATTTGAATAAAAATTGTAAAAGGTGGCACGCGGGCTGTCTAAAAACTGAATGTACTGGAATTGAATACATGGAACGCGGGAGGAGGGTTGGCGGTACGAGGGAGCGGTAAAGGGAAGAGGGAAGGCGGGGAAGGTGAAAGGCGAAGACGAGAGGGGGGAGGGAAACCGGGGAGGGGGAGGGGAACGTGGGAGGGGAGGAGAACTCGGGAGAAGGGTTTGCGGGACGGGGGAAGGGGGGGGGAGTGGAGTGGGGAGAGGGAAGGTGGAGGTGATGGAGTGGGAACGCGAGAGGGAAAGAGGACGCAGGAGAAGAAGGGGAGGCGGAAGGGAAACGGGACGAATGGAAAAGGACACTCAAGGAGAAACAATTTCTTTATTAAATGGCATAGCAACGCATGCCGGGACCAGATAGTATTTATATATAAAATGAATTCCTGTTTCCCTTGTTCACGCCTTTATTTCACTTTTTTTTAAAGTTTCCCAATACTTTGTAGAAGGTTCTTACGGGAAGAAAATTTAAGAAAATTGCTCAGAAAATTGGATAATTTCAGAAAACTTAACGACTATTTTAATTTTACACGTTTGACAGTTCGCGCGTTTGACGAAATTGAATTGTGTTTTGGAACGTTTATTTTTGTAAAAAAAGAATTATTATGGGTTATTTAAATTATAGATATTTTAAATAGATACCTACGTTAGGTACCAAATTTGATTGATTGTTCTTCTAATATATAAAAATGAATATTTGTTTTGAATGAAAAGCGAAAATTTGAATTAAAAAAATTGTAATAGGAGGCACGCGAAATGTTTGAAAACTGAATGTACTGGGACTGTTATATGGAACGCGGTATGGGGATTGGCGGGACAGGGAAGTGGAAGAGGGGAGGGGGTAGGCGGGGAAGGTGGAAAGGGAACGCGGGAGGGGAAGGAAATGCGGGAGGGGAACAGGGAAACAATTTATTTCTTTAAAAATGGTATATCAACGCATGCCGGGAACCAGCTAGTAGTATATTAAAAGATACAAATAAATAGTATACCTACGAAATCCCTAAATCTTCTAAAAAAACAAAGGCATACAGCTTATAAAGCCTGTAAAATACAATTTCCAGAAGAAAGGTGGGAAACCTGTAAGAAACTTAGAAACATGTATAGGTACAGAAATAAAACATACCAAAAATTCGTATTCGAGGCTAAAAATTATTACCTCTCAAAGAGATTCAAGAAAAATGTGGACTACACTTAAAGAAATTATAAGTGGCAAACAGAGGGAAAACATTAAGAAAGTTCGGTTCCCGATGGAGTTGAAGATGATAAAACTAAAATAGCCAAATTTAATACTAAGTGTCGAAAACATAAATAAGAGTATTTCATTATTCACAGAAACTTCTTCTCAATCATCGGAAAGAAGAGAGAATAATAATATTTTCAGGTAACAGTGAGTATTTAATGAAAATTTTTAATACAATGACGCAAAAATCATCGACGTCTAGAATTACTATAGGCATAATTAAATTTAAGTAGTTGCACTAATAAATTAATCTGTGTTAAAGGGAATTTTTCCGCAGTCGTGGAAAACTTCCATAATAACACCAGTGCCCAAAATAATAAATGCTAAAAATTTCGAAGACCTCAGTAAAATAAATGGATAACCTACATATGAACAGATACTAGAATCCATAGTTAAAGAAAAGATGAGAAAAAATAACATTCTTGTAAAACAGCAGGGTTTAGAAACAAATATTCATAATGGAAAACCAGTATGGATCAGAAAAAAAATACAATAGTAGTGTTCTTGGATTTTAGACGTGTTTTTGAAACGATAGAAAGAGAAATACTAATAATAAAATTAAAAATAGAAAACAAAGAAACAAAATTGGAGATGCTATATCTGAAGAACATAAGTAAACCTCGGAGTTCCTCAAAGATCTGTATTGGGACCGCTCCTATTTATTAAGTATATATATTAATGATATAGTGAAGTGCTTAAAGTACTGTTCTATCAAACTTTTGCTGATGACACACTTTTATATATTATACCAAATAATATCGAAGATGCATTGTCAAAAAAAGCTTTTTTTAAAGAACACTTCTATATTATATATTAAAGTTTTTTTTCTTCGAATAAACTGAAAATAAATGTAACTGAAAGTAAATTCATGGTATTAGAGAAGAAACCCAACGAAATTACTACCCTTAATATAGAAAATCAAAATATTGAAGAAGTAGAAGAAATTAAATACGCAGGAATCATAATCTATAACAAATTAAACTAAACACTGACTGTGAAATGTTAAATTAAAAAATTGCAGAAAAGATTAAAATGAAAAAGAAAAGTAGGATAAAGGGAAAGTTAGACGTCAAAACACGGAAATTGGTCTACAATACCACTGTAGCGTGTCACGTGAATTACTGCACAAGTGCATTCTTTCTGAGCAATAAAACCCAAGTAAAAAAAATAAAAATAATTCAGAACGGTTCCATGCCAACTCAGAATTAAACCATCTCAGAAAGGTCATTAAAAGCTATGAAAAAATACTTGGCCGGTCACCAAATAAAATATACAATAAAAAAAATAAAAAATGCATCTTGCCCCATCCTATCTCCCCCCCCCCCCCCCCGCCCCCGTTGGTAAATATAATCGTGACGACAATTGCTCTTTAAGATTTACGAGTTGGGGGGCGCTAGAAAAAAAAATATTCTCAAAGTGGGCGGTGGGCAAAAAAAGGTTGGGAACCTATGATATAGACCAATAAACGCTGATTCTGAATATATAGGTTTTATTTAATAATATTAAACGCAGAGTTTTTAAAAAATGATTAAAAAGTCCATTTTTAATCGGGTCGTAAAAATACGCCGTCAATTGGCGTTATTGAAATTTTAGTAGTGACGTCACTGTTCGACGTGTCGTGGCGTCACCGTAAAGTCATTGTATGGGAATATATGATGTGACACAAGCCATCGTATTGATTTATTCGTTTATTTACATACTGTTTATAGAGATTTAGTTGTTGTGTTTATTGAAACATTATTGTTAGGCCTAAATAATGTTTCAAAAATAATGGTATCTCTTATAAGTTTATCTCTATTATTGAAAATATTCAAAAACTACTGCACAAAAAAAAATAGTTATGCTTCTTCTAGGGAGAATACTTCGAACAACGGAATTCAAAATGGCGGTAGTTGATCAGCTGATTGCTCGATCGTATAGTAATTTTTCAGGAGTGATGACGTCACACGATTCACCATACATACGGTGGTTTTTGGGGGGGGTCTTGAAAAATTAAAACATTGACAATTATTTTAACTATTAAAACTAACTTTAATAATAAAAATCAAAATGCAGTTATTTAAGTTAGAAGGTCATTATTCATTAAAAAAAAATTAAAAAAAACCAACCAACTTTATTGACTATCATACTATTTCAAATGAGTATATTTTAAGTTCACTGTTGCATTATACAACAATCGTTCAATCAGCAGTGGTCTGAAACTTTGTACGTGCAAAGCTCTAAATAACTGGAAATTTCTACCAGCGCGTTGAGGATGTAAAACAAATTCAAATCCGAAGCGATTTTATAAGTAGACATTTGTTTCGGGCCGTGAAACGTATGTATTATTCAAATTAGTTTTAGCTAAGATCGTGTTTCTAAATCAAGAAGCAAAGGAATACTTTATTAGCTTCGGAGTGATTCAAGAGCTCTCGGATGTGTTTGTCGGGTGGTCCGTTGGAGACAAGCTATCTCGTGTCTACTTACTTAAACCTAATAAACTTTACAAACTTAATCCTAGCCAATGCGCGAATTTCAAACTACTCGTGAAATGTGTCACTAATTTATTTTATGTAGTATTTAAAATATGTAGATACATTATTACAACTTGTGTGGAATATTTGCACAGCACCTATTATTCCTGTGTAATAATATTTATCGATAAATATACCGCAATAATGTTGTTACATCACACCCCGAGAATAACAGTGGCACACCTCAAAAAAACCTCCTTTTCCAGGAGAGCAGTTTGAATATTTCATTTGAGTGTATTAAATCAGTTTTTTAACTAATAAATGTATATAAATGTATATTTAACTAATAAATGTATATAAATGTAGAAATATCAATAAAGTGACGTAAAACAAAGTGTTTTCTTTTTATTTAATAAAAAAAAACATTATTTTACTAAAGTTGAAATGCTCTATATCAGCGTTTTTCAACCTTTTTCATGGCACGACCCCCTTATTATGTAAAAAATATATCGCGGCCCCCTACCCTTCGCCTGCAATTTACCTTTGACGACTATTGACGAGTGTGGTTCCTGGGGGGGGGGGGGGGGGGATTGAAATTTTTCTTTCTTTTTTCATTTCATTCAATTCATTGAATTGAATGAAATGACAAAAGAATGACACCCAGTGTACACCAACAGGAGGGCGGCTAGAGAATTTCAGGGCAATTTCGCCTGTATAATCATGTTTTGGCATTCTATTTGATTCTGCCAGAAAATCCGTAATCCTATGAATTCCGTTGCCCACAAAATTCTATAAATTTTTTTTTAATATTTTTCAAAATTCCTGACAATTTCCAATTTCTCTGACGGACCGCTCGTACAACGTACAGGCCGGGCCGATGCCGACTCAAGATTGAGGCGAGCGAGGCCGCGCCGTGCCGATGAATGTGGTTGAGTTAAAGAGCGAGACACAATAAGCGTTGCGGGGTTGTCGAAGGGTACAGGGGTTCAGGGCGACGCGGGCTATGACGGACGTCGGACGGCGGGAATAACGTGACCCTGTCAATCGGCGATTCGGTGTCATATGCGGGCGTTTGTTTTGTGTTGAACTCACGTATTTGAATTTATTTAAGTGACTTGTAGTGATAATAATAAATGGATAAATTTATAAAAAGATCAACACAACCATCAACTTGTAGTTGTAGTGAGAGTACTGAAACGAAACCAAAGAAAAAACGCCTGTATGACGACAACTATTTAAAATTCGGATTTACTAATATTTTACTTTAGACTCCCTGCGACCCCCCAGGGGGTCGCGACCTACAGGTTGAAAAACACTGCTCTATATCAACATTTATTAGGTTTAATATTATAAATTATAATAGTGTAAAATGATCATTGTACTACTATTTTTCTTGATTCGAGTAAAATACATATTATTATAATATAATAATGACATATTCGCTTTTAAGGTCACAATAACATTATTAAGAATTGTGCCGTTTTTATCGAAGATAGAATAGATAGATATCCTGGAACATTTCTGCATACTTAACTTAAAAATGCATTTTTTTAACTTGTGCCACTGTTATTCCTCAGGTGCGACATATTGATTGCTGTGAAAAGTTTATACTTCATTTACACGTTTATAATATACTGTTTCCGCGGTCCAGGGTTAAGGTCGACTAGCAATCCGAAGGTCGCGGGTTTAAATCCCGGCGTGCGCAAATCATTTTATTTTGTGTTATTTCACAATTATTTAATTCAAAAAAGAATAAATGGTTTATTTGCGGCACGTTCCAGAGTGGAAAATACTCTAAGTATCGCCCTGTATCGTGTAAGATCACCATTCAGAAATGAAACATGACTTGAAATTACTGTAGCCTTGCTTGGTGACCAGATCTGAATAGCCAGGCACTTCCTCTTCCCCATCTCCTTCCCCTCCCCAATAAATTCAACATCGCAATACATCCCATTTGCGGATGCCATTGTCTCATTGGCTCCAGACGGGAGCAATTGAGACTCTTGTGCGGTATTCAAATAAACCAAATAAATTAAAAGAAGACTAGTGCAGACCCGTGGAAAATGACGCGGTAGTCTGAATTGTCGACAAAAATAACCAACTTTGAAAATGGAAATTAAAATATTTTCTTGTTAAAAATGTTTCAGCAAACCAATTCATATTTTTAAAATAACAATTAACTTAAAAAACCCGAGTAGAGTAGTTTTAGAGTATATTTCATTGAATCAGAGTTATGCAGGACAGACATACATCCGAAATTAGTATTTTAGTAGTAGAGTAGTTTTAGCGTATATTTCACTGAACCAGAGTTACGCAGGACAGACATACATCCGAAATTAGTATTTTAGTAGTATAGTAGTTTTAGCGTATATTTCATTGAACCAGAGTTATGCAGGACAGACATACATCCGAAATTAGTATTTTAGTAGTAGAGTAGTTTTAGCGTATATTTCATTGTACCAGAGTTATGCAGGACAGACATACATCCGAAATTAGTATTTTAGTAGTAGAGTAGTTTTAGCGTATATTTCATTGAACCAGAGTTATGCAGGACAGACATACATCCGAAATTAGTATTTTAGTAGTAGAGTAGTTTTAGCGTATATTTCATTGAACCAGAGTTATGCAGGACAGACATACATCCGAAATTAGTATTTTAGTAGTAGAGTAGTTTTAGCGTATATTTCATTGAACCAGAGTTATGCAGGAGAGACATACATCCGAAATCAGTATTTTAGTAGTAGAGTAGTTTTAGCGTATATTTCACTGAACCAGAGTTACGCAGGACAGACATACATCCGAAATTAGTATTGTAGTAGTAGAGTAGTTTTAGCGTATATTTCATTGAACCAGAGTTACGCAGGACAGACATACATCCAAAATTAGTATTTTCGATGTTTTCAGGCTATATTGTCAAATGAAAAAAAAATCAGAGTGTTCAGTTCACACGCGGTAAGTGAAACCTACAGAAAACTAAACTTCGAGAGAATGAGACCAATGCATAGGATCAGCAGTAGGGTAATTATAGGGTATTATAATATTGTTACCAAATTTAAAAATTATTTTACACCCCGCAAAGAGAACACCGATTAGTCTATCTCATTCTCTCAAGTTAAATCGTGTAGATGTATGTGTTTGTCTCTTTTTAGTATCACTCGTTTCCGTTTCATCAAGTTTCAAAAAACAACGGTGCTAAAGGAGATTTCACTTAAACAAATATAAATAAAACAACATAATTTATATGCCCTGATTTTACCCGTTTTAAACGTCAACCGGTTTCACATAACCGTGTCTTCAGGAGCTAGTAGTCAAAAGTAGCAAAAAATGATTACGGAAAATTCCGCGATTTTCCCTATAAAGAAAATTTCAATGTGATTCCAGTATAAACCCCGGCCGGAGTAATGACGGATAATATTTTAAGTTTAAATCTCATCACCCCAGGAGACTTTTGGCGCTCATTGCGGTGACGAAAAGGCCTACGAGTCGCGCAGGGCCTCATATAAATGCAAATTTCCAGGCCCTGTGAACCATGCGCTACGCCATAATACACTCACAGGCAATTCCGATACTGACTGGCACTCTATTACGCAATCTAAACAAGATGGAGTAAATACGTACGTGTAATGTTGGTCTGTTTGAATTGTGAAAAAAACGATATGAGATTTTTTTGTGCCGGTTGAAGAAGAGCTTTTTAAGAATTACTCTCGCAAAAATGTTGGGCAATTGTGTTTAGTTTTTTTTAATGAAAAATGCGGCCACTTAAAAAACCTTTTTGCTTCGGTATTATGTTTTTTACCAGAAAATAGTACTACAGTGGCATTATGCTATTCTCCTCTCCCTTCCTCAAATTACTCGACTTTTAAAATGACTCAACTTATTTACGTCCGTTTTGTTATTATTTTTTTAAATTTTAACTCCACACAAGAGGCTCTGAGAAAAATAATTATTTTTATTTCTGTCATCTTGGGGATGCTATGCGGAGGGTATTTTAAGGGAAGGAGGGAAAGGAAGGTTTACGAAGGAAAAGGGTTAAAAGGGTGGGTGGAAATCTGGGGGTTAGCGTATCCAAGAGGGACGAATAAATTCTTCTACCCCACTGCGATGCAAGGCGCTGGGGTTATGAGAGTCTGGCTGTTAAGTCATCAAACTTAGCGAACACTTTGGGGTGACCTATGGCTTTTACATATATATTTTAGATACTCATAACTAGTGCATCATATAGATACTTGTGACTGATGTACGAGTATTATCTATACATATATATAAAAATCTCGTGTCACGGTGTTTGTGGACGCACTCCTCCGAAACGGCTCGACCGATTTTTAAGATTTTTTTATGTATATTTGATATGTATGAGAATAAGTCGTAAAGTATATTTCGTCCCACCAGGTGATCAAAGTAACCATCCAGTAGATGGCTTTGTGTTTCGTTAGCCACAGCGACGCGTGGCCGGGTCAGCTAGTATAATATAAAATAATATAATTAAAAATCTTTTCAATTTGATATTACATAACGAACAATAAAAATTATATTAATACACAAGAAATAAACAGTATCCTTGCACGTCACGATTAGTTTTTTAGAATAGGCAGGTCTAGTTAGAGACGAATGTTAAATTAACCGTAATATATTCACACCTGTATTGGAGCTTATCGTCGAAGCATTGGTATTTATCAAATTACATTATTGGCTTAATTTTGTGACTACAAATATATAATAATGCTAACTGACCGGGAAAATGTTGCTTTGCCATATAAATTATTTCTAGTGAATATTCGGTTGTCAGATAAAAAAATAACGAATGGATTGTAAATATGTGGGGATGGAATCTATGCAAGAGGAATGGGGCGCTGTAGACGATGACCGCCGATAAAAACAAAAAAAAAACAAAATAAGTGTGTTTCGTTAAAGTAAATGAAGAAAATCAATATTTATTTATTTACTTCTTCAAACTTCGCAAAATTACTTTATGGCATCATTTTTCGGTTCCATGCCAACTCAGAAAGAAACCAACTCTGAAACACCTCAGAAAGGTCATTAAAAGCTATAAAAAAATAATTTCAAAATAGCCGGTAACCCTTACCTAACTTAACCTATTTAACCATTTATTTTATATTTTTTTATCATCACTCTTAATGACCTTTCTGAGGTGCTTCTGAGTTGGTTTCATTCTGAGTTGTCCGGTCACCCATTTTTCATATAATGAATAACTGATTACTTTGTATAAAACCACTATTTCTAAAAAAATATCAATATGTTTCGACAACAATGTTGTCTTCATCAGGATATGTTACTACATTATTATAGTAACATATCCTGATGAAGACAACATTGTTGTCGAAACATGTTGATATTGTTTTAGAAATAGTGGTTTTATACAAAGTAATCAGTTATTCATTATATTTATTTATTTATCTATATAAGGTATGTTTACATTACATTATTCGATGCCTGTCTCACTAGGGTATACCTGTGTTGAGACAGGCGTAGAGGTACATAATTGAGTATCATACATAAGAATATTTAATTATAACATAAGAATATTTAAGGTAAGATACATACTGATTTATACAATTCAAACAGAAAGATGATTAAAATTGAGGATTAATATCATAAAGAGAGCATTATATAGGTGAAGGAAGAGAAGAATCTATATAGGGAGTAATATTATACATATAGGATTTTACTTTTTTAAGTTCTTTAATAAGAGAAAGGACATACGTGAGATGGTAATTCTGTCTATTTGTTATCTATTTTACAGATGTTAGCAGTAGTGTGACGTCCAATACTTATAATCCATTTCTTTATATCTTGTTTGTATTTGGTCATTGATTCAGTTTGTCTAATCGTGGCTGGAAGTGTATTGTGTAGTTTGCAAGCTATGTGTTAAATTTATTCATACAAAAATACTAAAAATGGCGATTAAAAAATGGGAGGGTCGCAATTGAAAAATGGGAGGGTAGGGGCAGGAGGGTGAAAATTTGGAGTTATAGGTATTTTTTGTTGCCAAATAATAAATAAAAAAAAACATTTTTTTTTAAATATATTTTTTTCTGGATAGAAAAACCCTAATCACCTAGCGGTATGAAATATACTTTTCATTTCGTACCCCTCATACCTATTTCCTTCTCAGAACTCCCTCTCCTTCCTTTTTCTTAAAAGACCCTCCACCCGGCATCCCCAAAGATGACATAGTCCTTGAGGGCTTTGTGTTTAGCCTCCTGTAAAGGAGTGTGGAGCTAATGTAAAAGGAAAATGATTCGAAGCTTATTTTAGTATTCTCATACCTACCAAACATACATAAAAAAAATTAATTCAAATCGGTCGATCCTTTTCGGAGAAGTGCGACTACAAACGCAAGGACACGATATTTTTAATATAGAAATAAATATAAAAACCGATAACCGACTTTGTAAAATGAAGTGAGAAAAAATTCATGGGATACATAACAAAAGTAGTATAAATGTTTTATTATAATTCGAGACTTTCAAAAAATTGAGCAAAGTTTCAAAATTACAATATATAATAATTTAAAACAAAAATAAATAAACTAGCAGATATCCGTACTAGATATTTCATATAAATTTTTATTATGATGTATATGTATATATGTGTATGTGTATGTAAGTGTCTATATATATATATATATGTATGTATGTGTGTTTGTATACATATATCATGTGCATACGTTTACATATATCTTGTTATATTTTACCTTAAATATTTTTATCTTTTTTCTTTCTCTTGTTTCTAATATCTTATAATTTCTATTTCAAACCTATATTTTGTTCTAGTTCACACATTTTAAAATTTATATCATGTATGATTACCTTAACACGGGCATTAGCCTAGTATGGTAATCAAGAAAAAAACATAAAAGTGTATTTTCAAAAATTGTATGAAATAAAATAAATAAAAAAATTAAAAAATTAAAAAATAATTATTGGGTTCGGTTGGGTATTTTGGCCTCAAATCTAAAATAAAGCTTTGCATGAAAAAGGCCTTGCAGTTGTTCCGCAAGGATCGATTCATACGTCCGTCACTCCTGGACACATTGACCCTCAGATTCCTAACCACCCCTCATATTTATTTCCTTCTCAGAACTCCCTCTCCTTCCTTTCTCTTAAAAGACCCTCCACCCGGCATCCCCAAAGATGACACAGGCCTTGAGGGCTTTGTGTTTGGCCTCCTGTAAAGGAGTGGGAGCTAATGTATAAAGAAAATGATTCGAAGCTAATTTTTGTAATACAGATTTTTTTTTTTTAACATTAACTTTACACATGAGGCCCTGAAGAAAATAATTTCCCTCAGGGCCTATGTCGTCTGGGATGCTGTGTGGAGGGTTTTTTTGAGGAGAGGAAGGAATGAACATTGATCTTGAAGAGACCCATGTTGTAGGGAGGAGGAAACACAGAGCCCGGCAAATCATTTCACAGCCGATCTGTTGAACACAAGAACGAGTCGAAGAAACGACCCGTTTTCATGTGATAAATGTCAACCGTGTACAAATGTTGGGCAAGCGTTTGGCGTGTTTCCCGACTATGCACCGGTGCCGAAGGGAACAATGACGCTAGTTCCTCGGAGCATCTTCCATTGTAATACCGGTAGAACAAGGATAGCATTCCCACCAGACGCCTGTGCTCCGCAATTGCAATCCGTCTGTTAAGATGGGAGAATCTATTAAGCGGACTGCCCGTTTCTGCACAGGGTCGAGGGTATTTTTCAGGTATTTCGGAGCTCCAGACCAGAGGTGGCTGCCAAATTCAACCATGGGGAGCACTTGTGATATGTACAGGGTTAGCAGTTGTGTACTATCAAAGTATTTGCGGGCCCTGTACAGTACGCCCAGTTTTTGGGAGGCTAACTTTACCCTGGCTTCGATGGAGCCCCCATACCTGAGCTGGTCACTTAGGCTTACACCAAGCATATCAATTTATACTTAACATATCAACAACATCGCAGTATTCCTTTCGCAAATGTTGAATCTACTATTAAAATGACACTATTGTCACTTTATATAAAAAGATTTATTGAAAACTTTTGTTTCACTTTCGTTGTAAAAAAAAAACAAATTGAAATAAACCAGTTATTTGATGGTGCGTGAAAACATTAATAACGCACATTCAAATAAAATCCGTCGACAGTGACGGCGCGGGCGCCATAACGCATGAAGTGTCCTTCAATAAACAATGGAGGACAACGGGGCACATGTGAGCACCGCCAGGGGGGGTTTCTTTTAAGCGCTAGTCGCAGGCGGGCGCCGAGGGGGGTGGTGTGGGTGGAATTAACAGGGAGTAAGTTGCCAAGTTTTTTGGCGTGATTCTTAATTGAATAAGCTGCTGGACAAAATATATTCAATCTGTTACATAGAGTTTACAACATGTTTGAACTTTTGTGATTCTTAAAATCGATTTATGGGTGCTATTTATTTTATTTCTGGAAGGAAATGTGCTAAATAATATATATAGTAATCAGGGGAGAATTTCCCTTCAACGCTAAAGACGAAGAAACTGGTATTTTTTTTAAAATTATTGCATCCAGTTCATAATAATAATAATATTTGGATGATTTACATAGCGTCGTTTTTGTGAAAAATCACCACAACGGCGCTGTATAATAATTTATTTCTACAATGCTCCTTCTCATTTCTAATTAAAGACTAAAACTACTTACAATAACAACTCATTGCTAGCAGACTATATCCGCCGGTTCATCGATCACTAATACAATCCTATATGAGTATGCACAACGTATTTGACCAATGAACATGACTCTGCGTTAAAATGTACATTAATTTTATTTATTTATATTCTGTACGGGCATATAATATAAAGGACCATTATTACCTGGAAGGTCACTTGAGATTAACAGGGTTTCTTGTTAACTTAGATACCGTTCGCACGCAAAGAACGTAATTCGAACACATGTTATTGGAAATCCTATTTAATCCAGATATTTATTTCAATTATAATATAAATATTGTGGATCATGTTTGCGAAACCAAAATTTAAGTTTATGATGGGCGGTACAAAAATAAAATGATTTGATTATAATTTGTATTTTTTTGGTGCGTCCCTCGGTAAGAGACAGATTGAGGTGTTAGGCTTCAAATAATGTTAATTTAATGATATTAGAACATATTGTAGGCAATACAAGAATGATACTCTTAGGTTCGTATATTTAATTTATGGATATGGGGCCTAATATGTTAATTTTTTAGTGTGAACTTAAATTCTGACGGGTGGTTATGCTCTTAGTTCCAGAAGGAGTTTATTTCAAGTCTTAGGCCCAGATACTCCGAAAAAGTCTTTAAAATTAATGTTTGGATTGCGCTTAGGTTAGTCTGCATATAGCTGATAATGTTGCTGGTATAAGAATTGACTGTGTTTTCCGAGATGCATAGTTCAGAGATGTGAGGGGGGCGATTTCATTGATGGATTTGAACACCATCCCGCACAATTTGTACTAGATTATTTGAGTGCGCTTGAGCCAGTGAAAGTTACGACATTAGTGAAGGTTACGAAGGTGCTCTGAAATGTGCCAATAGTTAGAGACCCCGGTATGAGTCATTCCACTACATGAAATACGAATCGAAGTTTTGCTACAATAATCGGAGATTTCGTAAGAGTTGATTAGTAATTTGGTTGCATTTGTGGAAAAGTTTCTTCGGACCGACTCGAGTTATCTTAGGTGAAAGAGAGCGGTGATGCAGTCTTATTTAGTTGACTTTAAAGCGAAAAGTCTGAACACAGATTAACACCAAGAAGTTTGTTGTTGTTTTTGGAATAATATCGACGCCGAAAATAGAAATAGGTGACTCATCTATGAAATGTTGGCGTTTGTTTGTGGCTGCCCAGAGAAACTCAGTCTTAGATGTGTTCAGTTTCAGCTTCATTGAAGTCATACAATGAGTTATTGCTTCTAAAAAAATTCAGCAATCTAGATTTTGAGACTGTTGATTTCGTTTTGGAGTGAAGTAAAAATAAACTAACTGATCGTCAGCGTAGCAGAGAGCAATAATTAATAAAATAAATCAACAATTACTTCTTCAATAAATAATTTGTTTTGCGACGAAACCAATGGTATCTTCGTCAGGATTAAATTAAAATGATCAAAAATAACAAAAGACAAATAAGTATAGACAAATAAGTACGTGTAGACAAAAAAAATATTACAAAGGGTGATGGATGGCTAAAAGTTAAAGGTGTCTTAAGAGCGTTTAACCAGCCAGCGGACGAAAATCCACATTTCGTCGAAAGTTCTTCTTACGATCGTGCAGGGCGGTTACAACGAGAAAGATTAATTATTCTCCGTACCAGCTTTTTAAAATTATAACTCAATATCGAATTTATTTCAATTCAAATTAGCTTTAATTTATACCTTCATATAAAAATGCTGAAAGGCGTGATGATAAAACTATTAAAATAATGTACTTTTTGTAGTTATTTTTTGATTATAAGTATTTATCATTTATCAATAATGTCTAAATTTAATAAGAATGTTAAAAAAATCTGAAATATAATAGTTTGTAAGTGCGCAAATAAATACACAAATGGACCAATTTTCGTCAAGAAATACATGTACGTACATATTTTTTAATGATTTTATTGAAACTAAAATTAAAATTCTAAAACATGCGTTTGCTAGATAATGTATTGATTTATTTTACTGCATGATTATATTATTTGAAATGGGTGTGGTATAATACAAAATCTTTTTTGAAAATTTAACAAATCTGCCAACGACCTATGGAATAACCTTATTATAATAAAATTTAAAAAAAAATCTCAAAATTTATTACATACGAATGCTAGATAAAAGAACAATCTTTCGAAATCCATTTATAATTTTTTGTGGAAAAGAGTCAATACGTCTAAAATCTGATTTTAAAATGACATATTTCTGGTTTTCTCTGGTAATGCCCTCTTAAAAACAATTGTATAAAATAAGATATAAACAATATTTTATAATAGGTATGCAAAAATTGCATTTATATACTAATTGAAATGTTTAAATACAAAAAAAAAAATAATTACAATGAATAAAAGTATTAATATAAATATGAAAATAAATTTAAGAGACGGCTATTTAAAAAAAAAAAATATTATTAATAATATTTTATTGGCTTTCAATATGTTTTCTAATCCCTAAAGTTTTCTAATTATAAACCTGTGTGGTTTGTGTGTAAATAATTATAAAAATAATATAATAGAGTCCTAGAAGTGAAAATTGTACAGCGTCCTCGCTATACGAATTATTATAATTAATATGTATATTCACATTACAAAAAGCATAACATAAATATAAAAAAAACTACAACTTGGAACTTGTGAAAGCGCCAAGTTTTAATATTGAATGCACTCATTTCCCCCATATTGGGGTGCACAGGCACACTGTTTCGTAGATAGAGGAAGCCCGCGGGAATATAAATTATAGCGGTGCCGCCGTCCCGCCGCGCTGTCCATTTTACCCACAGCCTCTCTTTCCCGCGGCCCCCCTTCCCCGGCATCCTTTCCCCCCGGCCGATCTCCCAACACCGATGCTGAATACCACCACACTATTCTTAACCCTTTCATAATGGACTTGGCTATGATGTCAAGTGTGCTTTATAGTGGCGCTATGTTTTATTTATGGTTTAGGGAGGATATTTTTGGTAAGTTCACTGGTTGAAAACATACTTCTTCTTTTATGTGTACATCTAAGTGGTTCAATCAGGATTCTCTGGAACTGAGTCCAGAATTACTACTAAAGTGTCGCGAAGTTAGCCTAATACTTGGCCTGGAATAAAACTACCGACATTTTACTTAAGGCACACTTAACGAAACCTTTTTGGCAATGTTTACGACGGAATATTGTGTTATGAATAAAAATAGTATTTGTTAGAAAATTATCAAAAGATTACTGGGTTTTTATATAAAGATTGTTAAACCAATAAATTTGCATTGTTGCGATTTGTACACAACAACTGCCTACATTTTTTAAAAATTTATGTACTACTAGCAGACCCGGCCACACGTTGCGTGGCTAACGAAACACAACGCCATTACCCAATCTTTATAAAATCCACACCACCCGCTTGCCAGCTGCCCGCTGCCTGAATTGAGTATTTGAATTTATCGGCTTTTCTCTACTATAATAAGCATGTATTATACATATAAACTAAATAACTCGCCACTAATTATACAATGCTTGCAATGCAACACTGGATATTTGAAAAGGGAAAATCAAATACCTACTTACTCCAGGACATCTATTTTCCAATTTCTTCCTCAGAACGAATTTCAAAAGTGACTAGTACGGCCAGCCAGCCGTTTTAAATCGCACAAAATATGTTTTCTTTGAATTTCTCGGCTTTTCTCTAATATAATTTACATGTATTATACATATAAACATTCCTCTTCAATCACTCTATCTATTGGTGAAAACCGTATAAAAATCTGTTGCGTAGTTTAAAAGATTAACGCGCACATACATTTTGAGCGACTTCATTTTATACTATGTAATGATAATGATGTAATGATGATGATAATGATAATGATGATGATGATGATTTAAGAATCGATTACCCGATAATCGGCACATTGCAAAGCACCGGATAACAGAAAATCTACAGTTAGTGAAGAAAAAATAATATGGTCAAAAGACTGGCAAGCTCTCATGAAATTTGATCAGCTTTTTCAAATTTCCAAATTTTTCTTTATTTTCATCAGAATGTATTATAATTGGACGTTGAAAGACATTACATCAATTCTTTTGTTTTTCTGCTCAGTCTGTAAGATGTTCCGGCTATTTTCTTATTTCAACTTTCTGTCGAGTATTTTTTGAATGCACTGATATACCTACTCATAGATATTATGTTATCAAATGCACTTTAGCGGGATTCACGGGCATGGTGAGGGGAGGTAATGTTGACGGTTGAGATATTGCAGAAACTTGTCAAAATAACATCCACGCGTATATCATGTCTGTCAATAACGGGTCTTGGATACTTCACGCTGGAGCTCTCGAGAGCGGAGCGCGCGGTCATTATTCAACACCTTCTTGGGGAAGATATTATGGTTTTATTATTTCAATAATGTTACCCTTTTTTCTTGTTTATTATTCTCCATCGAAAACATTTTGTGATACATTATTTTACTTGTGCCTTTTACACCCCTAGATAATGTGAATTCTTTCTTACATAATTTCTGTTTTCTATGTAACAATTGATGTACTGTTTAATCCCAACCGTCTACCTTTTCGTCTGTCTGTACATTCGGCTTGTTTGTTTGTACATTCCGTTTCCGTTTCAGAGTGGTGGTCGTGCTGGATGCTGCCTTTATATCCCGCCAGAGTTAACATGAGCGGGGTTCGTTCTACGAGCTGTTAAATCGAAATAATCAATATTACGGTATCTACTATCTACCTATTTGAAGAATTATTGGAAAAGAATTTGCATTGATATCATAAAGTTTAATTGGACATATTGTATAATTCCTTATTTGAAACTAAGTGACATAAAATATAAGTCTTAAAATTAAACAGATGGGTATTAAAGTATCTACTCACAAACCATATTAACGAGTATGACTTAAAAGGAATTTTGGTTAAAGAAAAAATTGGAAACTTAATTTTTTGGACGCGAGGACTACTGTCAAGGGAACTTTTAGTATCTATAATAAATAATCTTTACTCACTCCTAACTGTATGCAAATGGAAACGTATTTTCTGTTAATACATAAATAAAGTGAGGGTGAGTAAAAGCAGAGACAAATAATGTTAGTCGTGGCCAACACACTACCTACTCGTTACGTTACCTTCTCGACAAATTTTGGGAGATAACCACGGACATATGAATATATCTGGACCTGCCCTAAGTGATAAAAACGTATTATTTCCCCCTCCACATGGCGCCGGCTGTAGCTCCTCCTTGGAACCGGCTCGCTCCATGGGGAGGGGATATAGCCTCGCTTGAATCTAAAATGTGTGACGTCATCATTCTTGCCGTGAACAGCGAGAAGCTGACATCCATACATTTAACGAAATAACGGCAGCTTGTGCTATATAATATATCTACGTATCAATATGCACATAGCAAATGTGGGCGGTACTCCAATGTGCTCGTCGCTGGTTACAGGGGTAAGTAAATTATGAAACATTTGTAAAAGTGTTTTAACTAAACACGGCAAGAAAATATTGATATGTGTATTGGCGCGAGTCTTTTTGGAGCGAGCATTTGGCCTTAGCAAATAAGTTTTGAACGTGGCAAGCAATTCGCGCTCCCATGTAAAAAGGTCTATTCATTCAAAGCAGATTTTGCTTTTAAGAACTAAATGGTGATATTGTAATGCGAGATGCCTATATACTGTCAGATTGATTGTTCAACGAATGACAGTCATCTTTCCCCTCTTGCTCTCCATAGTTTGGTTTTACCCCTCATCTGTAACTGCTTGTCTATCCATTTAGATGTCTATGGAGATAACGAATAATTATTGGTGTCTTACGGAGATGAGTAGCTCAATTTTAATTTAAAAATCAATCGGTGTTGATTTTTTCATTGCCTTCGAATTCGGAGCTTTGGTCGTTTGATAATGTCACTGCATTCCTAGTTATTAATAAAATTAATAATTTACCAACACATCATCCATCATCATAACTATTGTAAAAGAAAACAAAGCACGTAAATTTAGTGAAGATAATACTTTGTTGTTTTAAAGGTTAAACAAAATAGATTTAGAACACGTTACATGTTAACACAGTCCTACACAGTCATCGAAAAGAGCTTCGTAACATGTTTTTAAAGCAATTTTAAATCAAATTTTTGAGGCGTGGTTATGTGAAACATTCTCGTATTATTTCAATTTCGCTTCACGGTTTGGTTTTGATGCAGGGAGCAGCGATTCAACTGGAAGAGCGCTTTTGAAATCATTTTAATTACAAAAAGGTTCCGCGGGGCACAGGATGAGTAGCTGACACCGCGAACAATAGGGCCTAAAACACTGCACACTCAACACACGAGTGGCGCCATGGTATACTCATTCATACCCGCGTAGAACCATCTCTACATCCACACATAAGAGGTACAAATTACCCCACTTTCCAAAATGCTAGCTGAACAGTTGTAGTTACAGGAAAGCGTGCAACGAGAACGATAAAGCACTCCAACACTCCAACCCATACTACCAGATCAAGGTATGATGTAAACTTAAACATATCAAAAGAATTCACACCCTTTCACTATGCTAACTTATCAATCAATCTTTTTGTATTTTGCACGTTTGACAGATTTTCGTGTTTGGGATAAGATTTTACCTAAAGGTGAGAAATGGTTTTGAGTAGAGAGTTTGTTAGAGAAGATCGTAGGTAATAAATGATTACACAGGGAAAGAAATACATGAACAAACACCCCTTATCAGACGCAATGCATGTCTACAACATATACCTTAATAGTGGACGAAGCTATTTCGGCATCTGGTGGTGGAGGGGCAAGTATGTTGACCAGCAATCCCAAAGTCGCGGGTTGGAATTTTATTTGATAAATTTGTGTTATTTTGAAAAGTATTCATATAAATAAATATAAAGTTTATTTGCTTCACGGTGATCACATTATCACGTTGGTGTAAGATCACCATTAAGAAATAAAACGTTTCTTGAAATGACTTAAGTCGTGTTTGGTGACCAGATCTGAATAGGCTGATGTTTTCCCACCTTTTTTTCCCATCTCCTTCCCCTCCCAACTTAGCCTCACAACATATCTTAATTGGTGATGCCATATTCTTCAGTCTTACAACATATCTTAATTGGTGATGCCGTATTCTCAGGCTCCGGGCGGTTGGGAGCGGTTGGAACGCTTGTACGGTATTCAAATAAAAAAGTAATTTGAGGAAGAAAGCCGCATAATATTGTTAAATCATTTTGTAAAAAATCGTTGTTGTGTATGTTTCAGATAATCAGACGTTCCAGGGCAAGTCTTAACTAACTAAGCCATTGGTACCTAATTATTTGACGTCATTTTTGTTGATCTGATGTTTCAATTTTGGAATTAACAATAGGAATCTTCAACTAATTTTACCATATTTTTGGCAACTTTCTTTTCGATTAATTAGATCACGTCTTTTATCCCGAGCTTCCAGTAATTAAAATTTTCCGAAACCCAGAATTTCCAAAATTATCCAACTACCGGAATTGAAAACGTTCAGAGCGAAAATTAGTTGATACTTCTCCTCAGTGAAAAGCACAAAGAAAACATCAACATGATTTAAAAAGTGATGATTCGAGGTTGACTTTAACTGGCTTTATTTTAGAAAGCTGTATTTTGCGTCCCTTAGATAAAATGATTTCAGCGTGAAGGTCTAGTTAGGATGCTGTGCCGTGGACCGCGACGGACAGAGGTTCCGGCCGTGCTCCCCACCGGAACTGAGACCTTTCAGCACAGATACACTGAAATGCCTCACCAAAACACGAACATGTTGCTGAAAATACATTTTGAATCCTTATCAAGGACTTTCGCTGAAAAAAAAAAACATTTAATCTGGGACGGTCCACCCGGTACACCAATACAAATATAAAATATAAATTGTTTAGTGAAAGAAAAGAGATTTTTTTGGCGTTTTGTTCATAACAATTAAAGGGTGAAATGGTATTAATATAAAAAGGAATACCAATTAAAAAAAATGATAAAAACTATTGTATATGGCCGTCATCTCATACGACGAAACAAAATTTTCACTTTACGTAATTGCAATTTTGTAGTATTTGTAGTATTTTCCATCGTCCAGAATTCGAATAGTTGTCTTTGATAATTATTAAGGTGAGTCAAAGGGTTCCTTCAAAAAAATATTCGTATAAAGTTTACTAACAAAATATTGTATCTTACGAAGTTGTCAGCGTAGGCTTAGTACTTAATTGATTAAATTGTAAAAGTAAACCGTGGGAATACGAGTCGTCTCACATTCCACTACGGTCTAGAAACGTCAAAGGGAAAGCCAAAGGAGCAATGTGAGAGATGTGGGTAAGTGTGTTTTCCCGCAAATTAAAGAATCCAGTTGATGTGGAGGAAGGCATTGACCATAAAATAAGCCGGCAGTTCTCCGGTAAAGCGGAGATCAACCGGCATTCCTTTCCCATCAAAACGGGATCACAGAGAAGAGACATTGACACGGGTGGTATCACATATCTGAGGGCCGCCAGACCGGAACAAGTCGACGGCTGTGTAAGAATCACCCCAACCTAATAACATTCAAATTCCCATTTCTCTATAGTATCAAAAGAATAGTATCCCATCCCAGTGATCCGACCCCTGCGCAATAATCAAGCCATCTCCCGAGCAGGTAGGTACTTTTTCGTTTTACCCATTCTCTTCTGCTACGTTTCTTTTCGTTATTTGTCGGATCTTTTTCCAGTAATGCGGCGCGTTGCCTTTGTGTCCACTTACCCGATAATAAAAATCTCCTTGGGTAAAAGAATAGGAGACAGCGCCAGCGCCAGCGGGAGGAAGCCGGTTTTCTGTGTGTAGATCCGTAGAGCTGTTTCTGTAGGTGAAGAGAGTGAGGAGAGGGAGAGAAGAGGGAGACAGCCAGCTGCCTTGTATCGGGAGAGACAGAGGACAACCGGGCTTAAGGTGCGAGAAAGGGTTTACTTACCTTGCGAAAAGAAATACAATCTCAGCAAAACTTGAATACTCTGTCTTCGATAATGACATGAAGATGCCCGGAATGTACTTTGCCTTTATTGTTTATTGAATTTTAAACCGAAGCGCGACGTTTTCAAAAGATTCAATACAACACGAAAACTATTGACAAGCTACATTTAAATTCGTACATGTTCGTCACGTAGTAACGGTAGTAAATTAATAAATATAATACGTAAATTAAGATACTAAATTATTAAGTTTACACGTTGAACAAAAAAATAATTTACAGGCAGGCCATACGTCTTACCTATATTAATCATCCCATCAGCCATGTTATTGCCATATAACAAAGGGACAATAAATTATGGTGGAACAGGGACTGCATCATTAATTCTGCCTTACCGACGGGGAACTAACAACAACAAGAAGAACACGAAAGCTTACAAAGTGTTGACTCTCCTTTAGTCGCTTGCTTGTCTTGTTAAATTAAATTTTAAAGGGTTGAATTAAACTGCAAGTGTTTGTGATAAGCCGACGCTCGTAGCCCCTGGCGTAGTCCGTAGTCCGCTGCACTTATGAGAAGATTCAGAGGTTCAGAGGCGCCGTTTGAAATTGCAAGACGCTCATGAAGCTTACACCCTTGTCAAAGCTCAATTCTTAATTACCTGTTTGCTTAGCGAGCGCCGGAGCTCATTCTCAGTTATGCGACAAGCCGAGCCGCGTCAATTGAATTAAAATTATAGTGCGGTACTTCGTCGGAACTCATAATGAGATTTTAATATTCTACACAGATTGTTCATTTCACAAATATATTAGGTAAGTACCTATCCAATTTCAATGAGCGCTTCAAGAGAAAGTAAATCAAGTTGTTGTTTTCACATGATTTTCATTTTTGTTATTTTATTTTGATTATAAATTGATGAAATCTGTAAAGAAATTGATCGTAAATATAATGCCTTTTTTAAAATTTTAACATAAATATAAATGTTTGCCATAAAAAAATCTTACGACTATTAATCATAGTGCAAAAAAATAATATCAAATAATTGAATATCGGTCAACAACATCGCAAAAGTTTAAAATTTTCTTTGAATCTTCGCAGAGATTTTTTTTACATTAGTTCCACACAGGAGGCCCTGAAGATGGTGTGTGGAGGGTGTTTTTGGGGAAAGGAAGTTCTGGGAAGGAAAAGGGTGTGAGGGATGGTAGGAATCTTGGGGGTCAGTGTGTCCAGGAGTGACTTATGAATCCTTCCAAGCCGATGGAGAGATCTAGGTTAGGCCTCCATAAACCAGTCTCTCCCGATCCGCCCCGCCACGCACTCGTCAAATGAATTCGGCGCCAAGACCTTGACAAACCACCCTTATAATAATTCCCGGGGCGACGGTACCCATAACCGACTTTAAAAAACATTTATCAACATTAAAAAATAATCGCTATTTAAAGTACGAGTATTAATCATGGCGTTCAAATATCAAGTAATTGAATATGTGACAATATAATTGAATTTTTTTCCCAAAACTTTCGCGTATTTGCCGAGTAAAATGTCATCGCAATTTCACACACATGAATATTTCATAACAAATTCTGTCTGGTTACATTTTGAAACGTCATTTTTGGTCTCATTGATTCATCGTCCGTAGTTTTATTTCACTGTGGTCGGCGGGTTGTAAAAATCAAATTTCATAATCGTCAAACGTGCGAGCGCCATTCGATTTTTCAGAGCCGAGCAATAATAATTGCATTTTACGCTCGATGGTTTCGAGTTTTGGAAATAATTTTAGTAGAAATACCCTTTGGAAATATCTTAGTTATATTGTCTGGAATAACGAATAAAATAAAACCCACATGATAATTCAGGGGAAGATTGATGAACGATATCGTAGAAGAAGATGAGGCATCTCTTTGACTTAATAATATTAATAACAATATTGCTTTATTCCAGGACATGGGGAGGATAGTGCCCACACGATATAGTTGCATAAGGTTTTATATGAATACTGTAATTTTTTAAAGTAAGACAAGTAGAAATACAACAGAAAAAATAGACCATAATAAATTATTATCAATTGTGTGGGGCGTGGTCTTGGATGAGCTCGGGACCAGCGCTCACTCAATAATGACCGCTGCTGTGACTTGTCTCGAGGAAGTAGTTGTAAACATAACATAGTAAATATTAATCTAGATGCTTGGGACCGAACAGTTGTGTCCGGTCCGAAGCTGGTCCCCACCAAAAAGGCTATCCAATACATATTTTATAATATAACAAAGTCAAACCCAAATATAGCAAGAACAGAATTTGATGAAAAAACTGAAAAAAGAGGTAAGTTTTTACAAGAAAGTGAAAATAAAATACCTAATAGTCTAAAGGTTGACTGAAAAGATAAAATACCTTCTAAATAAAAGTAAATTGAAGTACCAAGAAAGTTAATATGTGAGACTGTTTGATTCCACGAAGGTATAAATTCAATTCCAAATCCAAATCCTACCTAAGGCATTTTATTGTTAACAAAGATTTTTTAAGGTTCCTAGTCTGAAAGTTCAAAAAAGGTAAGGATATATTTAAATGTACACGAGCTTTGAGACATTGATTCAATTTCACATTCGTAATCCGGTTTCACGTGTATGTAAAATGAAACGCTCATACCAAAAATAAATTTTTAATGAGATTGAAAATTAGATTGAAATTTTGTTTTTGAGAAGGGATACAGAAATAAAAAAACGTGTTGTTTTTACTTAAGTAACTTTACATTTTAATTTAAACCCACTTTTATTACAGTTTGTTATCCAACGTGATTAAAAATTAAAAGTCTAAATAGTATACAACGACGTCCCAACTCGACAAGTGTTGTGTAACTGTATTGTAAAGAAATGAGTTGGAAAATTTACTGAAATATGCTGAAAGGAAGTAATTTGGTATTAATGTAAGAACTCAAGGTTTACAAAAAGGTATGCCTAATCGTTCGATCTGGACTACATCTTTTATATTTTTTCATCTTGAAGATATCACAGACAACAATCTTCGTGATCGGTTTTGGATTACTATGGTAAAGAGCTGAAATAAATAAACCGCCTTTTGAAGAATAAAAACCCTTCTGTACAGAATTTTTAAAGGATTTGTTTTTCATTAAAGTCGTCGATCTTTTCTATATTGATTTAAAAAAAAACGTTATTTTAGCGGATACTTCATGGTTCTGGTTTATTTGTTTTATTATGATCCTTTTGAGCATTGTTCCCATTTAATTTTTGAGGGCCTCCGTTCGCGGTAAAGACCCTTGACTCCGGATCCGCAGGTTGTGGGGGTCAAATTTTAATTTATTTAGTTTGTGTTTACCATACAGTTAGAATAAAAAAATAAGTATTATATTTTGCGTCACGTTCTAGGGTGGTAGATAATCGTATCGGACGGTGGGTGAAAAGCAACCGTTCAGATTCGAAAAGTTTCCTTAAAAGACTTTAGCCGTAGGTATTAGTGACAGATAGTGAGAGTTAGGCACTTCTCAACCCTCTCTTTCTTCTTCAGCTTCACAACGTACCCCAAATAAGGTTGCCCTAATCCCACAGGTTCCGGCGTATATTTTAAAGGGATTTTGAAGTATTCATATTTAATTTAATGTTTTTCTAAACATTCGGGTCATAAAAGATTTACAAGCATTTTTCAAAAGGTGTTTTTATATCCTCTAACGTTTTGTGGTTAAGTATTTTAGAAATGTAGGTTGTGAGTAAAAATCATTAGTTCAGAAGCTTTCCCGTATGAATGTAAGTAGGTTTTGCAGGTGGTTTGAGGCACCAGCGCCAACAGGGAGGCTCCGTTTTCACCAGATGAGAGCCTTCATCGCCCACAATGGACGAGCCCCGTTAAATTCGTTCGCTTGGCTGACTGTCCTCTTTATGTTTGTACCTTACAATTACAATTACATTTGAACCCAACCTGTCCGACATACATTTCTAGGTAAATAAAACATTATTTCCCTAACAATTAATTATATGAAAATTTATTTAGAACGAAAATTTAAATTATAATACTTAGTAATTTAGTTAAAACATGCTTAGCTTTTACCGAGAAATCTACAATAAATTAGCTTTTTGTACTTAGATTTCACATAAATTTGAACCCAACTTAATCTCGTAGATACAAATTTATATCAATTTCTCTACAAAGAAAACATTATTCTCCACTAATAAATTATTTCAAAATTAGCTATATTAATAGCCAGCTAAAATTAAAAACTATTTATGATTCCCATCACATTTTCATTTTCTTTATTTAATTTAGGAGTAGAAATAAAATCTAACGTTAGGTTTGCCTTTACTTTTCCATTATTGAAATTGATGTTTGTCTACCTCACAAGATAAAATTTTATGTTATGGAGGTCAAAGATGAACGTTTATTGTCATTGTCATGCATAATATTCAATAGATGTAAGAAGTGTAATAAAGATAGAACTGTTTAATAAATATGTATATTGATAAGGATACTATCAAGAAACAAATAGCTTTGTACCTACGTCTTATTTTATTCGTGTTGTATATTTTATTATAACAAACATTATATTACAGTGTAATCTTCGTCAGTAAATACATTTAAGATCCGTTGTTATCACTCTATCTTCTCATTAGGACCCGGCATTCCGGATTTCTTCCGATTCATAACAAAATATAACAAAAAATATATGTAATTTTTTAAGATAATATTATTTGCTGAGCTGAAACTGTAATTATATGAAAATCCATCGATAAAAAATCGTAGAGTAAGCTCTGAAAATTAATAAAAACACATTTTTTCTGTTATTTGGCATGTTGTTATGGGTATGAAAAAATCACAGGGTTTATTTATATGCTACTTAAGATATTTGCCTAGAGCTTTTTGCTCTATTTTAAACGAGTGGTGTTTTATTAAATATTTTCACAATTTTCGCTTCATTATTGTCGTTTTTTAACAATTATTATAAGCAATAATTATATCAGCCTGAAACACTCATCTACATTGAAAAAATCTTCCGAGAAAAGATACATGACGCCAAGGGGACTTGAAACTTTGATTTTGAACCAGATTTTTTTCAATGTAGATGAGTGTTTCAGGCTGATAATTATTGCTTATAATAATTGTTACCCTTTGTGCCATGCATAAAAATCTTGTCTTAAACGTTAGTTTATCCATTAAAAATAATAAGTCGTTTTTTAATATTAGCGCGTTCCCTTTAACGCATTCGTATTTACATATCTCCCTTTCAAACCACCTTTTTTTTCTTTTTGAACGCTTACTACAGAGCCTTAAATGCCTCCGGTAAGAAACAGAATTTTACAATAAACCCATCCTAATGTACATAAAGTGATAACAACAGACCTCTCAAGGGCAGAACCATTCGAAATATTTTTTTTGTAAATTAGCTTAAAAATACTATTACACCAAAACTCTGCCGAAATCAGTCTGGCCTTAATATCCGGCGTCCGTGTCAATGCGAACCCAATCCGTGTGCAAATGTCTACCCAGTCGCATACATTAGGTGTTGGAGGTACGTGCACCATTGGCAACAATGAGTCCCACGGCCATTCCCGTTCCCGGAGCACCCTCAGCGCTGCTTAACTTAACCTCACATTCTGTACCCACACACATGGATTGCCATATATTATATATAAACGAGACCGGTGTCCGCACTCTGAAAAAGCTGCCAGATTACGAATAATGGAAACTATGGATTTTGTGGGACGTTTTCGAGGCGCAAAAATCAATGATAATTACGTGAATGCTGGTGCATAGTGCTAGCTGCAAAAGAATTCAAAATATATTTTAAACAATTTGTTCAAACACATGGATTTGAACTGCATCAGATTTACAACGCTGACGAGACTGAATTTATGAGAATTATTACTGTCTGTTTATAATACCAAACCGATAATTCCTGTCTGGATAATAATTTACCGATGAATGAAAAACAATAATAAGATCCTTAGAACTAGGCGATTATCAACCAAAGAAGGAATTTCGAAAGGTATTTGAAAACCTTTGCGAAACCAGAAGTAAGTCAAATTTGAGTGTGCTTCAAACACAAGGTCAAGCCCACAACATATTTTATGAATTTCCGTGCTTACAATAAATTTGTTCTTATCGAAACTGTTTGGGATTAGCGAACATGTGTGCAAATTGCTTATCGGGTAGCAAGTTTGCCTTAAAGAGTATGTTTATTGTAAGTAGTACATCGAATTTTTAACCGGGATTATTTTTCATTTATATCCAGCTAAACCTAGATACTACTGTACTTCCAAAATGTGCATATAAAAGCGCGATTAACGTAGTCAGCTTAGGTATAAGTTCCCCTTTCCCCAAAGGGAAAGGCAGTAGGTACCCATTTAAGTATTTAGGTAGAAAGAGCAGCCCCGAAATCGAATAGCATACGAGGATTAAGGATTGGAATCGGGCTTATCTGAAAACGTTGGTACTAAAACGTTCTTTTTTTGGAATTGGTCCTTTGGGTCAACCCGAATCGGCCTTTGATTGAGGTAACGGTTATCGCTTCCAAATCAGTTTCCCGAAAACTCGTTATGGATAAATAACTTACCAGAAAATATGGTAAGTAATAAATTTTTCCATTCGGTCCTTTACAATATAACATATGAATAAACGCTAATATAACCCTAGCTTGCAATTGAATATCTCGTAAAAAGATGCGCCAAAGCGACAAAAAACTTCAAAGATATTTTAACTACTCACAATATGGACAAAGAAGGCTTAATATTAAAACAAATTAATAGCATAATAATCCTGGAAAAAGTGTTAACCTACTTTGTTATAATGAATATTATTATGTTTAAATCTACTACCTCCTATTCTCTGTCCTCACAAGATAACTTTTTTTACTATCAATATAGTTGAATTTCGTTCAAAGATCAACATGATCTTTGAACGAAATTATTATTTTTGTTTTAAAAAACAATAAATCTTCCAAAGCCAGTATATCTAAGGTTTGAAAAATAAAACAACATTTTTTATAAACACATCATTATTATGTAGATAAACACTCGGAAATAACATTAAAGAGGAGTTTTTATAGTTGAAAGGGAGAAACGAGAGACTAGATAAATGTGCCAAACTTAACATAAAGTAAGTAAGTGAAAATACAACTCTGATGGCAGTTTAAATGTTGTCTGGCTCAAAGATACGAAAACTACGTGGTTTAGTGTCGTAGAAAAGAAACCTTTTTGTATGTGGTTGGATTGATCTCCTCCCACTGAATGTAGTGTGTAGACACCTACCACGTATATTTGTATAAACGTTACACGTACATGCCCCATATGAAACCAGATTCCTACTTCTATTCAACCCCTACTTGTTACAGATGTGAGGTAAATCACACTTCATTCATTTTATCGGACCTATCTTGACTGTCTGTATAGCAAAAATATATGTTTGTGTGTCCTACAAAAAAAAACTTTTTTCAAAAATTACAAATTGTTCGCGAAATCTTTCCAATATGAGATTTGAAAGACCATTCGCAATATTGATCAAAGAGTTCAAAACATTTCTGAAGGGTGTGTTAATATCTCGAAAAAAACCCTGTAGCAAAACGTATTTATTTATTAACAATAGGCCACTTGCATCACATTTAAAAAAAAAAATCCGATTTAGACAAAAATTCTAAGACATTCTGAATTTTTTTTTATCGTATTTTTGAAACCCTGGCGATTTTTTGAAAATTTCAATCCAAAAAAACTGACCGTTTTTTACAAATCGGAAAGACGGGATATAATCATGTGGGTGCGAAAAAACGATAATTACGCAGCCGAACATCATTTAAAAAAAAGAACGATTTACACACGAATGGCACAGGAGAAAACGAGGCATACCAAAAATATTACATCTAATAAATATTTTTTTCCTTGATCTATCTTATTAATCATAAATCATTATAATGTTCAACGTCTATGTTACTAAATCCAATGTAATATACTTGTACTTGTAAATTTTAATAATAATAGGAATATTATAAAATTTGATTTTGTTAAAATCAGCACCATTATCATTATCATTACCATTATATCTCTAAAACAGGTACAGACAACATAAAATGCACGGGGTTTTCTTCATAACATCTGTCAAAAAGTCAAACAAAATGATAAGTTCGCAGAGAACAAACAAAAAATCTAGTGAACATTAAATGTCAAATTCAAAAATTCTTTTGAAATCAAAGTGTTGCCATATAAAAAAAATAAATCAGTGTGGAATTTAACAAAATTAATAGAACATTTTCGGTAGTGACGTCACGAGCCAAAATAATGGATTTATTTATTTAAAAAAAACTGTACATTTCTAAAAAGTTTTACTAACATTTTAGTAATCTTAGTAAAAAAATCTACCCACACGATTTTTCCAAGTCGTTATGAAATCTATGCAAGTGGCCTATTATGTTAGCTACTCGTATATTAGATATCTTACTACTTATTCTAGCATGTAGCAAATAATATTGGGTTACGATGAAAGGTACAAATTGTAAACATATTTTATTTAAACGTAGAAGTAAAAAGGCTTTTTGGCTTGGCAAAGGCCAGCTTGAAGTATTATCGTAAAAATGGCGAACAGCAGAATAAAAATTACCTTTATGTAACTAACACAAAGGAAAATAAATTACAGACCTATCCGACAAACTTTCAAATAAGTTAAACTGAACATTTATTGTGCTTAGAGTGCGAATTCTACGTTGTTTTATGTACGTACTTACATTTTTTTTTTAAATTTGAAAGTGAGAACAACCTCATAGCCTTTGAGTCGGCCCTAGCACATTGTGAGACATTAAAAAGTCACATTCAATGCAGTGGCGGCTGGTGCTCACAAAAATTGGTGGTTCGCTAAAAATCTTTGCATATAGGTACCTACCTACCTAATAAAAATAAATTTAATTTATGAAACAATCCTAACTGTTTGCGTTTGCAGACTAGGTCGATCCCCAGAAGTCTCTGAGTTGCAAAGACGTCGGTGACCCTGGAGTTGAAGTCCGGTATAGATTGAATAAGGCGTTTTTGAATGCTTAGAACTGACAATGCATTGAGTATACCTCGACAAAGTGTATTTCTCAAGATTTATTTATTTTTAAAGTTGATTATCTATACTACCGACATTGCGTCGTAGGTATCGTACACACATTTTTTTAAATAATTTAACGCATTCCGAAAATCCATTATTATAAAATACTAGTAGTTGTAAAATAGATATTGGCCCATAGGATTTCATCGCGATTGTTGTCAACAGTTCATTCCTTAATTATCTTACTTGTACTTGAGATAATTTAATCTCGCACACTTCTTTACAAATCACCGATCAAAAGTTGAATGAAAAAGAGTAGATGTTAAATGAAAGACATAATATCGAAAATAATATGACACAAACGCGTCCCCGTTCAACATGCTAGCGAACGAATCGTTCCTTCTGATGTGGTGGAGAATTTCGGATCGCCGTCCGCCTTGCCGCTATATTTTCAAAGCATTGTACCTACCTATGATTCAGACTCATTTGAGAATTACGCTACATTCTCATACAATTCTGTGAGCGATATTCAAAACGAACCACCTCTCGGAATATAGGCGCGAAACTCCCTGCTTTTTTGTTACACACACAGTGATATAGACACCTATACTATGTACCTATGCACCTTAACCGAAGTGAGTTTAGTGTTGCGATTTGTTATGAATGTTATGTTATTTTGCTAATTGTTATGTGAATTAATTACCTATGTTCTTCGGCGCTCGGGAATTTTTATTTTGGCAAAAATTTTGTGAGTGCGTCGCTCCTCCGCTCCTTACAGCTGGCCGCCACTGATTCAATGTCAACCCTTCAGAAATCACAAAGCAACTAGCCCTGGAGCCTTAGAGACCAAGAGATTCGGGGTACTCTGGGTTCCTACTTCCTAACAAAACCCTTTATTTGTTTTGTCCTCAACGAAATACCCACCCACCGTCCCCCCAAAATTGTGACACAGAATAACAAAATTTTAACTCAATGATTTTAACTCAGTAGAAAGATATTAAAGAAATACTTGCTCGTGTAGTGGTGTTCTGTATCGTAGGACTACTGCAGGAGGGTCTTGCGAAGTGTTTTCGAAACAGTTTGAACCAATATTGGTGTGCCCAAATACAATGAAACATGCGCTCTTCAAACGAAAAATGTTCCATACTTTTATCATTTCATGTCATGGTTAGTTATATACATATTGAAAAAATATATATTTGTCCAAGTAAATGTATAAAAAAATATATAAAGTCCTAACATAAATATGTCCTCCGATTTGCAACACTCGAAATCACTCGAGCATGCATAATTCTCAAAGAAATCCTTTGATACGTGCATCCTAATGTTGCAGCGCTTCACTCCTGCTGAATTCTTTTGTCCTGGTAGCCGCAAATCGGTGTAACATTTTCTCGGCCTCGGGCAGCCTTAAAGCTGTTCGGTTTGTGGAGATGGCTGGAGGCTTGGCTCATTGTTTATACTTCATGGCGCGTTCAGATTAAACAGTATGTTAAGCACGGGGTTTAATGACAAGCTTTTCAGTATACGTCGTGAGTTAGCTCTAAAGTTTTAGACGGAAGTGGAGCTTGGGGTTTGAATTTTTTGTTAATTGAACGTTATTAACCAATAATGTGTGACCTCCTTTAATAATAATAATTTGACAATTTGTAGAGGGCCTTTTAATAAAAAATCACCTCAAGGGTGCTGTACATTTTATTATGAATCTTTGGGTTCTATTTTTATTATTTAACAAACAGAAAACATTCTTAGATGGCAGGTCACTTCCGATAACACACAGTTTTAACAGAGAGTTTATTCTAGAGCAGATACGACTTTCCACGCAGAGATCACTATATTAAAAACACTGGACATCACATGATTTTACATTTGCTTCTTTACGATCCATTACTATTAATGATACCTTATTTATTGGAAGATTAGTGGCAGAAGTAGAGTTGTTGTTCGTAATAAAATAATTTAGGATTCTTGAAAACTGGAGGATTTTTATGAATTAACCCTAACGCCTACAAATTGTCAGTGACTTACATTTTTTACATATTTAGTTATTTACAATGTCGCGGTCTGTGAGGATGGAGGGTTTCTGACTTTATGGTTACGACTGTATGAAAAGATGAGTTTTAAGTTAAGCTCTAAATTCTGTTGAGTTTGAGATCATTATTAAAACATGTGGCAGCCCATTCCAGGCTTTAGATCCTGAAACTCCAGAACCAAGCTTACCGAACTCACCCTCAAACTTCCGACAGCTGATGATACTGCTGATATAAGGATTGACAGTCCAGAAATGGAATTTTCCGTAATACTCATTTCCGATAACCGAGGCCACTTCATTAAGTGATAAATACCATCTAGCATAGCTTGAATATTTAGATACGCCAGTGATAAGTCTTGCCGCAGAGTTGAAAACGGAGTGTAATTTGTTGATTAGATATTTGGGGAGACATGCACATTCCGTTGCAATTATCTGGACGTCAAACAACATAAGAATTTAGTTACCACTGTTAACAGGTTTCTCTGCACTACTTTAATTTGCCGGAATTGAAAGAACTCCGTGCCTCCAGATCTGTTCATTTGAGTTTGTAGGGAAAAATCAGCATCCAGATTGACACCCGGTAGTTTGATACATGACTATAGTGATGTCACTTCCTGACATGGTTAACGGAAAGTTATCAATGTTACGATGACGTCTGCTTGTGGCGGTCCAGAGAAATTGAGTCTTTCATTATTAGAGCAGTGCGTAGTGTTATAAAATGTTCGCGGTATTTAAAGAGGAGAAAAATCCTGTATTTGTGTTGTTGACTTTAATATGTAAAATGTCTTTCATTCTCCTTGTTGATTTTCTTGATGGTGGGATGATGTTAATTTGGGGTATAATGTTTGACGAATTAAATGATGCATGTTTAATTTTATGTAGAAGCAATAAATCATGCAATTTTAGAAAATTCTATTCTATGGACTTTTATATTTATTTAGTTAGCAATTGGAAATATTAATAAGTTTATTTGTTTTCCACAGCATTATTTAGTTTCATGATAGATTTATTTAATTTATCAAAGTGAAGAGTCATGTGTTTCAGTCGGGTTTAAGTTAGGAGTAGGTAACAGAGCACTCTACAGACCGCCTGTAGTTATATTATCGTGACTGTAAGATAGCAAATTAATTCCAGCTTGCCTCCATTCGGGTACTAATCTGGGAGTTTGTGATTAAATTGCTATGCGACGGTATAGTTCCTCGCAAGACGCAAATATGCGCTCATTACTCCGCCACATATATCACCGCGGGATTAAATCAGCGCTTCGTTAGAGCATCTTTATACCCGGTTGGGAAATATAAACATGGCGTGAGTTGCGTCGGAACAATTTTTATTGTGATTAATTTGAATTTTTTATTATTTTGAAGTGAAAACTTCTTTAGCACCGTTGTGATTTGAAACTCCATGAAACGGAAACGAGCTACACTAAAAAGGGATAAACACATACATCTATAGGATTTAGCCAACGAGAGAATGAGATACCAATAAAACATTTATTTAATTCACGGGTACTCCAGTATAATACAATAAATCTACAGAACCACGCAAGTCTCTTTTGGTGTAGTGGTATAAATACCTGACGAACCTCTGCAGACATGTGATCAAATCCTACGAAATCCAAAAAAATATATATTTGTGTATAATCAATATCCAATCTTCAAACCATTTCAAAATGAACAAGCACATGAAAACACAAAAGAAAGCGACATCTAGCGTCTCCAAAACACAAATACCAATAATATGACCAAATGTATAGGAAAAGGTGCACTGGGAGACAAAAATGTGGAAAAAATCGTCGTTCACATTGATAAAAAAAATGCGTTGTAGTCTGTTCATTCTTGTCTACTCTAGTTTTCTGAAGGTTTAACTTCTACCTCGTGTAAATTGCACACTGATTTTTTTTTAATCATTTATTTTTTGTCCTGAAATTTTAATTGATTATAGGTTAATCGTTGTCTTTGTGCTATCACGGCATTTAGTTTTGTAGCTTTAAAAATTCATTCTTCGGCTTCTTAACAAAACCAAAATTATTAAATAAAATTATATTTTGACCCAATCAGTATACTACTACATATGTAGTACATATTGGATGTTTTAACTTTTGATATCAAAAAATAAAATATCAAATCTTTTTGTTCATAAATTAATGTAATAACACAACCGAAGGAGTTGTTCAAACCAAAACCATTAAATAAATCTCTTTTAAGAGTTTATTTTCTTCCCAGTAAAAATGTCCCCAGTTAAAACGATCACTACAAAAAGTTCCTAGTAATAAATAATTATCTCAATTAGAAACAAGTAAAATGTCATTACATTAGCACAGTCAGAAAGCACACTTAGAATGTCCTAACCTAACCGACTGTGCGACTATTAATTAGGAATATTTTGGAAGAGAACACTTTTTGTGGGTGGATGGCAGGCCACTTTTCTCTCCTGAAACTCCGATCATCGTCAGGCCGGTCAAAGTTTGGCGTACTTATTCATATGTATTTGGCGTGTGTATGTAATACGCCGGAATAATCAAACTAAATGGATGTTTTCATGAATTAAAGATTACTTACTGGAAATTATGTGAATTGTTGGAAATAAATCATTTGCCAATATGAAAATATTTATTTTATATGTTGATTCTTAAGTTATTCAAAAAGTATTTAAGAAAATACTTTTAAGAATACTTAATTACACGTACCGAAATCTCCTCATCTCTTTTCTAAAATCCAAATATATTATACAGTTTCTCGTCAATAATCATAGGTTATAAAATTAACGAGTATACTTACCAACCATAATATCTATTTTTCGCCACAGTATTCCTGTATGATATTAACAACTAGAGTCTGTCAATTAAGAGTAGAAAATAATAAAAATGGAACTACTAAATTTGTAGACTGGCAACACCAATTTAACTGTCAAATATTCTTTCAAATCGCAATGACACTGAATGTACAAAACACTGTAAGTCACATAAAAAAAAAAACACTTTTTGTTCTTAAAGAAAAAAAAATTCAAGAAGCACTGTTGTTAAGTTACCTCATAAATTTGATTAAATGGTGTTTTATAAAGTGATTTGCTTTCATCTAACATAACATAAATTTGAATTTAACATTAGGTAAAAAGGAAGTATCACTAATGGTAAGTTTAGTTACACTACTTTTAGGTCTGAACGAGTTAAATATATTCAGATCTAAAATTAGAGACATGATCTGAAACCCGGGCAACGCTGGGTACTTACGCTGGTCTATCTATCTATCTATATCTATCTATCTATCCATCTATCTAAATAAAAATGAATCGCCGAAATGTATGTACGCGCATAACTTCCAAACGACTGCACCGAATAGGATAATTCTTTTTTTGTTGTGTTCGTTATTGTCAGGAGAAGGTTTGTATAAAACTACTGGTGAGCTCTGGCTTTATGAAATTTGTATAAAAAAATTGCAATAGGTGGCACACGAACTGTTTGAAAACTAAATGTACCGGGAATTAATTAATGGAAGGAGGGAACCAGGTGGAGGGGAAGGGAAGGGGGAAGGATAAGGAAGGAGAGAAGGGAAAGAAAAGGGAATGGGGAGGGGAACCAGGGAGGGGGAAGGGGAACCTGGGAGGGGGGAGGGGAACTGGGGAGGGGGGTTTGCGGGCAGGGGAAGGGGGGGGGGAGTGGAGTGGGGAGAGGGAAGGTGGAGGTGGCGGAGTGGAAACGCGAGAGGAGAAAAGGATGCGGGAAAGGAATGGGGGGGGGGGGCGGAAGGGGAACGGGAAGAATGGGAAAGGACACGCAGGGAGAAACAATTTATTTATTATATGGCATAGCAACGCATGCCGGGTACCAGCTAGTATTAAATAAATGTGAGCAATTTCGAACTGTACTTTTTATGTTACCATAATATCGTTATTCCTCATTGTATTAACAAAAATTGCAAAGGTATGATATACCTACATGCAATTCTAATTTTGAGAATAGTTATCGAAATTGCAATAAAAAATATTTTTCCCATTTTTATGTGTTTTTGATTTTTTACAAAAATGTAGGTTACACAGCTTTAGATTGCCACGATGTGTTGTATTTTTAGTATTGCCATTTGATCAACAGTGGCGCCCTCCTATGTTTTCTACTCTTATTTGACAGACAGTAGCTCAGCGAGGGGGTAGAGCGTTGATTGGCTAAATATTCGTGACGTAGCTTGAAGACCATGTTCCACTGGGAGATTTGAATTAACTGCAATAAAAGTGGCAGTGTTTTACATCAAAATTTACATTGAAATGTCGAAAGCGACCTGACGAATTTTTTTCGAAAAAGCAAGCAAGAATAACCTTGTTGAACGCATTTTCTATGAACCTTGGATAAAAATGATAACCCTCTTACATATCCCACTATAAAATCTCGTACACCAATAATGCACAATTTGTAATAAAATTAATAGGATCCGCTTCTTGGATTTACGGGGGTCCGATTAGTACTCCGACAACGAAGTTTCTAGAACTAGTATATATTTATATTCAATAGAGGTCACGAAACATTTGACGAAGGTTCTCCTCAAAAGCGCGTTTTCTTGTTTGGCCGCCATGAAATTAAAAGCAAACAATCTCTTCAGATATTTCTTTGCTCTAGAAAAATATATTTGGTATTGATAGCGCTTTCAGATTATAAATTTCTTTTGAAAAAATGTATTGACATTTTCGTCCACAAGGGCAATCAATTCTATATATTAGTGTTAACCTAATTATTAACGTTTACACATAATAATTTTTGAACTTTTATTATGTTGGGTTTAAGGTGGGTTTGAGAAGGTGAAACTGTGGTTGGGTATAATTTTATTTTATATAATGTATTTGGCCTTCTCATCAAGGTTCAAGTACCAGTTTATTAGTTTACTTGCTGATTGGGACAGGCTCACGTGCGTTGTGTGGAGCGTTTAAAGAAGCTAATTAAAATTGTACTTTGTTTTCGTATAGATTAAACATTCAACCCCTTTAATAATAAACGTGCTTCAAATTTTATACAATTGTTGAACAACCCTCTACCATATATTTATGATTTTACAAAATTTAAATCAGGTTTATTAGTAAGACCCTTTGTGTTGTTATTTTTTGTTAACAGCCCTTTAGATGATTTCTCACAAAATATTATTATTATTAATCAGATAAACTTAGAACTCATTATTGATTTATATAATTATCGTAATTTAATAGCACTTTAAAATGCTTGCACTTAATCTAAATGCTATTCCTTAAACCACGACATGGTTAAACATCAATATATATATATATATATATATATATATATATATATATATATATATATATATATATATATATATATATATATATATATATGGACAAAATTTGGCTTTATATTGCCGTTAGTGGAGTAACGAATGCTCGCCTTTTTTTCATAAATTTACTTGTAAGTATGGAAGCGTTAACACCAAGACAAAAAAGGCACTTTAGAAAAACTGATCGCAAATAGCATGGTCATTGTTGTTTCATAAAAAAACACATAAAAATACCATTAAAAAGCGTTTTCCTGGTTTCGGAAAACAAGGCTGTAGATTTAAGAGCCTTAGAGCTAGAATCGTTTGAGAAATCATGAGCAATATTCGCCCTTTTTATTTTATTTGGAGGTTGGAAGAATTTCCTTGTGCGGGGTAGTCTCGTTTAAAGGGGGAACCGGAAGTAGGTCTGACTATATATGTAAGGTTAGGAGGGTGGTCTGGCTTGTTGTGGGGTGGGGGAGGGGGTGCAGGGGAGGGGAGGGTTAAGGTATGGGGGAAAGGACCCACGGGACCCCTGCAGGGCACAATTGGGGAGAGTGGTGTGGAAACACAAAAATGGTAGAAGGGATATTGTTTAAATATAATATGCATGCATATCTGTATTACCAATCAGAATATTTGATTTTGAAAATGCACGTGGAATATATACCTACGTTTCTGTAGAATAATATATTGATCCGTTAAATTATTAACATTCACCAAAAAACAAGTTCAATCCAGTAATTTTATGAACTATTCTAATTTAAATTGTCGATTACATCAATTAAATTTAAATAGTTTACGTGATTGTCTTTCGTCAAATGAATAAATCTTTTATTATATATTGTAAGGTAGATACTGCCCACGTGTATTTTATGTGTTTTGAGACTAGTCCACCAACTCTAAAGGCCAATCTATTGTTCGGGAGCAGGACAATGCATTGACCATTAGGGCTTTGTCGGTTTCTGCTGCAATTTCTAGTACAATGTAAAATATCAGCTCGTGAAAGAGAGATTGAACCATGAACAACGCAGGTGGAGTTTATACTAAACGCACCGATTCCTTTTACTGTCTTTAATTAAATTTCTGATGACACGCGTATTTATTAATGTTACCTGGTTTACAGTTATTAGTGAGATGAAAGCAAGGAATTCTTCATTAAAATTCAGAAAGAAAAATCTCTTGTTTATGGTTCCATGCCAACTAAATCAAGTCAACTCGACACCTCTTCGAAAAAACATTAAAAACTACGAAAAAAATAATTTTAAAAAGCCTATAATCCTAACCTAACGTAACCTAAAACCATTTTTTAAAAATATTTTTTCATCAGTTTTAATGACTTTTCAAAGGAGGTTCTGAGTTAATTTCATTCTGAGTTGTCCGGTCACTGTTGTTTATAAATATTTGAAATAATATAATATATCTACTGTAAAAGCTGTCTAAAGGAAGATATAATTACCTGATGGTTTTGTTAAAACTTATAAGAATAAAATTAAGTGTTTCAGTGTTTTTTAGCCAAGTTTTGGTATATTTTTAATAAGATTGAAGATTTTGACACGTGGTCTCTTTACAAAATAAAACCGAAACAATAAAATAATAAAAACCTTTTAATAAAAATCTAAGTTATTCCGGGCCGCCCACAGGTTGCAGATTGCAGATTTCAGATTGCCTTGATGATAGCCAACTTCCGAAAGAAGTAGGCTGAACTAACTTACTAATGGGGAAACATTAACGGGAAGCTGGGAAATAAAATATCAGCAGGTATACTGAAAAGTTAAATCAGCGACATCATTACTGTTACCGATATTATTACATCACACATCTGCGGATAACTGAGAATTCCGGAACGAGCCCACTTTTATGTATTGTGATCACTGAACAGATAACACCAAGAAGAGTGATCCTGTTTTGAATGAAAACTGATGCCGCCAATTTCAACTCCCCACAGGAGGCCCTAAGGTAAATAATTTCCCTCAGGCCCTATGCCGTGTGGAGGGTCTTTTTGAGGAGAGGAAGGAATGAACATTGGTCTTGAAGAGACCCTTGATGTAGGAAGGGGAAACACAAAGGCCGGCAAATCGTTCCACAGGCAAGCTGCTGAACTCAAGAACGAGTCGAAGAAGCGACCCGTTCTCATGTGACAAATGTCAACCGTGTACTTATGTTGGGCGCACGTTTGGCGTTTGTCCCGACTGTGCACCGGTGCCGAAGGGATCAATGACGCTAGTTCCTCGGAGCATCTTCTTTTGAAATACCGGTAGAACAAGGATAGCATTCCCACCCGACGCCTGTGCTCTAAAAAATGTAATCCGTTTGTAAAGATGGGAGAATCAATTAAATGAACCGACCGTTTCTTCACAGAGTCGAGGTTTATTTTTTCCAGGTATTTTGAAGCTCAAGACCAGAGGTGGCTGCCAAATTCAACCGAGGGGCGCACTTGCGATTTGTACATGGTAAGCAGTTGGTACTATTAAAGTATCTGCGCGCCCTGTATAGTACGCCTAGTTTTTGTTACATAAAACCGTTTTGATAGATTTTATTTTTATGGTTTACATAAAATAGTTTTATCGAAGAAAGCAAACACTTTGTGGCTTGACATTATACAGAATGGAACAAGTTCTTTTTTTAAAACCAGTTTATTTTGATTTATATTTATCGATCGGTTTCGGTTGACCTCAACCTTCCTCAAGACAATAAACATAGGAAGGTTATCCTGAGGAAGTTTGGGGTCAACTGAAACCGGTCGACAAATATAAATCAAAATAAATTTACATAAGATCATTCGTCTCCGAGGCCCCAGACAGGTGAAGCAAATTTCTGCTTAACAAAGAAGTTAAATTATCTATGAAAAATTTCATAATTGGAACTGATGATTGTACGAAATGAGACAAGTGATAAAGAAGGTACCTATCTATAATTAGTAAATTATAAAAAAAAATATTTTCTTATATTTCTGTGTTTGAAATGTGTTTTTCATTTTTAACATTTTTTGACAAATGAAATTTTAAGTTTAACAACGGTGTTTATTCGAAAGGTAATGCAAATTTCTGACTTCTCTCCAATTTCTCAACAAAAAATATAATTGTATTATAAAGAAAATTAGCAACATTTGTGGGTCAATTTGTTATCCTAACGCAAATATTTCATAAATAATATTTTCAGCTTCACAAATTCTACAATTCTTATAAAATCCCTGGATTTTTATGCGTTAGTACTTATGTAATATTAGTAAAATTTCTAATCAAAATAGTTCTTACATTTTTTGAAGCGTTTCTGCAAAAATAGGGGGAAATTAAAACAAATTCACGAACGTGAACACGCCCACGGCTCACTTCTTTCTGTTTATCTGTTCAGTGATTGTGATCATATTTTACTTCATCCTTCCATTCTCTTGCAATGACTGTTTTGGCCTCCTTTCCTTGCGTCGCTATATTCCACGGGAAGAATAACATGACAGACGTTTTCAAATATTGTATTCTGTTGGTTCACATTATTATGTATTTGCGGCGAACGTATTTGTGGATGATAGAATTCGCTTTGGGGATGGATTTTGTTCGGAAAATCTAGACGGGTGTCATTATTTGTAAATTAGATCGTGTTTTTTTTTCGTTTATTTTGAACTGTTTGTAAACAATTTATTTGTGTAAGAAGTGGAGTAATTGAGAATATATTTGATGTGTCTGTTGTATAAACCAACACGTTTGATTGACATATCATGTTAAAATAACAAATGTATATGTATGAGGCGATTTTTTTTATTTTTTTTTTATTTGATTCACTTGATTTATACATGTGTGTTACATATTTGACTAATATGGGCCTCACTGGGTGCTTTACCCGTGCTGAGGACCTCATTTTACAGTTTGATATGATTTTTTTTTTTTTTTAATTTAAGATACATATAAAATAAAAACTAAAGAAAAAAGAAACTCAATAATAACATATGGGAATTAAAAGAAAGTAAAATAGAGCAAAACAAAATAGAGTAAAATAACACTAAAATAAAACAATAGAATAAAACTATATAAATAGGATAGATACATATAAACCGATAGTGAAATTAAAAGGTTTTATATATTAGTGAGTATTGCAATGGTGTTTATGTCTATGTGTTTTTATTTATTTTTTTGTTGTGATTTTTTGTAAAGTTGCCTTTTTTGGTCTTTAATCCATCTTTTAATTTTGAGTGTGAAAAGTTTTTTGTTTTCTTCTTTTTTTAAATCGAGTGAAAGATGGTTGAATGCTTTTATTGCCTGGTATTTGTGATGTCTTTGGACGCTTGTGTTTATCGTCTATCATATATTATATGATCGCGGTGAAACAACTTTATGTGTAATTTGTAATTTGTTACAACGTTATGTGTAATTTGTTAGTGTGGGGTTAATTAAATTAATATTAGAAGGAAGACATTAAAGATGTGGAAAGATATTAAACGAATAAAACTTTTGGAGGATTACGGCACAATATGCGAGTATTGTGAATTGGAGTGTTTTCCACGTGTCGATGCGAAGCAAAAGTACGATATGATTCATGACGGAGGTTTGTGAAGTTTCTCATTCTCTGTCTACCTTGACTTGGTAATGTCGTTTAGATTATTTGTTAAACTAAAAATAACTAACTAACCATCACGCCGTTTCTCCGCAGGGGGTAGGCAGAGAGGACGGACTGCCAAACAACTCGGTCTTGGCACACAGTCTTTGCCTCACTCACATTCATACATCGTCTCATACATACTCTTCTATTATTCTGACTTTTGACATGGCCCGACTCAAGTATCTGATTCACTTGATCGTGCCATGCCTTCCTCGGGCGTCCCCGACTTCTTCTTCCATTCACATTTGCGTCATATATTCTTCTCACACTATTTTCTTCTTTCATTCGCTCTACATCCATCTGAGGGTCCCTTTCTTAATCTTACTCATTATTTTTACATCAGCCTTACATTCTTTGCGGATATCCACATTTCTCACACGATCATACATGGTATTACCACACATTATCATTTATTTAGTTAACTTAATTAGATGGTAGCCTAACTCTACATCTATCTCGCATATCCGAACTACAAAAGTGTCCGAAAATGCTACTGTAATGAGAAATTATTAATAATATGGTTGTACTTAAGCCTCTGTTATTTTGACTTAAGCGATTCCCGAAGACAAATTTTCGTTCCAATAAAAGCTCACAATAAATAACAGTAAATAATTAAACAGAAAACAAACGAATGAAATTAATTTCCGTTCAGATTATAATCATTATTAAAACCCCCACGAAATGAAATGATGAAAAAAGCTTGAATATAACTCATCTACAAAATTCATTTCAAAAGTTCAATACAAGGCGAAAAAGTTTCTAAGTGATTACCTCGACCCGACCCGACCAGCGACTGCTCCAAATATTCACCGGAGCCGCTGAGGGTAGGAGAAGCCAAATCTCTCATTGTGATTCGGGACCCCTCCTCACTTCTTTTTAAGGGCCAATATTCCTCCCCTGCTGTCAGATTTCGTTTCTGCGCTCGCAGGAAATAGGTAAGGGATGTGGCACATGATAGAAATGCGAAGAAATATCGCCAAATAGTTTATTATCGATTGCCAACAAATGTGGAGAGATACGGAAACCTTGTGTTTATTGTACTAAATGGTAATGAATACTGATTTACGAAGGTGTTTTCAGAAGTACATTATTTACAACCTATAATAATTATTTCAACACCACAAAAATAATGTACGTCGTGATGACAAGTTTTAAGCAGTATGTTAAATTTTAGCTTTATCCATGCCCATTGATTTATAAACCAGCCAACATCACGTATTGGCAACTTCAATACCAAATTATAATTGAAAAAGAAACTTTGAAATTGTACTAAGTAGGGTGACTTCGACTGTGATATAAATTTTGGTCATTTGTAATTTTTTTAAGAATTATTTTTAACTTTCTTGGGTTAGAAATGACCCAACAATATTTGAAAATCTTCAAATACCGTCACAGTAAACGGAAAATGTTGGTTGTTTCGAGAAATTAATCAGGGGGGAATTGAACATAAGTCGCCTGGATGGCATCCAGATGCGCTGCCATCTCAGCCACTGTTAGGTTGATGTATAAAAATTCTTTAATAGCGCGTATATTCTATAAGTCATGGAAATGCTGTTTATCACTCATTTACTAAAATAAAATTTCCTACGATGAAGGTTCCATGTCAACTCAGAATCATGTAATTTTAACACCTCTATGAAAAGTCATTAAAAGTTATAAATAAAAAAATAGATTGTGTTATTCACATCGATAGAAGTGAAACTAGAAAGTCGCTAGATGTCGCTTTCTTTTGCCTGTTTATTTTAAAGCGGTTTGAAGATTGGATAATTGATTTACAAAAAAAAATAATATTTTTTTTTTGGATTTCGTAGGATTTGAACCTCCGTCCGCTGGGTTTCTCTGGCCGCGGAGATTTGCGACGCACTATACCGCTGCGCTATGGGACGCGCTCGGCGAGGCGCATTATATTCCGACGACCCGTAAAAAAACAAAGCGGCCAATGAGCGCAGACCTATTGTTTTTCTGTTTTATGTCTCAACCAATAGGAGCCCTGAGCGCAGTTTGATGCTTTGTAGGTGCCGTAGTGCGTCATTTCCGTTTCATCTGAATTTCAAATCACTATAACGGGGCTAAGGAATTTTCACTTCAAATTTTTTGAAAAATAGCTCATAACCTTACGTAACCTATAATCATGTTTTAAAAAAAATTTCATCGCTTTTAATGACTTTTCAAAGAAGGTGTTGAAGTCAGTGGCGGCTCGTGACTTTCGGATGCGCTAGGGTGCTAATATTAAAGAAATAGCATCATGGATGTTGTCGTATGCGAAAAATTTTTTTTTTTTTTTTCAAAAATCGGTGTTTTGTATGAAGATTTTTCAGGAATCGGTGCGGCGCACCGCTAAACTGAAACATTCTGAAATTTTTCATACAAAAAACTGATATAAATTTTTTTTTTTGCGGCTACAATAACATCAACAATGGCATTTTTTTTAATATCACTCTATCACACCCAAAAGTCACGAGCCGCCACTGGTTGAAGTTGTATGATTCTGAGTTGTCCGGTAAGCTAATTCGAAAAAAAAACTATTTTTGTTACTTAACACAAAAAGCGCCACAAAAGATATCGTGTATCTATACAGAAATAGAATCAATACTGCAATGCAATGAGGCATGTCACTCAGATCATTTTGACAAAATAATATATTTCTCCTTGAATACCCTTCAGTGATAACGTCAGCCACATCATTTCACCCCACGGCTCCGGACGAGTTCAGTACCGGCTACTCTACGTTCTATGACCTACGTGGAGGATCAGTCACCTTCCTCCACCTCTGCTGCCCGGGGCGGCAGATGTAATCAGGGAGGCTGCGGATCTATCTGCAGGATGGCTGTCAGAATGCGGATGGACCATTTTTCAAAATCGACTTGGAAACGTGGAAAAGTCGGGTGTGATTTTTTGCGACAACTCGCCTCGAGATGGATGGATTCGCGTCACATGTCACGTTAATAGCGCCAATAAGTTTCCAATTTCGATATCATTTCGCGACGTTTGGACATATTTTTAATGGACGTACATTAAATTTAAATGGTTTGCACGTTTGCTATTAATTTTTCATGTGGGAAAAGCGGTCCAATGAATGTATGCGATTGAATTCGTGTTACTTTTTTAACATAATATTACAAATCTCTTTTGGGCAGAGGGCAGAGATTTAACACATTTAAAAAAAATTCCTAATAGATATCTAAAGGGTGTTTTTTAGAGGTATACAAATTCAAAATGAAAAAAAACACATTAAAATAATGTTAATGTCTATGCTATTGGCTTTATTTAATAGACAATTTTATGCCAATTTGTTTAAATTTGATTCCGGGCATATGAGCGCCACGGCTAGCTCGAATGAAGCGCAATCGTGAAGTCAAATTTTTGACAACTTTATCGAGCAACTGGGGTCATATATCGGCAATAACATGGCGAATGTTGACTTTCAAATGATCCAACGTCTCTGGTTTATCAGCGTAGACTAGTGACTTCACATAACCCCAAAGAAAGTAATCTAATGGTGTGAGATCACACGATCGTGGAGGCCGGTTCGCAGGTCCTTTACGTGAAATTATGCGCTCTCCAAATGTTTGAAAAAAAAAATATGGTGGCACTCGCCGTGTCGCATGTTGCGCCATCTTGTTGAAACCACATCTCACTTTTTATGTTGAAATGGCAAAACGTACTGACCACAAATCAACTGTCAACTGTCAAATTGAGTGTGTTGCCAGTTTAAAAACCAAACCTCTAAAAAAATAAGTTGTCGAAAATTGGACTTTACGGTTGCGCTTCATTCGAGTTAGCCGTGGCCCTCATATGCCCGAAATCATTTCATAAAATTATCTATTGAATAAAACCAATATCATAGAGATTAACATTATTTTATTGTGTTTTTTATCATTATGAATTATGTACCTCTAAATATTATATATTTTAGTAGACTTATTCAAATAATATTCTTTAATTTTCTTTCTACTTTTCGTATTTCCTTCGGAAGATGTGATAAAATAAACTCTCTTTTAATTGTAGACAGCCGCTCTGAACACAAAAACCAGTTGTTTCATAAAAATTCAAATGTAACATTGTCGTAAAATGGCCATACAACGCCACCGTGCTTTTCTCACATTTGAAAGATCCCCGTTAAACACCGATTCGAAGTGATTTCGGCTTTCTATCAAATTGTAATAAGCTGACAACTTAGCAAAATCACCGTCACCCCAAGTGGTTCGCAACGTTTGGTGACTTGGCAGCAGGGGTACCCAGGTTCATGGGTGAGGTTTATCTAGGTCTAGGCAGCACATGCCCACCTACTGTGTGGCGGACCGGATTGAGAGAGGGTGGTTGAGACAGACCTTTTGAACTCTCCAGCCGGACTCTCTCGATACATCGCCTTACACTGCAGTGGGAGGGATGGTTCATACGTCCGCCACTCCTGAATACATCGACACCCAAACTCCTACCGTTTTCCTTCCCAGAACTTCCTCTCCTTCCTTTCCTCAAAAAAGACTCCCCACACAGCATATCCAAAGATGACGTAGACCCCGAAAGATTTTTTTTCCTCAGGACCTCCTGTGTAAAGCTAAAGATAAAAAATGAAAAGCTGAAATTGGCTTAGAATCAGCATTTTACAGGAACCTTTCAACTGTCACAAAAAACAAAAATAGCGCTGAATGACAAATGTCACGTTTTAATTTCTATGAAACAACCCTCCATTAAAGTTGTACCACAATAACCGTACATATTTTGTACGTAGATACATACCATTTTCATAAGGGGCATTCTTCGTACGACACCATCAGTAGTAGTTAGTACTCATAACATTCTTACCATAGAGATGCAATACATTGGTCAGAATTCAATAAATACTGACAAATAAGATCATCGAAATCGACAACACGGGCATGTGCCTAGCATTATGGTCGAAAAATCCACAAATTATGTAATCATCAAAGCAATTAAATGAAAAAAATTCAATCCCAAGTATTGGATCTAAAGGAAACTACATATACAAGATACAAGTTGAATGGCTGTTAAGATACGTATAATCAAACTAAATTCATTTAATTATTGTAGACAAATCGGTCAAGACGACTGCCCCGTTCACAAGCAACTGCCTAGGGACGAACCCTCCAAACACTCAGTCGCTCCGCTCCGCTTAGAACAATTCCCCGAGGCATTGTCTTCTCTTGTCACGGGTAGAAAGTGAAAAGATATGAAGGGATGCCATGCATAAAACAATAGTAGAAAGGGATAGTTCACCCTTCCACAGGACTCATTAGTGGAAAACTACAGAAAGGGGTGAATTAGTCTGCTCGTGCTGAAGGTCCTTAATGCCATTTTCGGGTTTTATCTAATTAATTACTAACTGCACTTATGATAAAATAATGATTTAAATAATGCGAAATTGTTCAGCGCAATTCCCAAAGCAAAATTACGCGTTAGAGCAACCCTCTCAGGTGACGTGTCAAAAGTGATTCATTAGGAAATGGCATCGTTGTCGTGGTTAGATCAGTTACAAGGGGTTGTAATTCTCGTTGTAAGAAAGCGAAACTAATGGAAAAATAGTGTATTTTTCTAAAATTAAAAATAGTAGTCTTAAGGTCTATGCCCACTACACCGTTCCATACCATACCATGACCGTAACCGTAGCGGCGCATGCAAAAAAGTATTCTTTGTATCGATCAGTATGAAACGCTGCCCACTTGACCGTTCCGTCACCGACCAACACCGTCGTATACCATGACCGGACTGACGGTGAATTCTCGATGACAATTTTTTGCAGGTGCCGGTCCGCTCTATGCCTGGCACGCGACGGAACGGAATGGGCTAGTGGGCAGCGTTTCATACTGATCGAAACAAAGAATACTTTTTTGCATGCGCCGCTACGGTTACGGTCATGGTATGGAACGGTGTAGTAGGCAGAGACCTACGGGTATAATACGGTGTTAGCACGTTCTAGTGGGCAGAGTAGGGCGTAGCGTGTTTATTTCGTGTCTGATACGTTCATAGTACGGTCATGGTATGGAACGGTGTAGTGGGCATAGACCTTTATTGTGTAGAACTCCGTTAAAATTATCTATTTAGGTATTTTCGTGAATAAAGTTAAAAGTAATAAAAGTTTTTCTATTTAGGTTTGATTATACCTTCCGAATACGAAATAGCTGGATAAAGAATTGGTTAGATCATTTTTTTTTTTTACATGATGCCCAGAGGAAAATAATTTCCCTCAGAGCCTATGTCATCTTTGGGGATGCTGTGTGGATGATTTTTTTAAGGAAAGGAAGGAGAGGAGAGTTCTTGGAAGGAAAAGGGGTTAAGGGGTGGATAGGAATCTGGGGTTCAGTGTGTCCTGGTCATCCGCCTGCAATACCTAGACAAACCTCACCCCATGAACCCGGTCACCCCTGCAAAATCACCAAACGTAAAGAACCACTTGGGGTGACCTATGGCAGAGGTGTTGGTTATCCAACAAAGGTTCCCGGGGCGGCGGTACCCATTCCCGCCTCCCAATGTGTAAACTGCAGGGGTTACAAAACTATCTGTGAGAATGGGAAACTAATGGAAGAATATAATCTTCCAAAATATAAGAACATAATTCTTATCGTGTTGAACTCCATCAAAATAACAAACATATACCTATTTTCTTTTTTTACAAACCCACCCAAGCTCCACCCACTCAGGAGGCCCAGAGGAAAAATCTTATGTATAGGGTCTTTTAGGGAAAGGAAGTAGATAAATTTCTGATGAATGGAAGGAAATGGTATGAGGGGTGGGTAGGAATCAGGGGATCACAGTATCCAGGAGTGAAGATTGTTTCAATCTATTCCTCCCACTGCGGTGCAAGGCCATATCTCGCGAGAGTCGAGCTAGAGAGGTCAAAAGGCCTCCTTCAACCAGTCTTTTCCGATCTGGCCTGCCACGCAGTTGGTGAGCAGACGTATTCCCCATCAATACCTAGATAAACCTCACCCCATCAACCCAGACACCCGTGCTAAATTGCCAAACGTAGCAAACCACTTGGAGTGACCTAAGGCGGGGGTGTTGGTAATCCAATAAATGGTTTTCGGGGCGGTGGTGGTACCCGTGACTGCCTCCCAAATTGAAAGTGTTTTTGTGACAAAATTTAATCATATAGGTATAAAAAAATTTTCTTTTAAAGTTAAAGTTAAAAAGTAAAATAAAGATTTAGATTTAAAAAACTCTGTCTGGTTATGGCAATATCGCACGGGAAATCGAAATCTAAAACGTGCTTGGACCAGGTAAAGCATTTAAATAAAATTCATAGGTGTTGAATTAGGTCGATGAAAAGCAAAAGTCCTTTTTAGTGAAGTGGTTATTCTTTTCCAGTATTGAAGTGTGCTGTTTAGAGGTTGAAGTTTGTATTTCAGGGTTGGAAAGAGTTGCGGCTTTTGGGTGAGCGGCTGAAGAATTGCCAACCATTAATTTCGGCCGCCGGATTTTTCCGCCCTTCATACATGTATGGGTGAAAAGCGAGTCGCGGAATAGTATTAGAAGCGGGATTCTCCGGGATTTATTGGCATACCTCATCGTGTTAGCGGAAAGACTTACAATAGTAAACACATTTTTTATCGGCCTGGATGAGAAAATAAAGCTTTTACTCGGCGCTGAGAGCTCAGATTGCGGGGATATACAATGCTGCTCGGTATCGCACACTCAAAATTGGAGAAATATGTGTTTGTTTTAATAAACATATATTTTACCACGTTATATCCGGAAGGTCGTTCTGGGAAATTTATTTGTATTAACGATTTAAAACATTGTGCTGACCTTTCAGACTATTTGTTAAAACTTTACGCAATTGTTGCTATCGATACTGCTTTTCATAATAACAATCTATAAAACACGTTTGTTCAGCTGTGAATAAATAGGTAATCCCATTTTCAATTCCAAAATTCTGAAGGGTTAGTTTTTGATTTTTAGCATTCTCACAATTTTTTTACACATAAATCATTATCATATTTGACGCCGGCGTAGTCTGACGGTAAGGCTTTTGACTCGCAATCCGAAGGTCGCGGGATCAAATAAATTTTATTTGAATAATTTGTGTTATTTCACAATTAATTCATTTAAACTAATATTTGGTATATTTGCGGCAAGTTCCAGAGTGGAAGATACTCTAGGTATCGCGCTGGTGTAAGACCACCATTCAGAATTGAATCGTTGCTTGAAATGGCGTTAACCGTATTTGGTGACGAGATCTAAACAGCCAGGTATTTCCCCACCTTCCCCATTCTCATCTCTTTCCCCTTCCCACTACCATCAGCCTCACAACATACCCCAATTGCCATAGTCTCACTGGCTTCAGACGGGAGCAGCTGAGACTCTTGTGATGTATCACAAAAAAAATTATCATTCTTGACAAATTTGTTCATTTGTATCTGATATTGCTATTCGAGGGCCTACCGGGGAGCCAGCTTACCGCCGGGGACACCGAGTCTTGCTTGCGACTGGACTGATGGCTCCGCTTATCCTCGGCGGCAGTAGCGGATTTAGGGGGGGGGGGGAACGGGGGCACGTGCCCCCCCCCAGACGGTATTTTTGTGTACTGTGGAGATTCCATCACAGTACATAGTTAGAAGCTAAAACTGTCTTTATTAAACATTAATTTAATTTTTCGATTGTTTTGACACTTTCATAAACCTTCCTATAGATACATACTTGAACTTGTAGAAATAAACTTGAAGTATGATACTTCAAGTTAATTTCTAACAGTAATGGTTGATTTTTTGCCCATCCGCCCCTTGTGCCCGCCCAGAAAAAATCCTAACAGTAATTGTTGATTGTTTTGCGCGTCCGCCCCTTGTGCCCCCCCCCAGAAAAAAATCCTATCAGCAAATATTGATTTTTTGACCGTCCGCCCCTTGTGCCCCCCGCAGAAAAAAAAACCTAACAGTAATTGTTGATATTTAGCCCGTCCACCCCTTGTGCCCCCCCTCAGGAAAAAAATCCTAACTGTAATTGTTGATTTTTTTGCCCGTCCGCCCCTTTTGCCCCCCCCCCAGAAACATTCGCCCGTCCGCCCCTTGTGCCCCCCCCAGAAAAAAATCCTGGATCCATCCTTGCTTGACGGGACTGCCGGGTGACTGTAGCTCAGCTGCTTTGGTTAAGTTACAATCTCATCAAATTATGTAATTTAAAAAAAAAAAATTCTGCATTTTAACAAACTTTTATTACAGCTACATCAGGTGGCGGAGATGAGACGTGATACTGTGAAATAAATAACTAACAACATGTACGCACTCGCATACTGCCTGCTAACAATGTATGCCCGGACATTGGGGGTCTTGAGTCATTTTAAATAAAAGTCCTGACGAGTACGGTGAAGGAGGAAACCATCTGTTTCCTTATAACGCCGTGGGAAAGTGGTGGGCAACCTCCAATGCTCGAAGGCAATGGGACTATGGCATCACCAATATGGAGAATGATGAAGACTGAAGGTAGGACGCAAGTGAAGAAGTACGAAAAGCGTGTGTTTAAGAAGTTCCAGAATATTAATTTCTGGTCATGAGTGGTAGCCAAAGCCATTTGAAGCACAACAAAATTTAGTTTACGGCGGGAATTAAATAAAAAACGCATGTGCACTTATAATCCATAATTTTAGAGAGCATTTATCAATGGCGAGACAATTAATAGTACACTCCTCAAATCAACAATAACATAAGATATTTTAGACAACATTTAAACATACAAAACGTACAATTAAACATAAACATCGCGCTTCTAAAGTTGATTTTGTGATCGAGCCGTATTTTGATTGCAAGGTTATTCGCAGAATAATACCGACCAGTTTGTTCTCGTTTCTGTATTTCCGCATGGGTAGATGGTACATCTAGATAGTACAATCAAGTCTTCGTGTTGCTAAAACAATAGTCGAAGACCAATTAGTGGGGCTGTATTTGGACTATTTAACTGCCCCCGGCCGAGCTCGGAGTGTAAGTGATGTAGGTACAAAGTTACTCGTATCGGAGTAATGACGTAATGGCGAACATGTTGGGAAGACAAAGGTGTCTACCCAATGTCTCCATCGTGATTCGACATAGATGAATATTTGTATAGTTACCGCTATTATTTGACCTCGAAGAAATAATACATATGTTTTGGAAATTATATAGGTCAAAGATTATGGAGTAATAGCGAACGTACTCGTATGTCTCTGATGAATGTACGACGCGAACGGAGGGTGTGAAAGACCTGTTTGCGTATTAGAGAGTCTCTTTTTCGACCATAATAATCAATGTACAAAAATAGTTGTACAACTATTTTTGTACATTGATTATTATAGACTTGGGTATTTCGGATATATGATTAAAGACACGACAAATCGCTGTATTTTAAACCACATAATTTAGATTAGACTGAATAAGATTATCATTCGGATAATCTTCACCCTCCGGGCTACATCCGGAGTATTCTGCTGAACAGCACTGGTAAATTGACGAAGAATTTAAAGTCGTAAAGTGCGGCGTCGTAGGGTCTTCCAATAAGGATATCATTTGGGTTTTCTTGTATGTTTTTTCCTAATAATTTAAACAAGATATTTGAGATTTCTTTGTCTCTACATATTATAATTCAAGTCCTCCGTCGCGTCTGTTTGTCTGTTCGCGATAAACTCAAAAACTACTGAACGGATTTCAATGCGGTTTTCATCACTAGATAGAGTGATTCATGAGGAAGGTTTAAGCATATAATTTGTCAAGGTTATGTGTAAATTGGTTGAAATATATAATATATAAAGACGAATGTCTGTATGTCTTGGAAGAGCGGGCTGGCGGTGGTGTGGATTTGATTTGTGTGCAAAGGAAGGTCACTGTCTACATTTGATTTCGAAAACTCTGTGTAAAGCCCTGGGACTTCAGCCAGTTATAGCTAAAGCAATTTAATATGTTTTAGTCATTTAATGAAGAATTTATAAATTTGTCAGTTACCTTTAAATCCTTATTTGTTTAAGGATTTAATCCAGGTTTGACATCACAAAAGGTGTTAAGCAAGGTGGTAACCTTTGCAAGGAATTTAATTTTGCCTGAGACGAATTTTCGTTGACTTCGGACAGTTGGCGAGAAAGCAAGGCAAATGTAGGCGTAACATATCTGTCCAAGGTATTGTGTGGATACTGCTGTCTTTTTAGGTAACAGTGCTTCGTTTAGTGTCCATTTCTAGTGGCCGAAGAAACAATATATCAGAGAAGAAACAATACTTCTTAAAAAATATAAGTACTGAAATCAACAAACTAACCAAAAAAACAACGAAAAATAATGACAAAGAACTTTCAAATTCACGTAATAATATTATAAAGTTGAATATTCCGTAATTTCATCACTTTCCCATTATTGCATTGTAGTTCGATTCATTTTTCTCCTAACACAGTCCCAGTCAAACGGGATGATTGATTGCGCCCCATAAAAAAGATGTCAGTAAAAAACTGAGCCGTTTGGGAGCGACTTCATTGGAGTTGACACCTCTCTCAAAACGTACTCATTTATCCCCTCGGAGAAATGAAGCTGACTAAGGCACGAGATGTAGTATCTTAGTTTCCCTTTGTACCGGGCCGTAGCGTTCTCACTTCAATGATTCAACGAGCTTTGTGCTGGCTTTTTGATCTACGAGTATACCGGTGGTTCCTGATGCAGGACCAGGGGCGCAATGTGTGAGGTACGCGCTGCACGCGGGCGGCCGAACCAACAGGCGGCCACTTCTTCGTTCATTAGACGTCGGTTTGTATGCAGCAAAGAAGCCATAGTATGCACATTTGTTTTAAAAGATTTAAATTTAAGTACAAAAGAAATAATACGAAAACATTGTTTCTCTACGAGTTTACTAGACCTCCTAAATTGTGCGATTTTAGTGATTAGGTTGTAAATTGTACGACCCTCGCCGTTGCACTCGTTAATACGAAACTACTACCCTTTTGTTGTGTTCCGATAGATTAATTAAAATTATAAAATTCGTCTACAAGTTCAAAGCATAGAAATTTGTTGCTGACGCTGTGACAAAGTTACTTTTATTCTGTTTTACTTGACGATCTTTTGCGGTTTGTAAATCGAAATTTTAAATATGCACAAGACGGGGTGAAAAAAAAACATATGCGTAGATATGACTGAAAGGAAACGTAACTTATGCAAGGCTGATGAGGCTAAGTGTAATTTACAAGATTCAGAAAGGCTGCTATCTTCTTAGCGACTCTTTTTTTATGGTAGGTCAAAGCTATTTCCCTCATCTCCTATCACGCTCAGCTCAACTTTTTTCCGCTTACAGTGGAAGGTATGCTGATGGTTTCATTCCAAATTATGTAATTCGTTTTATTAGGTAATAATGGTACACCTTTCACGTGAAGACTTTGAATTAAAAAAATAAAGCAAAATGGGACCCATTGTGGCACAAGGTAAATGTCCGTGATTTGTCTTCTCCGTGATGTATTGTTCAGTTATATGGAGAATATGAAAAATAAAAGAATTATAGATGAACAAGTGATTTTTCAAAACATAAGACTTAAAAGGAAACGCGCGGCGTTTTGACAAAACAGACGTCTTTCGCCTGTGGATTTTGACACTAATGTAAATATTTTTTTAATATAATTTAGATATCGACCACTAGCATGTGCATACGTTTTGTTTTGTTGGTAATATTTTCGTTAAGTTTGAACGCCAACAGAAGTCAAACTATTTTTTTTTTAATTTTCAACTTTAGCAACTCAAATTTGACAATTTATTTTTAAAAAAGCAAAACGTACAGACATAGAATATTTTTATAAAATATAGGCGTCTGCGGCCAGGTCCATCAGTCCATCAGGTCTGGCGCTGCGTCTCTTCAAGCTCGTCTAGTTTCAAGTGTAGTCTGAAGGTCTTCACAAAGTGCGGGGGCACCAGGTGTAGTATCTGCGTCTGCATACCATTGCGATACGTCTTCATACATTGCCATACGTAGACCATTGCCAATGCAGGGTTTTGATAACAGGAATTAATGTTTTGAGACTTTACTGATGGTGTTACTGTTGGATGCGGATTTTGATTATTATATGAAGTTAAATAAAGTTGACGAAGTGATGCGCCGACTAGCCACAGAGACGGTGGCCGAAGTCACCCGTATTAAACAAAGCAATTCAAGGTAAGTGACTCTTTTGCACAAATGGTTAGTGCAACGGTGCAGAGAATAATACAGATGTTACCAATACAGTCCGAAATGTCATTTTCAGGTACCTAAAAGTATCCACTCACACGACTTTACATTTTCTGTTCACTGACTTTAGTAGTGGAAACCCATCCACCTTTTACATTATTTAATATGTAACTTTCTGATCACGAAAACGAGATCACATAGTTTTTATTGATAAGCTGTTTTTGCTTTTGTTTGCATTTAGGCGGTTTTAATCCTAGTGGCGGCCCCGTGCAGGAGCAGTAATGTGTACTGTCTCGCGTTTCTCTCGACATCTGTCGCAACAAGAGGAGACGCGGCGAACCATTAGGGGAGAGCACCGACATCGTACATCATGCACATCCACAGAACTATATGACGCGAGAAATTAAGGTAACCGAACCGGCATACTCAGCTTACGCAAGACGGTGTGCTTACAACATGCTGTTTGCTTCCAGTAATTATACGTCTTATTGTGACTCCCATTTCGTGGTAAAGTGCACTATTGTAATGGATTGTTGAATGCTTGATACACTGTTAATAAACTATTGTAGAAGTAGGTATTATTAACAGCGACAAAATGGCGTCCTTTCTAATTATTTTTAATGTTTAATTGACATTTAATTTAACTAAATATCAAATTAGAGTTGACAATAACTGAAAACATTTGCAATGATCTAGTAAATCACGATAGGGAAATTGGTACGAATTTTATGACGCTAGAGCACGCTATTAGAGTATTTTCTGCTTCAGCATTCAGATTGTCTTCTTTTTGGCTAAGGTTAGTAGTATCTCATATAATATTGAAGAATAATTTTGAAAGAACCTCAAATTACCGACCTTTCCGAATAACGTCATTATTCTATTTGCAACCATTTATTTATTTTGTTAAATCTCTGTTATAATTTTCTATACTTTATTAATAAATTACATTCTTATTTATCCTGTTTTATTGGTTTGTAATACCCATAACTAATATAGTAAGCATGTACTCACATACATGCTTTTCTATGTTATACTTTATTTTTTTAATTGTTTCAGCCTTATAATGACTACTATATTTTTAATCATCGTATTAGTATTTTGCTAATTTTCACAAAATTTTATTATATTCATGTTTATTGTTTTTTTACGAGTGCAACACCCATATTTATCATGTTATTCTTAAACACTGTAATAAATTATAAAATTTTCACGTAAAAGCCCACCAGGGCTCTCCCTCCACACAGCATCTCAGATGACATAGGCCCTGGGGGAAATCATTTTCCTCAGAGCCTTCTGTGTGGAGTTAATGTAAAAAAAGGTAAAACCCAAATTTATACTAATTTATATTTAGTATAAAAATGCGCTTATCTCATATTTTTTTCTTATTTTACTCCATGATGATCGTACCTACTATAGTGACGTAGGCATGCGACGCGATGACAACATCAAGTCATTGAAATAACTCATCTTACAAATACTCACAGTAAGAACACGACAAAATACACTATTCTACTGCAGCATTCAAAAACGTAACTACATTGCCCACTCTCAATGACACAACGATTTCACACCATGGGAAATCAGTACTTGGGGGATGTTGACATATTTAATATCAACTTAGCGAGTTTTATGGATCATATAAAATGTGTATTCCGATACTATTCCTAACACATCTTGTATTTTTGTAAACCTATCAAATCACCGTATTTTTCAGTTTTTGTTTCTTGTATTTTTATGACTTGTGTGCATTTTTTATCTGATGTAATTTTATTTTTATTATTTTTTTCTTAAGTTTCAAAATTATCCGTCATGTTCAAATTGTACTACCAATCATACAAAAGCCATCGGGGCGTTCAATAAATAAATAAAAACTGATTTTCCTTAATTTAGGGACATACGAGTGGAATATTTACATCCAAACGGATGCGATCATACCGGTTAAAAAACTATTCTCACTCCTACCCTCTTGAGAGCACCTTTACATTAGATGAGATCTCTTAATTATGACAATGATTGTGTAGAGTAATTACTTCAAACAACTTAGTGCCTCTCATTCTTGCGGCAAGACCCGTCGTCGCACTTATTTCTGGAAATACTTATGCTCTGGGTCCTGGGATACAAATACAAACATCAAGTCACAATAGCTCAGAAGGAATATACTCGTATTTCTCGGAGGGTGTCAATAGAAGCGGTAGATGAAAGCAACATTAATACTTCGCTGCCTTCGCTTTGTCGCACCATTAGATTTATTGTTGTTGTTTTAATTTTTTTATATTTGCATCACGGAAGATAATAATTGAGGGAGGGAAAGAATAAGGAAAGGTAACTTTGTCAATATGCTCATTAGTTGCATTGGATTGTGTTTTTGCATGTTTCGTTTTTTTCAAAAATTGAACTATTTATGGATTGTTTCAAAAATATTTTTGAAGTGAAACTTCTTTAGCCCCGAAACGGAAATGTCGCACTACGGCTCCTGCGCTCAATGCTCCTATTGGTTGAGATATAAAACGGAAACGACGCTAGTTGTTGCAATTTTTAAAATAGTAGTACCTACATACTACAAAGTTAAATAAACTAAATTTGCTCTTTCATTAGCTGAGAAATATGTACATTTAGAATAATTTGAATATTTGAAATCTGACAGGTTTAAAATAACCTAACATAATTATGAAAGAGTCGTTCAGCGAACTCCACGAAGTGACCTGTCAGATATTATATTTTGATCACTTTCATCAAGTTTTGAAGGTGTGTGGGGAGCTAGAATTTGATTAATCGCTGGAATATATTTATATATTATTTGCTTACATTCCTCGAGTGTTGCGAATCCTGACAATTTAACGATATTTCACACTTTGTTATGCACGGTAATTGGTCATTATTTCAATCTTATTTTTTAACGAGGATCCTTCTGCATTTGGTAAATATGTATACAGAAAAGAGGGACATGGTTAGTAGGTTATTAGTTTCACTTCTGAAGTTGAAGTTCTGGGAAGGAAAAAAGTATGAGGGGTACCCACCCAGGAATCCGGGGTCAGTATGTCATCCGCCTTCAAGACCTGAACAAACCTCACCCCATGGGGCACCCCTGCTAAGTCACCAAAAGTTTGTGACCAACTCGGAGTGACCTATAGCAGTGGTGTTAATTATCCAATGGTGCCCGGGGCTTCGGTACCCACCCCCGCCTTACAAATTGAAATATCATGGCAAAATCAAATATCTTCATCAACGATGGATGCTAATTTCTTTTTGTTAAACAACTAGGTAACTAATATTTATTAATTCATGTCCTTTGTGACTTTACAGTCACTGATATTTCACAGTTATTTTATACAATAATACCTACATAAGATATTTTATGAATGAGTTTCTTATTTACAAGTGAAAGCTTGTGTTTATAGAATGGGATTGAGCATCACGATAATTATACTATGTATGATTTTAAACATTATTTGATAATAAACATTAATTGTGGCAATTCAGTTGCCAGCATTTTGTAGTAAAGAATAGCATTTCATTGATTGTGACCCTTACTTCTACTTCTATTAACATTACACAAATGCAAAACAAACACATATAATGAACAAAGGTGACATCACATTGTTTGTCTTAGGTAATAAGGAATTTCGGTCATGTTTTTTAATGTGTTTTATAATCATTTGTCCACCTTTTAATTTTATCAGTATGTTTATTGTTTTTTACAAATGTCGATTTTATATGCAGTTAAAATAATATTCAAAATATGCTTTTTTAAATCCCGTCAAAACGATTAAAATCTGACAAGGTACGCGTGACGTCATACGTACTTTGGCAGTTAGGTCGATCATACTCGGGATGGTGTGCCCGACTTAAATCCCAATTTAAATATTTAGCAAAATTTCCAAAATACGTAAATTCTTTTGAAATATTTGTATACGGCGAGTACGCAGGGCAACATAGCACCAAATTATTCGCATCCTGAATGAAAGCGGCCGCCCTTGCCTGCCTGTGAGGTAGCGGTGTAAGTTCTGTCATAAATGAATATTTTCTATCCATCGCCAAAGTGAGATATTAATAACTATTTTCAAAATAAGTATATTAGGTATATTTTTAAAGCCAAATCACCAAATATTGAATGCGAAAACGAAAATTCGATTTTTTATTTGATTTAAGGGTTCGGTAGGCAGTAACTAAGTAATAAAGTCTCATACGATTTGAGGGGAGATACTTTAATGTGAAGAGTGGACAAAAATGAAAAGAGAAAATATCGTACCTAAAGGTATTCAATAAATCTCCCATGCAATAATCTGCTGATTCAGATCTTGTTTGGGCGGACCCAGGGCGATTGGGCTGTGATTGCGTTGCCTGTGAGCAGGGACAGCAGCCCTTCGATGGAAATAAAGGCATTGTCGAGATGAAACTATGTGTGGGTTTAAGCAAATATAAATACAACACCAAACAGTGTATTATTGCTATTGTGTTTAGTTCGTAGAACTTAAACGAAATTTAATAATTCATTTTGAATGTCGAAACAACTACTGTCGTAATTAGGGAATGCAATCTCGGCCTTTTTTTAGCGAGATTGATCTCGGACGAAAAGAAGAAGATTTTAGAAAAGGCATGAATGAATTTGAAACTAATATTTACAAAAAACTAGAAAGGGAAAACTCAGAAACAAAGAAATCACTGGAGTTTATCAGTTCTAAATATGACGATCTTATCAAAAATATAGAGATGGTACTAACTAATAACAAGAAATTGGAAGATAAAATGAGTGTTCTCCAGGAGGAAAATGTTAACCTTAGACAAGAAATCGAATCACTCCGAGACGCTCAGGACGAAATGGAACAACGAAGCAGAGGGTGTAACATAGACATTCACGGCATACCCGAGGTCAAGGGTGAGAATCTGATGACCTTATTGGACAAAATGGGATCAACTGTCAATGTGCCGCTTCCGAGTAGCAGTATTGTGTCGGTGCACCGCGTCGCTCGCGGTCACTCTTCGCCCTCCAACCGACCACGCAACATCGTCGTGCAGCTCTCGACAAAGCGCCTCCGTGATGACGTCATCGCTGCAGTAAGGACTCGTCGCGGCCTCACCACGGAGCAACTAGGACTTGGTGTTCCCGCCACAAATTTCTATGTTAACGAGCACCTGACCTTAAAAAATAAAATACTTTTTGCAAAAACACGTGCCGCCGGAAAAGCTAACGGCTATAAGTACACATGGGTGAGGAACGGAAGTATCATGGCGAAGAAGGATGATCTCTCTAGGGTGTTTACCATTCGTCGTGAGGGAGATCTTCAAAAGATGTGACTACTACTATTACAAATCTGTTACTGGTCTTATCGATGCCCGCTTTCTCTCAACATTCTGTACCATATCCATTTACATCTTATATTGTTGATTTATTATTATATACTAATTAATCTAATAAGTTATCTATGTTTCATATATAATTTTGATGCTTTGTATGTCCTACTTAAAGTACCGCTCCCGCGAATGTGGAATATATCGATATACACTATTACTCTATTGAAATGATCTCATCATCTATATCTGTTTATTACCAGAACTGTGGTGGTATTAGAACTAAAACTCAGAAACTACTTATGAATATTTTATCAAATAACTATGATGTTATAGTTCTAGTTGAAACATGGCTTGTAGCAAGTATAAATACGGCTGAATTAATAGATTCGCGCTACACGGTGTTCCGACGAGATAGGGACCGTACTCTTACTGGTAAGATGGACGGAGGCGGTGTACTGGTAGCAGTGCGCAAGGAGCTCGCAGCATCCCGGCTCGATGACTGGGAAACCAGCCAAATCGAACAAATCTTCGTATCTATTCCGGTAAGGTCTTCCAATCTCATCATATGTGCAGTATACATACCTCCTGTCTCGCCACCAACGTTTTATGATATTTTCTCCAAAAACCTAGAATCTGTATTTTCATCTGAACCAAATAATATGTTTTGTGTACTTGGAGATATGAATCAACCTACTCTTACTTGGTCTTTTTCCGAAGGCTGCAGTCAAGGTCTCGCCTCTTCAAACACGGCTGCATCGCAAACTTTGCTGCAAACAATGTCATTGATGAACTTGCTCCAATATAATTGCATACCTAACCATAATGAAAAATACTTAGACCTCATATTCTACAGTCGCGAAACAAATGTTACACGCAGCAATGACCCTCTGCTCTCAGAAGACAGACACCACCCAGCCCTTGAATTTGATATATCATCCGAAACTCAACCAAAAATCAAAAACAAAAAAGAGCGTAGGCGCAATTTCAGGAAAGCTGATTATACTCAGATTAATAATGACATTAATTGTATTGATTGGTTATCTGAAACCGCAAGTTTATCAGCCGAAGAAGCAGTAGATCGATTCTATTTAAAAATAAATAATATAATTGATAAGTCCATTCCATTATTGGCACGACGAAATGACAAATTTCCCATATGGTTTACTCCCGAACTTATTAGGTTATCACGGAAAAAAGATAAAGTCTGGCACAAATGGAAGACATATAAAGGTCTTTCTGACTATCGTGAATTTTCCTTCTTACGTGCTACATACCAAAGACTGGCTAGTGATTCTCGAAAGTTATTTTTCGACAACATCGAAAGTTCATTGCAAAATAATATTAAAAGTTTTTGGTCATACATATCCTCATTAAAATCGTCTGATGGATACCCTGCTACTATGTCCTTCGAAGGTCGCAAATCTAACGATGCCCAGGAAATTTGTAATATGTTCTCTGAATTCTTTAAATCAACATTCGAACCCTCCTCTGTCAACGACATGATTAACATCGACCAACTTGAAGCCGTTTGCGACTCTGAACTTGCGCACATTCACACCATTGAATTAACGGAACAAGAAGTGCTCTCGAGTTTAATGTCGCTAGATATAAACAAGGGTGCAGGTCATGACGGAATACCGGCATTTTTCCTCAGATCTGCTGCTTCGTCACTATATGTTCCACTTACCATAATATTTAACAAATGCCTGAGTGACGGGGTTTTCCCTGATAGGTGGAAGTTGGCCTATATTATACCGGTCCACAAGGGCGACTCACGGCAAAAAGTAGAAAACTATAGGCCAATATCCATTCTCTCGGCGATCCCTAAACTCTTGGAAAGACTTGTCCATGACCATATATATCCCCAGCTTGCCTCCATAATTACGGAACAACAACATGGGTTTGTAAAAGGCAAATCTACCATGAGTAATTTACTTCTTTACTCAAACTTCTTGTTCAACAGCATGGATCGAGGCCACCAGGTAGATGCAATATACTGCGATTTTAAAAAAGCTTTCGACAAGGTTGACCACCTTATTCTTATTAAGAAAATTATGTACAACGGAATTAGAGGAAATTTACTACGTTGGTTTGTCTCATATTTAACAAAAAGACAACAAGCCGTATCGTTGCGAGGACACACTTCTACATGGGAGCCAGTTACCTCTGGCGTGCCACAGGGGTCAATCCTGGGTCCGCTGTTGTTTATACTCTTTATTAACACTGTTACTAAATGTTTCTTGCATTGTTTATTTCTTTTGTACGCCGATGACATAAAAATATTTGCCATTGTTAGGAATTTAAACGATTGTCTGCTAATCCAAAGCGACTTAGTAAGGTTCGAAGCATTTTGCAATGAAAACAAAATTTACCTTAGTTACAACAAATGTAAACAAATAAGTTTTACTAAAAATCATAACGCCATCATACAGAATTATTGTAATGGTAACTATTTACTCGAGCGCGTTTACTGTATAAGAGATCTAGGCGTACTTTTTGATTCCAAACTCCATTTCGATGCGCATATTGATAATATTGTGAATAAAGCTTACTGCATGCTAGGATTTGTCATCAGAAACAGCCGTGAATTTCGAAAACCTGAAACATATCTTCTTCTTTACTACGCGCTGGTCCGTTCTCAACTTGAATACTGCACCTCCATATGGAATCCACTTTACGGTATCTATAAAGAAAACATTGAAAGTATTCAAAAGAAATTTCTGCAGTGCCTCAATTACAGAATGAGCGCACCTAAACGCGGGTACATAAATATGCTTTCGAGTTATAACGTCTCCACGCTATCTAACCGACGAACGTACCTTGATCTCATGACTCTATATAAAATCTGTAACAACGTTATTGACTGTCCCGACTTACTGAAATTAATAAACTTTAAAGTACCACCCAGAGTAACAAGGCTTAACGACTTATTCCACATTAGCCGGACGCGTACAAATGCTGGTGTCAGGGACCCAATCAGAAGAATGTGCGAATCACTTAATCAGAATCAAAAGCTCAAGGATTCTGACTTATTTTTTGATACACGCAGTACTTTTAGTAGAAAAATGAAGGCTGTTTTCCTACAAAGTTCAAAGTAAACAACTTAGACATACATTCGTTTATATATATATATATTTTTTTTAAATTTCTGTATAACATTGTTTATCTTTATTTATATTTTTTTGTTTCAAAAATAATTTGTAAATTCTTATAAGGATATTGCGCATTTATTTCATATCTCTATTTGTAAAATAATATTCTTATGTACTTATATATTTTTTCCCCTATTTATAAGACAAAATATTTGTATATGTTTTTAACTGCTGTTTAAGTCAATTCGTGAGAAATAGTTTGGATGCAGGTGAATTCTCTAGTTGATGTTTTGTATATTCTTGCCAATTAATATCTGTATCTGTATTTTCTCCTAAATAAAAAAAAAAAAAAAAAAAAAAAAAAAGAAGGACGAAATCCCGCGAGTTTAACGAGATTGCACTCGAACATAAAAACATCTTATTCGAAGCGCGGACTGACACGGACGGAGTTGCGATCTGTCGGTTTCGTTCGAGGCGCGTGAGGCGGCGGCCTGAGGTAGCCTGAGATCTGTGGTTCCAACTAGCCTTGAATTTTTTTTTTTTTTAAAGTTTCTTTATTCATTGAAAAAATCTTTTTGTACAAAAGTTGGGGATTTTTCGACCACCATGCTAGGCACATGCCCGTGTTGTGGTGGTCATTTTTTTATACGGTAAATTATCATATACAATATAAAGAATGTGTGAGAGTATTAAGAAAATATACATATGCATAAAATAATACAATATTAAAGAATATTATAGAATACAAAATAGTATAAAATAATTTAATTTAAAAGAGTTACGAGTATAACATCAAAGTGAGTACTAGGTATATGGTAAGCACATGAGAAAGGATTTTTATGTTGAAAATCTACATTATCTACATTATTTAACACCAATTTTAGTACAATTAAATGTTGGGCTTTATTCTTGAAGTCCGGCGAATTACATTGTACTGTAGTATGTAGTATATAGTATAGTTCTTCATGTTTCAATCCGACGAATACTAAATAATAATTATTGTTACCATGGTTTAGTGCTGGGAAGTACATATGGGACTTCATCGGATTCGATACACAGTGGTGCCAAACAGTTTTAAGTAAATAGTTTAACAGTATTTAAAATTTCAGCTAATTACATATAGTTCTTTATAGACAAAAGACTTTTATTGGAGGTATATAATCTATTATCAATTTTATTTATAAAAAGTAACTAAAACTTGAATACACAATTTCGTCGTGGAGCTGGTGAAATAAAACCAAGAAACAAAGAACAAAAAAAGTAAAAAAAGACTTGTAGTGGAAAGGGCTAAGAAATGATTTTCTTTTTTCCCATTTTGATAAAAAAAATAAAGTTTTGAGCTTTATTATATTTTCACAATGAAAATAAAATAAAATGGTAATAAATAAAATGATAATAAAATAAAATGATGTATTCCTCCAAATAAATGAAGTAATACGGTATATTATATTATACAGATAACAGTAATAAAAGCAGTTTAGGCAAATGTTGACCTTAATAATAAAATTAGACATCTATCCCTGTTTTAGCAGAAAGTGTTAAGTTAAGTTTATTAAGTTAGTTTAGGTAATCAAGTTAATTTAAGTTAATTCAAGTTAGCTTAAATTAATGATGTGAGGCATTCTTTAAAATAGTTCCTTCCCTTTACAATCAACCAGTTCTGAACACTTGTGATATAACTATCGCCAGTTTTCGATTTCCTGGTATCAATACTCAGTGAATTGAACATTTTGGGCGCAATGTAAGAGTACTGGCGCTGTGCGAAGGCAGTTTTTGTTGGAGGAATTATGCATTTTAGTTGGGATGAGTACCGGGTGCGAATTTTTTGTTGTGTTGTTTTCATCAAATCCTTTTTCCATATGTATATGAGAATCGTCTTTATGTATAGTTGTCGGATGTCTAATACTGTGAGTTTTTTAAAAAGTGGTTCTGATGGGTGTGATGGGTTACATTTGAATATTATCCTTAACAATAGTTTTTGTATTAGGACCATGGGATGAAGAATTGATGATGCACAACCTCCCCATCCTATAATACCATATGTAGCAATTGATTGAAAAAGTGCAAAGTAAACACATCTTAGTGTTTGTAGGTTAAGGATAGATCTAAGAGAGTAGAAAATGTAACATAATTTGCGAAGTCTTTTTGTTACAGAATTTATGTGTGTCTCCCATCGTAATTGATCATCTATGATAACTCCCAAGTACTTAATTTCGTTTGATAATTTTAGGTTATCGCATGAGCAGTTTTTGTGAGGTGATGTAGGTGTGTTAAGGTTCTGTGAACACGAATGTATGGTAAGTTTTTGGCAGTTATGGGGGAGATTTGGTTTACGTATGGAAAAAAGTAGATACTTTGTTTTATCTATATTAAGAGTTAGGAGGTTGGAATCTAACCAGTTTTTAACTAATTTCATGCCTTGATTTGCTTTTTCAAAGGATTCGAAAGGGCCTTCTCAGCAGCTGGTTATCTGGCCAACAAAATAAGAAGCCATTTAAAAGACGATTCTTTGGACATTTTGTGCTTCTTAAGGAGCTATTTTCAAAATAATTCGTAATAATGCCTTGTGATTTGAACTGAACAAATCTTTCATTTGATTGGTATATTTTGTTAATTAATCTTTAATTTTTAATAGGCTGACTAATTGGTATATTTTGTTAATTAATCCGTAATATCTAATGGATCTACTGAGTAGATATAGTTTTATTTAATTGAAAATAATATCTCAGTTTAATTGACTAACTTAGATAATAAGTTCATTTTTTTTTACTTCTCGTTGTTTTGTTTGTTATAAAAGAACTGTTTTATTACTAAAACATTTTTGTTTGATACTAGAAGTGAAGACTGGTTGTTTCTTTCATTTGTATTTGATAGATATGTACTTCAAAGTTTACTACTTAGAAGTTTATTAAAAAAAATATAGACAAATACGTCAAACAATGTTAGATCCATAAAAGTCTATTGAAAAATCCATGAAAATAAATGTTTATCTTATAACACTTATAATTTTTATTATTTTTTTCCTAATTTATTCAAATATTGTAATTATTTGCAAAAAAACACACAAAACTGCCAATCTCGCGAGATCTCGAAATCGGCGAGATCTCGCAGTATTGTTATTCATAAACTCGCGGGATCTCGCTTGAGCCCCAATCTCGCGAGATTTGCATTCCCTAGTCATAATATTAAGAACTGAAATACTTTCATAACCCTATGGTAACTCTAATAGAAAAATAGTTGAAGTAATTAATTATATGGCACCTAGAAAAAAACACTTTTTCGGTTGTGAGCTCAAACTTAGAAAAGTTAGAGTTAGTTAAAGTTATTTTAACGTTAGATACTCCTTTTTATTCGCACGTGTCATGTCATTGAAACTATTATTTATCAGATTAACTAGATCCGATAACGTAGTATGAAAAAGCGAAGAACATAAGCATGTTGACACAGGAGATCAATATGATTCCGATCAAATGTGCTCGATCTAAAATGCGTTCGATTGAAACGTAATCGAATCAAGCTGTGTTCCATGCAACAAAGGGCCGTATACTAAAGGACGCACCCCGCCCATTAAATCATTATTCAGTGCTCTGCAGCCCTCGAGCCATTGCATCAAATGGACTGCAAATAAATACGTTAAACGGCGGTATTGAAAATCCAATGGAAATTCAGGGAGCAAGTCAGTTTCACGCTTTCAATACCGCTGGCTGCACCTTGAAAACACGCGTAAAAACAATGCGCTCAATGTAAAATACAAAAAATATTGAAAGCAAAAGGGAACTTTAAGAAAGTGGTCATAACAGCAACAATGCCATATTTTTTGTTAAGTGAATAACTGTATTATTTTGCTTATGTACAATAGTTTTGTAGTTTAATGTTGGTATGGCGTTTGTATACGCCCCAAGGCGAATGCATCGGCGTTGCTTCGCTAATAAATCACGTAACCCCATGGTAGGAGGAAAGGAGAGGTAATGGTGGTTTCTTCCCTATTTCCTGACTAAGGGTGCGTTTACTCACCCCCGAGGCCGGACCGATTGAGGCATAAATTAAACCGTCTGAGGATAGTCTGGATGCTAAGTGGTTTTCAATGCTATGCGTGCGCGGAGCCTTGGGTATGATGTTGATAATTTGAAAATACACGCTACTCACATGCAACGTTTATTAATCAATCGATGAATAAAATACATTTTTAAAAAAATACTTCAATTGTTTTTTCATAACAAGGAATAACGAGATAACGTCAGAAAAATGATATCGTTATAATATTTATACAGAGGTAGATATTATTACCTATTGCATACCAAAGGATGTTTGAATTGGAGCTCGTTTCAGGTTCGGAGAAAATAAATAGAACTTAGGTATTTTTTCTTATCAAATTAATCCAACGAAAGCGTAAGCAGCGTAATCAAACATGACCAGGAATTGTCTTAACGGGTTTCCGTTGAAGCGAATCAAAGGAGGGAGTACTAATCAGAATGAAGGGGATAACAAAGGGACATCCCATGAACTGATTCCCCTTATTCGTAAAGGATCGACCCGCTCGGTTGTTCGTAGACCGGACCAAAGTGTTTATCCATGCTTTGAACCCAACCGCAAGATGGTCTAAGGTTCCTTAGGGCTATTTTGTGTCCTCTCTTTAAAGTATTATAAACCTTAAGTATTTCCGAATCTTTCAAGCAAGGGTAATAGAGACCCTTTGCGGCCAAAGAAAATATCTTCGAAGTACCAATCGTCGGTCAGCCTGAGTCGTTATCCTCTTACCGGCCCAATGAAATTACCGAATAAACGTTAAGGTGGGAACACGTGAACGTAATTATGTACCTACACCGACGTTCCCGGCGAGGAGGAAGCTAATTCGGTAATGTTGTAGTAATGGAGCCGATATCCTTATTTACGCAGGGCCCTTTGATGATTTATTTATTCTGAATAATTTCATTACTTATTTAATCAATTCGTTGAATGAAGATTTTTTCTGAGTACTCAGTAAAAAGGCAGAACAAGTTACCAAACCAAACAAAGTTTGTATATAATTTGCCTTTGAAATATGTGGAACAACATTTTTACAGCTTTAAAGTAAAACAACGTTTGCTCTGAAGCTTAGTGTACGCTAGAATCAATTACAAAAATTTCCTTTAATCATTGAAGTGTTTTCTTAGACATTCATTAACTCCTTTGAAAATCGCAATGTAGTCGGGAAATTTTGAACGTTAAAGGTAGCTGTATCTACAATCTATTATTGTCTTTTCGAAATAACCTCTCCGACATGGAGTCTATTATCTTGTTACAGGTGAAAACGTATATTTGTGTAGGGTAAACAAAGTCAGAGATTCTGCCAACCTGGTATCTAGATAACTAACGCTCATCTAGAAATACGCCAAAGGCAACGAAGAATCAAAGAAAGGAAATTGTGTGTACAATTTTAACGATTGAATGGTTCGTTTAATTAATGGAGACATCACTTTATTCGGATGACTAGACGGGGAGTTCAAATAAAATAAACACCAATGGCACTAACAATAATTAGCACGAGTACTTTGGTGAATAAAAACTACACTTAATGTACGTATGACATAGAGAAAACAATACGATAACGTGAATACGATAACGTGAATAGTGAAGAGTCAAAAGTATTGATGAAATAGAACATGTTGCTTTGTTTATTTATATTAGTTTTATCACCTTATTCGGTAATATTTTTTAAGGTTGACCACTGAATAGGTTTCGCTTTCAACGAAATTTATCCGGGGGATTCAACAATTTTTTTTTTATTTTTATATGAATACCGCACTACAGTCCCAACTGCTCCCGTCTGAAGCCAGTGAGACTATGGCATCCCCAATTGGGGTATGTTGTGAGGCTGTAGGTAGTGGGGAGGGGAAGGAGATAGGGAAGAGGAAGGTGGGAAAGTACCTGGCTATTCAGATAATAAAAAAATAAAACACTTTTTTTTTCTTTTGAAAGGTTCTTTTTATTTCTCTTCTCTATATTATATTTTTTTTTATTGTTAAATATATTATTTACACTTATACTGTATCTACCATCAAAATCTTAATATTATTTATCAAGTGTTATATTAAAGTATAAGACAATATTATAGTCAACACACTAATTACATGTAAAAAATCTGTTCATTTTGACTGTTTTAAAACGGACAAATTGCCTAGTTGGACAGCCAAAGATCATTATAAAGATGTAATATGTAATGCTTTCAAAATAAATAAATAAATAAATAAAGAAAGATCTGGTCACCAAACACGTGCCATTTCAAGCAACGTTTCAATTCTGAATGGTGGTCTTACACCAGGGCGATACTGAGAGTATCTTCCACTCTGGAACGTGCCGTAAATATACTATATATTATTTTAAATGGATAAATTGAGAAATAACTCAAATTAATCAAATAAAATTTATTTGCCACGCCGGGATTCTATCCCGAGACCTTCGGTGTGCGAGTCAAGAGCCTTACCGCTGGACTACGCCGGCCGTTAACAATTGAATAATTCAAAGCCCGGTCTGCACAAAATCACTAAATGTATCGTGTTTAGATGACACATGACGTGAAAAAATTGATTTCAATTTTGTCCATCCAATTTAATTTTAGTTTGTTTTTCCATTAGCTCCACACAGGAGGCTCTGAAAAAAATAATTCACCTCAGGGCCTATGTCATCTTGAGGCTGCTGTGTGGAGAGTCTTTTTAGGAAAGGAAAGAGAGGAAGACCTGGGAAGTAAAAGGGTTTTAGGGGTGGGTAAGAATCTGCGGGTCAGTTTGTTCAGGAGTGACGGACGTATGAATCGAATGGTATGACGTATGAAGGCGATGTTCGGGAGAGTATGGCTGGAGAAGTCAAAGAGACTCTCTCAACCATTCCCTCCCAATCCAGCCTGCCATGCATCTAGTGGGCAAACGCATCCACCACCAAGACCCGGACAAACCTAACCCCATGAATTATGACTTGGTCTCCAACGCTTTATCGCTGTCCGACCGGAAACTACAAAATACGGTCTACGCGCAGCGTGCACTGATTATCGCTAGTGGAACACGTTTCAACTAGATATAAGTACGCAATATCTCCTCTATTGTATAGCTCTATGGATGAAATACATTGTTTTAATTTATACCCAGGGTTCAAACCAATTATGAATTTAAAATAGTGAATATTAATATCCACAAGGTTACCTCATTTGTCCAGCAGATGTCGTCGTAATATATATATTTTTTGTCTTTTCCCCTTCTCAACGGACAAAGAAATTTAATTATAAAAAGCCTACGGCGGCTAAAATCTTTTATTTCTTAACTAAACTTGCACTGAAAAACATTAAATATTGATTAAACCCTTGTCCGTTGGGTGGGGGAAAAATTATTGTCAGTAATTTATAAATCCCAAATCATAACAATAAAAAACGATGAATTTAATTTATCAAAGGTGCTTTGTTAAAAAAAAAACAGTCTACCTTTTTCTTCCTTTATGAAGACCTAATTATTTTACAGACATTGTTTCATAAATAGGAGTGTAAAACGAAGTTAGCGTTTTTAATTTATTTGCCTATAATATCGCACCATAAAGTGCATTCAATTTTTTTTTTAATTTTTTTATTTTTTATTATTTATTTACAAAAAGATACATAAATTATAATATATTTTTTACAATAATTAATTACATAATACATGTATTTGATGTACCCCCATAAATAAGCAGGGCTTGTGTGTATGGGGGGTGAAAATATCCATCCGTTTCTTCTAAATTCTTCCGGGATAACTGAGAACGCGGACAAATATTCAGACGGTTGCATTCCACTACTATGGTAATCCAGTTCCAGGGGATTATTGAACCATTAAGAGCAGAAAATTTGTAATTCAAACACCATTCGATCCTGCAGCGAAGTAAATCCCATATCTCAAGATCTTCCCTAGTTTGGAACATTTCCTAGTTTGGAATCTTCCTGGGGAACGGCCGTGCGTCCCATTCATACTACAATGATAATAAACACCGCTACCCTACATTAGTGTCTGTAACCTGTACGTGTGCGTGTTCGTTATGCACACGTGGCTATTTAAAGATATATGAGTACGTTTCTGTATCTGTATTCAGTGCTAACTTTACGTGTCTACGAGTTCACGTAACTATATTACAGAGAAATATGTAGGTCCTACGCGGTACGTACTACGTAGGTTCTAACGTACTTAACGTTAGGGGACGTAGTGCAGCCACCCCGCTAACTACTGCCAGTTCCACCACGCCATGTAATTCATGGTAACCGCTCGCATTAGGGCTGTACAGGTCCCCCGATACCTGGCAGATAACTTGCCCATTATTATAATAAACTCTTATCCACTTACATCATGCGCTCCGGGTGATTTTTTTTCATGATGGGAAATTGAAGACTACCGTGTTATCCATAAGTTTTATAGTTGGGAGTTAAAAATATGAGTGACGCATTAAAAAACCAGTGCCTATTAGGCAACTAGTCGAAACTTGTTTATGCATATTATTATAGTGATTTGTTTAAAAAATATTTTATTTGTTTGTAACATTTTTATTGTAACATAAATAAAGTTCATTGTAAAAATACAGGTTAAAAACTTTAATCGATGTAAATCAACAACCATTTATTGGATAACCGACACCTCTGCCATAGGTTACCCCAAGTGTTTCGCTACGTTTGGTGACTTAGCAGGGGTGCCCGGGTTCATGGGGTAAGGTTTTTCCTGGTCTTACTAGCTGCATGGTAGGCCGGATGGGGAGAGAGGATAGGGTTGAGGGAGTCCCTCTTGACTTCTCCAGCCAAACTCTTTAGGAACACCGCCTGACACCGCAGTGGGAGGGAGGATGGATTCATAAGTCCATCACTCCTGCCTAGCGATTCCGTATTTTTTTGTGGGATCGTTTTTGGATAACGGACGTTATCTCCAGTCAGATTTGTGTGATTTTTACATATTTACTGTCATATATTTTAGTTTAGATCGATTTAAACACAACTTCCTGCAAGTACGCATGATAATTTATTCATGTAATGTACGCTGTACATAGAAAAAGCAAATAACAGCCAAAAAAACGACACAAATCTGACAGGGGATAACGTCCGTTATCCAATAACGATCTTACAAAAAATATGGAATCGCTAGGCTGGACAAACTGACCCAGATTCCTACCCACACCTAATACCCTTTTTCTTCCCAGAACTTCCTCTCCTTCCTTTCCTAAAAAGACCCTACACACAGCATCCCCAAAGATGACATATGCCCTGTGGGGAATCATTTTCCTCAGGGCCTTCTGTGTGGATCTAATGTTTTTTTTTTTTTACATGAGCTCCTCAGGGCCTATGTCATCTTTGAGGATGCTGTGTGGAGGGTTTTTTTAAGGAAAGGAAGGAGATTAGAGTTCTGGGAAGGAAAAGGGTTTAAGGGGTGGGTATGAATCTGGGGTTCAGTATGTCCTGGTCATCCGCCTCCAAGACCTAGACAAACCTCACCCCATGAACCCGGGCACCCCTGCTAAATCACCAAACGTAGCGAACCACTTGGGGTGACCTATGGCAGAGGTGTTGGTTATCCAATAAAGGTTCCCGGGGCGGCGGTACCCATTCCCGCCTCCCAAATTTAATGTAAAAAAAAAAATTGAACAAAAATAAATTGAAAATTTTCAAATCGAATATGTTAACCAAACGCCCTTTTAATTTGCATTCAATTGGTTTGTAATAAGTTCTAAAGCGAGATATTTTAATAAAAAAAAATTTGGTTCATAATTGTTGCAGGTTTCAAGTGGGTTGGCAGACGATACCCCTTGACCTTTGTGTGCCATGTTCTCTTTAGTGTGTACATCTCTATTGCCATAGCGGCCACAGGCCTCAGCGGTCACGGGGAGCGGAGGAGCGTCGAGACGCGTCCGTCGGCGTCGCGGAGTTGGCTCGTAAAGTTTTAAATGGAAAACGGAAACCTAGGTCCTTCGACACGGCATGCAGGGGGAAAGCTTAATTTAAAAAAAACTAGCATATCATTTTTATCGAATAGGTTAGTACCTACTACCCGGCTAAAATCATTTTTTTTTTAAATTTTAATTTATTTATTTAATTAACGCCCGTAGGGCTTTTACATGTTTGGTAGTAGATGCAATTAATTGATGACAGATAATTTTGAAACAAATAAAGAATAAATAAAAACAAAATTAGTTGAAAAATGTACACAAGTCATAACAATACAAAAATACAGCGATTTGATAAGTTTACAAAAATACAGAAGTGTTTAGAAATAATGTTGGAATTACAATATTCGCAAAACTCGCCAAGTTGATATGAAATATTAAGAGGGCATTACCAGAGAAAGCCGGAAATTTCAAAAAAGTTTTTAGACGTATTGACTCTTTTCCACAAAAAATTATAAATGGATTTCGAAATATTGTTCTTTTATCTAGCATTCGCATGTAATAAATTTTGAGATTTTTTTTTAATTTTTAGTATAATAAGGTTATTCCATAGGTCGTTGGCAGATTTGTTAAATTTTCAAAAAAGTTTTTGTATTATACCACACCCATTTCAAATAATGTAATCGTGCAGTAAAATAAATCAATACATTATCTAGCAAAGCTATGTATTAGAATTTTAATTTTATTTTCAATAAAATCATTAAAAAATATGTACGTACATGTGTTTCTTGACGAAAATTGGTCCATTTGTGTATTTATTTGCGCACTTACAAACTAATATATTTCAGATTTTTTTTACATTCTTATTAAATTTAGACATTACTAAAAAATGATAAATACTTATAATCAAAAAATAACTACAAAAAGTACACTATTTTAATAGTTTTATCATCACGCCTTTCAGCATTTTTGGATGAAGGTATAAATTAAAGCTAATTTGGATTGAAATAAATTCGATATTGAGTTATAATTTAAAAAAGCTGGTACGGAGAATAATCAATCTTTCTCATTGTAACCGCCCTGCACGATCGGAAGAACAACTTTCGACGAAATGTGGATTTTCGTCCGCTGGCTGGTTAAACGCTCTTATGTCAACATCACCTATGTACTGATTTCTCATAGTGTGAAATCATTGTGTCGGAGAATGGGCAATGTAGTTCCGTTTATTTATGCTGCAATAGAATAGTTTATTTTGTCGTGTGGTTACTGTCGGTATTAATTAATAATTATTAATTATTAAACTATTGAGAAAATCTTTTCACATGTAAAGATGTAATAATTTACCAAACTTAAATGTATTCTATTTACTATGTTTTAATATATATTTAGTACACAAAAGTATCTATGTAAGTACGTAAACGATTTTTAAACTTAGCGAGCGTAGAACCCGTTCTGCCGTTCTGCTACGAAGATCGTTTAATTTGATGTTTAATATATTTTTTGATATTTTTTGTGAAAGCTAAGAAAGATCCAAAAGAACCTGCGGTTCATTACATTACCAACAACAATAAGACATCCATAGCAGGCAGCACTCATATTTCTCCCTACAAATAATCTACAAGATATCTTAACACGTACATATTTGAAGTGCGCGGGAATCAAACCCGAAACCTAAGGAATGTTTTTTTTTGTAATATTGTTATGGCTAACCTACCTTAAGGGAGAGTGATGGTCGTCATGGGTAAATGCGTAAGTATTACTTATTTTAAATGCCAGTAATTTTTTTGTGTAATTGTAAACGTCACCCCTGTTAAATTATACTAAGGGTGGAAATAAGGATGAAGCTAAATGAGAAGATAATAAGGGTGATACTTTTTAACCCATATTGCATTTTTCTAAAAAATCTTCTCGCCCCATTGCCTAATCCTAGAGCGAAATGCCTCCGCAAACAGTACATTAAGGAAGGCTTAAGAAATCATTTATTTTCTTGTTCGTTTAAACGCCTTGGAGGAAATCCCAATTTCATAAAGCGGTCGTTCGTATTCTGAAAAACTTCTCACCGTTTGCACTCAAACTCTGACCAAAGAGTGATTAAGGAGCCAGCCAAATCTTCTACGTTTCCCGGTCCATTGCCAATTTTCTGCGAGGCTCGGGGCTTGAGGCTTTCGGTGACTCCGATAGAGGGCGGACGGGCGTCTGGGGGCGGCGGATACATCCCGAATAGGAAATGCAGCGAGATGTATGCCACGAGCGCCGAGTGGCCGCCCACTAGCTGAGATGTAATAACGCCCCAGTAGCAGTAGACTGGTGTTGGGAGTAACAAGAAACTGTACGTTGCCTTCCGCCCGCTTCCCGCATCCCGCGTCCCGGCATCCGGACTCCGTAGTCCGGAGTATCGGGAACCAGAAGAGCGGTTGGTAACACTGATGCGCCCTCGTGATTGTATCCATTACCCCGCGGATCCGCCGATGTTCCCGGGCCATATTGAAACCGAAAATTTGTAAACTTTGAAATGGAGTTTACAATTTACAAGAAGGCAGCGCTGGGAATTGAAATTAAAAGCCGGCTGGCGTGGATTAAATTAAGTAAAATTTGTAAGTACCTATCTACAAACTGATAATTTAGTAAATTAGATTGTAGATATTGTAGGAACACACGATATACCGAAGATGTATCAAAAGTTTAAGCGAACTTCAGTGTTTTGATATTTCAGAAAATATATTTTCTGAGAAGGTCTTTTGCTAGAAATACCAAAACTGAAATTCCTCGGAAGAAGTTTTAATGATTTATTTGGTTTGGTGGACCGTACGCGAATAAAATAGAGTTTTCATTATTATATCAACCTTTGTTTTCACTTACCATGCTTATGCTTATTGACTATTATTTTGTAGTCAATAGACTACAAAACACACAAGTTTGTCGAAAGTTTCTAGTATTTCGTGCGCGCCATTTCATATTTTGTTAAATTCCTCTCATCCTTATTATTCACATAAACATTGAATTCAGATCATGACTTTCGAGCTGATTATGCTATTTTATAGACCCGGGCTTACCTCTAGTCTTATTTATATATATTTTTTTTTTATTCATAACCTTTTTCACCTTTCATTTTACGATGTTACGGTCCTATTTCATATTCCATTGTAAGAAGGCGGTGAAAATGACCAAGATAACCACATATAAAAATGCAATAAAAATAAATGTATTTCTCACTGCGCGCAGTGGCGGCGACCATTTTAGAGTAAAGATTGAAAACTAAAGATTATTTATTACTAAAAGTCTTTTGGGTTTAAGGAGATTTTCCAAAATTTAATTTCAAATACCTACCAGAACATTTCAAATTAAAAAAAACTCAATTCTTTCATGATATTTGGAATACCTTTATATCGAAAATAAATTAATAGTAGTTCGTTGTATTAGCCGGCACTGCAGTTGGTTGCGGGTTGCATCCACTGCCCCACGTCTGAATACCGGATATCCGGCTAGGATGGCAATCTCCGACCTTTTAGGATCAATCCCCGAACCCCAGACTCTCAAGATCGCCTTGTAGTGCTCAGATAACGGGCCACCCGCTGCATCTCCTCCACGGTGAATCTTTCACAACGGGGAGATGGATGGACCAAGATATCTTATTGAATCTAACGGTGAGATGTTTATGTTTTCCCCACTGGGGTTTTCAACCATCCGTAACTACCTGCACGCAAATTGAACAGATAAGACGTTTCAAACGAATTTTGGTATGTTTAGGATTAGGGATTATCCTACTTTAGTATCTAACTATTATGAAATAAGATGGTTCAGGTGAATCATTATGCTTTTGGCAAATTTTCCAAAAAGCAATATGACGTAGGCCAGCAATTAATGTTAAAAAGGTGCCAGTAACAAGGAATGATAGTGCCAATACAGTTAATAACATATTTGTGGTCTATTTTACATTGTAAAGGTTAATTAGAATTTAAATAAAATGTTTTTTGTACTAACTTTTGTGCTAATTAATGTGAACACGTGATAATTAGCACAATTACACTTGTTCTTGCAGTTGTATGCAGCATATTGTAATAGCGGCCATTTTGTGTTTGTGTTCTATCATTCAGTGAGTTACGAGACACACCAAGCTACAGATGCGTTAAATTTTGTAAATTTTTAGAATTACAGTTTTTTTGCAGAGGTAAACTTAACTAAAGCTTTTTGTTTCTTATTTTTAAAGATGGATATTTCTCTTTAAAAACGCACAAAGATTGTTAATATTTCAAAGACAAAAAAATTACATACGTTGAATAGCCAGGTAACTTTCCGGATCCTAATCCAATTGAAAATCGGTGAGCTATAGTTAAAGCAAGACAATCACAACAAAAAACAAACTGATTGAGGCAGTAATTCAGAGATACGCAAATATCAGAAAATTGTAAAAAAATTGTTGATTCTATGCAAAACCGTGTACAAGAAGTTATAAAAGTTAAGGTAGGACACACTTCGTACTAAAAAAATAATTGTTTCTGTATTTTTTTCTTCAATAAAGAATATACATTATTTTTATTTCTACACTTGTGTTCACATTAATTCGCACAGTACTGTACATGTGTGACATTTGTAGTTTTACTAATTTGCTTTTATTTTATGTTATGATGGGTTGTGAGCAAACGCTTCACTACAAAAAATCGAAATATTATGAATAGTAGGAAGATATCTTTCGAGATATATGTGTATTGTATAGTAGAATGCATAAGTTTCTTTAAGTGAACCAAACCACGTTGTTTATTTACACTTGTCGTTTCTCTAATCGTATCTAAGATGAGGTGACACGCCGAGGGGCTTGAAATTTACACACTAACCTCAGTTTACCTTTACTAGCTGCGGTTACGCTTCTCAAAGCTAACACACATTTCCGATTAACCGCAAGGCACTACTACACCCGCAGGTCGTTATCTGAAAATCTCAATACCACAATGTTAAAACCGCCAAAATAATCACCGGGTTCACGACCCTGTGCCTTAATGGATTCCGGGTGCAGGAAGGTTGGCACTGCAGCCGCAAGCACATCTACCCGGGTGGGCACTGTAGCCAGGGGTGGCACTAGCACCGGCTTCCGGGTTGCTCGCGGGTATTACCTGGGGACCTTTAGATTAGCTACTTAGTATAAAACGGATGTCTGCAATCGTGTACGGGGCCATTAGTAAAAATATTAATAAAACTTGTGCTTACAACGGCACCGTTTTGCAGGAAGTCTCACCAAGGGCGTTTAAAAAGCTTTATTACTTTGAACTATTTTCAAAGTGTATTTCAAAGTTTAATTATTGTAGGAGTAAAACTTGGCATATTTTGCACATTGCGTTGCGGACTTTTATTCTGTGAATGGCTTTAATTTTGTGATATGGATTGTCAAGATCGAAAAGAATAGACAATCTAAATTAGTGCAAGGAAAACATAAGTATAAAAGTGTACCTATAGATTTTGGTTTATAAGTTCAATAAGATTATCATAATTTAATGTATTCCAATAAAATCGATTATGCCAAGGCTAAAAATTCATCTAGTATTAACATAATTTTTGAGTGCTTAGAGTATAAAGTAAAATTAAATTGATTTTAAATGATAATCATGAAAAGATAAGGAAATAAAGACTTTGGATGAAATGCAATTAAATAATTATCTGGGTGATTTGAATTTGAAAGATAATGCAGACATAATAAGGTTAGATAAGAATAAAGAGAAATACGTAGTTATCTAACTCAATAATCAGTGATTTTAGAAGGAGATTAGAATTAATTTTATATGTATTTTTAATTTTTTTTAAACTTCATGAGTAAAATCTCAAATTATAATATTTAATTAAATGAAGACAATATTAGCGAAACTCAATCGAACATCTGGAGACAGAAAAATCAGAAAAAATATTGGCTCCGCTGAGACTCGAGCTTACATGGCAAGAGCTCTACCGATTGAGCTACGGAACCCATATCAATTCGGTCACTTTTAATTGTATCATACTTCGACTAAGAACTACCAACACGATTTTTCTGTCTCCAGATTTTCGATTGAGTTTCGCTAATATTGTCTTCATTTAATTAAATATTATAATTTGAGATTTTACTCATTAAGTTTAAAAAAAAATAAAAATAAATATTCATCCTAGACTTGCAGAAAAAGTCAATAGATAGTCGCGTATTAAAAATAAAATGGATAAAAAAACTTATCCAGACACTATCTAGATTGCATTTAGTTCGAGTTGAATTTTGCAATCATATATAAAGATAACAGCCAATAATATGTGCGTTAAGAAAATGAAGATGATGTTGGTAGTTCTTAGTCGAAATATGATACAGTTAAAAGTGACCGAATTGATATGGGTTCCGTAGCTCAATCGGTAGAGCTCTTGCCATATAAGCAAAGGGTCCTGGGTTCGAGTCCCAGCGGAGCCAATATCTTTTCTGATTTTTCTGTCTCCAGATTTTCGATTGAGTTTCGCTAATATTGTCTTCATTTAATTAAATTTTATATATTTTTTTTATTTTAATGATGATTATATCACAGTACTTCTCACTATGAAATCCTGTTCCGAGGCGGACAGTAGTTTTTTTAAATGAATTTTACATAATAATTTCCTTATTTTTATGTACTCTTATGGTGATTTCCACAAAATAAACAATAAATAATTTAAAAAAAAACTTCATGTTGGTTGACTGTAGGTCGTGTTTGTTATTTGTCACATCGTAATTTTAATGCTTTTCTCATCTTCAAGTTTACTTAGCCATATTTTGTTGTCGTTTTTAAACTTTTTTTATCTCCGTGGCGTGCTAAATTTTATTTGAAAAGGCATTATATAATTTTGTATCATGGGAATTATGATTTTTCTAGTCAAAAGATATATTTATAAAAAAATGCTTTCATCGTTGTCCAATGTATAAAAATCTGGGAAGGTAAGTATATCCTGTGTAAGATTTATCAAGTCATCCAGTGGCTTCTCTCGTTTCTGCAGCAATTGAACAAGTACCCTGAGACGTATCTGTTATGAATGCAAATCGATAGCTCTGAGGGGGTCCGTACCGATGCGGATGAGATGGGGTGGAGGCTCGTTACTTTTAGTGCCCAACTTGATAAATCGAAGATACTTCGGTTATTTGTTATCATCGTGTATTTTAAAACATCAACAGAAAGTGGATAACTTTTCATTTTCTTTCGAATGGAATACATAATATCTTCTGTCGACTACAATATTATAATACAACGTTTCTTATACTTAATACTACCCGGATTAGCCAAAGATTTAAAAATTTTACAGTTTTTGAAGTGAAAGAGTGCACCGTTGTGATTTAAAACTCGATGAAACGGAAACGAGCAATATTAAAAAGAGACAAACATCTATGGGATTTAGCCTGCGAGAGAATGGGATAGACTAATCGGTGTCTTCTTTGTGCGGTGCTTCCTAGCCTTTCGGCCTCCAATATGTCGGGTGCTTAGTAGAATAAAACGTGAAATAATTTTTAAACTTCGTTAAAATATTATAATAAATAAACCCTACAATTATCCCACTCCTGATACTCTGCATTCGTCTCTTTCTCTCGAAGATTAGTTTTCTGAAGGTTTCACTACAACCGCATGTGAACTGCACACATGATTTTTTTCTCCGTAAACTTATTTAATATATTAATACGTTTAATATAACACAACATTAATGCAAGGGACTAGGAAAAGACTCGGCTATAAAAGCATATCGCTCGCCGTACATTCGCAATGGGAATGTATTGCGAACGATATACTGAAACAGGTCAAGTCAAATAACGTCGGAGCTTTTATAGCTAAGTCTGTCGACCCCATAAAGCTTATGAAGGAAATGAAGATGCGAGCAGAATCTAGTATTCGAACGCTTTTGCTGCTTCCGACAGACTATTATCAGCTTTAAAGTAAAATAAAAGTTTAGCTAACCCTAGAATCATAACCATTCGTCCCACAGACCGCGCAAAACGTAAATTTGTTTCTAGTGTCTTGAGTGAAAGAGATAGAATGATGACCTCTCAAGTACCTTCCTAGATCACTTGTTCATTAGTAACGCGGGTGCGCTTGCCTCGCAGTGACTTCTTGTGCACAAGTTATAGACCTTTGAACGTCTGAGAGACGAATGTTTATGAATAGTGTAACTTTTGACGAGACTGCAAGTTATTTTGAAAATATTGTTTTTGATGAGTTCTGGTTATACAGAGTAAAAGTAAGTATATGATATTATTCTACATGAGTTATTATTTATAGTTACATCTTATTTTATCGTTAAAAATGTATTATTGTGTGTATTTTACATCAAATCTTTTTATTTTATTTTAGAATGGATGATCGGCAAATTGAGGACTATTTGAATCGTTTATCCGATACTGGTGATGATGATTTTACCAGTCAGCAAAAGGATGTAGAAATGAGTGATGTTGAAGATCATGTGGAATTAGATGAAATGGTCCCGACAGATTCCGACAGTGATAACGACATCCAACCAATCAGATTACGTAAAAGACACGAGATGTCAACTTTGAAGAGATGCCTAAAAAGGAAAATCGCCGAAGTTTTAGGTAAAACGCCTAACATTGCTACACCTGGTCCAAGTGGTACTCAAAAAAAGGTTTGTGGTTATTGTGATTATAAAAAACGGCGTATGACAAGGTTCCAATGCAAGCAATGCAAAAAGTATACGTGCATGGACCATCGCGGCCTCATGTGTGTGGAATATACCGATGAAATTTAATTTTAACTCATTTTTTTTTTGTTACCTTAGTATTTCTCAAAAAAAGTGTACATTTTGGAAAAATAAAGTGTGCCTAGAAACAGTTCAAAAATTACACATGTTTTTAATTAATCACACAAAAAAATATGCACGATTTTGTAGAATATATATTAGGCTTTAAAATAACGAATAATAAACATTACAATCGTGTTAATTCGCAAATATATATATATTTTAAAAAATAACGATTTTTACCTTTCATACAAAATAAAATTGCCACCCTACCTACTTCATGTGTTTATACTTCATAAAATGCGATAATAACGTTATAATATATGAATTTTTGTAAGTTTTAGGGTCTTAATTAAACGTAGTTTCTGTACAAAGTAATTTTTTTATGGGGTTTCATAGTAAATTAATAATTTATGCACAAAAATGAAAATGAGACATATTCATTTACTTTTTAGTTACTACTCTTTAGTTACGTTTTATTTCTACTTCCACCGTAATTTCTGAAGTCATTTGTTAAATTTTACAAGGGCAACACTAGCTTCTTTTTGGTTGGTTGTTGGTCTGACGTCTCCGCCATAACATTAATTGTTTAAATCAGTAACAACGTGTTTCTTTAATGGGCCTACAATTTCGTAACAGGAAATATTAAAGCCCTTTTTCACAAAACGGTAAGACCTTTTTTAATCATCTTTTTGTAATACGTGCGGTATGAACATTGCTAAGCTTACATATTTACAGTTTTAAATTTTATCATACCATTGACTTTTTATAACCCCATTTTGACTTACAATTTCGTAACTTTTATTAGGAATTTCGTAACGTAACGAAAAAGTACAATATCAAGCTGAGTGTATACAGTTACAACCTGATTTTTATTTGATTTATTATAAAGACATAGTAATACAATATGACAGAAAAAATAAAAATATTTTATCGAAAAAAGAAAACTCCAAATAAACTATTTTAAGTAGTTTGTCAATGGATGCTTTTACTTTGAAGATATAAATAAACTTATTTCATTTTATTATGCAGTTAGAATTTTTTGTGTCATAGTATAATACAAATTATTTCTTTCGGCCAGCCAATTCTTCAACATAATATTTGTTTTACCATTTGTACATGTTTTAATTTCGGTAAGTAACATATTTAAGCAATTAGGTATCATGTGGTCCAGCGTTATTTTTCCATATTTGTTTAAATTCTCAGGTTAAGAATACTACATTGTAAGTGTGTCTGTAAGTATGTAAGTTGCCCCTTTCAAATTGATAGCATTTTTATGAATTAGTGCCTCAAGCTTTTATAAAATCTTATTTAAATTAAAAAAATATATTATTTACTCTTATAATCCCGGCTATAGGATTACTTTTTTAAGGAGTTTTAGGAATTTTAGGAATGAAATGCCCCCAAAAACCAATGCCGGAAGGCAAAAAGCTTCTTAGAAGATTATTAGAAGATTTATTTTAATTTTTTTAAACTTTATGAGTAAAATATCAAATTAATTATTCATCCTAGACTTGCAGAAAAGTCAATAGATGTCGCGTATTAAAAATATAATGGGTAAAAAAATTTATCCAGACACTATCTACATTGCATTTAGTTCGAGTTGAATCTTGCAATCATATATAAAGATAGCAGCCAATAATATGTGCGGTAAGAAAATGAAGATAATGTTGGTAGTTCTTAGTCGAAGTATGATACAGTTAAAAATGACCGAATTTCATATGGGTTCCGTAGCTCAATCGGTAGAGCTCTTGCCATATAAGCAAAGGGTCCTGGGTTCGTGTCCCAGCGGAGCCAATATCTTTTCTGATTTTTATGTCTCAGATTTTCGATTGAGTTTCGCTAATATTGTCTTCATTTAATTAAAGATTATTAGATGTTTCTTAGAAGAAACTTTACCAAATGTATCCATGGCAGAAAAAAGAAGGTAAAAAAGTGCTAATTTTGCTAAATTTAATTACAGATTTTTTAAAGACAGAGTTTAATAAAATATATCCCAGAGAAAAGAAAGTACTAAAAAAGTAGCTACAAAACCAAATTGTAAATAAACACAAATTAAAAATAGCTATTCCGATAGTGATTCAAATTAATAAATTTTTAAATGTTTTAAACAGTGCCTGTTCTTTAATTTCTAAAGATTAGTTGAATATTGTGTTAGGTACTTAAAATTGGGAAGCTCATAATTTTATTAAAAAAACATTAATTAATTCTCATTAATTATTATTTTAAACCCTTGCAATAGATACAACAAGTATTTGGGTCGTGAGTTTATGTATGTTTGTAGTATATGCAATAATTAAAAAAGTAAAGGATAATTACGTACATTTAAAAAGACAATATTTTTTTAAATAAATAAATAATAAAAAATAAATTTAAAAATTTTGTTTTGTATATAACAAGCTTTATGTTTAGTATTTAGTTACATCTTAGGACTATTTCGTAACAATATTTCGTAACAACCTTTTCGTTACGTACATTTATTTTGAGAAATACTCACCTAATTAAACATATTAAAGAGTGCCATACTTAATTTATTTATTTTATTTACAGGTACCCCAAAACCCATCACTTAAATTTAGTCGTCTGTGAGATGAATGTTTATGAATAATGTTCCTCTTAGATAAGGTTATGAATCTAGGGTTAAAGGTCATAAAAAGAACAATCGATTATATTAGAATGTCAAATTTTGCTGGGGAAAGGTGTAGAGTTTTTTAGTAACAACATAAAATAATGCCTCTTTGTCTAGCGCTAATTTAGTCTCCCAAGCGATTTCTGCATGTCTAGACTTGTCTTTGAAGCTCCTCATTTAAATCTACCATTTGACTATAGCTTGAATTGCAAATCTAGCAGCGAGGACGTGACTGGTCGGTGTTTTTACACTATTTTAGTGCAGTTTTTTGTGCTTTTTATAAATGCTTATTCTGAAACTGCTTGAAGGGTTTAAAAAGTAGTCAAAGAGATCTAAAGTAGCTTAACCTAATCTAACGTAACCCAACCGTCTTGTCATTTCGTCGTAGAGGTAGGCAGAGAGGATAGACTTCCATTTAAAACTGTGTTTTAGCATTTCATTTATTCACATGCAATCACGTCTATAAAATCCATCACTATATAGCCTTTTGACTCGGCCCAAATCAATTATTTGATTTACTTGGTTGCAATTCTTCTTCGGACGTCACCGACTAATCTCAATCAAATGATTTTTAATTGGTTTTAAACATCAACAAAATCACAAATTGATAATGTTAATATGTTATGCCGTGTTGCGCTAAATGTAGATTGTGATTCGGTAGATGTGACTACACATCTCCCGGATCTGACGGATCTTCCCTGATGATGAACACTGCAATGATGTCCGAAACGTTGGCTAAAGAAGGAGGTAGCGCAACACGGCATAACACCCCAAAAACAAATAACGAAAATGCTTTTGGCCGTAAAAATCTTAAAACATGAGTTACAAAGTGATTGTTTTTTTTTACATGAAAACCACACACGAGCCCCAACTGCTCCCGTCTGGAGCTAGTGGGGGGACTATGGCATTCCAAATTGGGGTATGTTGTGAGGCTGAAGGTAGTGTGGAAGGGAAGGAGATAGGGAAGAGGAAGGTGGGGAAGTACCTGGCTATTCAGATCTGGTCACCAAACACGGCTAAAGCCATTTCGAGCGACGTTTCAATTCTGAATGGTGGTCTTACACCAGGGCGATAATGAGAGTATCTTTCATTCATAGTGTTACAAAGTGATAGTGTTAAAGTGTTACAAAGTGATAGTGTTAAATTGTTACAAAGTGATAGTGTGAAAGTGTTACGAAGCGATAGTCTTTAATTTTACAAAGTGATGGTGTTTAAGTGTTACAAAGTGATAGTGTTAAAGTGTTACAAAGTGAGAAAATATCGTTTTCGATGGGTTCTGCAGTTTTTGTTTTTTTTTCATAAATATGTATGCAGTAAAATATATGTTTGAAATATCGTTTCCGATGGGTTCTGGAGTTTTTGTTTTTTTTTCATAAATATGTATGCAGTAGCAAGTTAATTTTATTAATACTTATTATTACAACCCTTTAATGTTGCACTTTAATGTTGGAGTTTATTTGAAAAAAGTTTACCAAGCAAACCAAGTAAATTCTTAAAGCTTGCGTCTATGTTTGAAGATTTATGCCAACATCCATTGATGTATCTCATCGACCGTGACTGGAATATTGGAGAACCCCCTGAAATTATTTCCGTCATCAGTCTGACAAACGGCCATAAAAACAGAACTTAAAAACAACATTTCACAAGTCATAAATACGATTGCCCCCTTTCCACTTCCCAAAATGGCGGTCCCGGGGGAGCGATCAGGACTTGCGCGGAATTTCTTGGAGTTAATGGAGAATATCCTAGGCCTGACCCTCGGCGGCCAGGCTGAGTACTCTACATCCTCAAGTCATTACAGGTCGTTAGCTTTACTGTACTCGGGGGCTCATAGGCCCAGCTGAGGGGTCCTTAAATGTGTCGGCCCCCCATTCAGATTTATCAGATTCTCAAGGATCGATAATATTTTATGTTATAAGTTTTGGAGGTTAAAATATTTATGTTTTGTGTCAGTGTTTTCTCTGTCCTTGGGAACAACGTTAACGATAGAACGAACATTGTAATATCGTCAACGGTTTCTCAATTTTAATGCATTTGTTTTCGGAATAATTTAGATTTCATTTAGTGTGGTAAGGGTACGGGTAAGGGTACCGCCGCCTCGGAAACCATTTATTGGATAACCAAAACCCCTCCTGTAGGTCATCCCAAATGATTCGCTACGTTTGGTGACTTGGCAAGGATGCCCCAATTCATGAGGTAAGGTTTATCTAGGTCTTGGTGGCGTATGCGTTTGCGTTGTGCGGGCTGAATCGGGAGAGACTAGTTGAGGGAGACCTCACCTAAACCTCTCTCGACCCATCGCCTTGCATCACAGTGGGAGTGATGGATTAATACTTCCGTCATTCCTGGACACATTGACCCCCACATTCCTATCCACCCCTCATATTTTTTTCGTTTTCACAAGTTCATCTTCTTCCTTTCTCTAAAAGGACCTCCTGCACAGCATCCCCAAGGATGACATAGGCCCTGAGATAATTTTTTTCCTAAGGATCTCTCGTTTGGAGCTTTTGTAAATACGTTGTAAATACTCTCAAAACACCTCTTTCTATCTCGCAACCACTTCCTGCAGCCTCACAATATTCCACAAATGGACAGGCCATACATTTCCCGGCTTCATCTCCGTTTGATCGCTTACGTTGTACTACAAAACTACAATCTTTGTCCCTAATCAGTAATCATTATTAAATGGCAAATGGATCAGCTCTGGTGAATTTCGTGACCGCGTTTTTCGAACAACGAAAATATTTTTGAAATAGGTACAAGATTATTTTTTAAAAAGTCTCAAAGGAAATTGAGTTGACCCAGCGCTTCATTCGTTATGCCTAGTAAAAGAAAATAAATGGTAGATATTTATGTTGAAGCTAAAATCTCGCATGAATAAATTGTGGGTGGTATGATCAGTTTTTTGTACAATTCCCGTTTTTCTCCAGACACCATAATATTATTTTCAGATTCGTCTTTCACATATCAAAACTAGGGATGTTACGAACATTCGCATTCGCATTCGCATATGCGAATAATTCGCATCATTTTAAACATTCGCATCGACATTCGCATTCGCAACAATCGATGCGAAATTTTAGCGAATGCGAATGTGTGCAGATCATGACGTGACTCGCCCACTGCCCACGTGTCTTTTGTTTTTCGAGCAAGCGTATGAGCGCGCTAGCTACATTGTTTGTGATTCCTTGATTGGTTTATCGTTTTAGTTGTCATTTAGCATGTCACTTGTCAGTCAGGTGCTAAAAGGTTGACGACTGCAACAAGCAACATTAACGAGCCTTCGACAAGTTCTGCTAAAACTCTTATAAGCAATCTCGCAGGAATCCTAGATTCCTCAAGTGATAGCGAAAACTCCGACGGTGCAGAATCTGGAGACACTATAAGCTGTGAAATCAAAGCTCAATTGAAGGCATATGTTAAAGAAAAACGAGCCTCTCTTGATGAAAACCCTTTGGACTGGTGGAAGACTAAATTAAAATACGGCAAATTGACAGATCTGGCTCCTACATATCTGAGCGCTCCACTTGCCAGCGTTCCGAGTGAACAATTGTTCAATGCAGCCGGCCTTATATACGAACCCCTTAGAAATCGCCTCATGGGAGAAAAGGCTGCAAAATTTCTTTTTCTGAAATATAATATGCCTCTTTTGAACTTCGATTATTAAATTGCTTAATTACGATTATAACTTACTGTATAAGAATTGATTTATTGTTTTTTTTTTTTTTTTTATAAAAACGATGATTGATGTTGACTAAAGTTTTTTTTTATGTGATTCCTTAACATTCGCATTCGCATTCGCATTCGCATTCGCATTTGCATTCGCATTCACATTCGCATTCGCATTCACATTCGCACATTCGCACTCTGAACATTCGCATTCGCGAATGTGAAAAATATCACATTCGTGACATCCCTAATCAAAACCCTAAAAACTTGCATATGATAAAATCTGACAATGTTCCAAAAAATCTGTAAATATCTACAACTTTGTAAAAAAGGCAAGCCCAGTGATGATAGTTCCAGAGGATGATTTTCTTTGGGAATCAGATAAAATGTCGAATGTACTATGTAAATTCGACACAACAGACACGCCATTAAGGAAAGAAACAACGCTTTCACAAAAAAATGGAAGATTTTATTCTGGGTTGCGAATATTCATCATAGTATATTTAGGAACTTTTCATACCGATACATTCAATTTCCCACCATTTTTGAATAATTTAAGTTCGGCTTTTGTCTAAGTGCAAATTATTTTTACTGCTGGCATTTTTGAAGCAAACGCCGAAGAATTACGGACTGAAGTGGTACTTCAGCAGATTCACTATTAGGGATTAACTTCTTTCTTTGATGAATATTTTAGACGATGTGAAGGAATGTTTGATGAAAAATGTGAGGTAAAATGATTTTTTTCGAAAATATCTACATTTGTTGAGCGTGTAACTCAAAAATGGCTGGGATTTAGAAAATAACGTATAGAATAATAGTTGTAGATAATTTTATGAGCTTTTACTTATCTTCAGGAAATTTTCCTCTGCGGCACACCGTTTTTGAGATATAAGCGGAAACCCAAAAAATGGGACCTCCCCCTCCCCCTCCCCCCCCTAGCTCACCACCTAGACGTCAGGACTTTTAGTATGTTCACACCCTAAGCACCCTAAACAAGTTTCTGAAGGAATCGCTTAGGTCCCTGCTCACGCACTCTACACCCCCTTCCTTGACTGGACTATAAGTACATAGTACAAACGCACATTCAACATGAAAATGAATGGACGTTTATAAATTGACGACACCCCATGAAGACTCGTAGGAAAGGCAACTAAATCTTATAATTCAGTCGAATCTTAGTTCGAGCCGAAATAAAAGAAAATCTGTTTGAGAAAGTGAATAATTGTGGATGAAGCAAGGAGTAAGGTATACACCAAACATGGCTAAAGTTATTTTTTTTATTTTTTCATATGAATACCGTACAAGAGTCCCAACTGCTCCCGTCTAAAGCCAGTGAGACTATGGCATCCTCAATTGAGATGCTGGGATGATGAAGCTGAATGCAAGTAGAGAGGGGAAGGAGATAGAGTGAGGAAGGTGAGGAAGTACCTGGCTATACAGATCTGTTCACCAAACACGGCTAATGCCATTTCAAGCAACGTTTCAATTCTGAATGGTGGTCTTACACCAGGGCGATACTGAGAGTATCTTCCACTCTGGAACGTGCCGCAAATATACTATATATTATTTTAAATGAATAAATTGTGAAATAACACAAATTAATCAATTTACCACGCCGGGATTCGATCCCGCGACCTTCGGAGTGCGAGTCAAGAGCCTTACCGCTAGACGACACCGACCGTCATTCAAGCAACGTTTCTATTCTGAATGGTTGTCTTACATCAGGGCGATACTGAAAATATCTACCACTCTGTTTTCTGTAAGTATATCTATGCATTTGAGATGTTATAATATGGTGCATTAACCCTAGAGTACTAATCATCGCCTGGGAAGCCGCACTCAAACAGTTTTTTCGTTATAATTTCAAATCGTGCCACCGTTACGACTCGAGCGCTCACCTCAACTCAATGCCCAACGTGACGCGGTGGATAGCGGTCACGCATCTCGCAAGCTCTTGTTATTCCCGAATTACAGCGTGTTCGATCGCTTGGGAGGCGATCATTAGTATTAAAGGTAATTTTTTTTTCAGAAAATGTAATTAAAAAAGATTTTTTTTTAAGAAAATGTCATTAAAAAAGGAAAACGAAGCATGTGCAACTTTTGCCCAGCAAAAAAAAGACGCATGAGTGTATACTACTGTGTGAAATGCAACAAACCATATTGTCTGGAACATCGATCGCCTAATTGTTTCACTTGTTATAAGAAATAAATAGACCAACTTCAAAGTTATGTGACATACTGTAATGCTAAATGCTAATTTTTTTATAATGATCTCAACAGACTGACATTGTATTTTAATAAAAATGTTTAGTTTTTAAGATTTTTGTAATAATAATTTTTTTTTCATACTCTTAATGCATCTTTGTTTGGCCAAAAAAAATTAGGTATGTGTTAAGTTTAAACCACTATTTAAGATTGTGTTGATTTAGAAAACACATTTTTTGTTATTGCATTTAAAAAGGCAGAGGTTGCTCTCTTATGTAAAAAACTTATTTTTCATATTTTAAAAACTACTTGTTTTTTTAAAAGTAGCCTCCCAAGCGATGATTAGTATTAAGCAGTTTAAAAATAAGATTAGTATTCTAGGGTTAAAGTAATAATATATTACATTAACATGTTTTTGCCCGAGATAAGAGAGAGAGAGTGCATTATTTTAAACACGATACTGCAGCTAGAATTTAAAATTCTCTTACCGAAACTATGCATTCATTATCCAAAATGAGTAGTAAAATTCAGCGTTTAAAATACCATTACAGCGTAATTATAATGGATACGGGAGAAGATAGAAATAAAGGCTTAAAACCCAGAGCGGACGAGAAACTCACTCAAATCATTACAAGTATTTCACCAAGCATCCATCATGGACTAAGTTGCGTTCACAAGAGTTGTTATTTTAATTCATAGGTCATTAAAAACTTTATAATAATTTTTTTAAATATATTTTCACATGTTTTTTTTTAAATTTATTTATCTGTAAAAAAGTATATGTACATTGGGTTTTTTTGAAGCCTGTCTTACTAGGATATACCTGTGTCGAGACAGGCTTACAAGTATTGTATTAGTATTTACAAGAGTACTTAAGGTAAAATACATATAATCGCATTTACAAGAGTACTTAAGGTAAAATACATATTAATTAGAATCGAAATTAGAACAGAGAGGTGATTGGAAGGGTGGGAAAATCTTTGAAAGAGAGTTTTCTTATAATTGTTGGAGGAAATGAAGTATAGAGGTACATTCTGTCTAATCGATTCATGGAGTGAAGTTTGACAGGATTCTATTATTTTCATTAATTTTATATAGGTTAGGTCGTTTGTGAATAGTTATTTCTGTCTATGTGTGATTTATTTTACTAATGCTTGTAATAGTGTAGCGTCCAATAATTATAATCCATTTTTTTATATCTTGTTTGAATTTTGTCAAGGAGTCAGTTTGTCTGAACGTCGCTAATAGTGTATTGTATAGTTTTCAAGCTATATATTTAGAGTGTCTTTGTCCAAAGGAGGTTTTGGAAAAAGGAGTTTGGAGAAGTTCTTTGTTAATGACTCTGGTATTGTATATTGTTTGTGTAACTTTGTATAATGATTTGTTGTTTTTGTGTAAATTGACTAAGATGGACCTAGAGTAGAGCTGTTTTATGTCCATAACATTGAAGGTATTGAAGATCGTATCAGTGCTGGTAGTAAGTACTTTTTACAGCGTAATAGTTATAATTGCATTCTTTTGTGAAATTGGGCTGATTGGAGTTATTCAGAAGACTTTTCTAACATCTTGGTCATAATATCACGAGGAAAAAATTGTACAAGATTGGATATGATTTGAGATTTTCACGGCCAAAAGTATTAGAGTGAATATTTTTGGGTTAATACATAACATTTGGGTCTATCATCAGGGAACACGCCATGTCACATCCCCCCTAACAATTGTTACTGAAAAACTCTACAAAATGTTTGCTAAAGGAAAAAGAAGGGAAACACGGCGTAATAACCCAAATATTATTGCTTATTGTACAAGATTGAAATCGTGGAAGGAAGGCGCTAAATCTATTGGCATTGAAAAGTACGTGGGTTCTACAAGTGCATTTGGTTTAGTTGTTCCGGACTGTCCCTTGCAGGGTGAAGATTGACTTGAAAGTAAAATTCCGATATATAAAAAGATGATGCTTAAAGACGAACATTGCATTTATTTTAAAAAAATGCGTATTAAAAATTACGCTGGAACACTTTTTGCCCGGATTTAACCTAATTCTTATATAAAAAAAAGGATTTTTTGTCGGCTAGTTTTGGGTAACTTTTTTTGGCTGCGAACATGTCATCAACTCAATCGCAGTGTCGGGATATACAAAAAAGAAAATATTTGTTCAAGGTTCTCCAAACGAAAGACAAGCTAAATTTGTTATATTTCAAACAATTCCCCAAGGACAACGCGGCTAGAGCTTTGGTTAATTAATTTCAAAAGCTCGGGGAATGGTATTCGGTACACGTGTGAAGCTTTAAGCTATGTAAGTTACTGCGTCTGTCATATGCGGTGGCAATATTATGAAGGATGTCGTACTTAATTATGTTATATTGATTTATTTAATGTATTTGTTTCCGAGAAAAATATTTATTGCTTAGATTTGGAGACCAAATTAATGTTTCTATTTCAAGAAACATAGGAATGTTATTTCAAAGTTTGTGTCAAAATATGGTTTGCTTTTAATCTTTCAATTATTTGACAATGCTTTCGTAAGCCGTAAAAACTGTAGTTAGCTTTAGGTAAAGCTTTGAAGTGTAAACAAAATAACAAAGAATTTTACTTTATTTATTTATAAATAACAATCGGCACCTTCAGTTTTCAAAATTTATTTTATTACTAGCTGGTCCCGGCAGCGTATTTCCAATCCCTAACGCGGTTGAGTCACTCTAGCGACTGAGCCGCGTTAGGGATTGGAAGGCGTAAATCGCCTTACAAACACTACCGCATTTCAGTCGCGCTAGTGACCGAGCCGCGTTAGGGATTGTTATGCATAAATCACCTTACAAAAGCTAAACCGATTCAGTCACCTATGCGCTTCGTTGCTCTATCAGTTTCTGTGAGGGCGACGACCGTAATTATAGAGAGGTTAGCAGAGAGGATGGACAGCGTTTTTTTAGTTAGCATTTTTTTTACATTGAAAATTTATTTTAAGTAAAAAAAAACGCAAGAAAGTTCTTTGGGGTAACCTAACCTAACCTAACCTCTCTATAATTACGGTCGTCGCCCTCACAGAAACTGATAGAGCAACGAAGCGCATAGGTGACTGAATCGGTTTAGCTTTTGTAAGGTGATTTATGCATAACAATCCCTAACGCGGCTCGGTCACTAGCGCGACTGAAATGCGGTAGTGTTTGTAAGGCGATTTACGCCTTCCAATCCCTAACGCGGCTCGGTCGCTAGAGTGACCCAACCGCGTTAGGGATTGGAAATACGCGTCCCGGCATGCGTTGCTATTCCATTTAATAAAGAAATTGTTTCTCCCTGAGTGTCCTTTCCCATTCGTCCCGTTCCCCTTCCGCCTCCCCTTTTTTTCTCCCGTTCCCACTCCGTCACCTCCACCTTCCCTCTCCCCACTCCACTCCCCCCCCCTTCCCCAGTCCCGCGAACCCCCCTCCGAGTTCCCCTCCCCCCTCCCCCTCCTCCCTCCCAGGTCCCCCTCCCCCCTCCCAGGTTCCCCTCCCCCTCCCTGGTTCCCCTCCCCCATCTCTCCCTCCCTCCCGCTTTCCATAGCAATAGCCGCTTCCTCGCGTGCCACCGATAGCAATTTTTTTATACAAATTTCATAATGCCAGAGCTCACCGGAAGTTTTATAAAAACCTTGTCCTGACAATAACGAAAACACAAAAAAAGAATTATTCAATTTGGTGCAGTCGTTCGAAAGTTATGCGCCTAGCAACACATTCAGCGATTCATTTTTATATTTAAGAAAGATTAAGCAAACGAATTGATTTTTCAAAGTTTTGTAATCTCTTGAAGAAAATAAAAGTAAAAATAATAATTACGAAATTTTAATGAAAATTTCAGAGATCAAATACTGTGAAAATTTCAAGACGCCAATGCTCTTCAAGCTTTTTGGGAGGTTTTGCACAAACAGATTTTTAGCCAATAATAAAAAATTGATTAGGTTGTCGTTATGATAGACATATTTTCAGTCTGTAAATATGCTGCTCTACATCCACCGACCTTGAGATACACTTTCATCAGTTATGAATATTTGTTCAGAAAAACAAATAAATTCTTCTGCTTTATAAACTCCTAGATTTTCGTAGCGCACAATTTTCCGTAAACAGAGCCAAGTTGGCTACAAGGACCAGTTTTTGCGAAGGGTACAAATCAGACAATCGCCATTAGGGGCCGTCGAGCCGGCTTTATTTAATAAATCAGTTTTGACAAAGTTTCGGCCAAGAACAATATCACCTCTGACCGGAGAATGCCAGGGGCAGAGCGCGCGCGGCGGGAGAAATACGTTCCGAGCTGACTTTGATTTCTCGCGGTCCCACAAGCTGCGAATGACGGGTAGGGCCGGCAACCTCGATGAACACTGGCACGGGAATTGGGAAACCTGTAGTTGTGTAGGTTAATTGTTTCCTACAATTTTTTTTTCCATCAATAAATACCTAGAAACGAGTGCTAAGCATGTCGTAAACACTGAAAATAAATGTTATTATTGGTTATAAAGTAGATATTTGTTTTCCGAAGATATTAAAACTCTCCACCGGTGAGTTTTTAGCGTCGTAAAATCAGCACAGGTTTTTCTGACTTGTATTTTAATGAAAAGATTTTTGGACTGATAATGTCATTTCCGTCGTCAGTTTTGTAGTATAAATTTAACCGGGAAATTATAAGAAAAGACGACACAACCATTTTTTTGTTCATTTAGATTTTCTTTCGTTTAAAAAGTGGGTTATAGGAAAATCTAATCACAATTTTTGGAAAAAATAAATGTACACATTTATTATCCCATTCACGCCTACCACATTTAAGAATATACTTCATGTATAATAAATGATGTACTTATTACCACCGTACCTTCCATATTTAATAAGATGCCGATGAACATAAAAAACGAATCAAATTGCACCACCGATCTCAAAAAAACAACAACAAAAAATGGCTAATAGATCAAGACTTTTGTATTGATATTGTTTGTAATCTTTGTATAAATAGGACTATGATTAATTTGATTAATTTGACTGTATTATATCTGCTTGTCTGTGTATTTTATGTCTTTATATTGTAGTTACTTAAAAGTTATTCTTCTGTATCTCTTTTATATATTTTGGTTTCATGTTATATTTGTGCTTTTGTGTTATATTAGTATTGTTGAATTGACTAGCTGACAAACTGCTTTGGCAGTTTAGCGGGTGCTTAAAATGAAGAATATTTCTATTAACCAAGGAACTTGGTGAAAAGGATAAATAAATATTACACAATAATATGAATATATCAGATCAAATCTACTTGTATTATTGAAAACGATATTCTGTAATGATACGCTTTTGCCTTCACAAAACCAAGGTGGATATTAATGCCACTAAACATTAATTACACAGTTACGCGAGTGAATTCATAACTTAGTCCTGCTACCTGGGTGGAGATAATGATCACCGCATCAATCTCCCAAATGAACTAATTGAATTACTAAGAATAGAGATAAGTTGTTCCTAGTTTGCAGCTCCTCTAACGTCAAAGTCGGCGTAAGCTTATCCAATGCGAATCGTATTATAGACTCTTCTCAGATCTCAGTCGAACAGAATATATTCTCGATGTATGTTATTGCCTGTAAACTGTAAACATAGTTTCGGGCACTGATTGTATTGCATACAAATATATATTCAATTACTTGCCTCCGGTCCGTGTTTAATCTCAAAAACTTCAATGTGCAGCTATTGAGTAAGTTTTTCCTTACAGGAATAAGACTGCTCTGACAGCCATATTCCACGTCGGGGTCACCAGCTTACAGGTGTTAAAGGTTGCTACTAGATCAATAAGAACATTTGTAAAGTTACTTAAAAAATTGTTTACAATTATTTTAACACCTAAAATGTAATTTGATATTTTACAAGAAGGGGAACACGGGAGTACTTCGCGAGGAGTTGAATCGTTGGCAACCAATATCAGTATAGGACTTTAACTAGCTCGTCCTGTCGCGGCGCTGAAGAAAGAAGGCTGTCCGCTATTGGTGGACGGGCCGCCAATAGTTTCGCTTGCCACAGTCTTATAAAGTTATTTGTTATATTTTACATCTCTTCTGACTATGTAAGTTAATCCAATACGAATCGTATTCTCAGATATTCTTATGTCTCAGTCAAACAGATGTCTCAGTGTGTATAATTCCCAGTAAACATAGCCCCGGGCCCCGACGGCATTATATTTAATCAATTATTATTGCTCCAGTCCGCGTTCCGAAGTACCCTGAAGGGATCTTCGCGGTGCGAGTCCGCCACCAAATTAGCCGATAATTGTTTTGGAATCCAATAAAGATTTTATGTATCGGGCATCCGTGACTCGGCGGGGACGGGGTCGGTTATTGTGAAAACCTCGGGGAATTCCAATTATTGAGAATATTTGTTTTGGAATATTAAAATTGCGGTGGTTTGAGAAGTATTCGCTCTATTTATGGTGGCCACCCCCCGAGTTCACCCCGAGCAAGTTGGAGCGGGAACTCATAATAGATTCACTATGTGTAAAAGTTTGTTTGCTTTGGCATACTGCAGCAATTTAATTAAATCAAACAGGATCGACGTTATTTTAACTTAAAATTATTATTACAAATAATCGAGGGTAGTTACAAATACTGATTAGGGTAATAAACTATGATGTCATAATATAATTACCTCGTGTATCCTTAAAACATATAAATAATTACGAAGAGGCGTTGAACAAAGAAGATATTTATTTTATTTATTTATTTATTTAAACGCCCATAGGGCTTTTACATAATATGAATGCAGTACATTTTTTTAATTACAGTGAAAATAATGGGTTTACAAAATACAATACACAATACAAGTAACATAATATTTGTTAAAAACAAAATAATTATTATAGATTACATAAAATATAAGGGTTAAAAAAAATAAAAATTTAGGTTACATAAAATATTAGCGTTAACAAAATACAGGTATCATAAAATATAAGAAACAAAATATAGTCCATAAAATATATGAGTTGACATAAAGCAGGTAATGTTTAAAATTGTTGTTCACATTAGTTTATGGGATAATCCTATCCTATATATATAAGATATATTACGAAGATATCCTATCCCATATATATAAGATATATTACGAAGTATTCTTAGGTTGTGATTAATATGGGTTTTTCTTCTTTTGTTAGAGCCCTCTTCTACAGGAGGTTGGCTTTCATTTTTCTCTGCGGACTGCTGCCCGGAACAAATAGGTGAATTGCTCGTAACAATCGTAACAATCAGGTTTGGTTTTAGGCTGTCGCGACTTTTGGTTATGAGGTGCGACGTCTTTTGTGTACTAGAACTGGTAATAAATTAATTAATTGACATGTCAAGCTATCTTCAAAATGCCCAGACAAAAAAAGGAATAATTTTTTGACATAACAAATGTTAAAAACACTTTTTTAAAAGATTAAGTACATAGACATTATGATTGTTTAATCTATTTAAGCATTTTCGATCGATATCTTTGAAATAAAAGCCAAGACGCTTTAATAGTGTTAATGAATACAAAGTATAATAGGAATTTATCCTCCGATACATCTCAGAGGATAAAATAAACTCACCGGCAAGCAAAGCGGTGTTACTCAGGCCCAGAAATTTACCGCAGGACGTGTTAACACGCCGGATGTCAGGATGTTTCTTGACAAATGTTTAGCCCGGAGGCTTAGCGGGGCCGGGTATTTGTCACGGCGGAAACCTACGGATCACGGAACTTCTTACCTACACCTGTCGTGAGCCGAAGCCTGAAAAATTCACAGCAAAAAATACGAAGGCTTTAAGTTTACTTGTGAACGTGAATCCTCTTTTAATGGCTCCTTTTCTAGGACTTTATTTTAAAGCTTTTTTTTAAACGTTCCAAATTTTTTTTTTTTGATTATTTTAAAAATTTCGCCTACCTATGTATTTAAGAACTCATTTCTTAAATCACTCTATGAAGAAGTCTATTCTTCAAAAAAACTAACACAGTGTTAAAGATTATAAAAATGTATTTCGATATTTTACACTGGCCTATAATGCAGGCACAATACTGAATTTCCGTGAATGATACAAATATGTTTATACGGATAAATAAACCAGTTATAAGAAAAATAGCTGATTGGAAAAACTGTGCTAATTCCACATTTCCAGGTCCTCCATCCTGCTAAATAATTTTTGCTTTATCCGCACAGAGACTTTCTGTTTAATAATTTAAAAAAAAAATATTGTTTCTGATTTTGTAACGAAGATATATCGCACATGTTTTTGTAATCTCAGAAGTTCACGTAAGTTGGATATTTATGTATTCCCACCTACTGTCCATTATTTATGCGACTAAATGTTTCCTTGTCCGGCTAAGTTCAGGGTTCGGGAAACAACTTACAAAAAGTGCAATACTACCTTAGTTGAAACATACGACCCGGGAGTTTGGGCCTCGAAAGATTAATGTGTGATTAAGTTAATCCGTTGCCCCTTGTAACCACCTCATCCTCCCCCAACCCCCACCAAACCTCCTTCTCAACCCTTCCTCTCCACGGCCTACTAAAGAACCAAGGACCAGGGACCAAGGGCCAAGGACCCGGTACCCGGGGCCAAGTAAATAATCGACGCAGGCGCACTTTTGTTGGTGATATTAATATTTAGGAGGGAAGAGATGTAATTGGGTCCAATGATCGCGGGGTTCTAGAATTTATGGCGTGACCCGAAATGTATTATTTTTTTTCATAATTTATAATGGTGTATTATTATAACATAACAGAATGCTTAAACATGCTAATGCTTTTCCAGAAATTAATCAAAACATGCTTTTCAGCTTTTTTTTTAGCGAAAATTTAGAAATTCTTCGGAAAATGTATCTATTAATTAAGCAATGTATTTTATATAGTATAATTTAAAATAAAGTAAATTATATATAGTATGTTATGAAATATTGTATATTAACCTACTCTCTTTATATATTACTAGCAGACCCGGCCACACGTTGCTGTGGCTTACCCAACCTTTATAACCAACGTCATCTGTTAATTTGCATACATATGCATGTGTTATATATACAAACCTTCCTTTTGAATCACTCTATCTATTGGTGAAAACCGCACGAAAATCCGTTGCGTAGTTTAAAAGATCTAAGCGTAATACAGGAGGAGCGACTTAATTTTATATTATGTATAGATATATTTCAATTAATTTACACAAAACCTGGAGAAATTATATACCTAAACTTTTCTCATGAATCACTCTATCTATTGGTGAAAACTGTATGAAAATCCGTTGCGTAGTTTAAAAGATTTAAGCGTACATACAGCGGGAGCGACTTCATTTTATATTATGTAAAGATATATTTCAATCAATTTACACAAAACCTGGACAAATTATATACCTAAACTTTTCTCATGAATCACTCTATCTATTGGTGAAAACCGTGTGAAAATCCGTTGCGTAGTTTAAAAGATCTAAGCGTGCAGACAGCGGGAGCGACTTTGCTTTATATTATTTAAAGATAAACCTGCTGAACTACTTATTTGAAATGAGAATGTTTTCAAAAATTGTTTTGCGTGAGAAACACGAACGATAAAAAAAATATTTCCTTAATATTCCTAATGTCATTTCCTATAGGCCCATCAAAAGCTGTTCATAATAATTTTGCAATAATTTTTTGTTAGTTTTTCAATTATGTATTAATTATTTATTTATTTTATTATGTAAAATAAAGCCCTGCGATTACAACTGGTTCATGTATAAAAATACCCTTAAATAATTAACCGTATAAATTCAGCATTCAGCAGCTATATTTATTTGATTCGTTGGTATATATTGAAATAAATCAAAGCGACATGTGACATTATCTTGCGTAACACTAATAGACCCATGTGAATGCAGCAGATGGATCCAATCACAATCGACGGATTGCGATGCAAATGGCGAAACGGACCCCACTGCGGGCTGTAGGGCTGTGCATTGTTTATAATATGAAACCTGGGCTATTGTTGCAGTCATGGGTGACGAGATTGAGTCAAATAGAGGAGGAATGTCCTTTGTGAAAACTTATAGCTCAGTTATAAGCGATCGAAAAAGAAGAAAAATATTACGGAAGATGGTTTGAATGGGAGACATGCAAACACAAATGATAGAGGGAGCGCGCTAATATTATACAATATGATAATTAATTATTATTTTTTTATTGATAAACTAATATTATAGACAAGATTTTTATGCATAGCACAAAGGGTAACAATTAAGTATTATAAGTAATAATTATTAGCCTGAAACACTCACCTACATGGAAAAAATCTCCCGAGAAAAGATACCTGCCTGTAATGGTCTCATTACATAATGGAGAGCTCTGGCATTTTGAAATTATTTCCTAAACTATTCATCCGATTACGATGAATCTTTGGTGAGTTGCTGTGAGCACAACCGCGAAGGGTTTTATGTAAATTGGTGAGCTCTGGTACTATTAAATTTGTATAAAAAATTGCAATAAGTAGCACGTAAGCTGTACGAAAACCGAATATACCGGGACTAAATGTATGGAATCCGGGAGGGGGGATAATGTAAAAAATACTAAGTATATAATTTATGCTTTGAAACCTGAAGAAGAAACCTTTGGTTTTGAAAAGTGTTGATATTTTGATAAATTAGTGGATAAATAATATAAAATAATTAGTTAATATTTTGTTGACTGTAAAGATATATAGTAGCTATTGGACCTTGCTTCTTGTTGCCACATCAAATATATATAGTAGCTATTGGACCTTGCTACTTGTTGCCACATCAAAGATTTATAGTAGCTATTGGACCTTGCTCCTTGTTGCCACGTCAAAGATATATTTATTTATTTATTTAGGGACTTGCGTCCAATTTAAAACAAAGTATCACGAAATTTAGAAAGGAACAATGTAAGGATTCGGATGGTACATAAAAGCAAAGACAAACAGTGAAAATAGAAGAAAACATAAGTGTCAAGTCACGTCAAGACCTTGCAAAAATTAGGGTGAATATGAAATATCTTCATTTGTTTAAAGAGCGACAGAAATCATTTAAGCTACCAAGTATATATAGTAGCTATTGGACCTTGCTCATTGTTGCCACGTCAAAGATATATAGTAGCTACTGGACCTTGCTTCTTGTTGCCACGTCAAAGATATATAGTAGCTATTGGACCTTTCTTCTTGTTGCCACGTCAAAGATATATAGTAGCTATTGGACCTTTCTCCTTGTTGCCACGTCAAAGAAACTTCAGACAGTAAAATCTATGTAAACTGCTTGATGTCTAGATTCTTGAGATAATCAAGATCACCCTAGAAATAATTTTTTTGTTTTGATTTTTATTTAAATTTTAAGGGATTCTAAAAAATGCATAGTTTTATTTTCCTCTCAGAGGTTGGCTATCATCAAGTCAATCTTCATCATCGGAAATACTAATAACCACAAGGTTTCGAATACACGAAACAAAAATCACATTGCATTCGCAGCTTCACCGTGCCATCCTTGCCAGCAGGCTCAAAAAAACAATTATGCCGAAAAACAAAACAAAATAAATAACAACAGTGTCGATTGAATCGGGGAAAGTTCGTCGGGAAAAATCCCCACTGCAACAATGAGCCACCGAGCTGAAATAATCCCCGGCATCAGGGCGCAGGCTGCATGCTGCAGGCTGCAGGCTGCTAGGGCGCTACTGCAGGCTGCTAGGGCGCTAATGCAGGCGAGAACGGGGCGCAATTGGCCGCAACAGCGCGAGCCGCTATCGTAATGTGATCCATAACCGGGCCCGGATGCGCTCTCGGGAGATACGACTTGTTTGATAATTGAAACCGATAATGCCCGCCATCTGTAGGAGATTATTGAAGTGTTGAGGTTGTCACTTTGAGGCGTCGGTACATCTAATCAATGCGTGAATATATATGCATATTTGCACAAGATTCAACTTAACCGTTGCTAAAATCCCAGACTCAGTGATATTAATGTACTGCTGAAATAAAATAAATAAATGTATAAAATGATTCCATTTCAGAATCAACTAGACTAGACTTCGAAAAGTGAAAATAAATTGAAAAATAACTCATAACCTAATGTATTCTATTGAACCAATTTTTAGTATTTTTTTCATCACTTTTTTTGACTTATCAGAAGGTGTTGAGGTGTCTGGTCACCGTATAAAATATTTTACATTTTTCACATGGATTCAATCTCTTCAAATTTCACAATAAAATAGACACGTTTCAAAGCAATCCTTACTTAACTTTATATATGCACAATATGTTTTCTCGTTAAGAAATTAACAGATTTTTTAAAATGTGAATATCGTCCAATATCGCCCCAACTGCTGCAGTCTGGATCCAGGGAGACTATGGCATATCCAATTGAGGTTGTTATGAGGCATAAGGTAGTTGGGAGGTAGGAGGAAGGAGGAAGGAGATGGGGGAGGGGAAGTTGGGGAAGTACATGGCAATTCAGATCTGGTCACTAAACACGGCTAAATCTATTTCAAGCAACGTTTCAATTCGATATCGGGCAAAAAAAGAGTTCGATTATGTGAAGGCGATTATAAAAAAATTTTTTCCTTGTGTAATGTACTCTCTATACACAGTAAGGTAGAATACCAATTAACGCGAGATGAATTCTGGAATACAAAATTCAAAAAACCACACAACTACCCTACTAGGCATAGAGAAGCACAAATGTTTATTATTGATCAATCTCATAATGTATACGGTGATAGAACAAAGAGGCATAAAATATTTAACGCATTATCTGAAAATATTAAAAATGAGACATCTTATTCAAAAATAAAAATAAAAGTCAAATCATTCTATCTCAGTAGAACATGAAATCAAATAATATTGTACACCTAGATCGAATATTGATTAAATACTTAGAAATTACTATCATACACTGTATTCATAAACATCATAATAATTAGTAGTTTATAATAATTAGAAATTAATATTAAGTAATATACTTATTACTATGTAGTATTTTTAATTAAGTATTATACTTAGTAATTACTATGTAGAACCTAAAAGTATAATTACTATGCAAATGGGAAATGTAATTTCCTATTAAGTAAATGGGAAAAATGAGAGATTTCTTACAATCAAACTGATTGATCAGTTTTGTAAGATTTTTGTAACAGAAATATTGAAAAAGTAAAAAAACTGAATAAACGTACTAAAAAAAAAAAAAATATTCTGAATGATGGTTTTACACCGGGGCGATACATAGAGTATCTTTTGCTCTGGAACGTGCCGCAAATGTACTATATATTATTCTAGGTGAATAAATGGTGAAATAACACAAATTAATCGAATAAAATTTACTTGCTCGCGATCTTTGGATTGCTAGTCGAAAGCCTTACCCCTCGATCATGGAGGCCGTCAATGCAATCAATATGGTAATGCAGGTTATTATTAAACAATTTATATTGATGAGACCTGCATTACCGACTGCAAACTCTTCAATCTGGCAATTTGATAAAATCTTCCACATTTTTCATTATAGATTTAATATATAATCTTTTTGAAGTAGCATATTACTTTTATAAAAAAAAAAACAACGCAAAGAGCCAAACTTTGAAGCACAGTTTGAGAAACCTTGTCTAAGATCGTAATGCCTTGTTGAAATGTTTCTGAAAAACAACTTCTATTTCCTTCTAAGAGTAATTTATCACAAGTCATTGGATCTCGATTCACATTGGCCTGTGTTTTAAGATTGATCATATTTCATTTATGTCGTCTACCTCGAATCGTCCTTGACCCGAAAAATTGCTTTTCCGACAACTAAAAAATAATAAGTCGTTTTCAAGGCACAGCGTCAATAATAATTGTCGAAATAGGGGGAGGCGGGGCAAGTTGTTACAGGGGTACGTTATCGATAAATCACACACCAGAGCCAATTTTCGCTTGCAAGTCTATGGTGTACATGCGTGACACAAAACGTCAACGATAAAGGATGTTCCAAAAACAACTAATAAATAAAATTGAATTTCGCGTTTGCAAAGTAACTTCCGTTGAAAGAATTTGAAGTCATATTGTCACCTTACCATAACATGTGAGCTAATTTATATTATATTTTTGATATTTTACATCCTTTTGCTTAGTATCTGAATATTTATCTTAACCGTTGTAAATTTCGTGTAATTATATTACGCTTTTAATGTCAAATTCGTCAAAGAGGCAAGTTGTTACAATGATTAGGGGGCAAGTTGTTATGTGCTGGCTTGGGTTCATTTTTCTTGTGTTATCGGTGATAAAGTTAACTTGTTTGTCAAAATTATGACTCTGACGAGCATTTAAGTAGCGACTGAGACAAGAAAAATGTTCATCGGCATGAATAACCAATTTAACACGGTATCAATTATATATATAATTTTTGTTTGGTTTGTAACAATGTGCCCCCGCCGAGGGGCATGTTGTTACATTTTTGTTATGTTTAATTTTATTTTTTTGTGACCTATATATTTATTGAAAAAAATGTTATATTGTAGATAAAAGTGTGCACAATTTATAATAAATGTTCTTTGGTTCCTATGATTCGTTCCTATGGTCGTCCAATAAAAAATGTTTTTCATTTTTGTAACAATTAGCCGCGCCTCCCCCTACAAGACAGTTTTAAAAAAAGTGGTCAGTTGAGAAGATGGTAACACACCACGTGTAATTCTTTCAGCAATTATTCTGCCGGCAACTGCTGTTATAAATGAATGGTCGTAATAAAGCACATGACACAATCGAATCCAGATCAGCCTCAGTCAATTAATTCTCGCGGTGATAATATGGACCGAAATATCTAGGATATAGGTAATGCATAATGGCGAGATTAGTGTTTAGGTGGTTGTGTTTTGTTTACAGCCGGGCTACAGCAGCTATCTACAGGCTGCGGGTAGAAATCCTTTGACGTTGTATATTGCGTTTAATATTTCGACGCTTTTGTTGTTCGTTAGCCGGTGCCGGTTATCATGTTTCGTGGTGCATCACGTGGCTTTTGATTGGAAATGGTGGATTGTTAAAGGATTCATTTGCAATAAATTAGCAACCCGTTAATAATGTACAGGTCAATGCTAATTACCAATGTATATCACCTTAGTTTTTCTACGTTGTCTCTGTTTTGTAGCATCTAAGAATATCTTTGATCATTAATAAACAAGCCAATGTTCAGCGTTTTTTGTATGTATGTACAATCTGTTATGTATATATGCATGTATAGGTGATCGAAAAATCCAAAAATAATAAAACTATCACACCTACACTGAATAAACAACAAATAAAATTACGTAAAAATTGTGTGAGCTCAAGTTCTAAAAAAGGAAATGATTATCTTCTTAAGCCGCGTACAGGTAAGCAACGTGCAGTGCAACAAAAGTTGCAACAAATTACCATAGTGCGTACGTCGTCACGCACATGAACCACGCGCCGAACGAGAATGCTATTCGAGAATTCGCATATGGTGCGCTGCGATCCATCAGATGTCGGTTTTTCGGATCTAAGTATATGTAAATATTCGAAATATGTAAATATATATTCGAGTATATGTAAATATTCGAAAATGACGAATATTTGTGCATTTTTGTTTGGAGCACAAATGCGGACTACGCAGTGCATGTTGCGTTGCTAATATCTGAACGCGGCTTAAGATAAGATCAAAAGACGAATAAGGTAATGAGTAACTTTAATAAGACTAAGACAACATTGCAGTCACAATCTCCACATTCAAGTATGACTTTAGAATTATGAACATTTAGCAATTAAGATAATAGTATTCTTAGCTTTATAAAATAAATTTAAAGATAAATAATTGCTTTCTTTGCAGGCCTAAATTCAAAACTTGAGCAAACACTATATATGGAAGGCTTACGAATAAAAGAAGTGGATGCTAAAAAACAAAAGTCATGGCCATTGAATGTGGTGTGTTAGAATAATATAAAATATAACGTACCTACCTTTATTCATAAAAGATTCTTTTAACGATAAATTCTTCGATTCATTCTTTCAACGACAAGGGAAAAAAATGTATAAACCTATTTTCTTTTTTACGACTGTACCGTTTGCTGCTAATTGAATACCAAAAAGGTCTCGTTTAGATTTTTAGAACTTAAATTCAACGTAAATAATTAAACTTATTTACAAGGGAGAAAACATCATCCAGTAAAATAAGATAAATAAAATTCATCTAACTTTCGAGTTTATACTTCAATATTCATGACGAATGAAAAAGCTTTTCATTTTAAATCAACTTTTCAAGTTAATCCCCGAAATACGTATACGGGTTTACACAGGAAAAAAATACAAGTGGAATTAGAGTAGGATTGAAATCGGATTCAAGTTTAAGTGGTGCCCTTGGCGGCCCTTTGTACTCAGATAATTAGGTTTGAATCTATCTACACTAAGGCAAATAATAATACAAACAGATAAGGGACGGTATGATGTCAAAGGAATAGACCCCTTAACAAAAGTTATCATACAGTCCACTCAATATTGCCCTGTTAATGAGATTATCTTTATCGTTTGAGGGACTTATTTTGTTTAGGGGACGTTTTTAATTGAAATGCTCTAATTTTTGTTTTTATAAAGGAGAAATTATTTTTTACATGGAGGTATTAGTCATAAGAGTTGCCGACGATTAGGACTTTAGTACACAGGGATACGTAAGTATCAGATACTTATGTTGTATACCACGTCGCGAATATTTGTGGCGTATAGTCCGTACACTTCGCTACTGAAATCACGAGACCCAATCATTGTTGAATTTTCGAAACATTTAAACTAGAACGCGATAACCTCCCTCACAACCGAACAGTAGTCATGTTTTAGCTGTCGTTTTTATATCCTGTCGTTCTTTGTTGACTGTTTTTTTTTGTAGCATTGATCTAAATAAATAAAAAATGCCTACAGTCAATGTTTACAGACCGACGCGAATAGCGATGGCCTTGCCCGGCTGGTCACTGAGACAGGCGTCGCTCACGAGTTGTTGATACCAAAATGTCGGCAACGTGTTTCTGCGTACGAACCTCCGCTTGGCGGAAGTTTCCAAGATACTTAAATCGTCGACTATCGAATACTTGCGTGTTCGTGTGATCTAGGGCCTAAGTAGGCAAATATAATAATCGGTACTTCGTTACCTAAATTTAATGGAAAGATATTAAGAAAGGAATGCTTTGATAGTTGAATGTAAAAATATCGGATGGATGGAAAAGGTAGAATCATGATCAATTATTTTGCTAGTGAAAGGAAAAAAAAAGTCGGAGAGGTCACAGATGGACGTCGTAATATCAAGTACACTTAAATACTTGCTCACTTACTTACTTAATTTAATAATGCTAATAGTTGGAATATCAAAGAGCTTTATTTTTGTTTATTTTATTTATTTGAACGCACTTGGTATTTATAATCTATACACAATTTAAAAAAAATGTAATGATTATAAGTACATAATAAGTAGTAATAACAATAATAACATATGACCAGTAGAATACATTAAATACATATATGCATAAATGCATATGTGTAGTACAAACCTGTCAAAAAAACTAATATACGTACTCGTGAGGTACAAGTAGTATAAAAGTCCATAAATTATATTTTTTTTGTTAAGAAGGAAATTATTTGATTTAATTATTATTATATTGGATTGAAATGAACATAAGTAGCAACTAATTGCCCGGGTAAAATATAACATAAATTAAATAATAAAATGTAAATGAAGTATAAATTGGGACTATACAGGAAAGTGGATTAAACCAGCATCTTTGCTTAAAACCTCAAATTGTAATATTTAAATAAATGAAGACAATATAAGCGAAACTCAATCAAAGACCTGAAAACAGAAAAATATACGGTCACATCTAGGACGCGTACCCAGAATAAGTCCTAGATGTGACCGTATATTTTCTGATTTTTCTGTTTTCAGGTCTGCGACGAGTTTCGCTAATATTGTCTTCATTTATTTAAATATTACAATTTTAGGTTTTAATCATTAAGTTAAAACTAAATTTATTTAATTATTTTAATTATAAGTCCTGGTTGTAGGTAAGTCTCTAGTTATAAATCTTAGTTGTAAGTCATTAGTTATAAGTATCAGTTCTTAGTTACAAGTTTTAGTCGTAGGTATGTCACTAGTTGTAAATGTTCATTGTATGTCACTAGTTATAGGCTTCAGTTCCTTGTTGCTAGCTGTAAGTCTTAGTTGTAGGTAATTCATTAGTTTTAAAATTTAGTTGTAAGTGTCAGTTCTTGGTTGCTAGTTATAAGTCTTGGTTGTAGGTAAGTCAATAGTTATAAATCTCTGTTGTTAGTCACTAGTTATAAACGCGGGGAAACGTGGCTATTTATTTATGTGTTGCTCAAATTATATGAAACAGAACACAATCTTTAGAAACATGAGATAAATGTTTCATAAGAACGAGATATAACACAAAAAACGAACATAGATAATTGTAAAGGCCGAAAGAAAAAGTAAAGGTATAGTTAATAATTTCTAACCCAGTCTGATGAATTCTAACGAATCCTCTTGACCATTTTGTTAAACAGTTCAACAATTTTGACTGATCAGTAATCAGTAGTCAATTAACTTTTAAACGACTTAACCCAAAAATGATAGTCAAAATTTTTCCCGCTTTGAACAAGGCATTCGATACGATACTTCAAAAAAGACACACTTGTTAAAAGTAGGATCGTATTTACAGAGGTGTCGACATTGAGGGTTTAAATTAATTCAAGAACTTTCGAAAATTGAAGTATAAACACCACACAAAGTGTTTTATCCGGTTCAATAAGGCAGCGATATCGACCCATTTTTATTCCTCAGGCCTGTATTCTCTTTTATACAATCATGAAAAACTTCGACATGCCACAAATATCATTTTTAATTCTTAGTATGAAATCGATTTTTTTCCCCAGCATCAGAATTTGATGTTTAGGTTTTTTTTTTCATAAGTTTTTATTCCAGTAAAAAAGAAAATAACATTTTCATTTACTTAACTAGAATATTGAATTATGTACTCTTTACATTATATTACATAGTTTTTACATTTCATAACCTTAGATTACATTAGATTGCAATACTAACATTTACATGATATTATATTATTTTATTTTAATTCGCTACATATTTAAAGTTTCACAAATCCTATTTTTTTCAGGATTGTGAAACTTTAAAGTATACAAAAATACGTGGCCAATAAAAAACAAAAAAATATTATTTAAGATTCAAACCTCAGTAGGTATCAATTAAATAGTTTGTTGGATGTAATAAATAATTTCGTAGTTCAAACCTTGCGAAGCTACGAACTTTAGTACCAGAACATGGCTATGATTATTGTTATTACAAAGTCAAGTAATTTTCTTGTAATGTTTGAGTTAGCTTGTAATCTGTGCGCCCAATTACGTTTAATGGTGAATCCACCAACCAGATCTCAGTAGTAGTTTAAAGTTCTGGCAAACTCATCAACCTTCGACTTGAGTTTGAGTTTACCTGATCGCTCAGTCTTTATTGACTCGAGATGATTGAAACGAAAATGGTATGAACGCACCTTTATTACCTAATTATTGGAGTAGAATCATTAATTATATTATTAATGTTAATGAATTATTCGTAGTATTTTGACACAATAAGATCTTCGTTTACGCTGTGTGATGGCTGATTTTTTTTCTCAAATGGACAAACCTGTGACATACCTGAGAACATAATGTCGCTCCGCTGTAAACCTAATGTGTCTACTATTTTCATTGATTTGCCTCAGCATATTTACAAGGAGTTTAATACAGATAACAGAGTTAAGTAATATTTACAACTATTAAAAGTAAACAGTTTTGATGTATGCATTCGATGATGTATTCACTAGTAACTAGGTACGAATTTAAATATTGATGGTTGAAATTTAAGGAGGCTTATTTTCACTTTATCGTTTATGTAAATGATACTGTAAATACTTCAAGTACTTAGCAAATGCTTTATCAACTGTGCAAGGGTTTTTTTTTTAAGTTTGTGTTAATGAAAACTGATGATAGTATATAACTGATTCGACAATTCATTTATTGTTTCATGTCTAAACATCACACGGAGAAATCATTACACCTTTCGTTCATCAACAGTTCACCAGAATCCATTAGTAGGTAACTCCAAATTCCACCTAAAACGCTGGATCGCTGGATGTGAACTAAACATCCATTTATTACCAAAATTAGCGTTACAACTCGCATTAGCCTCTCCAATTCCACAGTTCCCAATGCACAAAGCCGGAAAAGCTGAAAATAATATCTGACGATGTTTTTATGGGCCACCATGTGCAATAACAATAATGTCCGAGGAACAATTCCTTTATCAGGCGGCGACATCGGCTGGCAAAGCTTTTGCCCGCTGCTGTAGCCTGTACCTAGCCGGGGAGGTACTAGAAGTAGGTAGTAAAAGTCAGACGGCAGAGAGTGAAATAGAATTGCGGCGAGGAAATGATTATCTCGTTACAAGCTCACAATGAGAGTGTGTTTCCGCTCTGCCTGGGCCGGGACGCTTCTACAAGGGTGGCTCTTTTTGGGGCGGCTTTTGTTTGCTTTCCTGCAGCGGTAGAAACCTGCCTTTATCGATTGTTCAATGATTAATCGTCCATGCAAGAAAATGATTATTGCAACAGAAGTTCTGAAACCCTAACGTCAAGATAAATTACCATTAAATCATTTCAAATTAACTGACTCAATTAAGATTTTCAACTTGACATATCATTAAAAAAAGCTTTAAGTAACTTTTTGCGGATTCCAAAACAGCATGAACGTCTATGAAAAAACATCCATAGATGAGTCCCAATTATGGGATCACTGACCATGTGCGTAGGAAACTCTAGTTAAAGTCGAAAGCGAAAACCGACCTACTCCATCTTCACAAGTTTTGCTGAATAAAAAATCACACAGGTGCCATAAATAATTAAAATAAAATCACCATTAAATAAATACGTCTTTATGATATTTAGGTAAAATCGAAAATTGATTAAAATAATTGTATAAACCGTCATTTGTTTATTTGGAAGAAATTTCGAACCCAAAAGTAGCACTTTTTAAATTTTTATTTTTAACTTCAGTAAAACCTCAAATTGTAATATTTAATTAAATGAAGACAATATTAGTGAAACCCAACAGAAAATCTGTGACACATTAGCTCAGTTGGTGACCAGGCGAAGGTCCTAGGTTCGAGTCCTAGATGTAACTGTATCTTATTTTTCTGTTTTCAGATTTTTGATTGAGTTTTGTTGATATTGTCTTCATTTAATCAAAAAAAGCAAATTAGGAGTATTAATATTATCATGTAAAGAATGTTCTGTTTTTAGTTGATTAAAATTGAGTCCTAAATGCATCGCTCCCAATATTGCGCTACCCTGCTATTGAAAAGCTCCCTCTGAGCGTAGAGGAAGTGGTCTACGCGGCTAAATAGAGGTGCTACGCCGCTACGGATGGAGGAAGGAAGCGCAGCGTCTACGCCAAAGTAAAAGTTTTAAGTAAAGAAACTTGTTATATTTCACGACAACGTTAAGGTCTGCAGGGAACTTAGCATCCGCATTATACTCCACAAAGGCCGCTCGTGTAGGGACACAATGAGATCTGAACTGAAATAAAAGGAAAGTGCTATTAAAAGCACCGAATAAAAAAAAAATATGTCGCACTTGTAATGATAATGGCATCATTCGTCAATCTGAACTTTTCAGTAATTTCCCGACACACGCCAAATAGCTTATTTAAGAATTTGACAAAAATGTCAGTGAAAAAACCGTAATGTTAAATACACGGAATGAATAAAAACCCCTGAACTCTAGAAATGCAAGAAAAAAAAGATATATAATCTTCGACCAAGTATACCCTACGTTAATATACACGATGAAATAACGGCGGTCAGAATCTAAAAATTGCATTAAAACGCTTTACTTAATATAAATATCTTGTTCAATTAAGTAGAAATAAAACATGTGTTTGACAGTTCTTCTTTCTTCTTTCTTCTTTCTTCTTTCTTCTTTCTTCTTTCTTCTTTCTTCTTTCTTCTTTCTTCTTTCTTCTTTCTTCTTTCTTCTTTCTTCTTTCTTCTTTCTTCTTTCTTCTTTCTTCTTTCTTCTTTCTTCTTCTTTCTTCTTTCTTCTTTCTTCTTTCTTCTTTCTTCTTTCTTCTTTCTTCTTTCTTCTTTCTTCTTTCTTCTTTCTTCTTTCTTCTTTCTTCTTTCTTCTTTCTTCTTTCTTCTTTCTTCTTTCTTCTTTCTTCTTTCTTCTTTCTTCTTTCTTCTTTCTTCTTTCTTCTTTCTTCTTTCTTCTTTCTTCTTTCTTCTTTCTTCTTTCAATTTAAGATTTACGATTTCTCGTATTATTAATGAAATGGATTGTTTTATTGACACGTAAGGGTGGAATCAAAGATATTAAAATATAAGTAGATATGCTATCTGCAGTTTTAACTAGGTGGGACTGTGCTTCCGGGTGTCGCCGATGTTGTTTACCAATTAACAAATAAACTAAATGAACGAATAATTAATTAATAAAGCTAACGAACTTTAAACTAAATGAAATAATTCTTTCCGTATTCAAACTATATATATTGTTAACCAATAATAATGCATACTTTCAAAAAATCAACTAAATCAACTAATTCTTTTCGTATGGAAACTACTCTAATCAGGTTGTAGTCCGCCGACAGTTGTGCGGGACACCATAGCATATCTCTTTTGTATTTGAATATCTTTGGGTGGAATACTATTCCTGTTTTTTTTTTGTTTTCGTTTTCTTTAAGAGTCCTGTATTCGCATAAAGTAAGAATATTTTTAATGCCACTCAATTCAGTGATGTATGTTTTATTGGTTTTAGACTCTGAAAATTCTGACTCGGAATATCCTCGCAATACTCTTTGATTCTATCGCTATGCGAGTGCGGAGAGGGACGTTCCCCAAAAGCTTTGCGAATAAAGTAGTGCGGAGTACCTACTCAGCGTGGAGTGACCGACTGGCTTGTGTGAGCTCTAAGTGACTGAAGAATCGAAAAGGACGTGGGAATATAATACTTTGATGCACTAAAAACAGCACTTTGATAAATTAAATTATTATTTTTGTCATTAATAAAATGAGAATCTATTATTTATCATAAAATGGGCAAATGAGAAATATTATAACCTATATTAATGTAATAACCTGGAGTACAAGAGTTTAAGTCCCCATACCGAGGTGACAATTGTTTAGGCATGAAGGTGACAGTTATATAATTTTACAGAGATCACTGACTCGTCAAATTTTAGAACTATGTATACTTATATATCAACTATTCAGATAGTCGTAACAACAATGACAGACACCTTTCATATTGACAGTCCGCAATATTATCAATAACTAATTGTGTGAAAAATGTATTTTTTTTGTCATTTTATTAAAAATCTCCAGTTCAAATGAGTCCTCTTGGTAGGCGAGTGTGGGTAGCGCCCGGCAACTATTTATTGGATAACCGACATTCTGCCATAGGTCACACCAAGTGGTTCAGTACGCTTAGTTTCTTATCAAGGGTACCTGGGATCATGGGGTGAAGTTTGTCCGGGTCTCGGCGGAGGATGCGTCTGTCCACCAACTGCAAGGTAGGCCGGATCGGGAGAGACTGGTTTAAGGGAGACCTTTTGATCTCTTCAGAAGGGCTCTCTCGAAACATCGCCTTGCACCGCAGTGGGAGTTCGTCATTCGTCCGTCACTCCTAAACACACTGACCCCCAGATTACTACCCAACCCTCAAATCTTCTTCCTTCCCAATACTTGTTCTCCTTTCCTGAGAAGACCCTTCACTTAATTTTTATCTTCAGGGCCTCGTGTGCGAAGCTACCACATAAAAAAGTCAGAAATTCTCCAGTCTTTTAAAATAAAAAAAATAAAAAACACCTCTACTTTTGCAACTAAACTTCTAATAAATATTATATCAATAATAATGAAGATTAAAATAGCAAACATGTAACTGAGCAACGTCCAGTGTTTTTAACATAGTTTCCTCCGTGTGCAAAGTCGTATCTTCTCTAAAAATATAGTTTCCAATAAGTGTGTTTATCAGAAATATCCTGCCAGGTAAGTATGTTTTCTGTATCTGATTGCAAATAATAAAATTGGATTGGAGAGAGCCTATGAACTCATAAAATAATGTGTTTTATCACAAAAAACGACGCTGTACAAATTATCAAACTATTAATATTATTATAGATGCCACTTTACGCATGTAAATATTATTTTTACCACAACTAAAACATGGCCATTTGGTGAGAAATGATTTAACATTCATTTTTACGAAAACATTTAAGTAAAATAATTATTTTTTATTAGCTTCACACAGGAGATACTGAAGAAAAAAAATTCAAGGTCTATGTCATCTTTGGGGATAAGTGTCCGGCTATCTCAGTGAGGGGCGTATGAATTCATCCCTCCCACTGCGGTGGAAGCCGATGGATCGAGAGAGTCTGGCTGGAGACGTCAAAAGGTCTTTTCTATGGACCAGATTTACTTTGGAACAAAATGATTAGTGCATCTAGTTCAGCTATTTCGTAGGATATCCCACGCAGCGTGCGGCTGCTAGGTGCGGGTACAGCGTACGTATTAGTATGGAGCAGTTCGCGCGGGGAGTATGGAGAAGCATATAGAGGTATAGAGGAGTATGGAGGAGTGTATGGTGCGAATGAAATATGGGAGCGGTAAAAAGTGAAATTTTAATCGCGCACTTCACCCTCGCTCTTCAATTGCTTTCGGCTTACCCGTACCCGTCCTCCCGGATTAGTGGGGTGACCAAAACTTAGCCACGAGTCTCTCTCGGAGAAATATTCTAGAAAATTCTTAGAACTTATATTATAGAAACGATATTGAAAATGATGTGAAAGTGTGAGATCGCCGCTTGGAATTAAATATTTCATAATTTAAGTGTTTAATGATCAGAAAAAAAAACGAGTGTGCTTTAGACCACACAACTGAGGTAAAAAACGTTCTACTATAATAACACACATACATTATCACACTATTACTCACCAATCAGTCGACTACATATTTTGGGAAATGAATATGCTAACATCGGCGACATTTATTTCTTAAAATTAGCGCAATATAAATATGCACTCAAAAATTATTTTTCCATAATGTAACTTTATATACGCAATATGGACATGTTAAAATGAAATGATGATATTTCTCATTGTTCTTTTTTGTTATTTTTTGTTGTGATACACAAAATAATTGTATGTTATTTTTAGGTTTCAGTTTTTAAGTTTTTATTTTTTTTATTTTTTCCATAATGTAACTTTATACACGCAATATGGACATGTTGAAATGAAATGATGATATTTCTCACTTTTATTTCTTGTTATTTTTTGTTGTGATACACAAAATAATTGTATGTTATTTTTTAAGTTTAAAACTACTATTATGTAATGATATTACTTTTCTTACTTTTGTACTCTATTATATGTTTATTTATAAAAGGCAGTATAGCCGTTTATGTATTTAAAATAAAATAAAATAAAATAAAACTTCTGCTTCATCTAAATGATAGAAAGAGAGAAAGAAAATGTGCGCGCTCACTGCTATCTCTTGCTCCTACAGTGTGCAATAGGCCTGCACTGTGTAACGTAACTGGCTATGAGAGAAAGAGATAAAGAAAATGTGTGCTCGCACCTCTCTCTTTTGCCCCCTACAGTAATATACGAAGCGTGACTCTCTCTCTCTTTCTATCTTCACTAACGTATATCTCCCTCTCAACTACCGTTCGCCTCGCTTTTCGTAACGATCTCATCACGTATTCGCCAACTTACTCCCCAAGTCAAGCGTGCGTAAAGAAGTTTTACTTCAAAAAGGTACGCGTTCTACAGAGAGTAGACTAAATGCTTTGATCCTTGGTGGAGAATTTGGCTGATATAAGCGTTATGAATAAGATTAAGAAAAAACATATAGGGTGGATGGACGAATAAAGGAGTGGAAGGAAAAAATATGATTTTTTTTTTTTTAATTCGTTTCTTCCAGGTCTCGGGGAGGGTGGTGCAGTCCCACGAGTTCCATATTATACATATATAATACATTAAATTAAAATATTTCAAGATGAAAGAATTTTTTTTTTTACATAATGAAAGGAAATAAATAAAAGAAAATAATAATAATACAAAAATAAAAATAAAATTTGAAAAAAGTTAACTTTTTGTTATCTAGGTCATCAGGAAGTGGCTCCATCGCTTATAAATGGGACCCTGCCAGAAGTGGAATGCTGCCATCACAAGAGTGTTTTCGCTCGAGGCCAATCGCGTTCTGTAGCTGGTGATCCGTTTTTTTATTAGTGTTCGGAATCCGGGAACGCGCCCTTCTTCAAACATCTCGGTGGCACTGCAGTACCAGGACAACCCAAAAGCGTTCGATATGAATTGTTGTACTGTATTTCCATTCTTTTTAGTGACGCTTTGTTGAAGTTGGTCCACAACTCCGAGGTATATAGGCTTGTGCAGTACGTGTTAAAAAGTTGCCTTTTTGCAGCTGGGCTGCACTTGTTAAATCTTCGAGAAATCATATTTGCCCTAATGCACAGTGATCTTCTCTGTCGCTCAATATCCGAATCATCACTGAGGTCCGCTGCTACGATATGTTTGAATGTGAATGGTAGAAGAAGTTGGGGACGCCCGATGAAGACATCGTTATTATAGACACTGTTACTCTGATCAGATTGTTAGACAGATTGAAAAAAAAACTAATGGTAAACTTTGAAACATTAGTGATAAAAATCAATAATTCCTTACGAAATGTCAGAAAAACGCAATTTTATACACAACTTTTTGTATTTATTCAGATCGCAATTAAAATGTCCACTTTTGTTATCATGTTATTGTATTTGTTACATAGCTAGAATTTGATTTACAATTTGTTATGCATTGATCCCCCTTTGAATAGGGCAGAAGAGTGTATAAATCGCGCACAGGTACATTATTTATTAAAACTTATATCAGCAAAGAATCATACCAGTAAGATAGGCACACTACACCCCATTACTGTAAATATACATTTTCTATTAAACAATAATTGGCGTCGTTTCACCCCTCCATAACAATTCCCGATAACCTTCGAACCGCGGTCACAGTAACGCTTCATTCCCATAACACTTGTCCGGCGAAGGGTTGTTTTGGAGAGGGAATAGCCATGCAAAAGAGCATCATTAAGTTCAGCTGCTGGCGGCATTAACCTATCCTCCGCTGCTACATTCTACTGAGCCTCTGTAGCACTGTACTGCCAGCTTCAGGGCTGGTTTGGGTTCTAATAGATATGGATTGACTTAATTCATGACGCTAATGGAATATTTATTCACATTACAAACACGTATCAGTATTTGAAAATAGTTTGTGTTCGAAAATTTTGAAGTATGTGATGGGGTTTCTATTATTGAAGTGTTGTGCAGGGTTAATTAGTTTATTATGTGTGAAGTCCCCGGCGATGCCCGGGCTTTACGCAGAGTTTTCGAAATCAAATATTTGCAAAATTTTATCAACCTCGGCATAAAACTGTAGATTTGCATACAAATCAAATCCACACCGGCGCTTGCGATCATCCACCACATGCAGATATTTTCCTTTATCTAATATATAAAATTCTCGTGTCACGGTGTTTGTTACCATACTCCTCCGAAACGGCTGGACTAATTTTTATGAAATTTAGTGTGCTTATCTGGTAGGTCTGAGAATCGACCAACATCTATTTTTCATACCCCTAAAAGTAAAGGGTGTTCCACTTCGAAGAAAATTATTTTCCCATACATTTTGTATGGAACGAATTCTCCTATTTTGAAAGAACTGCAGCAATATTGTAAGGGGTATAATATTGAACTGTGAACAGAGGGAGGGGGGAGGGGGGAGGGGGGAAAGGAACTCAGGAAGGGGGGTTAGCGGGACGGGGGAAGGGGAGAAGTGGAGTGGGGAGAGGGAGAGGGAACGCGAGAGGGGAAAGGATACGCAGGGAGAAACAATTTAGATCAAGGTATGGTATACGCATGGAGAAACAATTTAGATCAATTCAGCTAATAAGTTGACAACAGTTTTTGATTCTGAGGCGGTACGAAGTTCGCCGGATCAGCTAGTATATTATATATTTCAACCAATTAACATAAAACCTTGACAAATTATATACTTAAACCTTCCTCATGAATCGAGTATCTTTTGGTAAAAACCGCATGAAAATCCGTTCAGTAGTTTTTGAGTTTACCTCGAGTAGACAGACAGATAGACGCGGCGGAGGACTTTAATTTATAATATGTAGAGATTAAGAAATTCGCAGATGTTTTAACACTGAACGATTTTAACAAAAGAGTGTTTCATTTTTATTTACTACGTGAGTTATATTGATTAATTAGAAATAATATTAAGTGAAATATTTAAAACAATGTCAAAATTATATTTAAGTGGTATTTAGAAATATAATATATGGGTTTATGTATGTGGTTTTCTTATATTGAAGTAATTAATCAGGTGACTAGGTAGGTAATAAGCTCGAAGTTAAAAATGGTTCCGTCCACACCATAGACCACCCCAATTTTTTTTACTTACCATGTGTCACGAATCTGAAACAGCTATTGCTACGATTATATATACCACAATTTGTTATGGGGTGGGGAGGGGGTGAGGGGGGGGGGGGGGGGGGGGGGCTCAACTGTCACGGAAACAATAATTCGATTAAAAACATATTTAATTATTTGTTATATCTTTTTGATTCGCAAGATAAAAAAGCAATTCTTTTGTATTTTAAGTACAGTTCAATTTTAATCCACTTACCGAACTACAGAAATACGAGAATTTTTTAACACGTGATAAACACGATTACAATACATTACAATAACAAAAATTAACCAATATGATGTTTACTTTGCTTTATTGGTACGTGATTAGCGTTTTTTTTAACTATTTTTTTTACCTGCCCTGCCCTTACTGTCCCATCTCAACGCCCCCCAATTTTCTCTCGGTCTTCTATTGCCCTCCTGAAAATCTCAAACGCCCACAATGCGTTTTCGCCCATGTTGAGAACCAATGGTCCACACGAATCCCGCACTACGCGCTGACCTGCTCACAACTTGCAAATGGAACAAATAAAGAGTCCGGGTCTTCCCATCAATGTTCAAGTATTTATTAAGTTACTTGATAGTTCTAGCGGCTCAGCGCCCGGGAGTCGGGTGAATGGAACAATGTTTATGAATTTATACTCGATGTTTACATGAAATTCTCATGTTTTTTTTTATTTATTTATTTTGAAAATGTTAGAAAATTCCGATTATTAAAAGTGCTTTTAAGAATTATGCGAATTTATGGTTGAATAAAAAAAGTGTTTTGTATTATACGACAAAAAGCAATGTAATATGTTTTGATTGTACTTAACAGAATAATATTCAACAAACAATAAAACGAGCAGTTTGAATGTACTTAATTTAATATGTAAATTAATTTGGACGATACAAGTACCACCCTGAAAGTTAATATTATATATCAATAATTGTGTAAACATGCGCTATGTTGATACCATTTTGGGCAGGGTGCCAAATTGCACTTCCGCATTTGTAAGGATAATGAATACAGAGCGTGTTATGTTGTGATACAACCTAGACGGAACTCGTTGACCCTGACAAAGGGCAAATGAACGGAAAGTGCCAAAACCAGTATAAACATTTTTATATTTATGCAATAATCTTTGCCTCTCGGTAATGAGTCGTATATATTCTCAGTATCGCTCTGGTGAAAGACCACCAATCAGAATCTAAATGTTGTACGTTGCTTGAAATGGCAATAGGCATGTTTAATTATCAGATCTGATTAGCCAGGTATATACCAATTCTCCTCTTCCCCAACTCTCTTTCCTCCTCACTCCTTTAGCCTCACAACATACCCTTACTTGAGGGCGTCATAGTCTCACTGAAGCAGTTGGAAACAGTTGTGACTCTTGTTTGGTGTTCACATAAAACAAAAAAATAATAATAAAATGGCTCAGGTGCTTACTTCTACAATATTGTTATTACGCAAAGCACCTACCTTTTACTATGGTGGTGAAGTAATGTATTTAAATATTTAAACAAAATTAAATTATGAGAATACAGCGCAAGAGTCCCGGTTGCTCCCAAACGTCTGTTGCCGGCGGTACTATGGTAACCCCAATTGGGATATGTTGCAGTGGCGGTCCGTGAGTTTTCAGTAAACTAGAGCGCTAAGATTGAAAATATGACGTTATTGACGTTGTTGTAGCTGAAAATAAATTTTATTTTCTTTCAAAATTTCAACTTTTTGTATGAAGATATTCAGGATTTTTTCAGTCAAGGGATGCGCCGCATCCACATACTGAAAGATCTTCACACAAAAAGATGAAATTTTGAAAAAAAAAATCATTTTCAACTACAACAACATCAATAATGTCGTATTTTTCAATCTTAGCACTCTAGCTGACTGAAAACTCTACTGAAGGCAGTAGAAAAGAAAATAGGAAGGTCAAAAAGCAATTGGTTTTTCAGATCTAGTCACCAAACATCATGACAAAAGCCAAATAGTTGGTCTTTCACCAGGTCGAAACCGAAGGTATACACCACTCTGGAACGTGCCGTAAATATATGTATAATATAAAATATTTTGTGAAATAAAATGAGTTAATCAAATAAATTTTACTCGCACACGCCGAGATTTGAGCCCACGTCCTACGAATTGGTAGTCAAGGATAGTAACCACTGAAGTTTGTCCACTAAAAACGAGGAAAAACAATTTCTGACATCTGAATACAATTTTCTAAGAATCACTGTGAAAACTGCGTCAACAGTCAGGCTCGCACTAAATCTGAACTTTCAGAAGTGTTCTTAAAATCCATGTCGTATGAGAAAAGCTTTATTTCATCCACTCCACTGGCATCCACTCATCCAGACTCTTTTCCTCGACGACAACTATTTCTCTCATTCCGCACAATTTTCCTCTGACAATAGTTCTTTCTCTCCTGAAAAAGATGAAAAAACAAAAACAAGAATTCCACAAAATGTCTGTAGGTATGCGCACTTGCGTGGTATTATGAATTTTTAAAAAGAAAGAATGTCTTATAAATATTACATACAGCGGAAAATATTAGATTATTCTTACTCGTTGGTGCAGATGTACTCGTATTTCATAATTTGATAAAATTTCAACCGACTATCACTTTTTGGGTAAACATTTAACGTACTCGTGGTCGTATTTTTGTATGCTCTTATGTCGAATTTACGTTACGCAACTAATTGCACGCATATTCCAAATGATTGCATGACACCAACAAGTTGGTGTAAATTGCGCAAATTTAGTATCGTGCAACCTTCAGTGTCACAGCGATTATGGCACCATCAACATTACAGATTTTTTCTGCAAATGCATAACGTTGTTCTACGTACTCTACACAGTTACAAGGAATACACTTGCTCGCTCAGCTAAGAAATAGTTTCGTGACACTACTATTGCCGTAATTTCGTGCTAGCATGATTCTAATTTTGTGGCATAAAACTAAAGCATTCATGAAGAAACTGTAGTGACACTGGCAGTGCAAATAATGTCATGGAATAGTAGCGTCGGCTTTATATAATTTATGTAGTACATCAGTTAAAAGCGCTCCTGGCCGTATTAATAATGTTAATAGTGTATTGGTCAATTCTACCATATTTTTGGCATCTAGCTGGAAATGTCTTCTAATGGCAAGCTTCGATATTTCATTTAATTTTCAACAAGCACCAAAAAATGTTTTTTTAACTGTTGGTCAATGTGTTAACCCTGAGGTCAGCAGCGTCATCAGCTATCGGAAGGTTTAAAGGAACCAAAGCGCACATCAGATACTAAGTTCGGTAAGTGTCAGGACCTAAAGCCTGGAATGGACTGCAATATGACTTAAGAATGATCACAGACGCAGCGGAATTTAGAGCTAGACTTAAAACTCACCTTTTCAGACAGTCGTATCCATAAACTCAAAATCTTTCACCTTCACATTCAATGCCCGCGACACCGTAAATAACTAACCTGTAAAAACGTAGAAAAAAAATGTGAGCGTTTGTGAAGGTCATTTCATGAACATTCTCCAGCCCTAAAGAGTCCTAAATTCTCCAGTATTTTAAAATAAATATCAACTATACTTTGGCCACTAATCTCCAATAGTCCTAAATTCTCCAGTATTTTAAAATAAATACCAACTCTACTTTTGCCACTAATCTATTCATAAATGTAATACTAACAGTGATGAGGGGAGCAAATAATGTAAAATCATGCAATGTCCAGTGAGTTAACTATGTCCTCCGCGTGCAAAGCCGTATCTTCTACAAGCATAAACTTTCTAATTAAAGTGTGTTTATCGGAAGTGACCTGCCAGGTAAGTATGTTTCTGTATCCATTTGTAAATAGTAAAATTAGTTAGAACTTAGAACCTAAGCATTCCTAATAAATTGTACAGCGCCCTTGAGGTGATTTTTCACAAAAACGGCGCTTTATTTATCATCCAATTATTATTATTATTAATAATAACTTGGCGAAACCGGTTTTCCAGGATTAATCACAGGAATCAATACTTCAAGTCAGGAATACCTTTTTGGTATCTTTTGATAGTTATACCCATTCATGTAATGCATATAAACATATACCCCGTTATGACCGTTGCCTTTTTATTTTTCTGAGTCTTCTTCTGTTTCATATTTCGTTTAGATTTTTATTGGTATTATCTTCTTCTACAATAGTAGATTAATATTTTAAAACAAAGAAATTTAGTTATTTGATCAAATTTCAACAAACTCTTGTTAGGTTTAGGTTTTGATTAGGTGTTTTCTCAGATTTTCTGTATCTTGTACAGTTATAGAATCAGAGTCTGCTGCCCTGGTCTGTGCCCCTGTTCCATGTTAGTGGGTCTGCAGCCCAGCAAGCTCAGGCCCGGCTTCCAGTGAACATGTAATTTATCAAGTGCGGCGACGAAGTTACCAGCGCTGAGTGGTATACAAAAGTGTGTGCAATACGCCATTAATGGTTTTTACTACTGGCTTTGTTATAAACTTTCCGCCAGGCATACACGGAAAGTTGAGATGAAATAAAAACTAAATAAAACAAATGGCACCGACTAGAGTTGTTCGTTGGTTTCTTTTATGGGAAAACACTTAAAAATATGTGTCTGAAAGTTTATTTATGAGAATCGAGATGAATCTATGACTACTGCGCTCAGAAAGCTTTTGTGTTTTTACTGAGGACTTTTGGAGCCAGAAATTGCAAAATATAAGAAACCAACTAGGAAATTTTTCATACGTGATATCTCTTTTGGTGATAATATTGTAGTAACTCATTTTTGATTTGGAAGGCGGATTTGTGTACTGGCGCCCCGGGAACCATTTATGGATAACCAACAACTCAGCCATAGTTCACTCCAAATGGTTAGCTATGGTAGACTTGACAGTTGTGCCCGGGTTCATGGAGTGAGGTTTTTCCGGATTTTGGCGGTGAATGAGTCTGCCCACCGACTGCGTGGTAGGCCGGATCGAGAGAGACCTGTTGAGGTAGATCTTTTGACCTCTCCAGCGGGATGCTCTAGGAACATCACAGTAATAACACGATCAGATATACCATTCTACTGCAGCATTCATAAGCGGAACTACATTGCCCATCCTCCGATACAACGATATCACACCATGGGAAATCAGCGCTTGTGTATGATGATGTTGACGCATTTAATATCAACTTGACGAGTTTTGTGTATCTTGTAAAATATTTACTCCAACACTATTCCTAAACGTATCTTTTTTTTTGTAAACCTCTCAAATCGCTATATTTTTGTATGCATTTTTCATCTAATTTTATATTTATTATTATTATTTCTATCTGTTTTAAAGTTCTTTGTCTTGAATTAATTGTACTACCAATCATGTTAAAAGCCCTCTGGGCATTAAATAAATAAAGAAGATTAATAAATCACCTTGCACCGCAGTAGGAGGGATAGATTCATACGCCCGCATTCCTGGACGCCTTGACGCCCAGATCCCCCAGATTCCTACACCTCATACTTTTACCTTCACAGAACATCCTCTTCTTCCTCTCCTAAATTACCCTCACAGTATCCCCAAAGATGACAAAGCCCCTGAGGAGATCTATTTTCCTTGGGGTCTCCTGTGTGGAGCCAATGTAAAAAAAACATGATCATGATGGTATTGGTGCAATTATTGTCTTCTGTAGTATTTATAAAATTGACATTTATCGATAAAGCTTTGTTATGAAGCAAGTCATTAAAAAAGTTTATATAATTAAACGAGTTCTTCTCTAACAAATAAAGAACCCTAAAATTTCAAGGAAAAATCTTTGTACATTCGGTACCTTTGGCGTTCTTTCTTCCCTTTAAATTCTTCCAGCTCCCGAATATTGCGCCTGCAACTTGCAACTTTAAAGAAAACTATAACAACTAACGCTTACAAAAGTTTTCTTTGACGTATCAAGACTTAGGGGAAGAGGGAGTGAGCTGCATCACATACGAAACTAGAGAACAGGGCGCAGAGTTTAGTGCAGAATGGAGCAAGTGGGAGAGCATTATAGAGATAGAGCGATAGCAACATGCACAGTGGCATAGTGGAATAACAAGACATAGAGCCCTTGCGACGGTGAAGTACTAAGCAAAGTTTTCCTTCAAATTATCTCATTATTTTACACACGGCTGGAATGATTTCCAGGCTATACGGAAGAGGCTATATCCGGGTTTCCTTATATCGCTTCTAGACAAATCAAATTACGGGGGTGAAGGAGACACGGAGAAGTTTGGGTTGTTAGGAAGACGAACTGCAACAGCGCTGAAAAATATAAAGCCACAACAATCTTGATAGCTTACAAAAGAGCAAGTAAATTATCTGAAGGCTTTTTTAAACTTTTTTGATTGCGAAAACAACTAGAAAATACACTTTTGCAGAATTATTAAATATAAACTTGGGGATTGATTTTAGTTATTTGTTTTTGGGGTGTTATGCCAGGTTGCGCTACCTCCTTCTTTAGTCAACTTTTCGGACAACGTTAGTGTCCATCGTCCATCACACATCTGCCCTGATGATGGACACTGTAACGCTGTCCGAAACGTTGGCTAAAGAATGAGGTAGCGCAAGACGTCATAACACCCCAAAATCAATAACGAAAATACTTTCGGTCGTGAAAATCTAAAATCATACCTTGGGGGATTGATGTTATTACTTGTTTTTTTCACAATCGATAGTATTAGATATAAAAAATGGGCATAAAAATTATTATTAGTATCAAATAATATGAAAATGTGGAAGCATAGAATAAAGAATATAATACAAATATGCCACTGATTTAGTACCTTTTGGTTCTAGACAATTTAGCATACGGTCCGTCTCTTTTACACTTGCCTAAAATTAAACACGACCATCCCATTTTATTCCAGATGTTCATAATTATGGTGAAACACAGAGTAGTATGAAATTAGACGTATAATTGGATCACGAAACACGCCCTCAAGACACTTCTTGTGATATTCTGTCTTCTATTTATGGAAGATACATAAATAAAATGAAATATATCTACAGGTAACACAACATTGGCAAACCCACTGGGTCAACAAGAAAACAAATGCAAACGTTTGATGACACTTTGCTACCCATATCAGCGAGTTATTAGGTAAACAAATCGGTCTACGATGATAAATACTGTCGGCGGTGGAAACCAAAATTTCCCACCGTCAGGCATAGCGATAGCAAACACAAACCTGACTCAAATGCAGACGGATAGCACTAATATTTCAAATGTCTCATTATAAACCGACAGGTATTTACATTTCAATAACGAGAACCATGCGTCAGTCGGGTATATTTGAATGAACGTTAACATACAGGGAAACACTTCGCCGAACTCGAAAATAGCACAAAAAGATTTTTTTATTGGTTGCCTTAATGTGTCACAAAGATAATAAGTTAAAAGTTACAGCATCGTCCACTAAAATTCATTAACATAAAATTGTTCAACTAATTTTAGGGAAAAAACTTGTTCAACTTTATGCGTGGGAGATATTTCATCTCCGCTAAAATGTTGTAGGTGTTTGGAATTCTGCCTTTTTGGTGCCAATATTAATTTTGATTTATTTGATTCTAGAGTGGGATTGGATTCGAGAGGGAGTGCCGAAAAGTTGTATTGGCTCTTGACATGTTTTTGCATAGATCTGAAAAACCAGCCACTTAAATTTGTTATTGCTACTAAGTACCTACTTGTATATTTTTATACCAATTCTCATTCACTGTACCTCCTACCTTTACATGTTCTATATTTGTAATATATTGGTGTGCAAAGATTTACGGAGACCATGAAAAATAAATACACAAATACATTTTCTATCTTACTCCCACTATTTTTTCCTATCATTACACATCTTTGTCCATCAACCATACCATCAAAATGAAAGTAATTTTTGTTTCATGTTTGACGAAAACCAGCTGTACTCTAGGAGAAATCCTGAATTGTAGCTGAGCAGTGACCTTTTCGTCAATAAAATCAATGATAAAATAACAAAATATGTAACAAGTATTATAATAAAACGAATATAAAACTTTATTCCACTTAATTTTATTCGACCGTAACATAAAATTATACGCATTTCAAAATACAAATACAATCAGGTATATATTGAATGTTGAAAAATGATAACTATACACAATGAAAATATGAATCAGAAGAAGATGCAGTAAATAAAAAGATAAGGTAATGACTGAGACTCAAAAATGAACCTTTAGTTTATCCGGAAGTTAGGTCTCTTCCAATTGAGCTACTATTATGGATGTTAATCCTATTTCTAATTTTTATATAGTTTGTGTACAACGGCATACAATGACACATATTTGAGTCCACCGTTATTGGGGGAAAATATATCCCGATTAATAATAATAATAATAAAACGTCATCATTACAATTTTTTACAATACTTGTAAATATTTCTATTTTTGAGAGTGATAATTCATGGTGGAATTCCATTATAATATATTATAATAAAACTTTATTCCACTTAATTTTATTCGACCGTAACCGGTTTCAGCTCGTTAAAGCCATCTTCCAGTTAAAGCCATCACCAGACTGGTGATGGCTTTAACTGGAAGATGTTTTATTATTATTATTATTAATATTAATCGGGTTATATTTTCCCTCAACAACGGTGGACTCAAATATGTGTCATTGTATGCCGTTGTATACAAAATATATAATGATTAAAAATAGGATTAACATCAATAATAGTAGCTCAATTGGAAGAGACCTAACTTCCGGATAAACTAAAGGTTCATTTTTGAGTCTCAGTCATTACCTTATCTTTTTATTTTCTGCATCTCCTTCTGATTCATATTTTCATTGTGTATAGTTATCATTTTTCAACATTCAATATATACCTGATTGCATTTGTATTTTGAAATGCGTATAATTTTAAATGCTTAATAATAATAATAATATAAGTTTATTCCAGAATGTGTGCAGGGGAAGTGCAATGCAATACATTCCATAATGTAAAATAACAAAAAAAGATAAATAATAAGTTAAGGTAAAAAGTAAATAACAACACATAAATAAAATAAAATAAACGAATAAGCATGAAAAATTAAACTGAGAAAAAAAATATGCATGTATCAAACACTAAAATGTATGTAAATAGTCGTTTACGGAGGGTATTTCATCGTCTCCCGTCTCCAGAGGGTCATCAGGGGAGATTCCATCTAGGCAGTCATGGCGGTGATGATCGCATTCTTCGAATGGCGCAGACTGCGCCATAAACTTCCCATGCGGTGGCGGAGAAGTGCACGGAAAGTATGTACTCGTCCCTCCAGGAACATTTCCGTAGCACTGCAGTATCTCGGTAGGCGGAAAAGTTGGCGGTAAGCGTTATTGTAAGCAACCTTTAACTTATGCCATTGGGTTGCAGTGTAGTCAACCCACAGTTCTGATGTGTACAACGAGGTACAGAAAGCGTTGAACAGTATTCTTTTTACTTTGGGGCTGCAGGAGTAAAAACGACAGCATACCCGCTCTAACTGATATTGCTCTTCTCTGCCTTTCCATGTCCTCCATGCTTAGATGTGGTGTTTAAATATTTAAGGTCTTGTTCGGGGATATTCCAGAAACTTTATAAATATGATCCCTCGTAAATAAGATTATTTCAATTTAATCGACATCAATTTGTAAAAAAAGTTTACGGAACACATTCGTAGCATTTAGGCGCGATTCGGGGCTCGCGCACGTTTGCGAGGGAAGCATTACATTTAATTCGGCAATGTTGAAATCGCGAAATTAAAACGGAGCCGCAATTATAAAGTGAGTGCTCATTAGGGAACGGTGACCCCTTGTTTAAGTTGGTCCGCAAATACGGGTCGGGTATATTGCGATAGGCGGCAGGCATCAGACTAGGGGTGGTTTCACACTACAGACGACTAGACATAGTAGGACGTTCAAAGGAGCATGCGTGCTATCAGAAATAGACGACCAATATCTTATTTATCATTATAGTGTATCTTATCAACGTGTACTCGTGTTATTCTGAAGCTGGAATTATGATTGTTTTCTTGAGGGCCTTCATGGATAGATTTATTGCCAACGGGAACGAAATAACATACATATTGTTTTAAAATCAGCATCTGAATTTCCTGTAGCCTGTGTGATTTTGGCAAGCTATGTATGGCGAATTGTGAAATGTTTTTAGTCTATGAGTGCACGCACTGCTTGAAATGGTCGATATAGACTGCTTGTCGATATTTAAAGAACGAATAAAAATAAATAATGATTGGAGAACTTTATTATTAAAAATACTTGCGCGTAATGCACATACTTTCAGTGATGTTCGGGTGAGAAATCCCCATTCAGAACACATACGTTGATTTAATTGGCTTTAGACGTGTATGTAGACAGTGACCAGATATGAACAGCGCTGGGTAATTGGAACTCTTGTCTATTATCACACATCAAGTCAAGTATCAAGTATGCACAAAGGGTAATTGACACATATCGTCTTCAATGATACCATAAGGTAGATCCAAAAAGAGCTAGTACGTACCTACGTCATCGACGACCATCCTCTTTCTTCTCACACGTCTTGTGTGAAAACAAAAAAAGCAAATAATACCAGAACGACGACATGTCGCTATGACTTATGTAATAAAGGTGGCATGCAAGCTCCAACAATTGTACAACATTGGTTAATGGTTATGTTTAAGATCTGTAGTGTATTGCTCTTTCCTGTAATTAACAATAAAACTGTGAATATCTGGAGGTTTCAATAATACTTCGGTATTTATAATTAATAACTAACTATACTTTACGTCAAGGATGTACTGTGACAATCTGCCAGCGAGCCGTCGCGGCCGCTTAATTCCGTGTTCGCCGTCTATCGGTTATGATCTGATATCTTTGTAACCGTTTGGGTTTTAGACCCGGACGAGTTTGTACTCTTATATGTAAGTATATTACCGTGATACGCACAGTTTCAGAACCTTTCAATATGCCAATATTGACCCCTTTGTCGAGTGACCAATCAATCACATTGAAACAAAAAGGATGATTGAAAAACATAACAAATTTTTTGTTACCGAAAATACTCGTACAGCATTTAAAAGCATTCCAAATTAAAATAACTGTAATGATCTCCGTTGTGGGATTTGCAGGTATGTCGGTGGTATTCAGTTGTTAACCCGCAGAGAATGCATGGCTCAGCCGGAACATGACCTACGAGGAGTCCTTTGTGCCGAGCCGAGTTCACGTTACCCCAGTACCTACATACTCGTACATGGAAACAAACATTTCCCCCTACTCCTGACTCCTGGGTATGGGTAGGGCCAAATGAAAGAACTATAATGCAAAACAAATTATGCAACGTGCGCTTTTAATGAGCACCGCTCGTACTGGAAATGAAATTTTGTTTTTTGATCTTACATTTAATAAATTAACTAATTAACCAAATTAACTAACCATCACGCCGTTTTCTCGCAGGGGTAGATAGAGAGGACGGACCGTCAAACAACTCGGTCTTGGCACACACTCTTTGCCTCACTCACATTCATACATCGTCTCATACATACTCTTCTATTATTCTGACTTTTGACATGGCCCGAATCAAGTATCTGATTCACTTGATCGTGCCATGTCTTCCTCGGGCGTCCCCGACTTCTCCTACCATTCACATTTGCGTCATATATTCTTCTTACACCACTTTCTTCGTCCATTCGCTCTACATGCCCAAACCATCTGAGGGTCCCTTTCTTAATCTTAACCATTATGCTTACATTAGCCTTTCTTTGCGGAGATCCACAATTCTCACACCATCATACATGGTTTTCCACACATACGCCTCAGGGATCTCATATCAACAGCATTCAGTTTACTTTCATCTCGTATATTTAATTAATAAATAAAAATACAGTATTGCAAACATGACTTGGTATTAAATGAAATGAAAAATCAATAAAACGTGCCCTTTGGGATTATTTAAAAAAGTGTTACGAAAAAATTAATACGTTAAAAACGACATCTTTTTTACTACAAAACATCTATTTAATATTTAAATAAATGAAGCCTATATAAGCAAAACTCAATCGAAAATCTGGAAACAGAAAAATCAGAAAAACATATTGACACTAAATATTACAATTTGAGGTTTTACTCATAAAGTTAAAATAAAAAATAAAACATCTATTTAATTTTATTTTGGTTCGCTGAGGATTGAATCTCCTTTCAGGGACTAGCTCTTAACTGCTGTGAATTTTTAAAATGTCTTTTAAAGAGCGAACGGCGCTAATACTTAAGCCAATTCATATTGAAAATGTATGTAATAGATTAAGATCCATATTAGGGAAATTTTATCACCTAAAAAACTTTGTTAATAAAAATATATTATACTGTATATATAACGCATTAGCAGAATCAATTATAGGATACGGAATAAATAGTTACGGATTAACATACAAAACGTACTTAAATAAAATAGAACAACTACAAATCCGTTTTCTAAAATTGATATCAGGCAAAAAAAAAGTTCAATTATGTGATGACGATTATAAAAAAATGTTCTCCTTGTGTAATGTGCTCTCTATACATAGTAGGGTAGATTACCAATTAACTCTAGATGAATTCTGGAATACAGAATTCAAAAAACCTGTAAACCATAACTACCCCACTAGGCATAGAGAAGCAGAAATGTTTATTATTAATAAATCTCAAAATGTATACGGTGATAGAACAAAAAGGCATAAAATTCCGGAAATATTTAATGCATTACCTGAAAATATTAAAAACGAGACATCATATTCAAAAATCAAAACTAAAGTTAGATCATTCTACTTCAATAGAATATGAAAACTAAAATATTGTATAAAAATACCTAAATCTATGAAAAAAAAAATATATTTTGATCGAATAGGTATAGATCTAGACCTAGTTCTTTTAACCATTGTTCAAAATATAATTTATGTTACAATAAGCATTATAATAATTAGTTAAGTATTTTAATATTAAGTATTATATTATTAAATAATTACTAGATATGTATTAACCACCAAAATGTCACACATTTTATATGTTGTAAGTAAATAAATAGGAAAAATGAGAGATTTCTTACAATCAAACTGATTGATCAGTTTTGTAAGATTTAAGTAAGAGAAATTATTGTACAATTAATAACTAAATAAACATATAAAAAAAAATATATCCCATTTGGATTGAACCGAGATATACTTCGTTTTTCAACTGCCGTCTTCTAATTTCAGAGAAATACCTATATTATGTCCTATGCGTGATTGCTACCAATTGATAATATACATTGTCATCGACGAAGATCGGATTGATCGGATGTCGGGAAGTGGGTTAATTTGCACTTCTATGTTTCCATTTCATACGTCATTTATTTAGTCAGTCAAGAAACCAAAATCGATTTTCGTATAGATGTATTTAAAAATACCCATTTAATTTATTTTTTTTACCCTATGCTTTCTAAAATTTACTCCTGTTATACGTATAATTAACATCTTTGAAGACCCTAATAACAAAACGGTCTAGGCGTTGGGCTTTGTTTTTGGAAATTGCGGGTTTGATTTTGATTAGCTGTAAAAAACCGCACCTCCTTTTAAATTTAGATAACATTTTCATTAAATGCATAAATCACTTATTATATGATCAAACCCATATTTGCACTTTGTCAATCAATAATAGAATATGGAATAATTGCTTGGGGAGGAGCAACAAACTTGGCTATCGATTACATAGAAATCGCGCAGAAAACGATAATACTTAAAAAACATAGACTGACCGACACAGACCAAATATTCAACAGTTGTGACGCGCTAGATATACGCCAATTATACGTTAAAACCTTACTAAACTACATTTTTGACAAAAAAACAAATTTCAACAAAACCCAAAATATCACTAACAGACCTGTTAGGCAAGCTTACAAAGAAAACATAAAAACTCCGACTGTAAATACAAGTTTGGAACAAAAAAACCATTACTATCATGTTATAAAAGCATTTGACAGTCCAACAAATGAAAATAAAATTGAGGAAACAAAAATAAATTTAGATTTAAAATTACAAAATGGATTAAAGAACATAAAAGACAATATTCCCAAAATTTCGTAACATAAAATAATAAAACATGCCCTTAACACATAACTTCATATTATTTTTAATGTATTATGTATATTTTATTTAATTTTATAAAATGTAGGCCTCAGCACGGATAAGTCACCCAGTGAGACCAACATTACTGGATTACTATTGAAATGTAAAATATTGTATCAAAAATAAAATTAAAATAAATAATAAGTAATAATGTAATATAATGATACTATATGATATAATAAATGACATAGATATGATATAATATGATGTAATAAATGATATAGAAGTGGATTTATAGCTACCGCATGGAAGTTTAATAAATTAAGGTATATCATTATAACGTAATCTTTGTAAGGGTACATTTTAGTACTTACGCACGGAGGTATAAAATAACATACGTTTTAAGAGTGCTCGCATGAAGCGATTATCCTTTTTTCTGTGGAGACTAGATTTATAATCACGCGTAGTCAAGCGTTATTTAGTAGGAAAACTTTGTAATTAATGTGAAAGAAAATAAAGAAATATTAGTCTGACGTTTTGATTAATTAACGGAGCACTTAACTTAATCTTAGACCTATTTAAGTTGTTGTTTAGTAAGGCCGTTTTCACAAAAAAACTTTCACTAATAGAAAGCTACATTATTTGCGAGTACCATAAATTATATATATATTGGTAAGCCCTGGCGTTATGAATAATCTCTGGCGTTATGAAATTATTTATCATACGTTTTCTGTCCCTAACAAAATCGATTTATTGCAAACGTTAGAAAAAAAGCAAACCAATTGTCGCCTTGGAAACGACGTTTTTTTTTAAATTCACCCTAAAAATAGTGCTTTGTTGGCGTCGTACTTAATAACTATTTCTAAAAATGTATCACCGAAATGTATGTATGCGCATTAAACCCGAACGACTGCACCAAATTGGATAATTATTTTTTTGTTTGTTATTTTGTATAAAACTACCGTTGAATTCTGGCATTATGAAATTTGTGCAAAAAATATAATAGGTAGCACGCGAGCAGTTTGAAAACTGAATGTATCGGGAATGAATGTGTGGAATGCGAGTGGAGAGAGGGGGAGTGGGGAGGGGGGGAGGGGGCTTTGGAGGGGGTTGGTGGAGAGGGAAAGGGGTGTGGGAAGAGGGTGGGGGAGAGGGGGTTAGGGGAGGGAGAGGGGGGAGGGAAGGAAGGGGAAAGGGGAAGGACGGAGGAGGGTGCGGGAAGGGGTAGGGGGTGGGGGAAGGGGGTTGATGGAGGGAGTGGATGGAGGGAGAGGGGGAGTGGGTTGATGGGGGAGTGGAGTGGAGAGTGGGAAGGTGGAGGAGGCGGAGTGGGGTGGGAGAGGGGGGAGGAAAGGAAGGGGAAGGGGGAGGGGTGGAGGAAGGTGGGGGGAGATAGAGTGGGGAGGGGTATGGGGTGGGGGAGGGGTCGGCGGAAAAGGTGGGGGAGGGAGAGGGGGGTTGATGGATGAGTGGAGCGGGAAGAGGGGAGAGGGAGAGGGAAGGTGGAGGGGGGAGGAGTGGGAATCCCTTAATATCATGCGAGCGAAGCCGCGGGAATGAGCTAGTACTTAATAAAGTAGGAAACAAGACAGACTTTATCGAAGAAGATTTGTTTAAATTTCTAATACAGAATTATATTTCATCATAATTATTGTAAAATTTAAATGGGATGGCGATATACGATATCAGGTAAGTGTAAGAGAGACTAAATGGGCTAGAATGAAAGGTACTAAGTTAGTGGTGACATCGGTATCCATTCACATCTACATGGAAAGAATTTCTAGTGTGTATTTTGTAATCAGTGATTCGAACAGAATATAATTTCAATATTTTTTGAAGTGGGTTTATTAAAATCACAACGCGTGCAACTTTCAAGTATTATGCACACAGGGTTGAAAATTGATATGTGAACCCCGATGAGCGTGGTGATTTTTGTAACATTGATTGGCGTCGTTCACATCATTGAGGGCTATTATTGAGTTTTTAATTGGGAACACACTGTTTGAGTACGGAATCCGTCATAAAAATATAAGTTTTTTCAATTCTGACCATTTTTAAACAAACAAGCATAAAACCTTTCTGAGAGATCATGAATTATGCCATAATTTGTATGAATGTAGGGTAAAGGTCGACCAATTTTCAAAGTAAAGATAATATTATCACATCTCAATTTTACCCTTTTCAGGGATAGGAATTTATTTTTCCGCAAAATCACGCAAACTTCGCGGCGAAAAACACGAGCAAAACCTATCACAACAAGACGTAGAAGGCACGCGGAAGAAAATGGAGGCGAATTTCGCCCGGGACAGAAAAATAATAATACACCACGAAATACGGTTGCGTGATAAATTACACATATGTTAACGGTAGATTTCCCCGGCCATAGATAATCATGATTTCGTAGAAATTTCCAGAATCTCCGCAGTGTCCCGCGGTTTCTGGCAAGGAAGCGAGGCGCCCTTCCCCCCCGGTCTAGCTGGCCCAACAGCCCCCGCCCCTATCCTAGCTACTACTAGTGTACCTACTAGCACCCCTAGTAACATGCACAGTGGATGCTGCCTGAACTGCATCCCAGACCAGAACTTACGGGTTTAGGAGACACTCTGATCGTATTGATTAAACAAAACAGGCCACAACGCAATTCATTCACAACTTTTTTCTTCAATGTATTCCTACATACACCACAACTCAGTAATCATCTCGATTTAAAAGTGAATTAATACATGCATATAACAATGCTTACTGCAATAAAGGCGCACTCATTACTCATGATTGATCCGTTTTGAACACTCTACAGAGCGTGCAGCTCTCAGTGACAGGTCCTGAGTTCATTGAATGGTATGGGAACATTATTGGAATTACAGTAAAAGCATATTTTTGTTTCAAAATTTTTAAGTAACTTAGCCGCCGCTTTTCCCATAAGAACAATGCGAGGGGACCGGATTCGGTAGTTTCGGCCCTTCGGAGTTGGCCGTCAAATCGGATAAAAGAATGGAACTATTTTCTCGTCCAATAGTATAAGTGATTTTGAAATCGGCGATATTCTGCAAACTCATTTCCAATTTTTAATATATGATATAATGACACAATTCAAAGCAAAAATTCTAGAATTCATTGGATTGGAGTTACAGACGAAGGCGAAACCAAAATTTTTAATTGTTTTCATTTTCAAATTAGAATTTCCAAATTTAAAGCATAAGGCAAAGGGATAGGAATCATTAGAATAATCCTTGAACAAATACTCTTCAATGATATAACTTCTCTTGGGCAATTTTCTGTATCTACGGTCCACAAATGATGATTGTGTTAAAGAGCTCTTTGTGTAGCGAATCCGCGGCATAAATTAGACCGGACCCGGAAGCCATCCCGTCATTACAAATGATGAACGCTGTTTGCTCACAGATAATACCGGCTTGTTTCCATTATTAACTTTGATGAAATATTATTTTATATATCAAAATAATAAAATTTGATCTATTTTTATTGATTTTGAAAGCTCGATGCTCTTTTTCCGGTTTTCAAAAATAATTAATTAGACAGATTTTTGTCTTGCCGAACAGCATAAGTTTTTATGTCATGACTTTTCATGAACTCCGCTGTTTTCAGCCCCCAATATATTATATTTTTATCACATGTTACGAAGCTTCGTAAAAAGCCATGTTTTTATTTAACAGGTGGACAGACGCATCCGCCACCAAGACCCAGACAAACCTCACCCTATGAACCCGGGAACCCCGGCTAAGTAACCAAACGTCACAAACCACTTGCGGTGACCCATGGCAGAGGTGTTGGTTATCCAATAAATGGTTCCCGGGGTGGCGGTACCCATATCCTCCTACCAAATTCACCCTCCCAATATCAAAAGAAAATACAACATATTCAACTGGAAAATACATAATAGCATTGAATTTATGACGAAGCCGGGTAACTACTAATAATTCGTTTCAATTATCTAAAGTCCTCTTTTTATCTACGAAGTTTATAAATGATTGTTAATAACAATTTTATAGTTTTATTAATAACGTTTATTTTGTGGATACCGGCAGATTATTTTGTTATATGTATATTTGACCGGACAGTGGCTGAGTTGGCTCTCGCGTTTGGGTCCCACCCAGGCATCGGGTGTTTGATTCCTCAACTGGCTAAGTCCTCCATCTCGAAACAAACAAAAGTTATTCGCAGCTCGAGAATGTTTGTCTTTCTTTTAAAATATAAACATATATATTATATGGATTATATGTATATTCTATGTGTCCTGTATTTTATTAACTCTGGTGCATTTTTATTATCACTTTCTCAGTATTTTATTTACACTCCATCTATCTGAGATATTGTACTAATTTTTTGTAACGCAGTAAATTAAGTTGAACAGCGGTAATAAAGTGGAAAGTTTTTCCCATTTAGTTTGCGAAAAAATACTAAATAGTTTTTAAAATAAAGAAAAAACCAACCCATTGCTTTTTGTATAATCTGCGGAGCACTCCAGACCCCAGACAAACAAATTACCGTCCACAGTAATAATAACAATCATAGATATGAAGTAAACGGTTCTCTTTGGACCATAATCACGTCCCCACATAAATAATAGTGTATATGCAAGGTCTACGTGCGCCCGTATAGGACGGTAAATCCTGCCCCGGTCCTGGCTTTGGCCTGGTCTTTGCAAGGTAACCTCGGTTTAGACGTAACGCTGGTAGCCCCATCGCTTCCCGCTTTGCCATAAATGACATATGGAACGGAAGGAAAGGTTACTATAGAATTATTGGCATATTATGGTATCTATAGGAATTATTTTCTTACATTATGCATAAAACCAAATATATGCAAAAAATAATTTTAAAAGCATTATTCAGTTTTGTGACGAGGTTGACGTAAACTTTTAGACATTGAAGCAATGACGTTGCGGTATATAATATAGACGCGCTGTAGAAATATCAAAATGGCAAGCCAAAAGCAAGTCAATTGCAATTTTCTAAACTTTGCCATTTTAGTATTCAATTGTCACACGTAGCGTAGGATTGTGTGCTATCTCTAAGTAAATTGCATTTAAAAAAGTGCCAAAAAGTGCCCTTACTACAATTACTCGGCAAAAACTAGTAAAAGTCAAGGAATGACATTTCATTTGTAAATACACGTAAATCACTTTCTAAGGATTATTACAAATAATTTTACTTCTTCTAACACATCAAACTTATTTTGTGGCACCATTATGATTGAAATTAATTGGTTTTTACCACTTCAGCTTTGCTGACGAAACATGTCGGTTTTATAAACAATAAAAGTGGTAAAAACCAAGTAATTTATTAATTTCAAATAATTTTATCTTAAATACTTCAGCAGCAAAATATGCTCATGTATATCAACAAATAATAATAATAATAATAATATTTGGCTAATTTATATAGCGCCGTTTTTGTGAAAAATCACCTCAAGGGTGCTGTACAAATAAGTATTTAAAGGAATTAATATTACTGGCTTACAATTAAGATTTACAATTATAACTAGTGACTTACATCTAAGACTTATAGCTAGAGACTTATTTTACTGGCTTACAATTAAGATTTAAGACTTATAGCTAGAGACTTATTTTACTGGTTTAAAATTAATATTTACAGTTATAACTACTGACTTACATCTAAGACTTATAGCAGTGACTTAAGACTAAGACATTTAAATGCTAACCTAAAGCAAGTGACTTAATAACATACAATTAGATTAAGATTAGCGCCAGAAGAAGTAAGAAGATAGAATAATACATAATATGTTTTGTAATGAGCGCACTTTGAAAACAAAAGAAAAATTTTATGATACTCTCAGATAGATATTTTTATTTAAGGGTATGAGAGCCCAAAAAGGTAGGTTTTTAATTTGGTCCTAAATTCTGTTGGGCTTGTTATGCATCTAAGTTTCGGAGGGAGTTTATTCCAAGCCTTCGGCCCAGATACTCCGAAAGCGCGATCTCCAAATTTAGTATCTGGCTTGCGTTTAGGTTCCATTAGTTTGCCTATAGCTGATGAGGTTGCTGATCTAAGTGTTGACTGCCTCGGACCAGTATTTTCGGGGACACATAGTTCAGAGATGTAAGGTGGGGCCATTTCATTGATCGATTTGAACACCATCCAGCACAACTTGTACTGGATTCTTTCAGGGCACTTGAGCCAGTGAAGGTTATGAAGGTGTTCTGAAATGTGTGAATATTTAGGGACTCCGGTTATGAGCCGTGCCGCTGCATTAAACACGGATTGAAGTTTGTCAGTTTGATATTTTGGAAGGCTAGAGTAGATGCCGTTACAGTAATCGAGCCGTGAAACTACGTAAGAGTTGATTAGTAGTTTTGTTGCCTCTGTAGGAAGGTTTCTTCGGACTGACTTGAGTTGTCTTAGGTGGAAAAAACCGGTGCTTACAGTCCTATTTATTTGACTTAAAAGCGAAAAGTCTGAATCCAGATTAACGCCAAGAAGTTTGACTGTTGTCTTTGGAATAATATCGCTGCCAGAAATGGAAATAGGCGAATTGTCAATGAAATGTTGGCGTTTGTTTGTGGCCGCCCAGAGAAACTCAGTCTTAGATGGGTTCAGCTTAAGTTTATTTGAAGACATCCAACGAGTTATTGCTTCTATGCATTCAGCTACCCGGATTTTGAGACTGTTGACTTCATTTGGAGTGCAGAAAAAATAAACTTGCTGATCGTCAGCGTAGCAGTGGGATAAGAGACCAAACGACTCGATTATTTTGGCGACATCATTTGTAAAAAGGATGAAAAGAAGTGGACCCAAAACGGATCCCTGGGGTACCCCTGAAGAAAGTGTTGCGAAGTTAGAGAGTTTATTTCCAATCTTCACGGCTTGTAAGCGATTGGATAGATATGACGCCAGCCAATTTTTGATGTCGGAACTCAAACCAAATGTTTCTCCAATCTCTTAATGAGGAAGTCGTGATCAATCGTGTCAAACGCTGCACTCATGTCTAAGAGTGAGATAAGTGCTAACTTACCTGACTCTATGGCTAGAGTTACATCTGACAGCATACGAAGAAGTCCGGTTTCTGTTGAGTGAAACCTTCTATATGCGGATTGTCGATTTGTTAATAATTTATTTGAATTCAAGTGACTGGTTATTTGGGCAGCAGCAATTTTCTCCAAGATTTTTGATATGAAAGGTAGATTTGAAACGGGTCGATAATTACCCAAGTTATCGGAGTCTAGTTGCGACTTTTTTAATATTGGTGTAACGACAGCTGACTTTAGTGGCTCAGGGAAATCACTTGTACTGAGAGATTTATTAAAAACATGAACCAGGAATGGAGCCAAGAACGAACAAACGCTGATCCTGAGAATATAAGTTTAATTATATATTATTTTACGTAGAATTTATAAATCGTCTTAAAGTGATTAAAACACCATTATGTTATTAGTTTTTGGGGTATTATGCCGTGTTGCGCTGTAATACCCCAAAAACTAATAACAAAATAATTTTTGGCCGAGAAAATCTAAAATCGTAACAAAACACCATTACATTAAAATACCCCGTTTCGTTGGTAGATACTACAGATTTTTGTATTGCTGATGTCACTAGTCAAATGTGGTATATTTGATTCATGCCGGTCACCCATGCAGTGATGTAATGTCTAAGAAAATTAGATTCATTTTTTTTTATTTAATAAAATGAAAAAAAGTTTAAAAATCTAGGAAAATTCTGATATGACACTACCTATAAAAAGTTAAATTCCGGAAAAATTTCAAACATTGTAGGAGAAATTATAATATTCAAGGGAAATTTCAAAATATTCAAATATTCCGGGGAATGAAAATCTATAGCAATAACAGAAGAGTGCCTAGATGAAGTGTCTGCCTAGATGAAGTACTTTCTAGTCCAGATGAAGTATAACGTCGTTGAATTGAAGCGATTCATTATAAACCACTAATTATTTCAACTATCCTGTATTATTTCAACCATTGCCATCGATTGGAAGACTTCACTTTTGTCTGTACAAATAGGTATAATACTATTAACGAACATAGGAAAGAATTGCATATAACTTATGATAGATTAGGAAGCACCTACTCAAGAAACAGGAAAATGAATAGATATAGTGGGTATGGAGAAAGCGGAGTGTTTATCTAGAATATTCTTATGGCTGAAAAAAATAATTTTTTTATGATGACGCTTTGGTTTTTTATTTCGAATTCTACTAAGATATCTGATATTAGGCTTTTATTATTGCAAATAAGAAGGTCTTAATAAATTTCAATGATTTCTATAGATTCTTCCAAATACTCCGTGAGTTATTTCCAACTAGCAAATAAGCTAATAGTTAGGTACTTGAACATTGATTGGAAGGCCTGAACATCATTAGTCTCTGATTAACATTTTATTAACAATTAACATTTAACATACACTATTTTTCCCTTTTTTATCAATTATTATTAATGCTAGGCTAGTTGGCACGTGAGCCGCTTCCGATAATATCCCGACTAGCCTAGGAGTGCCTCAATGAAGCTTATGATGTAAAAGCACACTTACTTTACCTAGATAGAAAAGTATGAGTGTAACGTATAACTTACGAAGCTTGAAATGAGATTTAAAACGTTAAATTTAATTTCTGCTGATTTTAAAAAGTTTCGAAATTTTGTTTTCATGGTTTAGTTGTTATTTCCTCTCACCGTTGTTATTTACGTAATTTAGCCGCAAGTCTATCTATGTAGGCGCCATAACTCGCAACTTTTCCTTGACGACGGAATCATAACAATTTCATTCATCAGCAGGGCGTATGGCCCCGCCGGCAAATCAATGCGCAGATATGTAAATCTCTGCAAATAACCGCCGGGGCGTTAACAATTTCCCAGATAGCCTACAAAGTCTGCGGTGAACTCGTAACATAAATCCGAAATTAAAGGAAATGGCATTGGCGCCGCGCGTCCCGCCGTCGGACGTTAACGTTTTTAAGCGCCGTAATCCCTTAACAGTCGCCTTCGAGCTGGGTAGGTACTGGTCCGCATCTCGCGAGATTCTGCGTCGTAGATTGCGGAGATTTTGGCTTTTTCGCCCTACACTGTTTTGCCAAACGCGCTCCGCCCGGGCACTTGATTGCAATTAAACTTGATGCAGGGTCCGCATTATGCTTTTATTTTAATCATTCTAAAAGTATCGCAATGCCTTTTATAACTGTACCATGGCGATGAAAGGAACTCTGTACTGTTTTTATTCCCAGACTTCATTTTTATTTTTAATTTGCTAAACATTTTTCTAAAGAAATTTTCTGTTAATGAATTGGAAATAACAGTAAATTCCTGACATGGCACTATCAAGTGAGTCAATTACTTGAGTAGGGTCAAGTTAAGAGTAAGAGAGACAGAGGAGTAAGCACATAATATTTACATTTGAATGTTCATGAAGCGGGGAATGTGTTTCAAGTCAGAGTTATATCTTTTATGCTTTAACCCCTAAGAGAAACGGCGTGAAAGTTAGTAGGTAATTAAGTAAGTTTGATAGCTTTGTTTTTGAAATTTCTTTTCTTTTATCCTGTAAGTGTTATCATCTGTATGTATTTAAATCAAAATTTCTATCATTTAGCACAAGAAAATTTCGCTTAACTCAAATCCAGCCCATCCGTTTTCGAAAATAAAATCATAAAATAAATCTGCTGAAACTACCGCAAAATACCGTCATAACCAAACGAAAACGACGGATCGTGTTAAAATAAAAATTATGTTCGCCATGTAAAAACAAGCGAACAATAATTAATTATTCAACCAGACATCCTTTTCACATTCCTTATTTTTTTCCTACATAAACCAAAGTCTCGTCTAACGAGAAATCTTGTTTATTTTTCATTACGTCTTCAATTAATTACGAAGACCGTTTTTATTGGTCCATTTACGTTTCCGCAGACTGTCCCGACAATGCATGAATAGAAGAGCGATGTTATTCCCTTCGCCTTGTGTAGCTTTAAACACAGTTTATTTATTTCCTTGGGAGGATCGTTCAGATCCTTCCGTTAAAAATAAATTAATAGGAAACAATGTATCAAAAACGACAGTCTAGCTACGCCCCGATCCGGCGAGTATTTTTGGTGAAAATGGCTGCTTTTCTTCCACATTATTGTTCCAGTTATAAAAACAGTAAATCATTATAAGTGATTGCATTCTATTAAATTTATTAATAAAATAATTTCGGTTACAATATACCTATACATATAACCAAGGTGCAAACGGACATGGGATATAGTGGGATATATTACCGAATATATATAGATAAGTATATAATATATATATATATAATCTAGATAGATAAGTAATTTATTTGTTAGTGCCTACATTATGTACGTACGTTGAAATTATTGAACAATATGTTGCTCTCGTATTTAGGCACTGTTGTCCACCAAATTTTTCTACACTTGAAATTGGTGAAATTGGTAAGATATTAAAATTGGTAATCTTTGTTGAACGGTTTATTTTTTAATTAGGCTGTAACATGTAAATTTTGATTTTATATCTGATTACTACGAGCCATACTTTTAGTCATTACTTGGCCAGTGTGCACACTTGAGTAAGTATTTTAAAATGGGAAGGTACGACTGTAAATTACATTTTTTTTTTAAATATTGTTTTGTTAGATTTTCCAACCCGGGATCGACAATAATTTTATTAGATTAGCTACCCTTCAGGTTTAGGTGAACCCTACATGTTCAAAATTTATTGTAATTTGTTAATATTTATCAAATTTCGTGAAATTTATTAATCGTGTAAGGTATCGTATTGACGGATCACAATATAATATACGGGTCACATGATTTTATAAGATGCCTGAATTTTGGATTATGATACGGATAGTGATTAGTGATAAATATTAAACGTGTCTCAATATTTATCACGATCCGTGAGTTCACGATACGGAATTCAGGAATATTGACATCTGTTATCCATATTGTGATCCGTCAGTACAATAACCTATGCGTTCAATAAATATCACGATAGTTGAAAAATATTGATAAATCACAATAAATTTTGAACGTTCAGCCTACTTGTAAGCGCTCCGTCAAAGTCTAGTTCTGTTACATGCATTATATTATTAGAGAGAAAGAATTTAGAGCAAACACAATAGCGGTTTTCGTTCACGTGAAAAAAATCTGAAAGAAATTAAAGTTTTCATAATTTTAATTGATATTTAACCCTTCAAAAATTTGGCATTTTTTTCAGATGGTCAAAATATTTTCGCTTTACAATAAAATGCAAATATTTGGAATATTTCTGAGCACATTCAAAAACCAAAAACTGTTTTAGAAAGGTGATGAAATAAGCTTTCAAATTATAGAATTCGAAATGAACATTTTTTTTTTCATTATAAAATTTTTGCATACAAACATAAAAAAAAGTTTTCAAAATGGCTCACCTTACGTTTTTTCTAACTAGAGTTACTGATAATAAGAAAAAATAAAAACACATACATATTTTATTAGACAAACGTATTAATATTGTGACCTCACTTTTTTTTCGCTCTTTGCAAAAATAATTTATTAAAAATTCCCGAAGTTGCAAATTTTTTTTTCAATTTGCGATTCAAAATTTTGTGTACATAAAAGTGTACGTTTTACTTTTTTGGTGGCTATTTTTTTACATTGAAATATAAAGCGTGGTATTTTTCCTTTCTAACACCGATTAGATCGTATTTCTAACTATGATAGTAAGGGAGTTACAGCGTTTTATGTGAGACCTATGTGCGTTGGGACAAATATGGTCTCCTGTGATTAAACGGGACAAATTATTGAAAACCATGAATAAAGTTTAAAAAAGATTTATTATTAAATTTTGCATGAATTGAAGAACCTTTCCTTCCGTTCTCACTCACCGTAGAAGTTAAGGAAATTGTTTTATAGTGAGGCAGACAGTAAGAAAGACGATATAGAAGAGGAAGGGGAAGATTTTCTTCTTTGGTAATGATGTATTGGACGATCGTGTGGGGGTGAAAGAACTTGGGAAAAATTTCAATTAAAGCCACGAATTGAAGAATGCGCCAATATTAAATTTTCCCCAATAGCTTCAAGCCTCAAGTGGTTTGTACATTTAAATATAGCTTCATCTCTGAAAGCTTCCTCCTAAGCGGTCTTTGAATAATGAGCTTCGCCAACCATTTTCTATTTATTAAACTAACTTTCTTTAAAGTATTTTAAACTTTCATCTTATCAGCTAAAATGTGTGTTGGGATTTTGAAATTGAGTTTTCAAGTGTATCTAATATTGAAATTAAGGAAAACTTACTAGACATTAAAGAATATAATTTATTTGTACTTCGACGTGTGTTATATTTTAAAATTTGTATGTGGGATGCAATTTGAGATTTTCACGGCATTAACATGTTTTATTTTTAGGGTATTATGTCGTGTTAGGATACCTCCTTCTTTAGTCAAAGTTGCAGGCAGCATTACAAATGTACGAAAGGAGATAGCGCAATTCGGTATAATACCCCAAAAATTAAACGCGACGATTTGTATGTGTTTTATATACTCGTATGTGTAACTGGGTGTTGGGAAAAGTATCATCCAGAACAGGGTTTCCCAAACTTTTTCTGCAATTGAACACTTTGCAAACCCGTAAAGTTTAACGGCACACTTGGCTTATTTTTTAGGTTGGGTAATTTCTAATAGTAATTTTTTTATTTTTTTTTATTAAACACATTGTTTATTTAATATATAAACAAAACAAAAATATATGTAAATAAATAAACAAAATAAACAAAAATTTTAACAAAACAAAAAACGACTTCAAAAAACGCACTAAAAAGTAAAAAAATAATTTCGTATTCTTCTACAACTTCATAATCAACTTATTTTTTCTACTCATCAATATGTAGGTACGATTGATATTTTTGGAGTCGGTGTCAGTCAAGGTAGGTTTGTAACTACATACATAGTTATAGGTGAGATGTGCTTGTGTCGCACAAGCGACTTGACGAGGCGAGAGCGGGCCGCGGCGTGAGGGGAGCTGTCAAGTGAACTCGTCGGGCCGGGTACCTTTGCTGACACCGACTCCAAAAATAACAACCGTACCTACATATTGAGGAGTAGAAAAAATAAGTTGATTATGAAGTTGTAGAAGAATACGAAATTATTTTTTTACTTTTTAGTGCGTTTTTGAAGTCGTTTTTTGTTTTGTTAAAATTTTTGTTTATTTTTTGATTTTTAGTGAATCTGAAGTACACTTACTAATTTGTCTAAATATAGGTAGACCTACTAAACGTGCTGCTCATATGAGAAAGACATAATTTGACCATAACGACGTGAGGGTCAAATTAAGAGATTCGGCCGAGTTTCGTTAATTTTCCCCTAAGAGTTCCGTTATTTTGTCATGGATTCGATAATCAGAACCTAACCAAACTCTCATCAAACTACCCTTGAAGTACATCCTTTCCAATAAAAAAAGAATCATCGAAATCGGTTGGCGTGATATTGAGTTATTCGTCCATTTGTCGCGCACTTAATGCAAATTTAAGACTTATATGGTTTTCTCGTAGATGCCATTGTCGGAACTGAACCAAATTAAAATGGGACCACACGGGAAGCACCAGCTTTCAAATAAAAAAAACAATCATCAATATCGGTTCACCCAGACGAAAGTTCTGAAGTAACAAACATAAAAAAAAAAATACAGTCGAATTGAGAACCTCCTCCTTTTTGAAGTCGTTTAAAAAATGATTATAAACCAAAAAAATAATGATATAAACAAAAAATACTGAATAAATAAAGACTTTGACGAATTTGAGTCCGTAAATTGCATATCTTCATGATATCAGGCACAATATTGGTAAGTTGGCTTCTAACATCTCGTGTGGCGTCGAGCCTGTTCCTGCTCTTTGACTTCGTTGCAGCATAATTAGAAAATCCCGCTTTGCAATAACAGGTTGTGGAAAACGAAAGTAAAAAATAATAGCTTGTCTTGTTAAATTAGGGCACTATTCTGACAAACTCGCCCAGAAATCATTTAAATGCAGATTTTTGTCTCATATCAGAGTCGCTAAATTAATGAATTAGATTTTCATACTCACCTTTACGTGACCAACATTTTTTCCCAAATATTTACGGCACCATACGCGTTTATAGTTCGACTAATTGCTAATAAAGATGTAGTAATAGTGATTGATTTTTACATTATTTTACTTCCAGGTTAATTCGATTTCGAAAAAAAATGTTTGGGTTCCTTGGGAACGGAAGGGAATTTCGTGAAACACCTGCAGATTATCTAGTTATCCCGTTGTTGTTGTTTCCACAACGCACAGATGTTCATTACCACAATATTATACGGCACAAAAATATAGAGATTTTTTTAGTTTGTAAAATGAAGATTTACTGCGATAAGAACATTAACTTCCATAAAATTTAGTATCTCTAACTGGAAAGGTCTAGGACCGGACTTAAGAAATATTGTGAAATATTCATATACGTATTAATTTCTTGTGAATAATGTCAGTAGTATTCAAATGAACATATGTATTTTATAATAAATGAAATTCTTCCAACAAATTGTCGCGGAACCCCCATTCGGGTTCAGCGGAACGCTGGTTTTCCGCGGAACACAGTTTGGGAAACCCTGATCTAGAATAATCTTTTCAAAACCATTCAAACGCTAAAATGTCGAAAACCTATACAAAGTATTTTTTTAAATTCTGTATTGAAATATGTAATTTTTTTTTGGTTCTGCAGAAAGATGGCCTGCACAGTATTCATCTTGTCAAGTCAAGTAAGATTTTGTGACTCTTCAAGAGTACCATACGTAGTTTAGATATTACTGTTACATATTAGCTCTTTATATTTAATTTCGTTGAAAATTAACCCCTCAGGCCTCGGGAATATTTTGTCAGAAGGTCAAAATATTTTCGCTTTTCAATAAAATTTAAGTAAATTAAATATTTCTAAACGTATCCGAAAACTATAAACTGATTTTGATAGGTGGTGAGATGAACTTTCAAATTTTATAATTCGAAAGAAACATATTTTTTTAATGCAAACATAAATAATTTTTTAAAATGACTGAGGTTTCTTTTTTTCTAACTAAAATAGCTGATAACTTAAGAAATAACGAAAGAAATTATAAACGGAGCAAATTTTATTAGTCATAAATGTATTATAAACGTTATCGCCACTTCACTTTTTTGTCGTTTCATTTCAGACAAAACGACAAAATCATCACAATTTTTTTTCAATTAGTGGTCGGAAAATTTGGTTTTATAAAGTTGTACATTTCAATTATTTTTTTGTGGTTTACGTTTAGATTTTTCTAATATTGTTTAGATAATATTTATCATCATGATGGAAGGCGCAACAATTTCTATGAGATCTATATGAGTTGTTCCCAAAAGCGAACAATTTAGCCTGAGGGGCTAATTGACTTTATTCCAGCGTATGGGTGGTGATTTTAAATCACAATCACAATCTAATCACAATCACCATCACAACACTAATCACAATCACCCTTTTTCACTAAAGTGAAAAAATTGTAAGGCTCTTTAAAATACATTTTCCTGCCCCCGAAACTTTTTGGGGAACGTATTTAATTATAGCACGAAGACAGTTGAAAACACAAAGAGGCATCCGCCATTACGGAAATGCTATTTGAAACAATAGCACGGGTGCTCCGAAAGAAGGTAGAAATGATAACAACATCACACTGAACAGGAAATGAAATTTGCCTGACGGCTTGAGAACCTTCAGGAATGCCGAAAGGGGGTACGGTGTAATGTGTACGCTAACGCTATATACCAACCTGTTATTAAATATATGTTATATAGTTTTATGGATTTTGATTAGTGTTCAAAATATGTTTAAAAGATATTTTGAACACAATTATAACATTTATTTATATGTTTAAAATATATTAAAATACATGTTAAAAAGTAGCCTCCAACATTTCTTTACTAAATTATTTCTATAAGTCTATAAAAATAATTATATATCAACAATAATTATTCTCAATAGAGAACTCCAGTCCAATTTTTTTTAATGAATAATGACCTTCTAACATAAATAATTGCATTTTTATTTTTATTTTTACAGTTAGTTTTAATAGTTAAAATAATTGTCAAATTAATTTTTCAAGTTCCCTGAAAACCACCGTATGGAGAATCGTGTGACGTCATCACTCCTGAAAAATTAGTATAGGATCGGGCAATCAGCTGATCAACTACCGCCATTTTGAATTCCGTTGTTCAAAGTATTCTCCCTAGAAGCAGCATTACTATTTTTTGTGCAGTAATTTTTGAATATTTTCAATAATAGAGAAAAACTAATAAGAGATACCTTTATTTTTTAAACATTATTTAGGCCTAAATAATGTTTCAATAAACACAACAACTAACAAATCTCTGTAAACAGTATGTAAATAAACGAATAAATTAAAGTTGTTTGGCTTGTGTCATATCATACATTCCCATACAATGACTTTACGGTGACGTCACGACACGTCGACCAGTGACGTCACCACTGAAATTTCAATAATGCCATTTTGACGGCGTATTTTTACGACTGGATTAAAAATGGACGTTTTAATATTTTTTTAAAAACTCTGCGTTTAATATTATTAAATAAAACTTATATATTCAGAATCAGCGTTTATTTGTCTATATGTACATATTTTTTTAAAGCCATAATATTTTTCACTGGAGTTCCTTATTAAAATGAATACCGATACTCTGGACATCTACTCTATCCAGAAATAGTCTCTTCCAATTCAGTTACTACCCAAGAGGTACTAAAATTCATAATCGAAACAATCTGAATAAACAAATACTTTCAAATCTTCACATTTCCCGTCTTCTTTCCCTCCCCACATCCTTTAACTTCACACTGACCCCCTGATTGATAATACCACTGGTTCCAGGCAGGTAGTAAACAAAAACGATTTACTAATATAATTCATACAAACAAGTATTTTTTTGTCGTAACGTTTCGTGAACACTTCACTAGGAGAGCTTGTTCCTAGATATTTTAGAACTAGACCATGAACTAATGTATTTTTTTTTCGTTATATGTTTTTGGGGTGTTGTGCCGTGTTGCGCTACCTCCTTCTTTAGCCAACGTTTCGGACATCGTTGCAGTGTCCATCATCAGGGCAGATCCGGCAGATCCGGTAGATGTGTAATTTTTAGTCGTGAAGTGTGTGCTTATTTACTTCGAAGCGATACCGTGTCGCCAGCAGCACTAACTTTCACCAGTACAAAATACTCGTGACAAGCAGTGGCGTCATCGCCGCGGAACGGAATAGAAAGTTCATTAAAACGTGGTATTTATGCTAGCCAGGGGCAAGTCCGTTTGCGAGATGCCGACGGAAGTGGCTCCATCCTCTAATGAAATCTAAAATTAGAAATCACAGTGGTAAGAATTTAGGAAAAAAAAAAACAAAATAAAAAAAATTACAATTGTTAACTTTCACCAGTACCAAATAATCGTGACAAGTAGGCGTGAGCGTTATTTAACGAGACTAGTTACAATAACTAGTTTCGCGGCATGTAACGGAAATAACTAGTCTCGCTAAAATCACAAGTAGTTATTTTTGTAAATGCGTTATTTCTGTATTGGGTGTGATGTGAGTAACGGAGTGCAGAGTAGTTTCGCCACGTTTCGCGTTTCGCATAGTTGCGTTTACCGGCCGGCCGAGCGTGCGAGATTTTGAATCGAACATTTTCGAGTAAGCGGGAGTGTTTCTGGGAAGCGAGCGACCATTTTTGTAAATTTAAAGTAATTATACAATGTAAATAAAAGTAAAAAAAAATGACAGTAAAAAAAGTGTAAATAAACAGTAAATATATCGAAAGTGTAAATAAACTGTAAATATTAAAAAAAAATGTAAATAATGTATATACCTGCAATGAAATCAACTCTTAAATACGCCTGTACTAATAATTTTATTAAAATCATAGTAAACACTAATTAATCATAAATACATTTAATGCAGTCAGTCCTAAGCCTGAATAAAGTATGAAGGGAAGTTAATTTCACTGTATAGCTACAAACACTTAGATACTAGATAGTGCTTTAATTTATTTTCGTTTCGTGTGTAACTTTATAGTTGGTGGAGGTATACAGTTATTACAGTTTCGTCGTTTCGTGTGTAACTGAAGCTGAATGAAAATAACTAGTTACAAAAATAACCTGTTTCGAAACAGGTTACGCCGACGAAGAAACTAGTTTCGTTACGTTTCTTGAAAACGGCGTAACGACCCACGTCTAGTGACAAGCAGCGGCGTCGTCGCCGCGGAACGGAATAGAAAGTTCATTAAAACGTGGTATTTATGCTAGTCAGGGGCAAGTCCGTTTGCGAGATGCCGACCGAAGTGGCTCCATCTCTTAATGAATTCTAAAATTAGAAATCGCGATGGTAAGAATTTAAGAAATAGAATTACAATGGTTAAAGCGAATTTAGTCAATATAAATCAAAATGGTTTACCACGAGCTCGCATTACTATATACTTAGACATGGTTTTTTAGCTCTATTAATAATAAATGAATTTTACTAGAATTAGAATTACACTGGTTAAAGCGAATTTAGTCAATATAAAGTTATAACACAAAAAAATGGTTTACCACGAGCTGGCCTTACTGTATACTTAGACATGTTTTTTGCGTTTAGCTTTGGTGTAGCCGTCAATCGCCGGATACCAAGAGCTATTGAGCTTAGCTCCGTCGTCTCTATTAATATTAAAAGGATTTTTGTAGATTTCAATTGCCTCCGTAATTAGGCGTGCTCTATAAGTTTTAGGTCTTCCCAAGACCTCAGGAACAAATCCAAAGTAATGGCCGGTTTCGATTAAGTGCTCAGCGATTGCCGATTTATCAGGGTGGCCGAGTTTGCAAGCACGAAAGTGTTCTGCTATCCTTTTGGAGATCGTCCTCTCTGTTTGGCCTACATAAACCTTGTCACATCCGGAACAGCTGAGTTTATACACTCCATCTGCTTCCAGAGGAAACTTAGTCTTTGCAGACCTCAGTAGGTCTTGAATTTTAGTTGTGGCACCGAAGACAGTTTTGATGCTATCTTTTCTCAACAGCCTGGCGATTCTGTCTGTCACATTGTGAACGTAAGGCAGGAAAGCGCAGCCTTTTAACTCTTGTTTAGCTCTGTCTTCATTTGGTGTAGATTTGGCTCTTATGATTTGCCTTGTCTGACTAGCTGGGTAACCGTTGCGTTCCAGTGCATCGGTCAGCTTTGTAAGTTCTGCTCCAATTTTAGTTTCTTCACATATTCTGGTCGCTCGCGTCACCAACGTATGGATAAGTCCTCTCTTCTGCGCTGGGTGGTGATGCGAATCGGCATGTAGATACCGATTTGTGTGCGTTGGTTTTCTATATACAGTGTGTCCTAGATAACTATCTTCTTTTCGCATCACATCCACATCTAGAAAAGGCAGGATTTTCGCATCGTTTTCTACTTCCATTGTGAACTTGATTTTACTGTGGAGTGAATTAAGATGATTCAGAAATTCATTCAGTTTCTCTGTTCCATGAGGCCAGATGGCGAAGACATCGTCAACATAACGCCACCATACCTTGGGAACAGCTGAAGCTGTGTCGAGTGCCACTTCTTCAAACTTTTCCATAAAAAAGTTGGCAAGTACTGGCGACAATGGACTGCCCATCGCAACTCCTTCCACTTGCTCAAAAAGTTCACCCTGGAATGCAAAATATCCCGTTTTGAGACAGTGTTCAAAAAGTTTGCAAATGTCGTCCTCATAGATCTCCCTGAGCATTGTCATGGAGTCTTCTAGAGGCACATTTGTAAAAAGGGACACTACATCAAAACTGACCAGGATATCGCCTTCCTCAGTCTTGACCTTTTTTAGCTTACTGATCAGATCTGTGGAGTCCTTGATCCAAGATTCAGTTTTACCAGTTTGCATCTGTAGTAGTCTGGAGAGGTATTGGGACAGTTTGTAAGTAGGTGCACCAATAGCACTGACAATCGGTCTCATTGGGATATCCTTTTTGTGTATTTTCGGAAGACCGTATAGGGCAGGAGTTCTGGAGGCTTTTACGAAAAGCCCAGATCAATCCTCTTTCCTAATACTGGAAGCTTTAACTAGCTCTCTAGTCTTCAGGTCAATCTTATTGGTGGGGTTGTTCTTTATTTTCTTGTAAGTGCCGGCATCGCACAGGAGGTCTTCCATCTTCTTAATGTAGTCAACCGTATTAATCACCACAGTGGCATTACCTTTGTCGGCAGGCAGAACTAAGATGTCCTCATTGGCGCGCAATTCTTTTAGGGCCGCAAACTCTCCTTTTGTGATGTTTGGGCGGGGTATTTCAGCCCTTTTCAAAATATGGCAAGTCTCTTGTCGTATGTCCTCTGCTTGCGACTCTGACATTTTATGGACTTTCATCATTGTATGTAGTGCTGTCTCCACACCACATATGATAGATTCCACAGGTATCTTTTTGGGGGCAACTGCGTAGTTCATCCCCTTGGCAAGCACAGAAGTTGCGTCTGTGCTCAGCGCAAGGGACGAAATGTTAATAACAACTTTATTATGATCAAGTTGTTTTCGATCACCTTTTTTGCCTTGATTGAGCCTCTCAAACTTGTGTTTATGCCTCGCATCTGTTGACTGCTTACTTCTTTGTGCTTGTTGGTAAGTCATATTGTCAATTTTCTTCCAGTCTTCTTCGATAAGCATTGCACTTAGATGTAGGTGTAAATCGAAAAGGTCCCGAGATGTTCCATCCAGTTCGCTGCGCACGTTATGGATTCTTTCCCTTAGTAGCGCTGCTTCTGCTCTTTGGAAAACTCTCTCGGCTTTCCGGGATGTAATATGTCTTTGTATTCGGATGTGTACTGGTACGACCGATTCCTCCTTACATCTTTTGAGGAAAGCCAGGCTGCCCAGTAAAAGGTTCCTTCGTTTCCTCAGATTCTCCAATCGGCGTACCATTGTATGAACTTCCTCCCCATAGAGGTTAGTCAGATAAGTTTTAAGATTTTCACGGCCAGAAGCATTTTCGTTATAATTATATATTTCGTTTTTCGTTATTTTATAACGAAAATGCTTCTGGCCGTGAAAATCTTAAAACTTATCTAATGTATTTTTATTCAAAATGTTATAATTTTTTTGCAATAATCAATTAAAACTCTGATAAAACCACACGTACGTTTAAAAAATAGAGAAATCACAAGTTTTACTTCTCAAGCGCCAACCGGCGAATAAACCAGCGAAATAAAATATTGGATATAAGTTTTTTTAAACCGGAAAGGAAAATTTCCATTTGGCAAACCTTGCCTCTAAGGGTGGCGGGGGGTAAAATATTAATTAATTTGGATTCTGGACCGCATTCCCTCACTCCCCTCCTCCCTCCTACCCCTTCCCAACCCCCCACAAGACGGTTAGTGGTGGCTCAAAGAATTGATTAGTTTATTTGAGGTTCTAATACAAGTTACAGAAAGACGTTCGCTTTGATGGATGTTGCTCAACCGCCGATCGGCGGTTTGGTCATGTTTGTTCAACAAGCAGCACGTAAGATTACTGAAACTAACTACGTTAATAATAAGTGGTAAAATGGTCAGATAGATTAATACGAAGTATTATTATTATTGAAGTTTCAGAAATTGAGTTTTTTAATACAGTTTTTTATCATTTTTGATGTAGACATAATATTACTTATTACATATCTACTATTAATTATATTAAAATTTCGTCAATTTAATTTGAATGCCGAAAGACCCCTTTATTGCAAATGTTTTGATATTATATTTACCTATGTAAAATAATGGTTTTAATTACTGTGTTGTACGTTTGTCTAAAGATATGAAAGAGACATTCTAGCAAGTTATGCCGATGTATATGTCATAGGCCAGGGATGGCGAACCAATGGCACGCGTGCCATTAATGGCACGCGACACAATATTTTGGGCACGTCACTGATCAATGATCACAAAATTTATTATTTATTTATTTATTTAATTTCAACGGTATACATATACCATAAGAACTGATTACATGTCACAAAATGAAAAATAATAATACAGAAATTATAAAAAAAAGGTTAACAGATGATTGTGGCATTTGAATTAGAAATGACACCAGATAGATAATTACATACAAAATCTATAGTTCAAAATAATATAATTAATATTGACTGAAAAGGTTTGATAGCATAGCCCTCTTGTACCTACCTTCCGTGCAGTTAAATAGATCTGCAACATCTGCATATCTATTAGTAACATCATGTAACCTAGGTAAAGGGAGTGTTTCTCAGTCTTATTATTGTTACATTTAAACAGGATTTTAGATCGAGTGGTTCTCGTGGGAACATGAAATTCAATGAGCTTAGTTAAATTAGGACTGTCTATGCTACCATTTACAATTTTGAACATAAATATTAAGTCGGATATAATTCTTCGATCTGAGAGTTTTAATAAACTTAGTTCTTTCATCAAGTAATTGTAGTTTATGTTTTCAATGGGAATACCGAGTTTAAAATTAATATGTCTTAGAAATTAATGTTGAATTTTTTCGATTGAATCAGAATGTATTTTAAAATGGGGGGACCAGATCGAGGAGTTATATTCGACTTGACTACGACTAAGGATGTATACAAAATTTTTAGTGTTGAAATATTCCTAAAACCTCTGGAATTTCGAAGAATGAAGCCAAGCATTTTCATTCCTTTATTACCGATTGAGTTTATATGGGTTATAAAGTTTAATTTAGAGTCAAAAATTATGCCCAGGTCATTAATTTCTTCAACAGAGGTAAGGGTAGTGTTATTAAGTACATATGGATGAATAATTGGTTGACTTATTCTGTAAAATCTTATTGCATGACACTTATTTATGTTCAGAAACAGTTTGTTAACAGAACACCAATTAATTAACTTGTGTAAATTATTCTGTAGACAGATACAATCTTCAACGGTTTTAATTATTTTAAATATTTTCAAATCATCTGCAAAAAGCAACACATTTACATCTTTATCAAATATATCAACAATATCGTTTATAAACACAAGAAACAAAATTGGGCCTAAATGAGACCCTTGTGGTACACCACTGGTAGCTATAAATTGATTGGAAAGGAACAAATTAATTTTAACAAGTAGTACTCTATCAGATAGATAGCTTGCAAACCAATCTAAAAGTTTTCCATCAATACCTAGCTTACGTAACTTAACCAGTAGAATTTTATGGCAAACTTATAGAATCGACTTGATTTCTGTTAGCTAATGCGTTTGATATATAGTTTTCATATAACGAAAGATTTGTTAGAGTTATGCACTACGAAAAAAAATTTCATACGAGCGCGGCAAGTTACGCGGCTGCAAATGTCATTGCTCGGCATAGTAAACCTTTTCAAGAGGGAGAGTTTTCGAAGGAAGCCTGGATTGCATGCGCGCCATCTCTTTTTGATGATATCGATAATAAAGATAAGATAATTCAGCGTATCAAAGATACTCCTCTGTCCAGAAACACAATAAAAGAAAGAGTCTTAAAACTGGCGGAAAAGGTAACAGATCAACAAAAAATTTACATAAACTCTGCTTCTTTTATATCGCTATGTCTTGACGAAAGCACTGACGTCACTAAATCTGCACGTTTAGCTGTTTTGCTCGATATTGCGTTGGAAACGTCATTAAGGAAGAATTAATTGCGATACAATAGTTGCTAACAACTACAAAGGTCACTAATATTTGTACGAAAAAAGAAATTGATTTGAAAAAAATTGATTTTCGTAACATCTGATGGTGCTCCAAGTAAGGTGGGTAAAAAATGGTTTCAGAAGTTTATTTCAAATAGACGTAATAAATAAAGAGTTTTTAATTGATAGTAAGCATTTATTATTATTATTTTCCCAATAATCACAAAGTCTAAATCATTTGGTGGCACGTCTGTGACCTCATTAAACATTTTTTTAGATAAATGGCACGTTGATACGTAAAGGTTCGCCATCCCTGTCATAGGCCGATCGTAAAATTAGGCAGATCATGAACGCGCCTAGGCACAACGTGAAGTGCCTGGCGGCAGACCGTGAAGTGCCTGAGGCGCATCATAATCTGCCTGATTTTACGAACGGCTTGCGACATATATAAGGCCTTGTCTGCTTTGTATCTTCTCTTTCTGAAAGTAACTCTTATCACAATCTGACGATAAACAATATAAATATTATACTGACAAGAACGTTATTTAATCAACTCATCAATAATAATTTACTTTGTGATCCAGTTCATCATCAAAACCACACAACACAACAAATGCAAAGCAAAACTAGCTTTTACGACTACGAATTACCGGTAACCGAACAACTCAACAATTTACGAATTTATCACTCCTTTAAAAAGTCATTAAAAGTGATGAAAAAAATGGTTGAATATATTAGGCTATGGGCTATTTTTTCATCACTTTTATTGACTTTTCAAAAGGGTGTTGAAATGCCACTTTGTTGAGTTGACGTGGAACCATAACCATTAAGATACTCTTTTGTTTCGATTTGGGGTTAAATTATGTCTCTTTTAGAGAAATCTCTTTTTGCGACCCAGCTATTAAAACATACTTGTTTGAAGACTTCCTCGTTTCCAAACCGCATGATTTCTTCAAGCTTGAGATAAAAACTGTACAAACGTAGTAATAAATCAGTAGAATAAACATAGAAATATTAAAAATTTAATAAAAATATTTCAATTGATGTTTTTTTACGAATTCTAGCAAACTCCAATCAGTGTTAATAAAAATATAAAAATCAAGTTTATCGTAATCTTATGTAGGTTCATAATAACTAAGAAGCTTAACCTAAGAGCTCAAATGTTTTTCTTCAAAATATATTCTATTTTTTAAAGAGCCTCTGAATAAAATATTATAATTTTTAATTCAAGATACATGATTATGTGAGTGACCACAAAAAAAAAGAGTTCCGTGAGAGATCGGATCATCTAATCTACGACAAGAAGCCAAACCGAGATTTGTCATGTCAATATTAATGTTTATTTTGCATTCCTTTGATTATCATTTGTTTTACCAACTCAGCCGTAGGCCAAATAGACGTAGGCTCTGAAATGGGTGAAAATAAATCAAAACTTTTAATTGTTTCCTTTCAAACCTATAAAATACTTTGCAAATGTAACCCTTCGGTGAATGGCTGTTACAATTTAGTATGAAACATTCTTCGAAAGAGTTTCCAATCTACATAGCAAATATTTACAGAAAATGAAAAGTTATCCCTGAAGAGCGGCCGTACAATATAATTATGCCTCTTGATTTGACTTTGTAAAAATTTGAAAACGTTGCAAAGTTAAATGGTAAGAAATTTAAGAGATTGGTTATTTTCCTATTTGATATAACTCCGCGGAAAGGGCTCCCTGCCTCGAACCGGTTCTACCAAAGTTTTAATGAGACTCCAAATTGTGATGATGGCAATATTATTTATTTCAGCATTATACAAAATGTAGGTATGTAATTTTTTAATACTATTCCAATTTAATGAAATACATCGATTGAATATATTACTTTGTTTTCGTAGAAAGTTATTAGGTACAAAATGATATTATTTCGTGTGTAAATAGTTTTACATCAATCAATTTGTATATAATACTAGAGTATTCAAATTGGTTGATGTAAATATAAATGATACACGTCAAGATAGAATCATACGAAATTGAAGATTTAGTGTAAAAAGTATATATATATTTTTACGTTAGCTCCACACAAGAGGTTCTGAGGAAAAAATATCCCTCAAAACCTGTGTTATCTTTGTAGATGCTGTGTGGAGGGTTTTTTTTATGAAAGTAAGGAGAGGAAGTTCTGGGAACGACAAAGGTATGAGGGGTGGGTTGGAATCTGTGATTTAGTGTGTCCAGGAGTGATAGACGTATAAATCCATCCCTTCCACTGCGGTGCAAGTCGATAGGTCCAACTGGGGGGATCAAAAGTTCTCCCTCAACAAGTCTCTCCCAATCCGGCCCGCCACATCTCCCAATCTATACGGCGGTTGCGTGGGCAAACGCAACCGCCGTATAGATCTCGACAAACATTACCCATGAACCTGGGTACCCTTGGTAAGTCACCATACAAAGCGAACCATTTGGGGTTACCTACGGCACGGATGTTGGTTATCCAATAATTAATTCCCATACCCGCCTACCGAATTAAAGCGTTATTTATTAAATATATGTTCTTTAATTATGTACTTATATTTGGAGATAAATTACAAAAATATTAAATTACTGTACCCACTCCACCTATGCAATGAAAAAAAAAATACTTAATATGAAATTTAATATAATTATTCACCTTTTTAAGGGCGCGTAAAGAAAGAGCAGTATGTGATGAATAATAAAAAATATATATGTCAGTTATTCAGGGTGTAACAGAAAGTACCAGAAGGATTTTGATCGGCGATTCCTGAACATTTTTGGAGTAAAAATGTACACGTCGTTTTGCTGTCCGATGATTTTTTTTTCTATTAAAAACAAAAAATATGTTTTTCAATCACACGTCGCTACTGATCCCATTCCTATACGTCGCGGCGGGTTCGAGCGACACGCACGCTGTTTCGTGTTTTCCCGTGCTGTTAGAACGAGACGGAGGTCTTATCATGCGACTCGCCACTCAGTTGCGACGTGTGATGGAAAAATATTTTTATTGTTTTTAATTGACATTTAAATTTGACATTTTTTACTTCAAATATGCTCAGGAATGGCTGGTTAAAATTCTTCGAGTACCTGCTGTTACACCCTGTAGACACACAACTTTGCATCCGATCACTGTGGTATCTATATGACAGATGGTAGAAAAATTGTTCGATAAAACGTGTCAATTTATCCCAAGTTTCTCGTTAGTACATGAAATATTGCAGTCGCAAGAATGAGATGGCTATCGACAATATAGGAAAGGACATCGACTTTGTCTGCATAAATACAAAGCAAAAACATTTTCCTTTCAGAGAATGTAATTCATTTAATGTACAACACGTTATTTATATTTTAATTTGTAGTATGCCTATAATTAATGAATGCGGGAAAAAACTCATCTACGTTATTGATTTTTAAAGTCACAGTAATAATATATTCTCATTTTCTTTTATTTGATGGCCATTACTGTTTCATAAAACTTCACATCCATACTTTATAAAACGACTTTTACGTTCAGTATTTTGTAGTAGATAATCTGGAATATTTATGGACTCATTCTTGGAATCACTCCAAAACATAGCCATTAATGGTATTTAACGTCATAAATAAACTCCTCAATAACGGAACGCCGTTTATCGTCGATTCATCCGGAAAATGAAGTTAAAATACATGGATTATTATTGTTAAAAGAGCCTTTAAAAATATCTTACAGTTTGCAGTGTTATATTAAAACATTACGTAAAGTTTGTGTAATCTGTTATTATGATGATTTTTTATTCTCCATTGCTCTTTTTTATTTATTTAAATAAAACACACAACGAAGTTGCGTTCCCATGAGTTATCAAAACTCATTAAGGGATCGCCAATTGGTACTTTTGAAAAGTTAAACCCAACCCAACCCAATTAAGAAAAATTTTACAAAACATTTCACAGAAGCAACATACAGACACAACATATAAAGAATCACTTAACAAATATTTCACAGAAACATAACTTATAAGATTTTATGAATTATTATAACCAGTCATTTGATTTATGTACTGTTGGTGTCAAAAAGTTAAAATAAAGTATCCTCCATGATGTATCCTATAGAAATGCATAAAAAAAATCAAGAAAATTCAATAAAAGGTACGAGCTCAAAAATATAGAGATTAATACAAGATGTTTACATACAAAATACATGACAAGATTTAAAAAAGATTATCTTATGAAAAGTATTTAAGGAATCGTATACAAACCTCATCCAAACCTTGAATATTTTTATTTCAGAAATTCGATTTGTATCACGTTTCATTAATAATGTAGCAAATAAGCCTAAAAAGGAAAAGTTTTATATCCAATTAATATAAGCTCATGAATCAACAAAGGGGAATTTGAGTCATAAAAATACAATTTTCTTTTCAGACTGATAGTAGACTACTTCATATTTAATTAGAATTTTGAATATTGAATACAAATCTGATAATCTGCATAGAATGATAGGTAGGTACTTCATGGATTCGGCATTCAGGTTCAATTCCCGTAAAATTATTAATATATTCCTTTAAATAAATCGGTGTCCATTTCTAGATTCACGAGCTTTAAAAAGTGGCCTTACACACAAAAAAAATTGAAACTAATAATACAATATATTCTTATTAAGTTATTACTCATTACAAATTTTGTAAAATTTTGATGAAAAACTGTGCATGCTATTTAACTGTTTAACTTTGTGTCTGTTTTTAATTTTCTTTGTTTATGTTCATTTTATTTATTAATTTTCAACGCCCTGATGGGCTTTTACATGACAAGTTTATAATACAGAGACAGTTTTAAAATAAAAAAGATAAACTATAAAAATATAACTAGTAAACATCATATGAAAGGTAGGTATTCAGATAAATTTAAGGAAAGATAGTGCATTATAATAAAAGAGAAAGTTTCGAAGTTGTAAATAGCAAAGAAATAAACTAGTAGGTATGTTAGTAATTACAAAATTTACAGGTGACTAATTAAATGTGATGAATAATACATGATAAAATGCAAGATACATAAAAAGAAAACGTTAATAGGTTTTTACATTGTAGATTAATATAGAAATACACAAATATATGCAATAGACCCTATGTGATGCTCCTTAGATATCAAAATATTCTACATAAAAATATTGTTCAGATATTTCTTGAATAAAGGTAAACTTGTATTAAATACATCGATATTTGAGGTGAATTTGTTCCCTAGTGTGTGTAGTCGTGAAATTGGTGCATGTGTGTAGTAGTTGGTTATATTTTATGTGCTTATTCGTTGAGAGTTTTTATTATACATATACAACTACGTCTCAGTGTTGATGACATTATGTTCATGATAATAGGCTTGTTTCGCCAGATAACAAGGCCACAATACATTATTATCATGATAAATAGAGAAAAAAATACTGTTCCGTAGAAATATTATACACGCATTTTTTTCTCATTTGGAATAGAAAAGAAATTCTTTGTTAATGATTGAAACTAGATATTGCATGAGTTACGCTGCATGATAACGCGGCCATGATTAATACTGCTTGTGGGGATGATCGACCCCACTCGTAGAGTCACCCCCTTTAAAGTGAACATCCCCTAATGACTTGCAGGCCTATTAGCGGAGGCTTAGTTCGCCTGTCTAGCGCCGGGCCTGCTTCGCTGATCCGGAAGCGGATAACGGACGAGGATCAAGTGAGTTCCGGATCCGTCCCGAGCCTCGCAATCGAAGACATCCGCCCAACAATTGTTCGGGAAAAACACGGCCCATCTGCCTTCTGCCAATCCACCGTTTACGGAGTCTAATATCTCAGATTAAAGATTGCAAATCGGTTCTGTCCTAATCAAGCGTGATGTGTATTAACCTTGCGGAAGATCACGCGAAAAGCGGCTGGAAGGATGAATTGCCTAATGAAAAAAAATCGTTTTCATTTATTTATGTAATTTACATCCAATGCCTTTTAAGCTATTAGAGCTAAGAAAATTGGTCTAGTAACACAATTTCGAAAGCTTGTTTAGTAACACGGGATAAAAAATTCTAGTACGGTTTAGTAATATACGAGCACGGGGGTTGTATAATCGACTTGTATTTTTGAAAAACCGTTATTTATTATTATTTTAAATTTAGAAATACATACTGTTTGTACTGTTTAAATTGATACCATCCTATAAAAAAATTATATAAGCAGCGTATTAAAATTATCAGCCTGCAGAGATGGGAAAGCTGACAGAGATATTGAAACAGGATAAATGCAGGTAACTCCATTAATGGAGGACTGAATGCCGTTAGCGCTAATAAAAAAAAAAAACTCTCAAAAGAAGCGAAGCTAGCAGTCCACAATGAAGTCCTGGTACCTACCCTAATGTATGGCAGTGAGGCATGGAACTGGCAGAGGAAGGATGAAAGTAAACTGAATGCTGAGGCGTATGTGTGGAAAAACCATGTATGATCGTGTGAGAAATGTGGATATCCGCAAATAATGTAAGGCTGATGTAAGCATAATGAGTAAAATCAAGAAAGGGACCCTCAGATGGTTTGAGCATGTAGAGCGAATGAAAGGAGAAAATAGTGTGAGAAGAATATATGACAAATGTGAATGGAACAAGAAGTCGGGGACGCCTGAGGAAGACATGGAACGATCAAGTGAATCAGATACTTGAGTCGGGCCATGTCAAAAGTCAGAATAATAGAAGAGTATGTATGAATGTGAGTGAGGCAAAGAGTGTGTGCCAAGACCGAGTTGTTAGGCCGTCTGTCCTCTCTGCCTACCCCTGCTGTGAAACGGCGTGATGGTTAGTTAGTTAGTTTTTAGGGTTTGATAGACAGAAGGGTATTGAAATAAATGTTAAAACATAGAAAACAAAATTGTTAAATGTGGGCCACTTATATTAATACGATGTGTAACATTTTTAAGAATAATAAAGATTTGTCATTTGTCTATTACAAAATAGCAACGTGTTTTAATAGGTTATGGGCCCTGTATAAATGTCATTAATAAAGAGACATTGAAATCAAGCAATGCCTATATCAAATTTGTGGTCGAATATACATGTAAATTTTAATGAAAAACATTACGTGGATTTCGAATTACCAAGCCGTATTGCGAGTAAGTAAAAAAATACCAGAAATATATTTTGTCCTCTAAAGTCTAAAGAATAAGAATAAGAAAAAAACATCAAATCAGATTTGATTGATAAACCAATAAATATCAGCACTTAACAAAATTACAATTAATTAATTAGATTGGTTCTATGTCAACGTCCATGGGGCTAAAATCATTTTAATTTCTTCCATTTGTGTAAAGCTCCTAAAATCCTATTTTAGTGTTCTACAGTTTTGTCACCTAACTAAATGCAAATTTTCCTTTCTCGCTCCTATTGTCTTTACCTCAAGCTCTCAAAAAGTGCTCTCCAATAAAGACAGAAATTCCATTAAACTCCATGGCACCTAAACAAAAGAGCAAAATATTTCAAATTGTTGTTTTTAAGATTGGTGAATATTTTTCAATCTTTTCAGACGTGAGCAAATTTTATCGGAAGGGTGTCTTAGTTTGTTGAGGGTTGCAGCTCTAGCTTAAGAGTACCCACAAGTCTGGAGAGTATTGACACTCAGTTTCTCGAATGTCACTCTCTTCTTGACTAATTGCCGACTTGGATGGAAGATGGCAGTGGGATGAAAGGGCTTTTCAAGGGGAGGCACCGTTACTTACCTACGGATTGTTGAAGCCCCTTAAACACTACGTTAGGAACTTGTCTTAGTAAGGAAGACACGAAGGGTCATTATTTTATAATTAATTGGAATAATGTGAGCTTATAAACGCCTCCTCGACGAATTTTTCGAAAGTCTCGCTTTGAATACAAGTATTTTAGCCGCTATTAATTAGTTGATTAAGTTTTGAAATTGATTGAGTTACCAGCCTTATTCACAGAAAGCTTTTTTGATACTGAGAGATAGTTTATTTAGAAAATTCACCGCGGAAAAAATCACATTGGAACCTTTATCGTTACTGTTCTGTTAGGTTAGGTTGTTAGGTTCGGTTATTGTTTTATGTATTTAGACACTAAATAGGTTTTTATATAAAAAGTTATTTTAATCATAATATATGTAATCACAACAATAACAAACTGATACAGTTAAGGATTATTTTGCATGTAGAGGTATTTTAATGAGTCTCAGCTGCCCCCGTCTGGAGCCAGTGAGACTATGGCATCCCCAATTGGAGTATGTAGTGAGGCTGACGGTAGTGGGGAGGGGAAAGAGATGGGGAGAAGGGATTATCAAATTATGTTGTAAAATATTGTACTAATAGTTATTGTACCAAAAAATAATAATTAAATAAAATTATTTATTTATTTATTTGTAAGAAACAAACAGCTTTTACATAATATACAGAGATAAATATACAAGTAAACTGAAGTCAAGCCACAGAAGTTTCTTATGCTAAAGTACATCGGAAATGAAGTTTTAATATTTTAAAATTAATTTTGGGTTATTGGAAGGAGAGAGGAAGGGGAGAGGAAGGGGAGAGGAAGGGGAATATAGGAAAAGGATAGGAGATGCTCCCGAAACATTGTATACTATCATATTAATAAATAATCGGTCGTACGTGTAACTTCATATCGATATTTCTTTAGGTTATTACTAAAAATGTCAATACTGTGAAATTTTGTATTATATTGTGCACATACGCGAGGAATTGGGGAATTTTTTCAAATATTTGTTCCACATGATGGTAAATAAAATAAATCGGATTGTCGGGTTGATCTTGACGGAATATGAAAATTTATTAAATTGGTAAGTTCTGGTGAGTCAAGGCCATTATTTAGAATTTTAAACAACAGGATTTGATCAATAATTAGACGTCGTGTTTGGAGGGATTTGAAATTGTGAAATTTAATGGATTCCGTATAATTTGAGAAGGGTAAGTTTAGTTTATAATTAATGTGTTTAATTTTTTTTTTTTAATCCTTTCTATTCTTTCAATATGGGCTTGATATAAAGGCGTCCAGATCGGTGTATAGTGTTCCAAGTGCGGGCGAATATATGAGGTGTAAAGGGAATATAGAGTGTTTATGATGTGGAAGGGTTTTGCTATACGAATTACAAATCCTAGCATTTTATTGGCTTTGTTAATGACTTCATCAGCATGTTGGATAAAGTTTAATTTAACATCCAGTGGTACCCCAAGGTCCCTGATATATTCTACTTCGTTGATATGTGTGCCGTTCAATGTGTATAACGAGAAGCAACCATAACAAATGATTAAATTATATACTTAGATTTACTTTTAACTATTTGCAATACAAACAGACCTTGGCGCAATTCAGACATTTTATTTTAAATATTCAGTGCAGTGAACTTTGTGCGGTGAACGTTCCCTGCGGAGAAAGTTCCAGAGTTGATTGTGGGCGATAAATTTTCCTTGAACCGTAGCACCGGGTTTATGGGGTGAGGTTTGTCTAGGTCTTGGAGGCGGATGACCAGGACACACTGAATCCCAGATTCCTACCCACCCCTTAAACCCTTTTCCTTCCCAGAACCCTCCCATCTTTTCCTTTCCTTAATAAACCCTCCACATAGCATCAGCTGTGGAGGGTTTATTGCTGCGTGGAGCTCGTGTAAAAAAAAATCATTGAGATTACAGCAGTTGGAAGACAACCGTTGAAATTATTTTTTTTATGATTCCGCTCAAGAGTAAGGAACCAGTGATTATAACGTCCCCAATTAGGAGAATATTGGAGTTAAATAAATAATGATACGATTGCCATGTTTTTCCTCACCTGAATTTCTTGGCCCGAAAACGTTTGGAGACTGACGAGGACGCGGAAGAAGAGGTGGGAACGTTTCAACAAGAGTTCTACGATGAGGGAATGAAGGACCTAGTGCCACGGCTCATGAAGTCATCGATCGTAACGAAATATATTGGAGATATGAACCTAAAGCGTCATATGCTGTTTTTCCAGAATTTTTAAATAAAGATCTTTAATTCTTGGATAACCATTGTGCGTACTAACAGCATACAAATACCATATCTTTAAATAAGGTACTCCAGTGAAAAATATTATGGCTTTAAAAAAATATGTTCATATAAACCAATAAACGCTGATTCTGAATAAATGAGTTTTATTTAATAATATTTAACGCAGGGTTTTTAAAAAAATATTAAAAAGTCCATTTTTCATCGGCTCGTAAAAAAACGCCGTCAAGTTGGCATTATTAAAATGTTTAGTGGTGACGTCACTGTTCGTCGTATCGTGACGTCACCGTAAAGTCATTGTATGAGAACGTAGTCATCGTATTAATTTATTCGTTTATTTACATATTGTTTATAGAGATTTAGTTGTTGTGTTTTTTGACACATTATTTACGCCTAAATAATGTTTAAAAAATAAAGGTATCTCTTATTAGTTTATCCCTATTATTGAAAATATTCAAAAACTACTGCACAAAAAAATAGTTATGCTACTTCTAGGGTGAATACTTCGAACAACGAAATTCAAAATGGTGGCAGTTGATCAGCTGATTGCCAGATCCCATAGTAACCTTTCAGGAGTGATGACGTCATACGATTCACCCAGTTTTGGGGGATCTTGAAAAATTAAAACTTTGACAATTATTTTAACTATTTAAACTAACTCTAAAAATAAAAATAAAAATGCAGTTATTTCAGTTAGGAGGTCATTTTATTCATTAGAAAAAATATAAAAATTGGACTGCAATTCTCTATTTTCGAATCACATCACATCCATAATAATACATACAACCGAAATCTTTGACGAAACTAATCATTCTCTTATGATCATTTCGAATGGTAAAATTAATTCACCATGCACCCAAGCAAACAGGCAGGTGATACACACGCCTTTATTGTGGCAATTTTCGTTATGTCTCTTAATAAAATCTAAAGGACTGCCCGCAGAACATGAAGGCGCGGTGGGCGGCCATTCCGCGGGGAAAATTCTCAGAACCTCGACCGCCGCTGTTCAGATGGCGTCTCCTGTAATGGAGAGATATGGCGCAGTTTGGGATCCGCGATACTTGTTCCCAGGAAAGAGAACTGAAGCTCGAGGCATAATAATAATACGATTATTATTATTGCATCCTTGCAAAGGTGTATGATTTTGAAATGTGTTGTGCGGATGGTTAAGAGTTGAACATCGTTTTTATTTTATTTTTAATAGCAAATTTGACTTATTTTATTAATGTTGAACTGTTATTGAGCAATTTAATTAATATAATTAAAATACATTCGAATTTGATAAATTATTTAAGTACTTTCCTTATCTCCTTAAATTAATAAATAAATCTACATTACTACGTTCCTAAACTAAACACCGATTTTTTATGACTATGTCAGTCCTTAGTCCTTGCCAAAGGAATAGTGAATATTTTGTAAAGAAAGTTCTGAGAAGGAAAAAAAAAGTATGAGGGATGGGTCAATGTGTTTGGGAGTACCGAACGTATGAATCCATTGCCGTGCATGGCGATGAAGGTTGAGAGAGTTCGGGTAGAGAGGTCTGGGTAAGGTCTCTCAACCAGTCTCCTAATCAGGCCCGCCACGCATTAGGTGGGCAAACACATACGCGGTCAAAACTTAGACAAACTTCACCCCATGAATCTGGGCACCATGCTAAGTCAACAAACGTAGCGAACTACTGTGGATGGCCTATGACAGGGCAACACCCCTGCCATAGGTACCCGGGGTAATGGTACCCATAGCCGCCTCCCAAGTTGCGATTTTTTTTTTTTACATGAGCTCCACACAGGAGGCCCTGAGGAAAATAATTTCCCTCAGGGCCTATGTCATCTTTGGGGATGCTGTGTGGAGGGTTTTTTTAAGGAAAGGAAAGAGAGGAGAGTTCTGGGAAGGAAAAGGGTTTAAGGGGTGGGTAGGAATCTGGGGTTCAGTATGTCCTGGTCATCCGTCTCCAAGACCTAGACAAACCTCACCCCATGAACCCGGGCACCCCTGCTAAATCACCAAACGTAGCGAACCACTTGGGGTGACCTATGGCAGAGGTGTTGGTTATCCAATAAAGGTTCCCGGGGCGGCGGTACCCATTCCCGCCTCCCAAATTGATCCCAAGAATAAGTTTATTGTAGTATTTGCGAGTAGCTAATTTTCACGAAATAGAGTTTAGTATATATAACCTTTTCTAATGCTATCATATTAGAAAAATACGTTTTTTCATTATTTAAAAATTATTTTTAAATGTTTGGAGCACCGCACCAGGTTTCTGGAAATTTTCAGCAGAATTGAGATACTTTGGTTATACCTCTTCCCACTGTGAAAACGAATTGTATAAATTTATCAAATTAAGTACCGATGTGGTTTATCTTCCATTGAAAATGTTTTTTTTCTTAGGAAAATGTCATTATAGGATTATCGAACAAATAACCGTTCTAATACATCTTCGCAGACGCATTAGTAAAACTTATAACCCTTTACCTCCTCAATAAAGAACCTCATAACCGTTATTGCATTCCCTTTGAAGGCGCATTTCTGTCAGAGGGCCCCGGCATAGCACCTGCATAGCACGTTCACCGCCATAATATCGTTATTCCCAAATTGTTATTAAACCATTTATTCTCGGTCCGACGCCATTGTAACTCTTTTGCCTCTCGGTATAAGCTATTGACTTCGGCCGCCGGAGGAAGCTTTTAATAAGCAATAAACTCTTGCTAAAGGTAACGCGCACAATTGCCGCTGATGTGTTTTATTAACGGAAGGTGAACAATAAATTGATTTTATCAAAGATGCGTCGATTGCTGCGTTGTGTTGTTATATTATTACGTGGTTGAATTTGTGTTCCTTCTTCAGATGACTTTATATTGTTTTATGAAAGTAAAACGTTGTTCCTGAATCAAAATGCGGACTTTTCTCTGAGATAGCGTTATTAACGTAGGTATTTTCTGTCATGCTAGGTATAACCAGTTCATTTTAAAAAATAAGAAAAAAAGGCATATTAAATTTCATCATATCATTTAAAAAAAAGGCGGCGCTACCAGAATTTCTACCGATTTCTTACATATATCCTTTAAACAATTGAAGTTTTTAAGCTCTTAAAAATATATATGTTATTTTTGAAGATAATATCTAGATGCGTTCCACGCCGAAAAACAAATTATATAAAATTCACTTATCAGAAAAAAATCGCAAAGTATGCTAAAAAATTATTACAAACACGTTTGTTTCAGTTATTTTACAAGTTATAGTTGTGAAAAAATAATGTTTCTTTAAATGATACTTAAGATAATTTCCATGAGATTTTTAATCTTTTTTAAACGAGTTGTGTTTCATTAAATTTTTTCGCAATTTTCGCATCGATTTTATCGCTTTAAATATTAGTGCGCTCCTCTAACATTTGTAATTACATATCTCTACATCTTCTTCTTTTTGAGCGCAGATGCTGGGCCTTAAGGGGATGGACTGGGCGGCTTGATTCGTATAGAAGTTAAATTTGGATTTGAGACGAAAATACCAATCAGATTTTTTTTTCTCAAAAGGCATAAAACTAAATTACTAAAAATTATACAAAAGGTACGGGTATGCGTTACCTTATTTATTTGTGATTTAAATTATAAAATATAGTCTATTAAAGAATTCGATTTATCATGATTCTAGAGGAGACTATGGCAAGTTTATTGTTTATTGCGGTATTTTAAATAGGTACTTAGTTATGTAGGTATGTCCTAATACAATCCTTATATATACCTACATACACTTAAAATAACAGATCTACACCAAATCAATCATATATCTGCGCAATTTAATTTTAAATGCCTTTATGCTCTCTTCCAATTTTATTTCTTCTGGTAATTCTCCAAATATCTTCAATGCTCCGTACATCAATGACTTTTGACTCTGTGTTTTTTTCCTGAAGGGTAGTCTTAGTTCATTTCTTTTGATCGTCTCATGTGTATGTTTGCTTTGTAGTTTTCATTTTTTTTAGGAATTCAATAGACGTATGGCCATTGTTATTTTGTAGATTAACAATATAGTATTGAAGTAAATAATTTGTTTAAATGACAAGATATTTAACTCCTTCAACATTTTCTTGACTGAAGTATTTGAGAGTAAATGGTCATTACGTAAAAAATATTTTTACTCTATTTATAATCCAAATATGATGACATATAAAATAAACTGAAAGCAATTTAAAGTAAATTTAAATTACATAAAACGCTTTTCTTGCAGTGTTTTTTTTTGTAATTATCACACTGGATAATCAAGATTTTTTTTATTAATAAGAATTATCTCACAAAACTTGCAACGATTGACTCATAAATCATGCGAAATTGAATTCTTTAATGGTCGGTGTATCATAATTTAAAACACAAATAATAAAATACCACGTTTCCCTACTGGATATTTGCTACACCTTTTAAATAAAATAAAAATATTTTTCAGTTCGGTTGTGTGTTTTAGCCTCTAATACATTAAGTTCTGTGTTAAGAAGGCCATGCAGCCGAAAGTCGAAAAAGAGTTTTACGTGAAGATAGTCTTCGTAATGTTTTGACAAACTGAATTTTTTTCAAATATGTTTAATGGTGGGTGCAGAATTAACAAATACCTTTAGATCATAACACTTAGGTTACACTAAGCTTCCATACTGGTATATTTATGATACCGAAAGAAATTAAGTTTGGTAGAAAACTATTCTATAAGCGAGAAAGGGTTCTTGTTCAAATGCTTAACCATTCAGACGATAATTTTTTTTATGATTGTAGGATTAACATGAGATAATTATATTTAAGTCGGCATTTCATAATATTGCACCCAAAGAAATGTATCATAAGTTTGTACCAAGTTCTTGCCAAGTTCAAGTGAGTAACAGCGCTAGCCTAACATATATAATGTAGGTAAAAACAGATTTAAAATTCATGTAAACCCCCGGGGTTGGAATAGCCCACTGCCTTCCACAGTACTAATTATGAGCGGTTTGTTAAACACGCCAAAATTGCTAATCTACCTAGTACACACACAAAGCTACAAGCTACAACCCTGGCATTGCGATACCCTCCCACACCACCCCAACTACTCTTAGCAGGGGTGCAATTAAACACTACAATCTGAAAGGATGCATGAATTACAGTAGGTATTGGATTGTGCTGGTTATGCTTTTTATTTCAACGATGTGGTAATTTTTTATATCGAAATCAAAATGCAGAAACGTATTTCGAATATTTTGCCCTAATTGAATGGCGATGATTTCATTATCACGTGACGGATTCACTTGATCAAATAAAAAACGTAATGACCTGTGTGTATTATATGAATATATATATTTTTTTTTAAATAAAAAGTTTAATACTAATCTGGTTGTAGGAATAATTAGTCTGATAGTCTGTTGTAGAACACACAGAAGATACGGTTTTGCGGGTGGTCGAGTTTAATTCTTATGAGGGTTACCGAGTTACTCCCTTTTTAAAACAGTTAAATTTGAATTTGGGGGCGGATATGTGTACCGCCGCGCCGCCTAGAAAACCATTTGATGGATTATCAACACCTCTGCTGTAGGTTACTCCCAATGGTTCGCTAGCTTTGGTGACTTAGCAGGGGTGCCGGGTTCATAAGGTGAGTTTTGTCTAGGTCTTGGCGGTGGATACGTTTGCCCATCTAATGCATGGCGGGTCGGATCGGGTGAGACTGGTTGAAGGAGACCTTTTGATTTCTTCAGCCGAACTCTCTTGACCCATCGCCTTGCACCCCAGTGAGAGGAATAAATTCATACGCCCGTCACTCCCGAATACACTGACCCCCAGATTACACTATCCACCCCTCATACATTTTTCCTTCCCAGAACTTCCTCTTCTTCCCTTCCTTAAAAATATCCTCCACACAATATCCCCTAAGATGACTTAGGCCTTGATGGAAATTATTTTCCTCAGGGCCCCCTGTGTGGACCTAATTGTAAAAAAAGTTGAACATACGAGTAAGTTAAGCACAAAAAGATTTATACAATATTAAAACTATCTTCAAGCAGCAAAAAGTCTTGAACGGTGAGTTTTGGCGTGACAAAACTTGCCAAACCAATGAATGTGTGTGTGTCAATGGGACCATATTTGCCGAGTATAACCTTTTTGTGAGCTGACAATAGTGTATCATGTAGAATTGAACTCGTGCTTTCAGCTGTCAAAAAATAGGTAAAAATTCATTTGGTTTACTCTCATTTTTAAAAAATTCAATAAGCCTTCGATAAAATTGATTGAAATTTTGGTGAAACCGAAAATTGTCCGGTGTTTGGATAAGAAAAAAAATCATTAAAGTAGCTTTTTTCCATGGATCAAAACATTTGAGGAGCGAAAAGACAAATTATAAAAAAAAAACTTTACATCGAGGAGAAATTTATCTAACGCAATTCGAGACTTAACACAAACCTTTTTCTGAATACAAACAATACGAAAGATTGAACGTTCTTATTTTATATCCAATAAAATGTTCTACAAATGAAAATACGTAAGCAAGTATTCATAACATCGTGTATTAGGTACACATACAATACATACTCGTATCTTGCCATATAAAAATCTTCCGGCAGATTCTGAGGAGAAATATTAACTATAAACATTGAGACCGAGTCACGTACCTACGATTATATTATACATGGCATAGTGTGTTGGCATAGTAATAGTACGAGAATGAGTAACATAGGACGAAAACGAATAGCATAGTACGGGAACGAGTAGCGTAGGATTGATATGAGCTGATTGTGTAGTTCAGCTCGAGATCGGGCCCAGGAGTTATTGCTATTCCGTGTACTTTCATATCGATATACTATCGCAGGAATGCTTTACACAGAATGCTATGTGGAGATGGCAGATTGATGCGTCATATTCAGTGATGGGTTTATGCTTCAAATGAACAAATTATACATGCGAGGATCTGGTTTTCGTAATGTTTCACTTATTGTTGGTATTAAACCTATATTGATGATGTTTTGATGATCGCAATCCGTCAGACACTGCCCATAGTAATTTTATTATTTTTATATATCTTTATAGGTTCTCTACCAGGACGATTGATATTGACTAAATCCGTTATCAATATCCGTTATCCGTTGTAAATTTTTCAACAACATTATCACTGCGAAAAGATCTCAACAAGTGCGCATCACTAGATTGGGCTCTTCTTTAATGTATCAGCCGGTACATACCAAAACATCCTTTGGACAAAGAAGTTTTTCATATAAAGCTCCGTTGCTTTATAATATGCTCAATGAAAAAATAAAAACTATTGGTACATTACATTTATTCAAGAAAATGGTCAAAATATGTATAATAACTGAGAGTGATGGTTTTGGATTACCCATGTTGTCGCTTGTATCATAAATCATTCTGGAATTCAGCTATATTTCATACAATCCAAATTTAATAACTTAACTTATATATTATTATGTACTTTTTAATTTGCTTATTGTTATAGTATCTAATTTGCTTATTGTTATGTTATCTTTAATTTGCTTATTGTTATATTTTTTTATATGTTTATAATTATATTTTTATTTAGTTCATATGTATGTTTTTTGTTTAAATTACAATGTAAAACTGCATATCTCGATACAGGAATGCCCTAGTGAGATATGCAGCTTATGTTTCTCATGTACTTCTTATTTTTTTCAATAAATAAATAAATAAATAAATAAATATTTGCGAACACGGTCAACAATTGATAAGAGATATTCCGACCAACGAGTGATAAATATTATTTTAGCGGGGCTTAAGTAGTATCAGATAACTGTCAATAGTCAATATAGACATATATTTGGATAATTTCGTTCGTTATGCAAACATACTGGCTTATTAATGACCGGAGATCAACTAACGAAGCTCTTAGAATCGAAAGAAGTCGTACACGCGATCCAGAGACCTAAATAATTCATCTCAGACGCGATTAATTTATTCCGTTCGATCGTTGAGAAACGAAAGTGGTTGAAATATCACTAAAGACCTCATTAACTAATTGACTACCGTTTAATGTCAAAAAGAAAATGTGGACTGCCAATGCATATTTAGGTTAATATTTTAATTCAACATTACCAATTTATTAATATTTTAACGTAATTGTTTAGCGTTTGACGTTTCGAAATGTACATTTATGGAAAACACCTTCAGTGTTGCCAGCGTATATCGATTTTCCTGTCAATATCGGTTCGGCTGTTTATGTTGAAACCCTGCTCGGGAATCAATATAAAATTTTCGGAAGTTACGCCTGTCGATTCGATATTATAAAGTTATCGATTTCACTCCGCAAGAGCCTCTGACGTAGCTATAATATTACTATTCGATGTACTTCATGGTTTTCTAACACATACTACGATTAAATATTTACTTAAAATACATTTGCATGACGAGATAATGACGTTATTAAAAAGTATTTCAAATATGAAAAATAAAATTGTTAAGCAAAAGATAATTTTCAATTGATAATGGATTGGTATCAAAATTTTACAAAGGAGATAAGATCATTCTCTCCGTGTTGAAATACATATGAAAAAATGTTTAGAAATATTATGCGTTGCATAACATTTTTTTTGCGTCGATAAACGAACAATAAAAATTGAATATACATAACTGTGTTACGGTAGTAGTTACCGACAGACGTAACAATGTAATATTACATATGTAGGTACTTACAACAAAAATACCTTTATTATAAACCTGATTTAATTTTGTAACGAAATTTCTTCTTTTATTATTTTATCAAACAGTTTTCATATTTTCAATGTTGGTTCGCTTCTTTTTATTCAATTTCAATGTACACTTTATTTTTTTAACTCATATTTTTGTCTGTGCCTTCTGTGAAATACCTTTTGTGAAGATTTTCATATTTAACTTTTTTTGGAAAAAGTAAGAATTATCCTTCCCGGTGCTTAATTAAAATATATTTAATACATGTTTTTGAAAATGTTATATTAAAACATACATGTTAAAATCTTCTCCATTAAAGATCGGAGCCCTCGAACTAGACTAGCAAATTAGTATGCGTACGCGTAGTTAAATTATTATTATAAGTACGGCATTGTCTGGATCTAATGCCCTTTTAAAGAAAGACACGCATTTCCGGGCTACGAATTTTTTTTTTATCCTTAATTTTTTCCCATTATACATTACAAAAGAAATTTTTACACATTTTCTGAAAATATATTACATAACACAAGGAAATATTAAAGTAAAAAGGTAAAAAATACATATATGACAAAAGTAGATAATGGGAACCCACTAAGGCACTGCCTGTGCGTGGGTAATATTAACTATGTAAAGTGCTAATGTGCTAAATTACACCAATAAGTTGGCGGTATAAGTAAAAAATGTAATTTTTCAAGTGAAAATTTAAAAATATAATGACACATACAGGTAAACTGATTTTTTGTTACGCTTTCAAGAAGATAAGTTAAGTAAGTCTTGAAGTTACAGTAGAATTGTAAAAATGAATCAAATAGGTTTACATAGTTTAAAAAAAAAAGTGTTTCAACATCTGCATCATTTAGCCATAATTTTAATTCTTAATTTATGTAAAGTGATATTTTATCTGTCATTTGAATATGTTTTGGTAGATGATTAAATGTACGAGGACCAATAAAACTGCCACGTGTTTGCATTAATTTGGTTTTGATTTGGGGAACTTGAAACACATGTTGCACACAACACGTTGAAGTACCCTACGCATTATTGAAATCGACCACAGACCCATCGATTGTTGAAATAACTAAGTATTAAATTGTTCTGCCAATTTTTCAACGCATCGTTGCATTGAATTTTCACAAACAAATAACCTAAGTTAGATTCAACACGTCTAGTTTCTATCTCCTACTTCAACGGTAATGTATTTTTTGTACGTGCTGTAGAGTGTATAATAGATTATGTGGCTTGAAAAATATGACAATGACACCTTGATAAGATCACCTGGAGCTGTCTACCCTATTTGCTACCCGGGCTTGTCTATTCATAATCAATCATCAACCATACTTATTTCGGCTATATGTGGTGGGCCTTATCCCTGCATGAAATTTCACGTTCAATGAACTAAAATTTACTTTGAATTTAAGAGTCATTTTTTTAAATTGTGACGTAAATTTTGAAGAATAATTCAGAAAAGTGATAAAGTAGGTATGTAATAATAAGTCTAAATTAAAATAGTTCATTTGAGACATGTATTTCTTTTGTTTAAATTTTTGACAGATTTCGTGATTTTTCTAGTTGTGCTCATTTGAAAGGTATATTGTTGATGGACTATATTATGTCAACAAAAATATATTATCAGGTCATAAAGCAAATGAAATGTGGAAGGTTTTTTTATGGGCGATGATCCCCAGAAAAATGTTGTATAAAAACTTTCAGCTTCACAAATCCTACAATTATGATAACCCGTGAGTTTTCGTGGATATGCGGTGGTATAAATAATAAACATATAATTACTTAGAATCGGCGCAATTTTTATTTTTATATTTTTTTTTTAATCCTTTATTTTTCCCAATTTTACATTTTATGGTTACATATTTTGGAAATAATAAAAATAATGGGACCCACTAAGGTGCAGCCTGTGCGTGGGTAATATAGTTAAATATATTTTATATTAGTACCTAGAAAAAACTAAACAGTGGTATGCAAAGCAAAAACATGATTAAAATTTGTTTAAACAGTTTGTACAAAAAGTGTGTACAAAAGTGTACAGGGTAATAATAAATGTATAGTGTAATAATATGTTTACAGTGTAATAATAAGTGTAAAGTTTGTGAGAAACGTAAACTTCATCTTCTTCTAACACAGCAAACTTATTTTGTGGCACCATTTTGATTTAAATTAATAAATTACTTCGTTTTTACCACTTTTATTGTTTACAAAACCAACATGTTTCGTGAGCAATGCTCACTTCTTCAGGGTTTTAGTATTTTTCACTATCAATAAAATCTCGTATCTAGGATGAATGAAGTATGTATGAAGAATGAGTTAATGATGAATGTAAGTAAGTCTAAAGTCATGGTTTTTGAAAGAGAGAGTACGAAAACAGTATGCAACATAGTTGTGAATGATGAATACTTGGAGCAGGTGGACGAGTTTGTGTATCTGGGTAGTGTGTTTACGAGAGATGGGAAGGCTGATAGAGATATTGAAAGAAGGGTGAATGCCGGTAACTCCATTAATGGTGGACTGAATGCCGTTGGCGCTAATAAAAAACTGTCAAAAAAAGCGAAGCTAGCAGTCCGCTAGGAGTCCTGGTACCTACCCTGATGTATGGCAGTGAGGCATGGAACTGGCAGAGGAAGGATGAAAGTAAGCTGAATGCTGTTGAAATGAGATCCCTGAGACGTATGTGTGGTAAAACAATGTATGATCGTGTGAGAAATGTGGATATCCGCAAAGAATGTAAGGCTGATGTAAGCATAATGAGTAAGATTAAGAAAGGGACCCTCAGATCGTTTGGGCATGTAGAGCGAATGAACGAAGAAAATAGTGTAAGAAGAATATACGACGCGAATGTGAATGGTAGAAGAAGTCGGGGACGCCCGAGGAAGACGTGGCACGATCAAGTGAATCAAATACTTGAGTCGGGCCATGTCAAAAGTCAGAACAATAGAAGAGAATGTATGAGACGATGAATGAATGTGAGTGAGGCAAAGAGTGTGTGCCAAGACCGAGTTGTTTGGCGGTCCGTCCTCTCTGCCTACCCCTGCGGGAAAAGGCGTAATGGTTAGTTAGTTAGTTATAAAAAAACCCTGAAGAAGTGAGCATTGCTCACGAAACATGTTGGTTTTGTAAACAATAAAAGTGGTAAAAACGAAGTAATTTATTAATTTAAACTTCATCGTTTTTACATCAGTATGGTTCAGCTATATTTTTAACTCTTTTATGTAGTGCGGAAGTTTAATTGCAACTTAAAACTTAAAAGTGCGAGGTCCAATAAAACTACTGTGAGTTTGCATTTCTTTCGTGTTTGTTTGAAGGGTATAGAATACATTATTATTTCTAATATTTGTTCTGTTTTCATTTTTTCGAATTTGTTAATGTTTTTATAGATATATTTCATAGTTCGCAGTATAAATAGTTTACGGAGACTGAATTCCTTACTCTTGTTAATAGACATCTAATAGATAACTTGTTGAAAATAATACCCATTAAGATGGATAGCCTAGGAGAGATTGTTCTCACAAAAGTCCCGAGGGTCTCATATCAACGCCAATTATCTAAGACAGCTATGACTTCAATAAATTTCATCGCAATTTCCATTCACAACTTCCGCACGTTCTAGGAATCTGAGCATGTACATATATCAGAATAATATGTTGGTGAAAGCTGGTCCAAGGGACAACACATTGCGGGTTTAAGTAGTACCCTCTTCTTCACCAGCGGAAATTGGTTCCTAGCACCTCGACTCTATTAGTTTACACTATTGCTGTACTACCACCATTACATGCATACTACTGATAGATCCGTTCTAGCCTCTCGCTCAGTCTCATTAACGATGCCTGTTCCAGAAAGAGAGGCTTCAAGAGAGTTCAAAAGCTCCAGTGGTATATTCTATTGCGGCTACTGGGGCGGCAAGAAAGTCACATAACTCCACATGCAGAGTGAGATAGTTATGTTTCCTGTGTGTCACACATATCACGCTCCCACACTGGGATACGTATTTCGCGAGCTAGTTGAAAATATTGCGCAGTTTGTGTTCAAATTCGTGTTATTCTGTCATGACGCAAAACGAGAACGTATTATTGGAAGACATTTCTCGAAATATGCTTGTTACTTGTAATTAATGTTTTTTGGAATTTTATGCATATTATTACGTACGTCAATATATATTTTTTACATTAGCTCCACACAGGAGGCCCTGGGGAAAATAATTCCCCTCAGGGCCTATGTCATCTTTGGGGATGTGCGAGGAGGGTATTTTTAAGGAAATTAAGGAGAGGAAGTTCTAGGAAGGAAAAAGGTACGAGGGGTGGGAAGGAATCTGGGAGTCAATGTGTCCAGAAGTGACGGAAGAATGAATTCATCCCTTCCACTGCGATCCAAATCCTGCTGAGAGTCCTGCTGAAGAGGCCACAAGATCTTCCTCAACCAGTCTCTCACGATCCGGCTTGCCACGCAGTTGGTGAGCAGACGCACCCGCCGCCAAGATCCGGACAAACCTGACCCCCATGAACCCGGGCACCCCTGCTAAGTCACCAAACGTAGCGAACCACTTGGGGTGACCCATGACAGAGGTGTTGGTTATCCAATGAATGGTTCCCGGGGCGGCAGTACCCATACCCGCCTCCCAAATTAAATAAGGTTGTATTAAATTATTTTTTGGCTCAATTTACATGCAAATTCTTGTGACTTTTATATCTGCATAGCAATAATCGTTAAATTTATTTACATTTCTAATGAGACTTTGTTTTCGTGGTCATATTTTTTCTTCAGATTATAAAAAAATATTCAAAGCATTTGTGGAAAAAGAGATTCAATACTACAAACATATTAATATTAGATATATTATACATATCTTGCAACAATGACATTTATATTGACATCAAGAACCACTATGTCGAATATAGATGTATCGGGAGCATCTCCTATCCTTTTCCTATATTCCCCTTCCTCTCCCCTTCCAATAACCCAAATTTAATTTTAAGATGTTAAAACTTTATTTCCGATGTACTTAAACATACGAAACTTCTGTGGCTTGACTTCAGTTCACTTGTATATTTATCACTACCTGTACAAATCGCAAGTGCGTCCCACGGTTGAATTTGGCAGCCACCTCTGGTCTGGAGCTCCAAAATACCTGAAAAATACCCTCGACTCTGTGCAGAAATGGGCGATCCCTTTGATAGATTCTCCCATCTTAACAGACGGATTGCAATCTTTAGAGCACAGGCGTCGGGTGGGAATGCTATCCTTGTTCTACCGGTATTACAATGGAAGATGCTCCAAGGAACTAGCATCATTGATCCCTTCGGCAGTTGTTCTTGTGTTCAACAGCTCGGCTGTGGAATGATTTGCCGGCCTCTGTGTTTCCTCCTTCCTACAACATGGGTCTCTTCAAGACCAATGTTCATTCCTTCCTCTCCTCAAAAAGACCCTCCACACAGCATCCCAGATGACATAGGCCCTGAGGGAAATTATTTTCCTCAGGGCCTCCTGTGTGGAGTTATTGTAAAAAAAAAAATCACTGTATATTATGTAAAAGCTGTTTATTTCTTACAAATAAATAAATACATAAATTATGAGGAATTTGTGTTGTAAATGTTAGATGTCTTAGAAAGAGTGTACCATAACATACCGCTTCAATTTGTTCGAAACTTACTTGGTTAGCACGTATTTAGCGACCATCAAATACTACGAACTCGAGAAAAAATGTCTAAAAGCAAGTTCATTATTTCCGCGTGTCAAAGGACATCCGCTAAATTATTCAATAAAGCGTATGGGCTTACGTGTGGGTCTATTAGGAACGGACCGATCGTGATATGTTTTCCAATTGGCGTGGATTACTGATTGCAATTTGCCCTAAGTATGATAGTTCCCCAGCCTGCCCCAACGAGGGGGATCCCCTTGAATTATCGCCCGCAATACCCGGCCAACAGAAAAGGGATGGGGTGAGATAGTGGTGTGATGAACTACTACTGCTCCAAGGAAATGCTCGTTTCTGCTGCCGACCAACGTGACGGGAATTCAATCAGGTTTTTCTGCTTGTCCAAGTGAATGGGAATTCTTCGGGGAGGATAAGTAGACGTATGAAAAACAAAGCCGATACGAATTCATATCTTGTGCGATGAAAGTCAACCCTTGGCAACTGGCTGACCGAACCGAAATGAAATGATTAACATTGAAAGCAAGTTTTTGATTATTTTAAATTGTTGTTGAATTATTGAGGCATATATCAAAGTGTGACAATGAATCATATAAGTTTTCCTTTTTTTTCTTTCGCTATTTATATGATTTATTCAAAGACTGTCAATAACTACTACTTACAGCGCACTTGAGGCGATTTTTCGCAAAAACAGCGCTATATAAGTTGTCCAAATTTATTATTATTATTATGTAAATGTTTTTTAAACGACTTCAAAAAGGAGGAGGTTCTCAATTCGACTGTATTTTTTTTTATTTTCTTTTTTATGTTTGTTACCTCAGAACTTTTGACTGGGTGAACCGATATTGATGATTCTTTTTTTATTTGAAAGCTGGTGCTTCCCGTGTGGTCCCATTTTAATTTGGTCCAGTTCCGACAATGGCATCCATGAGAAAACCATATAAGTCTTAAATTTGCATTAAGTATGTGCGCGACAAATGGACGAATAACTCAATATCACGCCAACCGATTTCGATGATTCTTTTTTTATTGGAAAGGATGTACTTCAAGGGTAATTTGATGAGAGTTTGGTTAGGTTCTGATTATCGGATCCATGAGAAATTAACGAAATTCGACCGAATCTCTTAATTTGACCCTAACGTCGTTATGGTGAAATTATGTCTGTCTCATATGAGCAGCACGTTTAGTAGGTTTACCCATATTCAGACAAATTAGTTAGTTTACTTCAGATTCACTAAAAATCAAAAAAAAAACAAAAATTTTAACAAAACAAAAAACGACTTCAAAAATGCACTAAAAAGTAAAAAAATAATTTCGTATTCTTCTACAACTTCATAATCAACTTACTTTTTCTAATCATCAATATGTAGGTACGATTGTTATTTTTGGAGTCGGTGTCAGGAAAGGTACCCGACACAGCTCCCCGCGCTGCCGCGGCCCCGCTCTCGCCTCTCTTGTGCGACACAAGCACATCTCAGTCATCTCACCTATAACTATGTATGTAGTTACAAACCTATCTTGACTGACACCGACTCTAAAAGTAACAATCGTACCTACATATTGATGATTAGAAAAAGTAAGTTGATTATGAAGTTGTAGAAGAATACGAAATTATTTTGTTACTTTTTAGTGCATTTTTTGAAGTCGTTTTTTGTTTTGTTAAAATTTTTGTTTATTGTAAATGTTCTTTGTATCGTTGGTTATAAATAAATACATAAATATAACGAATGAATACGTAATATGCCGATTTTTCTTGAAGCTTAAGTATTTCTTTTATTTTTAATTTATAAATTTTACTTCAATGAGATCAAATTGTAACGTAATTATTTTCTTGGTAGTTATTCAGTAGGTACCTACTTGCTCGGAAGGAGTATTATTAATTTCGGGTGCCGTTGAAACGATTGATAACAAATTCAAATTGCCGGAACGTTGTTCGTTTGTTTTTTTTGTTTGAAAAAAAAAACTGTTTATAAGGGCGACGTCATGACATAACGATGGATTGGTCGGAAGTTTTATTTTGTAAGGAGTTTTGATACTCCTAAATGATTGTGTAAATTTGCAATATTATGCGTGTAACAGACGTGATGCCTTTACGAGACTGTTAAATAGTACCGGGTCGCGGTACACGCAGGATGTTGATTGTTTTTTTGAGGCGAGGAAGACTTTTATTGTGATGATCACGAGATATCGAGTTACCTATGTAATATTACAATCTAATGGAAGTGTTTATGATGTCTGTGTGCCTGGTACCTAAGGTTGGTGTTCTTGTGCTTAGAACTGAGATTCTTGTGCCACGTACAATCCAATATCACCGAGGACAACTTTGGTGAAGACTGCAGGCACTTCTTAAATCACATTTACAGTCTAGAACTGCGGTTTATATCCTTTCAATGCTCAGAGATGGCCATCGGACGCACTGTGACGCCTTTGTGGATGGACTGGAATCTGTGGGTGGACTGCTTCACGGAGTCATGGATGTGCGAAGCGGCAGCTTTGGGGCTCTTCTCCAGCTATCTGGAGCCCTTGTCGCTGAGGTTAGAAGAGGTGCGCCATATTAACTATCGCAAGCTACGAATGATCATTTGGAGTGGATTCTACTAAAATAACTGAATTATCTCTCTCTCTCTACATTTTTTTGAGTTTACAAAGGTATTTATGTAATTATGTTTTTGCTTGTCAATAATAACAAGTACATTTTGTTTAATGTGAGTTCTTTTATTTACATCAGATAGTAGCTTTCTTTTTATCCCACGCAGGACCCTGAGATGATGATGAGAACACATGCATACGGAATTTCTCTGCTAACTGAGAAAGGTACGTGTCATTTTTGGCGCCCAACGTGGGGCGCCAATAATGACACGTACCTTTCTCAGTTAGCAGAGAAATTCCGTATGCATGAGCTCTTATCATCATCTCAGGGTCCTGCGTGGGATAAAAGAAAGCTACTATGTGATGTAAATAAAAGAACTCACATAAAACAAAATGAACTTGTTATTATTGACAAGCAAAAAAAACATAATCTACTATAACATAATCTACATAAATACCTTTGTAAACTCATAAAGAAATGTGTAAAGAGAGAGAGAGAGATAATTCAGTTATTTTAGTAGAATCCACTCCAAATGATCATTCGTAGCTTGCGATAGTTAATATGGCGCACCTCTTCTAACCTCAGCGGCAAGGGCTCCAGATAGCTGGAGAAGAGCCCCAGAACTGCCGCTTCGCATGTCCATGACACAGTGAAGGAGCCGAGATTTCAGTCCATCCACAAAGGCCCGCTGATCACAATGGGTCCGATGGCCATCTCTCAGCATTGAAAGGATATAACCCGCAGTTCTAGACTGTTGACGTCATTTAAGAAGCGCCTGCAATCTACATCAAAGCTGTCCTCGGTGATATTGGATTGTACGTGGCTGCTAACACGCCCGACCAAAACATCAATGTATCAAGCTGCATTCAGTATCCCAATGGTCATTTCTCGATGGGCTGTTTGCTGCGTCATTACGAGTGTCAAGCAATATTTCTTCACAGCACCATTTTAGCATAATATATACATAATATTACAAATTTACACAATCACTTACGAGTATCAAAACTCCTTACAACTCAAAACTTCCGACCAATCCATCGTTATGTCATGACGTCGCCCTTACAACCGTTTCTTTTTTTCTAAAACAAAAAACAATCGAACAATGTTCCGGCAATTTGAATTTGTTATCAATCGTTCCAACGGCACCCGAAATTAATAAAACTCCTTCTGAGCAAGTAGGTACCGATTGAGTAACTACCATGAAAATAATTACGTTACAATATATTAATTATAAAATCAGTAAAAAAGGATAGTTACCCTTCAAATGTGTACTTTATTATGACAGTGTTTTTTGTTTTTCGTCTGCCTAACAAAAAATTTCTTTAATGTCTTAATGCGAATGATTTTATTTTTTAAAAATTTAAATTTACGTTTTATTTACAATGAAATATGCCTTTTAGATGGGTTTTAAATTTTTTTTGGAAAACCTAGTTTTTAAATTATATCAGAATATTCGCATGTTTTTTTACTAAATACCAGTTAAATTTTGTAGAAGTCAACGATTTACGATTTACCCTGGAGTGTATCAATATGACGTTTGAATAAAGAAACAACATGCATTTTCAAAGATCTGCGTTAAGAGCGTTTAACCAGCCAGCGGCCACATTTCATCGAAAGTTGTTCTTACGATCGTGCAGGGCGGTTACTATGAGAAAGATTAATTATTCTCCGTACCAGCTTTTTAAAATTATAACTCAACATCGATTTTACTTCATTCCAAATTTGTACCCACATCAAAAAATGCAGAAAGGCGTGATGATAAAACTATTAAAATAATGTACTTTTTGTAATTATTTTTTGATCATAAGTATTAATCATTTTTAATAATATTTAAGTTAAATAAAAATGTAAAAAAAAAGTTAAATATATTAGTTTGTAAGTGCGCAAATAAATACACAAACGGACCAATTTTCGTCAAGAAACACATGTACGCAGTGGCGGCTCGCGACTTTTTGTGTGCTAGGGTGCTAATATTGGTCGTCATGGATGTTGTCGTATGCGAAAAATATTTTTTTTTTTTCAAAAATCGGTGTTTTGTATGAAGATTTTTCAGGAAATCGGTGCGGCACACCGCCAAACTGAAACTTTCTGAAATTTTTCATACAAAAAACTGATTTTCAAAAAAAAAAAAAAAATTTTTTTTCGGCTACAACAACTTCATAATGCCATTTTTTTTTAATTTCAGCACTCTAGCACACCCAAAAGTCACGAGCCGCCACTGCATGTACGTATATATTTTTTAACGATTTTATTTAAACTAAAATTAAAATTCTAAAACATGCGATTCCCAGATAATGTATTGAATTATTTTATTGCATGATTATATGATTTGAAATGGGTGTGGTATAATACAAAATCTTTTTTGAAAATATAACAAATCTGCCAAAGAACTATGGCATAACCTTACTAATACTAAAAATTTTTTTTTCAAAATTGAAAACATGGGAATGCTAGATAAAAGAACAATCTTTCGAAATTCATTTATGTTTTTTTGTGGAAAAGAGTCAATACGTCTAAAATCTGATTTAAAAGTGACATATTTCTGGTTTTCTCTGGTAATACCCTCTGAACAACATTTTTTTTACGCGGTAACAAATTTGATTATAATAATTGTAAAAGATTTAGAGAGAAAATGGTAGAGTACACGGTCAATGAAATGAGTTACGAAAGAATATTATTAAAAAGCAAATCTGGGACAAGCCTGGTACCTACCCTGATGTAAGACCTTATCCTTGCCGGGCGGTGCGGTGCTTCGATACTTAGATGTGACCGTTTCTTTTTCTGATTTTTCTGTTTCAAATTTTCGACAGGGAGTCGCTAATATTATCTCCATTAATAAAATATAACAACTTTAAGTTTTCCTCGTTAATATATGACTAAATATTTGAAATTGAGAAACATTTATAATAGCAAATCCGAGTTCCAGATAAGAAAATTCAAAGTTAATTGAAACATTTACAGATAAATACACACCGAAATTAGTATCTTTAATGATGTCTAAATTACTATTCCGTTAAGAATCAGATTGGTTGGGTAAGATATTCAATAAACTAGTGTTTATTAGTGTCATATGTCAATCTTCATTGCGCCAGTTTATCGTCATGTGCGTCTGTGTGTATATGCGCATCAAACTATATCGTCTAGTCATCTCGCCGGGTCGGTTTTTCTCAATAAACGATGACACTTGTGACGAGGCACTATCAGTAGGACAGATGGAGGGAACGGGTGGCATTTTCCTACCTTCAACAAGGGGAAGTATTTATTCTCATTACGAGAACTCAACCGAGGCTTGATTATTTTTCTTGCTTGATTATTATGTTGTCACATATGGGAGAAGTGCATTGAACCGTTTATAAAATTACTGTCGTTAGTAAAACTGATAAACAATAATTACAAGAACAAAGAATTTTATATAATGCTTGTAGTTGCAACTCGACTTCACACGTGTTAATAATCTCCCAGTTTTTTTTATTGCTTCGTATGTGTGAGTGCATACTAGCGTTTTCTCTTTTCCTTTTCTTTTCACTTCTAATTGAGGAGGCGGGTATAAGTACCACCACCCCGGGAACCTTTTAGTGGAGACCCTGCACATCTGCCATAGGTCACCCGAAGAGGTTTGCTACGTTTGGTGACGTAGCAGGGGTGCCCGGGTTCATGAGGATATATCTGCTGCATGGTAGGCCGGATCAGGAGATACTGCTTGAAGGAGACAACATTGCCTTGCACCGCAATGAAGGGTCACTCCTGGAGACATTAACCCCCAGATTCCTACCCACCCCTCAAACATTTTACTTTCCCAAAACTACCTCTGCTTCCTATCATCAAAAGACCCTCCACACAGTATCCCCAAAGATTACATAGGTTTTGAGGAGAATAATTTTCCTCAAGGCCTTCTGTGAGAAGCTAAAGTAAAAAATAAAAACTTATAGAAGGAGGTAGCGCAACACGGCATAACAACCCAAAAACAAATAACGAAAAAAACCATTTTACCGGTTGACAATTTCGTACGTTAAGCTTTATAAGTTCCTTTCACCTATAAATTCAAGACAAAAATATTTTGCAAATTTGAAGCCTGAGCTCACTTCGGGAGTTGTCATTAAAACACGAAATAAATTAAATTTGCTATGATATCAAGACGGCGCTATTAAAGTTATTTGTTTGTAAGAAAACTAATAGTAAAATTATTTGGTCATACAAATTGAACCTTAAACACCGCCAATAATCTCTATTATCCATCAATTTAAATTTATTTATCAAATATTAATATTTTCCCATTTCATATTACTCGCTTATTCGACGTAGACGAAGAAAGAATAGCTAAATTTTACACTCATTTTAACGTAAAATCGACAGCACGCTCCTTCAGTGTCTCGGCGGGGCCACCCCATTTCACAGGGATGCGGGGAGGGGTGAAAGAAACCCGATTATTGGCGCTCAGTGCATTCGAAGAAGACGAAAACTCATTTCCAGGAGGGAAGATTCGATTTGGGAATATGTAAACATCTATTGTTTGTGAAGTCCGGACAGCGGAATCCGAATACAATGATTGAATCCAATATGGAAGTGTTTTGTCGTAAAATGAATAACGATTTTGGAATCGATGAATTCTTTCTGGTATGTATTTGTGATATGTTTTTAAGATAATTATAATGTGATTCTCTTATTCAGAGTAATTAGTGAAATCAGTTAGTTTTTAGCAAAGCGAATTTATGAAATAAAACCATATTAACAAAATTATGTCTTTGAAAATATATTTTTTTAAATCTGTGTACGTAATAAATTCAAAATACCAAAAATGCAAAATACAATATAAAGTTGTTATCAATAGGTTAAATGTTACCGAGAGATAATTAAAAAATAACTGTTTCATTTGTGTATGCAATTAAGACACTACATAATATACCTAGGTATAAATCAAAATAATCATTTATTGGTGTTTAATTCGTAGAACTTCGTTAAATTTAATTTAAATTTGTTAATATTATTATTAAGTTCTGCAAGAATTTTAGTTTTTATTATCGTGAGCTGTTTGGGCTTACAAGGCCATTTTCAAACTAACCTAATAAATAAATCATAAATAATCACTAATAATACCACTTTTAAGTTTTAATCATTTCATTGGTACCTAAGCATATATCAGTAAACTGGTTAACTATTGTAGGTGCATCAATTTTTTAAGTAGTATTTAGGTAGATCTTATTAGTGTTGTTGATCATTTTTTTTATAAATCACAGGTATCGTGAATAAGTTTTGATTTTCTCGTGTAAAACAAGTAAAAAAAAGTTTTTCATTAAATTAATAAATCCACTGTTGAAATAAATATGTGTACCAGAGTATATTAAATAATAATTAATCACATTTCGTATGGAAATAAGTCTTTTGAAAATGGCTTTGAAAACATATTCCGAAGAAGAACAAATGCGAGCTTACGAGTTTTTTCCGCCATAATCCCGTGTCATCAGCGCCGGATCTGCCATACGTTCAAAAACGTGCAAAAACCTGGCGCCAACTCCGAAGGGGCGCCGTGAGAAAATAAATATTGTATTAAAATTTAGTTATAATATTCCCTGAATCGTTTAAAAATTACCCACAGTACGAAATAATTATTACGCTCTAGCAACACTTTCCAAAGAAACAGAATGCGCACGCATCTGGTTGGTATCAACGGCTTACGAATTTATAGTCAGTTACAGAATTTTTTTACAAATTCCATATATTTAGTTTAAACGTAAGATCTATTTTTCCATATATCTTTTACCGTGTTTTACGACGAATAGGTGCGATCCAAATTCAATAACCAATCACAGCGCGGTATTTTTGTTCGTAAGCCGTTGATACCATACGTCAGTGTTTAGTGTTTGTTCGCTCAACACAGGGGAAATGCAAGGTACAAATTTGAGGTTATATTCTTATTATCACTGCTCACTGTCTCTCGTCGGGACTGCCTGTCAGAAGCTAGTAGATGCTATTCTTGTGTTGTACGTTGCCATGAGAACGTATTTGTATTTGCTTTTTCTAATATTCGCGTTGGGTATATAGGTACATAAACGCAGTAAATCTCAAGAATGTCTAATGGACCTAGTTCAGCGAAACCACCAGCATTGTCTTGTAACCTATATTTTAAATGGTACGGGCACAAACAAACAATTCGTTGTATTATTTTAAAGCATAACTTGCAAAGAGTTTTTCCTAAAATAATTAAAATAGCATCATAATTTATGTTTACCCAATAGATTCAGAGAGTAAAGGGCTCCTGGCGATCCTCTCTTTAAAAAAAACGAGTGTGAGAGCTACCGCCAGGTCACTTTGAAAAGTTACACCCTTTATATGTCTTGATTTTATTTAATAAATTAGTGTAAAAAAAAAATAATTTAATAAAAAAAAAAAAAAATTGGGGTGGACGAATTTTTAATCAAAATAAAAATGTAGGGGGGGGGGGGGGGCGCCATCGGTACCTACTGCACAGGGCGCCAGATTTCGTAGATCCGGCCCTGCGTGTCATCCTGCAAACATATTGGCAGTGGGAATGCGGGAACCCGCGGCGCGTAGCGTAATGAACTTATCATCTGAACACCCTCGGAGATTCCTTGTGTCGCCTTTATACTTATCCAGAGGATACCATTTTTTGTCATGGTAATATCGTAACATGTACAGATTCCGGAAGATTTTCCGCGAAGCCATTAGTGCCAAATCCCTCTCGTGTGACCATTGTAAATAAGAAACGAAATATTACCCGTCAGATTCGCATCCTTTGAAAGTACGTATATTAATTCTCGTGTAATGTATAAATTATTTTAATAATTGCTTAAAGTTACTACCCGACTTTAGGTAGGCGCTGTAGGTACTCATATGATATTGTTGTTATTATTATGAGGGAATTGCATAAGAAATATTATTAGACGGTTAACGCAGTGTAAGATTAGATTTGACTAAACAATTTAAACATGCCTTTAATTCGGATTCGACGGTAAAAAAAGTTCAGATAGAAATTACCCAAACTTGGTAAGTATGTTTGGTGGTATATTGCGCCTTGTGTCATCCATGCCGGCTATGTACACAAAACTACTATGGAACTGACGTACACAGGGAGAAGGTCCCTTCAACCAAAACTATTAATTATTACGAGTGTCTAGTTAATACTAGTAAAAAATATTTTCCATTTTATCGTGTTCGCTTAAAAAGATAAGAGTGTTTAAATAAATATAAAATCAATTTACCAATACAAAGTTATTGGTTTTCAAACGGACGTTTTATGTCCACACAACGTATGCAATACTACGTTTCCAGATCGACGTGAACACTTGTCCTACGCAAGCATCGCAAATTTGAATCGTAGTATCGCGATATTTATGTAACAAATCACTTCGTAACATCTTACGAAATTTATTAGTTGTTTATCTCCCATTTTAACAACAAAACGAGCAACAAATGTCAATAAACGCCAAACTTTAAAACAAACACAACCAAAAACCGCAAATCAACTCGTTAAGCGGCCATTCACGACCGCCGTCTTTCTTTCAAACGTCCCACGCCAACCCAGATCGGTATTGCTTGGGAAGTAGACGATTGTGTTGGTTGTGTTTTTCTAAGGCATCTCTTTTCATATAAAACGTATGGATTGTAACTAGTTCAGATGTATTAATGCGTTGCTTACGTTGCGTACGTGGGCCCAACCTTAAATAACTAACTCAAGCTGTAAAAAACGTTCTTGCCACATATTTTCTTAGCCTAGATGTGAATCTTGAAAACGGAGCATTGATGAAGCTTAAAACTACGGAAGGCATACTCAAAATACGTCATCGAAGGGATAAGTTCCCGACCCAACAACTAAAAGAAAGGAGGTAGTGAAAATGAAACGATGAAATAACGTAGTCAGAGTAATAAATCATTATTTCAATGCCAGTTACTTTACATTACAGGAGGGTCTGAAATTCAGTATCCGACCGCAAGAAACAAAAGATTTACGTAGGTCCTGCCTTGTTGTTTTCCCGAAAGGAAATATTTCCCAATTTTTCTCTGGAAACTACGGACACCGAGAAATCCCCTGTGACTGACAAGTATAAAATGGTTTTCCCTTTGAAGGTTTTCTAACCGCCCTTGATGTCGGCTAACCTTTGTCAAGACGGGTCCCACTACTTATTCCCTTTCCAAATTAAGGAACCATTTACGGGAGAATTATTCTCTAACACAAAGAGATGACCTGCTTTAAAGTTGTTATAAATTGCATTAGATTTGCACCCACAGGTAAATAATTTTAAAGAGACACTTCCTTGTATAGTGGTGTGCTGGAAGGATAAAACATATTCGTGATCAAATATAATAATAATTTAGTTTTTATTGGAGCTGAAGAATGGAATAAAAAATCTTAAAATGAATATTGAATTGAATCGCGAATCTAAAGTTATACAGAACTGATATAGGTCGGTATTCACCAAAAATATTCAAATACAGAAGAGATATGCTATGGTGTCCGCGCAACTGTCGCCGGACTACGCCATAATTAGCGTAGTTTTCATACAAAAAGAATTTGTTCATTTCGTTGATTTTTTGAAAATGTGCATTAATATTGGTTAACAATATATTTTGAATAAGGAAAGAATTCGTTCATTTAGTTTAACGTTCGTTTGGTTTATTCGTTAATTATTTGTTCTTTTAGTTTATTTGTTAATTGGTAAACAATATCGGCGACACCCGGAAGCGCAGAACCACATAGTAAAAACAACAGATAGCACAACTACTTATATTTCAATATCTTTGGTATTCACCCAGTATCTTTGGCCATTTGCGAAGTAAGAGAGGACTGCATTTGCGGATTATTCCAAATAAGTAGTTCCTTAAACTTTTTATACGTGCCCTCTTTAAAATGATTAAAATTTATATATTTTTTTTACATTAACTCCACACAGGAGGCCCTGAGAAAAATAATTTCCCGGACCTATGTCATCTTTGGGGATGCTGTGTGGAGGATATTTTTAATGAAGGAGAGGAACGTCTGGGAAGGAAAAAGGTTAGAGGGGTGGGTAGGAATGTAGGGTTCAGTGTGTCTAGAAGTGAAGCACGTATGAATCCATTCCACCCACTGCGGTGCAAGGTAATGTTCCGAGGTCAAAAGATCTCCCTCAACCAGTCTCTCCACATTCGGCCTGCCACGTAGCTGGTGGGCAGATGTACCCACCGCCAAGTCCCGGACAAACCATACTCATGAACTCGGGCACCCCTGCTACCTCACCAAATGTAGCTAACCTCTTGGGGTGAAGTGGTGGAGTCGAGTAGTTCAGTAAGATAAAACGTAATTGAATAAGTAAAAATTAGTTTCATCTTAGTTTTACAATATGTTTCGTTGCAGAAAACAAGAAATTTTCAGGTTGAATTAAAATTCCATAATATTATAGTTACTTACCAAATTCTCCCCTATTGATAATGAAGGCACTGGCCCGGTTTGCTTAAATATTCTTACCTGAAACAAAAACAAAAATAATTAGTGATAACATTTTAAGACATAATATGTTTATATACGTTTATTAATATCTACCTCCTTGTTACCCCAATTCAGTACACTCTCTGTGTACGGGTGGGAAACCACGGGATCAAAATAAGCAAATAATGTTATGAAATTTTATATTTGTGCTAACTAAATCAGGTGGAACCTGGACATTTTCCTAGAGTGATAAATCGAACGAAATGTTTTTGGTGATCGCTTTAACGCATAGGTTCTCAACGTGGGCGATAACGCCCCCTTGTGGGCATTTAAGAATTTTAAGGGGGGCAGTATGCATTAGGAGGTGTTGAGATGGCATAGTGAGGGCGTGGGCAGGTAAAAAAGATGGTCTAAAAAAAACGCTAATCACGTACTAATAAAGCAAAGTAAACTTTAATATTGGTTAATTTTTGTTATTTTTGTTAATTTTTGTATTGTGATCATTCTTATCACATTCGCGAAAATTCACATATTTCGGTAGTTCGGGAAGTGGGTGAAAATTGAACTGAAAGATTCCATTACATTCAGATCTACATTAAATTAGATGATATGAATTTTTTTTAATTTTTTATTGTATAATATTATTATGTTGTGTATTTTATTATTTTTAAGAACTAGCTGGTCCCGGCATGCGTTGCTATGTCATTTAATAATTGTTTCTCCCTGAGTGTCCTTTCCCATTCGTCCCGTTCCCCTTCCGCCTCCCCTTCTTCTCCTACGTCCTCTTCCCGTCTCGCGTTCCTACTCCACCTTCCCTCTCCCCACTCCACCCCCTCCCCTTCTTCCGTCCCACGAACCCCCTCTCAAGTTCCCCTCCCCCTCCCAGGTCCCCCTCCCCCTCCCAGGTCCCCCTCCCCACTCCACTCCCCCCCCTTCCACCGTCCTGTTAAAGTTATGCGCTTAGCAACACATTCAGCGATTCATTTTTATATATAAGATTGACACTATATCATAAGGAAAAATAAGGTTGAGAACTTATGGTTTAACGTAATCACCCCTCAGTTCAAAATAACAAATGTTCACTGAACTTCGGTATCACAATTTAAAGTAAAACATGTATTTTTTCCATTTCCGGAATATTTTTTAATTTACTAGGTTATCAGGTTTCCTTATTTTTGAACACATTATATTAGGTCCTTACATATGAAATTGGCGTTTTGCCGTACTGGCAACTTTGATCTCAAATATCTTCTCTTTGGTTATGAATTCCAAATTCAAATTTATAAAGCTATTTACTCATGTATTTGTGTTTCGTAAATTATAATTCATTTGTTTTTTCCTTAATTGTTTTTTTTCTTTGCGTCACTTAGTTTACAAAATGGAAAACTTGAAATATCGTGTTATTTACGAGTACGAGTTCCACCGTGGCACCAGTGCTGCAGAAACGGCTCGAAGGATTAATGATGTGTATAGCGACGGTGCCGCAAAAGAAAACACAGTGCGTTTTTGGTTCCAACGTTTTCGTTCTGGAAATTTCAACCTGCAGAACAAGCCCCGTGGGCGGCCGGAGACCAAAGTTGATAATGAAGAATTGAAGGCTATTGTGGAAGCGGATCCATCGCAAACCACGTCCGAGTTAGCTGCAGGCTGCGGTGTTAGTGATAAAACTGTTTTAATCCACTTAAGCAAATTGGGAAGGTGAAAAAGCTTGAAAGGTGGGTACCTCGCAAATCGAGTGAAGCAAATCAACAAACGCGCGTTAGAACGCTAGACCACACACTGCACAACAGACGGCTACCAAATTAGAGGAGCTTCAATTGGAATATCTAAGACATCCACCGTACTCTCCGGACCTTGCCCCAACAGATTACCATTTTTTTCGAAATTTGGATAACTTCTTGCAAGGGAAAAAATTCAACTTCAATGGGGCAGTCCAAACCGCCTTCAAAGATTTTATTGTTTTTTTTAGTAAAGGGGTCGATGAACTACCTATGAGATGGCAAAAGTGCATAGATAGCAATGGTACATACTTTGATTAAATAAATATATTATATTTAAAAAAAAATCGACTTTATGTTCCTCCCATACAAAACATATGTAAGGACCTAATATTAATTTCATTCTTGGGATATTTGGTATCAATGACTGCCTTACATAATATAAAATTATTTAGATCAAGCAGAATTTTAAATATCATTAACAAAAAATCTAAAGGTTAAATTTAGTAATATATCCATTTTAACTGCTGTTGAGTCCAGAAGGTATAGTATAAACAAAGTCGAGCATCAGAATCATTTTTATGGTTTGTTCGACAAATAAATATATAATTGTAAATAAGTGCATAATTATTATATATATATATATATATATATATATATATATATATATATAATAATCAGATATAATTTGTGGAGGGTCTTTTTAGAAAAGGGAGAAGAGGAGATTCTGGGAAAGAAAAAAGTGGGAGCAGGAGAAGTAGGAGTCCGGCTGGGAAGTTTAAAAGATCTCCCTCAAACAGTCTCCCGATCCGACCCGCCAAGCATTAGGTGGGCAAACGCATCCGCCGCCGAGACCTAGACAAACCTCACCACATAAACCCAGACACCTCTGCTAAGTCACCAAACGTAGCGAACCACTTGGGGAAACCTATGGCAGGGGTGTTGGATTATATAATAAATAGTTCCGGGGCGGCGGTACCCATGCGCTCCATTCAAATTGAGTTAATAGTTCCTTCCTCGCGAATTCTCTAAATAAGCCAATTAATTCACTATTTAATACTGGATACATCTTCAAGTGATTTATAAATCCCAACGTCCTTGCCGACATTATGTTCAACCCTCTGATTGGGAGAGATGGGATGGAATCGAGCTGCAGCAATGTACGTAATAATCAATGACGCAAACTCTAAATGGCTACGTTGGTACATATACAAAGCACAGTTGTTAGATAATTACAGTGTTTTTAAATTCTTTTGTATTTCTTACGATGAAACCAAGCATTTTAGCTACTTTATTTGTTATTTGGTTGATATGACATTGATATTGTAACTTACTATTGAGAATCACACCTAGATCGTATTATAGTACTTACACCGACTCTAGATATTTTTAAAAAGCATACATTTTTATTTCTTCATACGCTATGATTTTTATATTCTTTTATATCTTTCCTACTCTATTTATGTTATTTTATACTCATTTTTATTCTTTAATGCTTAATTTATATTTTTGATATTATTATTTTATAATCCTTTATGTTCTCTTACATTATGGCTTCTACATTGTTATTGCACTATATGTAAAATCGACCACCATAACACGGGCATCAGCCTAGCATAGTGGTCGAAAAATCCACAAATAATGTAACCATGATCATCATTATTACATAATATAAAATGAAGTCGCTCAAAATGTATCTGCGCATAGATCTTTTAAACTACCTAACGGATTTTCATGCGTTTTTCACCAATAGATAGAGTGATTCAAGAGGAAGGTTTCTATGTATAATACATGCTTATTATAGTAGAGAAATTCAAATATTCATTTCAGGCAGCTGGCAAGCGGCTGGTGTGGATTTTATAAAGGTTGGGTAATGGCGTTGTGTTTTGTTAGCCACAGCAACGTGTGGCCGGGTCTGCTAGTATGTTATAAATAAAGAAAAAATAAAAAAAACTGTTAGGAGGGTAATAATAGTTCTGGTGAAATCGGTCATTTATTTTCCATATTTTCAAAGATAATAATCAATTTCAGGAGGACAGGCAACATAAGTTTCCTTTGTAGGGATAATTTTTTGGAGTTGTTGTCGGTCTGAATGTGGATTTGTTGATTTGACATTAAAACTGGCCATAACGAGAATAAAATTGATGAATTAAAATAAGCAATTTACAATTATAAATCTTTTCTGAGTGGCTTTAACTTAGAATTGCGAAAAATCTCGACACCTGTTATGCTAAATAAGAATGCAAAACCATTTTGCATTTATTAAAAAAATTGCACCTTCTTTGTTTCCGAGGAGTAGGAAAGAGGTAGAGTAGAGGTGGAAAAAAAAATAAACTTTTAAAATATATGCAAATGCGATATGAAAACCAGACGGCGCGGCGCGAGGGGGTAGCCCGCTGCGTTCATTTCAAAACGGTAGTTGCAGCATTCATTTATAATGGTGATTTATATTATAAAAGCTCTCCTTACCTTATATTTTTTCAGCGATTTGATAATTTATTACATATTAGTACAATCAAATTACGTAGAAAGGAGGAAATATGGTTGATACCTTAAGAAGGTATTACCAGAGAAAACCAGAAATATGTCATTTTTAAATCAGATTTTAGACGTATCGAATCTTTTCCACAAAAAAACATAAATGGATTTAGAAAGATTGTTCTTTTATATAGCATTCGCATGTTTTAAATTTTGAGAAAAAATGTTAATCTTAATATATAAAACAAAGTCGGGTTAGTTACACTATTTATAACTCGAGATCGGCTGGACCGATTTTGATGATCTTTGATTTGTTAAATTTGTCTCCGCTCCGAATAACATAATAACTATTAAAACATCGCAAACATTCACGAAAAAGAAAGTTATGAAGAAAATTAAAATTTTCATACATTTTATATGGAACAAATTCTCATATTTTGAAAGAACTTCAGCATTATTGTGATAGGTATTTTCCAAAAATTCAAAAACGTCAAATGTCAATTCGCTGATTGTTTCGCTTTTGTTCTTATTCATATAATGCTGCCCCTCTTTCTTACACACTAAATGTCAATAGTCGAAAACGAGACAAACGGTGAACGTATGTCTCTGCACCCCTCCAAAGGAAAATACAATAATAATAAATTTCTGAAATGAAACGCATTTTTTTACGTAAGCTCCACTCAGGACCTATGTCATCTTAGGAGATGCTGTGGAGGGTCTTTTTAAGGAAGGGTAGGATGTTCTGAAAAGGAAAAAGGCATAAGGAGTGGGTAGGAATCTGGAGGTCAGTGTATCCGGGAGTGAATCCATCCCTCTAACTGCGGTGCAAGGCCATTGCCTTGACCAGAATTTACCCTTTACCTTGACCTTTCCAGCCGGACTCTTTCGACCCATTGGTCGAGAGAATCCGGCTGGAAAGGTCAAAAGGGAGCTCCCAGTCTCTCTCGATCCGGCCCGCCACGCAGCCGGTGGGTAGACGCATCCGCCGCCAAGACCCGCACTAAAGTCACCCCATGAATCCGAACCCCAGTCACCCCTGCTAAATCACCAAAAATAGAAAACCACTTTAGGTTACCTATGGCTGAGGTGTAGGTTATCCAATAAATGGTTCCCGGGGCGGCGGCTCCCGTACCCGCTTCCTTTCAAAAATTCCCGTAAGTAAGTGGAAAAGTAAGAAAATCACAAAAAATATAAATCCGTACACAACGCCATCACTGATACTAACAAAAACAAAACACGGACAGTTGGGCATCGATAATTGCTTCATTGTGCAATTTTTAACTTAATAAAAAAACTTAATTTAATTCAACAGTTATTGATTCTAAGGCGGTACGAAGTTCGTCGGGTCAGCTAGTATTTAATATAATAAGGTTATACCATAGGTCGTTGGCAGATTTGTTAAAATTTCAAAAAAGATTTTGTATTATATCACACCCATTTCAAATCACATAATCATGCAGTAAAATAAATCAATACATTATCTGGGTATCGCATGTATTAGAATTTTAATTTTAGTTTAAATAAAATCATTAAAAATATATGTAATGTGTTTCTTGACGAATATTGGTCCGTTTGTATATTTATTTGCGCACTTACAAACTAACATATTTCAGATTTTTTTAATATTCTTATTTAACTTAGACATTATTAAAAAATGATGAATACTTGTAATCAAAAAATAATCACAAAAAGTTAATTATTTTAATAGTTTTATCATCACGCCTTTCAGCATTTTTGGATGTGGGTATAAAGTATAAATAAAAGCAAATTTGGAATGAAAAAATGATAATGAGTCATAATTTTAAAAAGCTGGTACGGAGAAAAATTAATCTTTCTCATTGTAACCGCCCTGCACGATCGTCAGAACAACTTTCGACGAAATGTGGATTTTCGGCCGCTGGCTGGTTAAACGCTCTAAATATATAAAACAAAGTCGGGTTAGTTACACCATTTATAACTCAAGAACGGCTGGACCGATTTTAATGATCTGTGATTTGTTGGATTTGTCTCCACCTCGAATAGCAGAATAGCTATTAAAACATCGGGAAAATTCACAAAAAAAATTGTGAAGAAAATTCTTTTCCTCATACATTTTGTATGGAACGCATTCTCATCTTTTGAAAGAGCTGCAGCAATATTGTGATAAATATGATATTGAATAGTGAGTGAATTCCAATAATTCAAAAACGTAAAATTTCAATGCGCTGATTGTTTTGCTTAAGTTCTTAAACATATATATCGGTTCTCGGTGTGATCATTGATAAAAATTGAAGTGGAATAGTCACATTTCAGAGTTAGTGAAGAGAATAAGGAAATGTATATCTATATTTGTTAGAATAAGAAATGTTTTAAATGTAAAAATAATCAAAAACGTGTACTATGCCCTTGTTCATTCTTTACTTATCTACGGAATTACAGGTTGGGGAGGATCATACAAAAACAATCTACAGGTAGTAATATTTAAAAAAAAATCTACCTTCTAAACAGGATCACCTTTCAAATTGTTTCAATGACATATTCAAGGAAGCTTCCATTATAAAAATGTGTAAAGAAAAAAATAACAAAGAATATCAAGAATTTTACAAACTAATGAGAAATGGAAACCAATTTATGAATTTATTACATCTACTCGTAATTTTAAAACAACTCAAATGAAAATCATTATAATTTCCAAGGAGGTTATTATAAAAAATTATAATAACCTCCCTTCTAAATTACGCTGTATCATCAACCAATCAGAACAAATAAATAAAATTAAATAATTTTTCAAAAAAAAAAAATTGTATTTGTAATATGTAAAAAGTAAAAATTTTATACAGAACGTATTATAGCCTACAACCTAAGTAAGAATCAAGGCTCCCTCATCAGGGACAAGAGCTCCTCTTTTCTGATTAGGTATACATGACCAAAAATGACCTTTAATGTAATATTTTGTAAATATATAGGTAACTCATATTTTTTTAATATTACATTAAAAAAATGTATATAATATATAGATATATAATGCTGCCCCTCTTTCTTACACACTAAATATCAAAAGTCGAAAATGAGGCATATTTAAATCATTTCACAATTAGTTGTTTCACAGAAAATCAAATAAGTATAACATTGTCGTCAAACGGCCAACCAGCGCCATTTTGTTGTTTTAACATTTGAAAGGTCCCCGTTAAGATTGTTTAACCAGCCAGCGGCCGAAAATCCACATTTCGTCGAAAGATGTTCTTACCATCGAACAGGGCGTTTCCAATGAGAAAGATTAATTATTCTTCATACCAGCTTTTTTAAATAATAACTCAATATCGAATTCAAAATTTGCTTTAATTTATACCTACATCAAAAAATGCTGAAAGGCGTGGTGACAAAAATATTAAAATTATGTACTTTTTGTAATAATTTTTTGATCATAAGTATTTATTATTTTTCAATAACGTCAAAGCAAAATAAGAATGTAAAAAAATCTGAAATATATTAGTCTGTAAGTGCGCAAATAAATACACAAACGAACCAATTTTCGTCAAGAAACACATGTACGTATATATTTTTTAATGATTTTATTTAAACTATAATTAAAATTCTGAAACATTCTTTTACCAGAAAATGTATTGGTTTATTTTAGTGCATGATTTTATGATTTGGAAAGGGTGTTGTTCAATGAAAAATCTTTTTTGTAAATTTAACAAATCTGCCAACGATCTATGGTATAACCTTATTATGTAACAGTTTTAACTCGTTACCCCGTTTATTTGAATGATGACTCGGATTGGGATCCTAGCACACTTTGGTTTCTTGCGTTGTTGACACTGGAGATGGTGGCGACGCCTAGCGGGGAACGGAAGGAACGCCATTGTAACTTGTGGTTTTAACTATTTCTATATGCTAATTTATATCAGAAATGAAACCAATCAGTCATTAATCAAATTATCAATTTATTGGGTAATCACATGAATTGTGCAGTTTGCTAAATTTGAGACTCTTATAATAATTAAATTATCAATACTCAGGTAGTGGTTCAAGGTTCCTTGAGGAGGAAACTCTTGAATAATGAAACTAGTGAATTTAAATACATGATAAATAATTATAACTTGTGGCATGTGACTTTTGCTTTGAAACAACAAGCACTAACCTTATTCATGAGAGTAACCTCGGGATAGTCGGGCGCCAGGTCTGTCAGAAGAACATGACCATCTTAAAATAACTCCTCAGCTTTACATCTAAAGAAACCAGTATCGGTAAAATAAAACTAACGCCTCCACAATGTCGGCCGGAGCAAAATTCCAATCACCATCTTCCTCCCGTGAAATCCGTTGTTCATTATTACATTATCACAATTATACTAAAAATAAACATTTTTTCTCAAAATTTAAAACATGCGTTTACTAGATAAAAAAACGATATTTCAAAATCGATTTATAATTTTTTGTGGAAAAGAGTCAATACGTCTAAAACCTGATTTAAAAATTACATGTTTTCGATTTCTCTGGTTATAACCTCTTAACCGCCGATTCCGGGGCGTTCCAGCTTTTTATCAAAATGTAACAATCTTAACCCTCGACCCGTCGCGTGGGGTCTTTAAAAGCCCAGGTTTTACAGAAATGCTAATTATGTTAATTTTAAATGTTCCCACTGATTTCTTACTTTAGGTAGCTTCCTAAAAGGGACTATACTTGACGCAAGCGCCGAGAAAATTTAGTTTGCGCATGTGCGATGTGAGATAAAGACTTGTGTTTCTGCGTGACGCTAAAAAAATCAACAAAATACCATGAAAAATCAAGTTTATATGTTTTTTTTTATTGTATTTTGTTGATTTTTTTGTCGTAATAATAATAAGTCTATATCAACCTCAAATAGTTATGAGTTTGATGGAAATTGGTTAGATTTTTTTAAAAGTTTTCTATTAAAAAATATGATTCAAAATTTCAAAAAAATGTTCCTTGTTGATTTTTAAGCTCTTGCATTGAAAATAAATAACTAATTTTTAACATTTCTTTTTATTTCAAAGCAATCATTATCACCTGACTGTAATCAGATAAAATAACATAAAATGTATGCTACAACAAAAATTTAATCATATTTATTTTTGGGGTCCTAAGCGACCCCACGCGACACCTCGAGTTACAAAAATGGCGTGACGGGCGGAGGGTTAATAACATGATAGTTGTCCTTTTCTGTTAACCAGAATTTGTTAAAAAGCTGAAATGAACTCAGAATGAGTATTTAACGGGAACCTTTCAAAAAAACAAACTGGTACTGAATTGCCATTTGATGACTTTGTCACACGTTAATTTCTGCGAGACAGCTGGACCTTGGGAGGAATTGAATGCTGTTTAAAAGCAACCCCAGCCAATGCGTGAATAGTTTTTCGCCATCACTATGCATTATTTTTCTAACATTCATCTAATTTATTCAGTGAAGAATCTCTGTCTTACAGGAACAAAGCATTTAACCATTTAGCCATTGTAGCCTGATTATTTTTATCATTCCTGTCGATCTTATTCTTGGAATTACCAATATCATTATCAAGTAATTCTTATATTTTAGGTGCCTGTATGATTACAAAATTCTAACCGAATTTATTTGTGTCGGTTTAATACTTTATTAACATCATCTTTTTCAAATAATAAACAGTATTGACGGATACAACCTCAAAAAGTTACTCATATAAATCAAAAACCATATTGTTCGCGCGTTTTTATATGGGATTGATAGGGTATTGCATTCGCAGACTTGGTGGGTAGATATGTCAAAATCCTGAATTTATCCCACCTACTTATCTTTCCTTCCTAAATGTCACCATAAAAATTGTTGCAAGAAAGTACTCAACTTTGGAGAGGTGACAGTGTGCTTTCCTGCTCAGTACAAAATAACATCTCAGACAGGGCGCATGTATCGTAACCTCTTGTTATAAGAATATTGCGAATTTTAAACAGTAAGAAGTGTACACTAAAACTGGAGATTAGCGAGACCCCATCTGCAACGGTGAGTCCTATTTTCCTTATTCCAATCTGTGCTTATCTAATTTTCCAAAAGCACAGATCTGAACTATCGACTGACTATCCATCAGGTTTTGCGAGTGTATGCTATTTAATCGTCCCGTATAACTTAGCGATTTCACGTAGTTTCGGGACTGGTCCTTCGAGGGCTGCATAGGCTTTGCTCTGCAGCATTTACCACCAATTAACAGTGGAGTCGCAGTTTCGCGACACCACATATTATTAATTCTTCTTCTTCCAATTTTTATCTAATTTAATTTTACAGTTAAACTTTAAAAAAATGTATGTGATAAGCTCAAATATACATTTTAGTGTCGCTTTTTTTATTTTTTGTCTGCACTTATTTACTATGAAAAATTTCGATAATCATTTCTTAAATTTATTTTCTACGACAAGGTTCCATTGTAGTTTTAATGTCATTTGTTCCTTCATAAAGCGCTTTTTAGTTTTATTAAAAGTTAAGGTCGAGCTACAAATGAAACAATTTGCAACGAACAAAATAATTAAATGTCTCTGTTGGGTTTGCGCAATAATAAGCTCAACAGCGTTTGTTAAACACAGGTCCCAGAACAAAAGTCAACTTTATTAGAATTATGATTGTGCACTGGTAGAAGTATTAAAACTATGTTTAACTACTTGCTGTAGAGAACGAGCGAGATCCAGCGAGAGACGAATGTTAGAACTGAAATAATGAAAGACGTTGCAAGTTACAAATCGAAAGTTGTTTATTTTTCTAAAGAGAGACATCGATAAAAATGGAACATCGAAAACGTCTTGGGAAGGAATCCATATGTCGTGACTGATAAATGAACCTGCGGTGAAATATTGCCGGAGACAAAATATTTTTTTGTCTGGTTCCAGTGAAAATACATCACGAGGAGGAATAAGGCTAGAGGACGACATATACGTATGTGGATAAATGCATTAAATTTGGCACAAGCTTTTAAATGCATCAATCATTCAATTTATGTATGACATCCTATGGTATACTTTATTATTTTATTCAGCGATTTAACATTTTAGCGAACGAAACTGATTGACCATCATATTTTTTTCATCTATTATTACATATATTCTTTATGTCATTCCCAAGCTATGAATAAAAAGATTAGTCATTCGATTTTGTGAATTATTCACATTCGACAATTATTGCTAAGGTATTGGAAATTATAATAAATTTACAACAAAAAATGAAAACTCACGATTACGGTACTGTGACGGCAAAAAAGCATAAAACGTACGTTCTTAATCGTAATAATGCTTTAGCTCTTTCTTACACATTAAATAATGTTGAAACAAAAGATGAGACTCACAATATACCAGTATCTGTTTCTAGAATTCTAGAGCCCCTAGAATTTTATAAATTTCGAATTTCTTGTTTTCACTTTTTTAAACGTTATTTATTCCCATTTCTTTGTACATATAATGATTAATAGCAAATAGTATTTAATAACATAATATATAATAACAAATAGTATGAAAACCAACTAAGGCACTGCCTGAGTGTGGGTAATATTAAAACAAAATACTATGTTTCCAAGTACCCAAAGTATAAAATAGACTTAAAAAACATAGAAAATATAAAGTTAGTATTATATAGGTAGAATAAGTGAAAAAAGTTTTTTTTCAGCTATTATAAAAATGAAATAAAAATATGGAGAAAAACATACTGATTTTTTTTTTAGTTATAAAAAAAATAAAATAAACAAAAAACATATTGTTTAGAAAGTTACAGAAAGTGAGTAGTAGAAAGATGGATAAATTTATAGAAAAAGCGTTTCAATATCTACATTATTCAACCATAATTTTACCTCTTTTACATATTTTATCATTATATTTATATTTATCACTTGACCGAAACTTTATTGTCTCGTGTTTTTTGTTGAATTACATGGGTACATACTTATGATTTTAAATTTACGGATCGTACGCGGCCTCCGAGGTCGAGGGACAGGACGGTCAACTAACAATCTGAAGGTCGCGGGTTCAAATCCCGGCGGCGTATTTACAAAACCTATACCGATTCAGTCGCGGTAACGACAATTTACATTTTAAATATACCTCTATATTGGTTATTTTTTATCACATTGCAAAAACAAAAATTGTTCTAAAATCTAGATAAAATAATCTTTCTGATGTGCATATTAGAAATTAATAACTTTATTTCTAAATATTTAAAATTTAATATTATTCCCATATATTGTAAATACACCTCTATATTGATAATTTTTTATCACTTTGCAAAAAAAAAAAATTGTTCTAAAATCTAGATAAAATAATCTTTCCAATGGGTATATTAGAAATTTATAATTTTATTTCCAAATACTTAAATTTTGATATTGAATATTTAAAGCGACTGAAACGCGGTAGGAATTGTAAATACGCATCCCGGCGGGCGAAAATAAATTTCATTTATCAATTTGTGTTATTTCACAATTAATTACACTTAAATAATCTATAGTATATTTGCGGCAAGTTACAGAGTGCTCTTGTGTAAGACCGCCATTCAGAAGTGAAACATTTCTTGAAATGGCTTTAGCCGCGTTTGGTAACAAGATCTGAATAGTCAGGTACTTTTTCACCTTCCTTTTTTCCCATCCTCACAACATAACCAATTGGAGATACCATAGTCTCACTAGCTCCAAATGGGAGCAGTCGGGGCTCTTGTGCGGTATTCAGATAAAAATACCGTAATTTGACTGTCGAAATTTAAATTTATTTCATTGTAATTTTGTTTCTGTTGTGTTTACCTACATTTCATAAAAAATAATTAAAAAAAAACATGAAACATTTTCAACAATAGACAATAAACTTTTCATTCACGGGAAAAACGATATTTTACTCTTTGTCAGTAATTACACACCTACTTATTTTAAATGAATGTCTAAAGTTTTATTATAATGAGTTTTATTTTGCGTTTTGTCTATAGTTCGTCAAAACTTAGCGACATCTCTAATGGCGGGATACATCGACCTTAATATATGAATATGTATTTTAGATTTTTTAATTAAATACTGCGGGTAGGTCACATATTTATCTATATAATAAAGAATACAACACCAGAAGTGCATCCCGCACAAATTTTAAAGGAAACAATTGTGTCACTGCCTTTTGATTCTAGACCAATTGGCACGTGGGCCGTTTCACTTACTCTTACCTGAAATTGTATATCGGCATCCTATTTGAATTTCGTAATTATGGTGAAACTTAGTTTCGTACGAAAATATACGCGTATATATACCGAAATTGGGGTTATAATTGGGTTACAAAAAACGACTACAATTCTTTATTCTATGTCTTGGATTTTGACATAATAGAACATTTTAATCGATAAGCCCAGAAATTAATAAAGTATAACGCATATAATATATGCCTTAAAGTACAAAATCTCTTACGTTCGAACTACTTTTAGGTTGTGGGTTTTATTGTATAATGTGGAAAATTAAGTTCTCTAGAAAATTATGAAAAATACAATGATCTAATACTGTATTGCTATGTTTTTTTTTTCATCCAAACATGCGGCCGGTACGGGAATTTCAACATTATCGCCGTATGCAAAGAGACTGCTTTATATCGCCCGATTCCGTATGTTCAACGCCGTAGCGCGCATATCGCCTTCGTAAAATAAAATAAAAACAAATCGCAAAATAATTTTAAAACTAAGAAAAGAAAAGAATACGTTTTCCTCAGATTTTATTTGAATCAACACTGAAATTTCATTACACGGGCGTAAAAACGGTGAACTTATGTAAATAGACTTGTGCGTGTTTTGGAAGGTGATTTAATTAGACAGAGAAAAGGGTTCATTTTAAAAACACAACGCTGGGAACTTATTTTTTGGACTTAACAGTGCGTACAAACACGCCGGCTTTGTTGTTCCGCTAAGACAACTATTAACAAAAAAAAGGAATGCGAAGGATGAAGGGTGTCGTCACTCAGGATACAATGAGGGATGATCCAAAATGGCTTTCAAAATTATAAAACGTTTCCAGCACACAACAGGGCCGGATGATAAATGGCTGCGCCCGCAGCGCTCGCACAATACACTTCCGAACCAGATATATACGTCATGTCGTGATGGAAGAATAAAAATACGTATGACGTTCCGTTTCGTCTGATTAATTCTAGGCGAATATATCATTGGCGGAGATTTATACACGTCAGATAGCAGCCACTGTTACGCTGTCAACGGATAGGTTTATAGTTGAATTTAATTGTAATACGTTTGTATGAATATTTTTTCTGTAAAAGCTCAACATTTGGAAAAATCTTCATTTTATCGTTAATTTACGGCATTTTCTGAAATTATTGTGAAAATGAAAGCGTTGGAGCTAACCCATCCTAATCAAGCTTAGTCCAGCTTAGCCTAATATAACTCTCACCAATCGTAACCTCACCTTGTTTTAATACCTTGTTTTCATAATTTTGATAAATCAAAATGCCGAAATGTTTTTCTAAAAATGTCCGAAGTGAAAGTGTTTAAGCTAGTCCGACTAGTTTCAACTTAACCTGACTTAACCTAGATTATCCTAACCTAACCCAGCTTATCCTCACTTAACCTAATCTAAACAATTCTCAATTAAGTAACACATTATTATAAAAAAACGAGTTTATACGTGCAACCTAGGATTTGCATTAATATTTATTATAAATCTCATTTATTATGACATTCATTTACACATAATGGAAACCATGTCTATTATTTTATTACCATGGGAAATCAATAACATATATAAGAAATATTGTGATCAAACTAAATTAACGAACATGAAAAACAAAATTAATTGGTGTCAACGCTGCTATTTAAATCCTTGCCAAAATAATCAAGTTGTTGAATTGGCCTTTGATTTGGTTTAGATTTGAATAATTAGGGCCAGTTATTTCACATTACTGAAAGGATGTAACTTGAATTGTTCAAATTCTGTGAAAAACCCGTCATCAGAAGTCTTTGGATAAATTGAATTCTAGAGAGACTACTAGACTAAAGATTTGGGAGCATTATTTTAAGATGCACTATTTACAAAGCGTGCAGCTGGGTAACCAACATATGTGAAGTATGTAAGTCCTGCGGCTAATCCCATAAGACTCGTAAGCGAAGAAAGTTGTAAGCATTGGTTGATTATTATATTAGTCGTCGTATGATGTAAGGGACTAAGTTTTAAATGCTTAGACAATTAGTATTTTCAGAACGTGACAAAACCATAAGACGATCTCTGCCACAAACTCCACGAAATCTAATCCAAAATATTTAAGTTTTATTAAATTTAATAACATTGCTAGTTTCAAGACCAAAATATTTTGTTTTACTTTCTGTTTACCGCCTTAGAAGGCTTAAGCTAATCTAGAATAGCTTGTGTAGCTCTCCATGGAGAGAAAAAAAATGCCCTCATTTTTAAACGCCCGGGGTCTCAAAAGTTTCGTATGATCTGTAGCTATTCGAAAACGTAAAAATAAATGAAATTCTTGTTTACTATTAGCCCGCTAAAATGGCCGGAAGTTTTGAAAAAAAAAAGATTTCGTGATTTGGAAAAAAAAAAAAACAATGGGTTCATATTTTATATTTTGTACCAAACTTAATTTTTATTCCATAACTGCAGTACAAAGAACGCAAAAAACATTGTAACATATGTGATGTGTTTGTTAAAAATTTAAAAGGGGAAAATAACACTTTTTCTGGATAAAATCAGTATTCTTGTTGACCTACTTGAATTCATAAACATGTTTTTTTTTTCATTTTTGTGAGCCTTACGCATTTTTAATAACAAACGTTAAAAGGTAAAATTATTGAAAAAAAAAAATGTTTTTTAAAAAAGTTTTAGGTTTGTTTTCTGATTTTCAATGCATTTTAGAGGGCTAGTAACCATTTAAAAAAAAATGCAGTTGTCGTTTTCTTTGTAAGCCGCAACTTTTGAGACCCCGGGCGTTTCTGAATTCAAAAGTTGAAATAATTGACACACCCTATTCTAGAAATGGTAAATTTTCAGCCATAAAAATAAAAATAACATTTAATATCAGTGGGGATAAAAAAAACAGCAAACACGGTATTCAGAATTTCCCCATTATTTTAAATGAATCATAAACGGTGACTACCATTAGTTCATTTTTCAAATAAAAATTTGATTACAGTTCAGTCGATAAAGCGGCCATATCGATAATTGCCAATAACAATAGGGTACACATTTATGTAAAAAATACTCTGTAGCCATGATTGCATTATACTTTCCCCTTCCAAACCCAGGCGTGATTCAGATCAATTATGTTAATTAATTTACAATGTGCCAACGATAAATTACGATCGCGTAAACACATAATTTTCTGTCATGGGCCAGATTTATTCGTGAAGAGTGAAATTATATAATATGCTCGTAAAGTTTTTTTCATTAGCGCTAAGTGATCCGGTGTTGTGATGAATCTGTTGAAATTTGATTAACATGTTTGTTAGCGTTCTTAAAGGTTGTTTGGATGATAATGACTAACAAATATATTTTTGAAGTGACAAAACTTTCGCGTTTTTACATGACCTTTTTTAATTGTGGAATTTTACGGGTGCCGTAATGTTCTGCAACATTATTTAGAGTTTTAAAATAAATTTGCATTGTTGGATTTGATTTAATATTGGCTTTAATTTTGTATGTGTTCGAATCATGGATGATGTGGGTGTGCGGTTGTTGCGTATTGTTTACAAATCGACGCTCTATTGGAAAGCATAAATATTTATGTGCCGCCGGCCTCGAGGTGGTCGAGGGGTCCTTAAGGCTCTGGATTCACAATCCGAAGGTCGCGGGATCGAATCCCGGGGCGCGCCTATAAATTTTATTTGATTAATCTGTGTTATTTTACCATTTATTCATTTAAAAATAATATATAGTATATTTGTGACACAAATAAATCTCAAAAACAGAGGTGATGGTTATAGGAAGGGACCAAACTCTGTGCAACATACTCGCTAATGGAACCCAGCTGAAACAGGTGGACAGGTTCAAATACCTTGGGGTCGAATTCTCCAGCGATGGTCGGCAAGACGGAGAAATTGATAGAAGAATAAGTGCGGCAAGCAGTGTATTGCGTCCTCTCTACAGCTCAGTGATAAGGAAAGCCGAGCTGAACATCAAAACAAAGACGGCAGTGTTTAAAACGGTATACCGCCCGACGCTCACTTACGGCCACCAGACATGGATGCTAAATGAACGAACATGCTCTAGAGTCCAAGCTGCCGAAATGAGGTACTTGAGAGGAGTGGCAGGGGTTACGAAATGGGATCATATAAGAAACTCCACGATCCGAGATGATCTAAACATTGAACCACTGCTACTCTTCGTAGAAAAATTGCAACTGAGGTGGCTTGGGCACGTACTAAGAATGTCTGATGACCGAATTCCGAGGAAGATACTGAGTGCGATTCCAGAGGGTAGACGTCCAGTGGGCCGCCCCAGACACAGTTGGGCGAGGCAACTCCAGAAACTGTGTGAGGAGAGGATGGGGCTACCATGGACAGAGACCGAACAATCAGCACAAGACAGGGACATATGGAGGAGCCTTGTCGATGCAATGGGTCCCCGACCCGAATAGGATAAGGGGAAGAAGATGATGATGATGATGATGATGATATTTGTGACACGTTGCAGAGTGGAAGATACGCTGAGTATCGCCCTGGTGTAAGACCACCATTTAGAATTGAAACGTTACTTGAAATAGCTTCAGCCGTGTTTGGAGACCAGATCTGCATAGCCATCTTCTTCCCCTCACCATTACCTTAAGGTTCCCTACATACCCCAATTGGGGATGCCGTAGTTTATTATTTATCCTGGTTTTGGGACTAAGTACAAATTTTTCATTTGTTTTTCTAAGAAACCTAACCTTTGCACATTGAATGTAAACAGGTGAAACATGTTTGTTTAATTTAAAGTTATGAATTAATTTTATCGTTTTGTACTGGAAAGTTTTCATTTTGTGGCAGTCGATATACGAGTATATACTAGGTAATGTTGTAACTCGTGAAATTGTGTATTTTTGTCTACGTTTGGGCAGAGATTATACATCACACTAGAGTTTCCTGTCACATTGACACAATCGCACTGACGTCGCATGAATTTATAAAAAAGCGATTTGCGCCAAGCGGTTGAAAATCGGCCTGCCTCCCGTTGGCGTGTTGGCGGAACAACATGAAAGTCATTTTTTATATTTTTTTCGTTTACGCGTTAAAGAGTTTAGGACGAGTCCGGGTAAGGCGGAGTCACGTTGATTGACAGTAATAAATCATGGGAAAATTGTGTCATCTCGCAGCCGGCGCAACCATTAACACGACGGCTGGCCACAGCTTCCGCTTATTCCCGAGAAGAACTGTATCAGGGTGCTTTATTTCATGTCATAATCTTAAAGGGCCTACTTACTTACTAGCAAACTTGTAATTACTCGAAGGTATTTAAAACTATTAAATGCAATGTACCGCGTTAATATTATGCATTTCTGTTTTAATTTTTATATAAAATTGAGATAGGTATTTTTATTTTCATTTTTATTGTGTATAATTATTACATGATATAGTTATCAGATATCAATAATTATTATTTATTTGTTTATTTTTTCAGGTTATCCGCAAAAAAGTTTACACTAATATATTACGGAAAAGATTACAAAATTTTAAAAAAGTGCATGGGGGCAGTTTTACTATGTTGTGACGTACGAGTATGTCAAAAGATAGTTGCTTAACTCTCGATAGGTGACATTGAAGATGTCGATGTTCAATGCAGAATCGTTAAGCAGTTGGGTCACTCTGTTTAATGACACATTATGATAGGCAGAAGTTCTCGCTCCCGGAGCATAAAAAACTGCATGGGATCTCCCACGAGTATACGCGTTAGGGACATAAAAGTTGATCTCTTTTAACATAGACGGATTTAGTGTGATTAGTATATATCTTATATAACAAAAGAACATTATAGCTTTAATCCTCACTCATCTATATACAAATATACCCAAATACTATGAAAAAAGGTTAAATACTAGCTGTACTCGAAACAATAACAAAGATTTACTACAAATTCCCATAACTCATACTACTTTTGGTCAACGAAGCTTCAGATACCTTGCAACAAGGCTTTACAACATTCTTCCAATTAGTATAAAAAAATGTGATTCACAAAAAAAAAAAAACATAAAAATTTGGATAAAAAACAATGATAGGGCATTTACCGGTGCACTAACCCAAATTCGAAATTAGTATTGAACCAATGCTGTCATTATTGTACCAATGTTATTGTTATTATTAATGCAACCATTGTATTGCGTGATTTTATTCTAATATAAGTGTAGGTATGTTCACAGTATAATAAATTGACGTAAAATTACTGCCTCAACACAGGCTAGCCTAGTGAGGCAGGTTACGAGAAACCTAAATTTATAATTATAAATCTCTATTGTTTAAGTACCTACTGGATATATGTATTTTGTTTTCTGTTATTAACTTTTGTACTCATCCAACTTTTAAACTGTACTTTTACTGTACTTATGATGTACTTTTTGTTTTTGTAATTATAAATCTTAATTTTCTTGTTCAATAAAAAAAATAAAAAATAAAAAAGAATCTTGTAGAAACTTAAGTGGGCTACAAGCTACTAGGTACATGGCCTAAGCTAGCGAAGCAAGTGGGGAAAATGAACAAATTGTCAATTTACCTGTACATAAGAAATGTCCAGTATAATAACAAAATTTTATGTGTACTTTTTGTGGTCCAATAAATTTCTATCTACCTACGAGTATCTAGCAAACTTATTATTGTAATAGTTTTATGCAATCTCAGATTTAAACAAAGATTTAAGCTACAAATCACAACAAAATGAAATTGCTGCTCTGCTATCCTAACATTTTGTTATTGATCTCTATATTTGATTTCTAATAAAAAAATTACTAAATTACTAAATACCTGAACCATAAAGAACATTTAGCTCATTGGTTTGGCAATGATGTGAAATAAGGTACCTACATATATAATATAACGCTAAAGTGGTTTTTAATTGAATACCTAGATACCTTTATTAAATTGTATCCACATACCCTTAATATTGGAAACCCGAATATTAAACTTTTTATTAAGACTCTTTTATTATTGAAGGGAATCCTTAGAAGGCAAAGGTTATTCCCTTGATACTTTATATTCGGAAATCCACAGATGTCATTAGCGTTTACAACCTTTCGCCACAACTGAACCACGTGACCCAGGGGCGTCCAATACGCGGCCCAGGCGGCTTTTTTTTATCTTTATTATATAATATTAACATACGAGTAATGTGGTATTTTTACAAACTGTGAATAACGTTAAAATGTGTATTTATAATATTTTTATTAATGACTAGCTGGTCCCGGCATGCGTTGCTATGCCATTTAATACAGAAATTGTTTCTCCCTGAGTGTCCTTTCCCCTTCGTCCCGTTCCCCTTCCGCCTTCCCTTCTTCTCCTGCGTCCTCTTCCCTCTCACGTTCCCACTCCGTCACCTCCACCTTCCCTCTCCCCACTCCACTCCCCCCCCCTTCTTCACCCGTCCCGCGAACCCCCCTCCCGAGTTCCCCTCCCCAGGTCCCCCTCCCCCCTTCCAGGTTCCCCTCCCCCATCTCTCCCTCCCTCCCGCTTTCTATAGCAATAGCCGCTTCCTCGCGTGCCACCAATAGCAATTTTTTATACAAATTTCATAATGCCAGAGCTCACCGGAAGTTTTATAAAACCGTGTCCTGACAGTAACAAACACACAAAAAAAGAATTATCCAATTTGGTGTAGTCGTTCGAAGTTATGCGCTTAGCAACACATTCAGCGATTCATTTATATATATAAGATTTGGAAAACCGAACTTTTCGAAACGGTTCCAACTGGCTACAATGTTATTATGACATGATAACGCCACTGACTGGTAAGACGGCTGTCGCCAATTACATTACATTACCCGACGTAACATTAACGCCGCCGAATTCACGAATAAAAACCGAAGTGTCGTTATGGCAGCGAATCGAAAAACACTTTGAATCGTTGTTGAAAATGTGTCCGTCAACGTGAAAATAAAATATCGTCATTTAAAAAAAAGTCATCAAAAAAACTTGAAAATGTCCCGTATCACAATTCATAAATTTGTGAAATATATTATGCACTAGCTGGTACCCGGCTGGCATTGCAATGCCATTCAAAGAAATAAATTGATTCTCCCCGCATGTCCTTTCCCGTGCGTCCCCGTTCACCTCCCGAATCCCCTTTCCCTTCCGCGTTCTCCTTTCACCTCCCCCCTCCCTCGTCACCCCTCCCACGACACTCACCTTCTTCGTTCTCCTCACCCTTCTGTCTTTCCTCCGTGCAGCTAAAATATATGAAATACACACATTTTCGTTTATACAAAATTCATAACTCCAGAGCTTACCATTATATACAGCCAACGGTCTCTCCCGAACCGGCCAACCATGTAGTAGATGGGCAAACTCATCCGTCACCAAGACGTAGACAAACCTCACCCTGAACCCAGGCACCCGTCGTCACCAAACGTATCGGACCACTTGGGGGCAACCTATTACATGGGTATTTTTATTTTTTTATTTTAACTTTTATGAGTAAGTTGGTTATCCAATAAATGGTTCTAGAGACGGCGCTACCCATACACACCACCCAAATTGAATATAAATCCCATCATGAATTACATTCAATTAGGTAGATATGCAATAAAAACTTATTTTATTAATACACAATATAATAATTGATAATTCTTTAAGGAAACCTGTATTTTTCCCGTTTTCTTACGCTTTATAAAAGTGTCATTTGATTTTTCATGATTCAGTTTATTTATTCATACGATATATTGTTTATGATATATTAACTTTTACTTTTAAATGACTTTAACCTTACTTATAAAAAATTTAACAGAGCAATTTCTCTCCACTCAGTGCGGCCCAGGAAAGCCAAAGGGTTGGACACCCACGGCTTAAAGTAAAGTGTAGACCACCGCTCCTAATGGCGGCCAAGGTGTATTTGAGTGCGGTGTTGAAACTGTCACCCGGATTCGCCGGATGGTTTTATCAACCGATTAAAATTTCCGTTTTTCCGGGCACCAATTAGCCGGGCTTATAAACTTTTAATCATGACGGACATAATGTGAAAAGAGTTTATAAAAAACCAGCGCCGACAAATTATCACAAATGGTTCAACCCCGTTGACGGCTTAAGTCGGTATCCATGTCATACTAAAGCTCATACAAATTGATTCACATTGCGGTAGGTACTGTTATTTGACACCAACGTTTAACTTACTTTTCGGCTTAGGAATTTTATTTAAATATGCGCTGAATATTCTGAGCATACATCTTTTCCAGCAGTTTTATATTTATTTATTTATTTACGCCCTAGTGGGCTTTTACAAGGATAGATAATAATAGTTAGGCAGGTACGTAGTACACAATTATAATGATTAAAATAATAATAAAAAATAAAATTAATTAAAATCAAAATCATACATTTCATTAAAGTAATTATAAAGACTTCTTTTTATAACTAATACAGAATCTGCAAACATGTCTACAATATTCCCAAATTTATTACCAAAATGATGTAATCTATTTATAGGTGTATGAGCCTCATAGTTTGTTTTAAAATTGTCACAGAAGAAGGTAGCACTTTGCCTCGTATTTCTGGTCGGTACGTAAAATTTTATTTTGGCGAGAATTTCAGGGTTGTCAATGCAATTATTAATGATTTTATTTAATAGTACTAGGTCAGAGATGATCCGCCTATCTGACGGCGTAATTAAGTTTAGTTGTTTCATCAAAAGGACATAGTTAATATTTTGAATTGGAATATTCAGCTTAAAGTTAACAAATCTTAAAATATGAAATATAAATACGTTGTTTACGTTTTGCCTAAATTACTTTATATTATCGTTTAATAATAATTTCTACTATAACTCTACGTAATTTGAAAATTAAAAATGTAAAAAAAAAAGACAAAAAAAAAAAATCATCCCATTAATTGGTGTATTTGGTAGAATTGCTCATCTTCTACCAACAGAGGTAAAGAGGGGCTTATACTTTAGCTTAATCCAGTCCCACCTAAATTATTTAATAGAAATATGGGGAAACACATACATTACGTACTTTAACGACTTACAAATAATACAGAACAAAGTTATTAAAAAACTCTTCAACTATAATCCAGACACTCCCACAAAAAAACTATACCAGGAAATGAACTTTTGAAAATAAGAACATTGTACGAATATAGCATATGTCTTTTAATCTACAAAATACAAAATGGACTTATACACACAATCACAAAATTTATAAAAAACATCACAAGTACACGAACATTATACTAGACAACACAATTGTACATAAATACTGTCAAGACTGAAAGTGGAAAGAGAAGTATTGGTCACGAGGGAGTTCATATATATAATCTCCTTTCAGATAACCTAAAAACGGAAAATAATATAAAAACCTTTAAAAAAAACTATTTAAACTCAAAATATTGGAACAAAATTAAAAATATTACTTCTTACTACTGTATTATATATGCTCTGTATTAAAGTTAAGAAAGCGAAATATTATGTTTCTTTTAACTTAATAATAATAAAAAAAAAAATTTTAAAAACATGTAAGTGCCCTACGATGGTATACTAATAGAGTTACAACACAGCCTTGCAGTGCAGCGAAATGTTTACATCAGGCTCTCCAGTACCTCTAGTTCGGTAACATTCCCTAGGACAACTGCAGATCGCTAACTTATAATCAACAGTTGATGTTGAATATATTAAGAACACATTGTGAACTGTTATTTATTCCTTGGCGGGAATGCTAGGGAATGATGAAAAGTTACCGAATGTTATCCTATCAATCCTTAAAGATCGACTGTGCTAGGGGGCCTGGTGGAGTAAATAATTTTTATGAGGCATAAAGCGGCCAATTCCCGTTGCAAGAAAAAATGCTCTCGTAAGCGTTAAAAACTTACGTTAGAGTGACTTACGATTATTTGTAGGACAATATTAATATCACCATTGGGTTTATCTCTTGTTATTCCTCTTCCTTTTTTTTTATTTTTTGGTAATTAATACAGGTACCTAGCTATACTTACTTTTAATTTTATTTGTGGTATAATGTTAATTTATTTTCTTTTTTCTCATTTAAAAAAATATTTTGTTTTATTTCAAGCCAATAATGACCTCGATTTATTGCACAACCTCAACTTAAAAATAACATGACAAAATAAAGAATATTTCATAGCTTACCATGGAAATAAAAGTAATACTTTTTATTTTATTTTATATAAATTTTAGAATCATACAAACAAGTCGTCTCAAAGTGGTCTAACCACAGTTGGAAAATCGCCTCATAAGCCGAAATAGAAAAAAAACTTAATTTCTTGCGTAACATAATAATAATATTATTAAATTTAATTTGAATTCAATTTTTTTAAAATGCAGTTCCATGGAATAAAAGTGATAAAGAGTGTAACTTAACTCGGACTTGTTTTTTTGTTTTTTTTTTTTTTTTTTATGCCGGCAACCCGGGCGTTTATTGTAACAATAATCATATACAAACAAGTTAGTAGCCCGCCTCACTAGACTAAGTCTGTTCCGAGGCGGGTTCATATATATATATATACATTAACTTACACACATATACATTTACATATATGTTCATACATAAACACAGTTATGTTCATACACACATACACGCATATGCGCACATACATACACACAGGCAATCGCATACGTGTACATAATCGAGCACATAGATACATATTAAAACATAAATACATATAATCAAATAAGAATTATTGGGAGTTGAAATACAGTTATCAAGGAATTTACAAATTAAAACCAAAAATTCATCAGATATACATAGTAATGCTAGCATCTAAATCTAGAACTATTAAATATCAACAAAATGAATACACATAGTAATACTAGCGTCTAAATCTAGATCTATAAGATTTCAACAAAATAATATACATATGAGGTAATAATAATATAAGCATTCGTAAAACAAAAGCAGTATTAATAATTAAGATAAAATTTCTATAAGTAACCAACACATATATGTAAATAAAGAGTGAGGATTAGAGACTAAGATGAGATTACTAATAACTTGGTGATGCATGCCCTTTTTTGTGTAGTTTACAAGTCATTATTTCGCAATATAATTATAATATTGGTATCTACTTTGAAAAATCCATTTTACGATGTAATAATGATGTCAATAATTTTTATTTCATATTTTTTGTCCGATAAAAAAAGTTTTCGAAAAATAGTATTAAAGCTCGGGTAAAGACGGGAAATAATTAGTTACTCCGAATAGTCAAATAATTAATTAGTGCATTTTGACTGTTGAATAATAAATTAATCTAAAAAAATACTCCTCCATTTTAAGCCTTCATTATTTTATGGATCGCTTGAAGTTGCCTCAAAAGTGGACAAATTAAAAAAAAATATGCCCTGCGTATCTTTTTGATACAAATGAATATTACAATATATTCTCGCAACGAATATGAAATATATGAAACAGTAAAATATTTTTACCTGTGAATAATTTCTTCGGATATTATTTTTAAGGGTAGATTTAAGCAGCCGCACTGTCCAAGATTATTTTAGAAAATTCAGATGTCCCGCTGGGGCTTCGAAAGGAAAAAGGGTTTTATTTTACTCCGACAATGTTAAGCATTGATTACACGAAAACCCCTTAAAATGTAGGTCCGTCGGAGATGGAAAAGAAAATAGAAAACTGGAAAAGCAGTCGGTTTTCCCCAGAATCGGGGAACCGATTCAGAAGCAGAAATGAATACACGCATTATGGTGTAAATTGAACGAAAACAGCTTTCCCGTAGTTATGTAGGTTCTAAGCCCGCCTGTATTGTATTCTCATGCATACTAAATATATTTCGCCGGTTGGTTACGTAACATTTATCGCCATTCTTTATGATGGATCATCTATTTATTTATTAAAAGAAAAAAACAAATTTTGTTGCATTGATATCATCTAATTTATTGTCAAGAAAATCGCATAAAACTATTTTTTTTTATTTTTTTTATTTTTTTTTTATTTTTTTTATTTATTTTTTATTTTTTTATTTATTGTTTTGGAACATTTACGGAGTATTAACATAAAAAGTCATTAGATTAGCATTGTAAAAAGCGTAGATGTTAATAGTCCATTTAAAAATGTTCACCTAATCTCATGCAGGTACTAATTTTTTGCAATCTAAAAATATCTAATAATATTTGCCGGCGAGATAATCCGAAGGTCGCGGGATCGAAACCCGACGTGGGCAAGTAATTTTAATTTGAATAATTTGTGTTATTTCACAATTTAAAAATAATGTATAGTATATTTGCGGCACGTTCCAGAGTGAAAGATACTCTCAGTCTCAACATCGCCCTGGTGTAATTCAGTATTTAAATGTTGCTTGAAATGACGTTAGCCGTGTTTGGTGACCAGATCTGAATAGCCACGTACTTCCCAACCTTCCTCTTCCCCATCTTCTTCCACTCCCTACTACCTTCAGCCTCATAACATACCCCGATTGGGGATCCCATATTCTTACTGGCTCTAGACGGGAGCAGCTAGGATTCTTGTGCGGTATTTATATTAAAAATTCTTATTAGGTATATAGTAAGCAATTATTAAGAAATGTAACTTTATACTTGGGTGAAAGGTTATATATATTACCAACGATGCAGACTAGGCATATCAGAACAACGTAGAGTATTTATTGGAGGGGTGGACAGATGTGCTATTTTACAAGAAAATTACCCTTTGTGATATAATATTTACTTTGATTTCCGAGAAAACATCTGTGTACATTTTGTGCGTATGTGTGTATGTTTACATATTCAGTATTTGCCGGAATGAAAAATATCCCCTGCGGGACCCATGGTTATAAGTTATTTAGCAAAACGACTTCATAGATACGAACGAAAGTACATGTTTTATGATAGTAAAATAAAACTACTTAGTTTCCTTTTCTCTTTGATTACTCGAAACGAAAAAAATATTATTCTCTTCAATAAATAAATGTCTCGTTAAATGTTTGCTATCAATTTCCTTAGAAATATTGACGAAAAGTTGTTAATACAATTTCACTACAGTGTTTGTTTAAAAATTGATGCTAGAGTCAAAATACCGGAAAATAAATATTTAACCTGACAAGATTCAAATTCGCCTTCGAAATTCTTCCGCTTGTGAGATATCAATATTCGAAAGTAAACAGATTACGCGAAATATCACTGAAATGTTATTACCTTACGGCAGTCTTGAATATTTCCCGGAAAAAAATAATAACGCTGGAAATATGAAATTAAAAGTCAATATACATAAAAGCGCCTTCGGTTTAAGGGATAAATTTCCTACTGGCCTAAATAAATAGAACGCCGAAGTAGCGAATAGCGGAAGAAGGCTCGCGGCTCGGGACTCGGCTCGCGGCTCGCCAAGATGAAAAATAGAATAATGGCGGAGTCAGAGCGATCAGCGCCATCAAACGCCATTAAAAGCTCATTTCTTAGTCTGGTGATGGCCGTTAGCACTGTTTCTTACATTTTCACATCTCTGCTTCTGCTTTCACTCCATTTACTTTTTTCAGCGTCTCGAAGCGTTTTTTATTGTATCTCTTATTCGCTGGATGAAACTTCATTTCCACAAAAAATCACACTAAAAATAAGTACCTATCTACGTCTGTGCAGTGTGTAGTTAGGTACAATGAACTCTTTTGTAGCGATTTTCGATTATGACTTCATTCATGCATATTAACGCGGTTTTCTGTAGCCAAATGTAAAGCGACACATGTTTTGTAGAGTTTAACCCCAATGCTTACATTTTTAGACTATAATGCCTCCCTTTCTTGTATTAGTGTCTCTTGTAGTATAAACAACAGAACATACCTACATGATAGTTACAAGAGATAAGCGAGAATTTACTTAATAGGGTAGCATAAAACGTTATAATACTTTAGGAATTCTCCCCTAAGAGGTGGAACGGAGAGTTATTGGATTCTCAAAGGGAAGGTTAGTGGAGCAATCGAATTCTTTTCCCATTTAGGGAAGGTATGCGATATTTACTTTCGTGAAGATTCACATCATGAAACGAAACTAGTATTTTATATTTAATTATGTGAGAAGAAATTGATGTTTATAATTCCAAAGCGTAAATAAACATCTAGTGCTTTAATAGGTAAAGGCCTAGGTATCTACCTACCTAAACTATAGTTTTATCTGTTTAATCAAGAATTATCTTAATTTATAATTATTTTTAACTTTATGAGTAAAACCTCAAACTGTAATATTTAAATAAATGAAGATAATATTTTTGAATGTAGCTATTACTTTGTGGTTATCCATTATAGAATAATGAAATAATTTTACTTTGTATAAACCACTTATTTGATGTACAAATCCGACCGGTTTCGGAACAAACGTTCCTTCGTCAGGGAAAGCTTATACCTATAAGCTTTCCCTGACGAAGGAACGTTTGTTCCGAAACCGGTCGGATTTGTACATCAAATAAGTGGTTTATACAAAGTAAAATTATTTCATTATTCTAAAATGAAGATAATATTAGCGAAACTCAGTCGAAAATCTGGAAACAAAAATCTACCGTGACACCTTGGCGCATTGGTAGCGCATTTGCCCAGAAAGCAAAAGGCCCCGGGTTCGAGTCCCAGAGGTGCAATTTTCCTTTTCTGATTTTTCTGTTTCCAGATTTTCGATTGAGTTTCGCTAATATTATCTTCATTTAATTAATTATCTTAATCTTAAACTAAAATGAGCTCTTGTTATATATATTTGTCAAGAATAATTATCTTTATCTTTAACAGGTGTTTCCAAAACTAATTTAGATGATTTTGATTTATTTCAAATATAGTAGGCAAGAATGAACTACAACTGTTACAATTTCAATACAACCCTCGATATGACTGAAATCGTTATAGCGAGCTTTGGAGATATCGAACAAAATATCCAGTTAAATTACCAGTCAGTGGCTGAGTTGGCGTCGCGTTTGGGTCCCACCCAGGCTTCGTGAGTTCGATTCTTTACCTGGCTAATTCCATCACGACAAAAACAAAATTTTCGGCTTAATGTGGTGGAAGTGGGAGATTTCAAAATTTTCCTTCTTTAAAAAAAAAATAAAGTGAAAATTACACTCCCAAAACATTTTTTTCAGCGATAAGATCGTATTTTGGCGATCTAATAACATATATTGATCATATTGTAAGATAAAATAAAAAAATAATAAAAAAACAAAAAAAAAACAAATATTATATTATTAAATGCGTTTTCTTAATTTAACGCAGACAAAAACTTGCTTTTGTAAAAAAAAGTAGAATTACCGAAAACAAGCGCATCGACATCGAATGCTACGGGTGTCCCGTGATAAATTATGTAAATAAGTAATAGAAAATATCATCCGATGACGAATATCGTGGATTTTTGTTTATGTTTTTATATTTATAATTTTTTTTTATTTCTTTAAAAATAAAAGCTAACACTGCCCGCTTACGAATAATCTGACAATATTGAAAATCTCCCACTACCATTACAGTAACCGAAAAGTATTGCTTGTGTCGTAATGGAGGATCAGCCGTGGAATTGAACTCGCGATTAATAATGTTTAATTAAGCTAGTTTCGAGGTTATTTATATCTACTTACTTTATATCTACATTTGAATTTCGCAGCCACCTCTGGTCTGGAACTCCAAAATACCCCCGACTCTGTGCAGAAACAGATTCTCCCGTCTTAACAGACGGATTGCAATCTTTAGAGCACAGGCTTTGGGTGAAAATGCTATCCTTGTTCTACCGGTATTACAATGGAAGATGCTCCGAGGAACTAGCGTCATTGATTCCCTCGGCACTGGTGCATAGTCGGGAAAGACGCCAAATGCGTGCCCAACATTTGTACACGGTTGACATCTGTCACACGAGAACGGATCGTGTCTTCGACTCGTTCATGTGTTCAACAGCTTGGCTTAAAATGATTTGCTGGCCTCTGTGTTTCCTCTTTCTTACAACATGGGTCTCTTCAAGACCAACGTTTATTTCTTCCTCTCCTCAAAAAGTCCCTCCACACAGCATCGCAGATGACATAGGCCCTGAGGGAAATTATTAGTTAATGTAAAAATGAAAAAAAAAACATTATAAATAAATTATTGGTTTATTCATTTCTATTTGATAGCAGAATTATTAATGGAAACTCACTAAACTTGTATTGTTTCGATTTAAATATTTAAAAAAAAGCATCTGGAAAACCATATAAATAATTTATATAACGGATCTTCAGCTTATACACACCCTTACCCTCAAGAGCAATAGTGCGTTGTCGTGGTTGAGCTGTTCTTATATTATAGTGAAAAATAAATTAAGGGTTAAATATTCTTGTTCATGCAACCAGCAAATTAAATCGATTACATTGCGAAAACACAAATACACAACCTAAAATTGTTCTCACAATGTTTTTCCTTTTAAAAAGACCAGCAAATATTTATGAGCACTTTAAAAAATGTTAGACTTCGGAAAATAAATTTTCAATACATTAGGTTTGGCGTGTGTGACTTTATTTTGTCAACAACTGGGAAAGAGGGCACCCTAATAAAAAGCCCTCTGAGAATTTATTTCCGTCGACAAATCCAAAAAGTAGAGGAATTTCAAAAGTTCCACCAATTCTTCAATACATTTTCCTTCTCGTTCATCATTCTTTTTCGCAAACGCAGCCATTGTGTGCTTTCTGCCTCGCGAAAAGGTTTAAGGGCTTTTGGACCTCAACTTAAAATAAATATTCCACACATTACTATTCCCAATCTTTGGAAAAGGGAATTTCGGGAGTAGGAAGGGTTTATTTATGCATGTCATGTCAAAGGGGAAATTTTATGAACTGCTTATCCAAATAATCATTGATGTGTTTCATTTAATCTTTATAAATGTGTAGGAATTTTCAATCTCATCACACAGTTTTATTTTACACTTGCAGACCCGGCTATTCGTTGCTGTGGCGAAATACAATGCCAACTACTGACAACGCCATTATCTAGCCTTTATAACCAACGCCATCTGTTAATTTGCATGCATATGAAATCCACACCGCTCACTTGCCAGCCCGCTGTCCGTTGCCGGCTTGCCAGCCCGCTCCCTTTATATATTATCTGTATATTTCAACTGATTTATACAAAACCTTGAAAAATTATATACCTAAAAACCTTCGTCGTGAATCACTCTATATATTGGTGAAAACCGTCTGAAAATCCGTTGCGTAGTTTAAAAGATCTAAGCGGGAGCGGCTTTGCTTCATACTATGTAAATCTAGCTTTACACAGGAGGCCTTGAGAAAGACAATTTTTGGACGGGCCCCATATCATCTTTGGGGAAGCTATGTCGAGGGTATTTTTTTCTATGAATACCTGACAAGTTTTCCAACTGCTCAATTGGGATGTTGAGAGGGGAAGGAGATAGAGAGAGGAAGGTGAGGAAGTACCTGGCTATACAGATCTAGTCACCAAACTTGTCTAAAGCCATTTCTTGCGACGTTTCAATTCTGAATGGTGGTATGACACCAGGGCGATACTGAGAGTATTTTCCACACAGGAACGTTCCGCAAATATATGTACATTTTATTATTATTTTAAAATAATTAAATCGTAAAAACACAATTCCATCAAATAAAATTATCTGCGCACGCCGGGATATGAACCGACTCCCTGCCCCTCGACCTAATTATTTTTTTTAGGGAAAGGAAGAAGAGGAAGTTCAGGGAAGGAAAAGGGTAGGAACCTGGGAGTCAGTGTGTGCAGCAGTGACGGACGTATGAGTCCGGCTGGAGAAGTCAATAGGTCTCCATCAACCAATTGACCGGTAGGTGGTTTTAAATACCACCGAATGATAGATTGACCATTTCGTAATTAATTGTAGTTTTCACAACAATAAGAATTCATTATAACTTGATTTATTAAAAAAAAGTTTTTCTATCGGAACTTCTAAGCGTATTTTTAAATGATTATTTATTGATGTTTTTATTAGAAGCTCGGTTTTTCTTCTAGTATATTTTTCAGAAATTTATTTTTGAATTTTATAACGTCTATAAATGATATTATGATTTACAGGCTGCTTTTATCAATTTTAAGGCAAACAAAGACTCATGTAGAGCAGCTCCATATAGAGACTATAATTTTTTGATCAGCCCAGCAGTGCTTGTACCGTGTCGCCGGCGCTCCTTGCACAGCCAGCGGCAGACTGGGGCTGCATACTAAATACTCAATCCTGACTGACTGACTGTGTGCAAAGGCTTTGGGATCCTGATATTGCGGACACTGTCCGAATGGTGTGAATCAGAGCCATTCACGGTTTTCACAACGCTTTTTACTTCTAACACTAAACTGGCGCCAAACTTTAAAAAATAAGATTTTAAAGGCAGCTTTTTTTAATAAACTAATGCCTCCTATTTTTTTTTCTTAAATAAAGTTAGTTAAGTGAAAGTTTGAATTTAGTAATATTCCTCAAACTTTCTGATTTAACAGGTAGCAGCACTGTTTACGCTTGCAAAATGGTCAACATCTATGTTCGTATTAGACAGCGTCCTGTGATTAATTCTCGAATGTAGAAGGCGAAACACCCATTCGCATTCATGAAAGACTGTAAAACACGGTGTACTGTACAGTGATTATCAGTACTGTTAGATGATGGGTTCGTCGCTATAATTAAGCTGAAAATAACGCTTCACGCAACATTGAGCGAATCGATGACATCATTCGCGGTGACCGCTGGATAACTACCGATTGTGTCACATTATCTCCCTCAGTAAAGGCAGTGTGATGACGATTATTCGACAAATGAGGTACTCAAAGTTTGTGCAAAAGTTTGTGGGTACCAAGAACCGACCAGAATAAAGAAATAATAGCCTCACACTTGCAGAGGCACCGCGCCGTTTGGAAGGAGAGGAGTTTCTGGAATGTGACCGGGGACGAAATATGGGTTCATTTTTTGAACCTGAATCAAAGAGGCAGTCATTGGAATGGCATCACACAATCAAATCAAAAAAATTCAAAACCGTGTGATTGGCGGGGAAAGTTATGGCGATGGTTTTCTGGGTGTGACTATGCTTTTTACAACACTGCGATAAATGCCCTTGTTCAAAGATGGACTAAAACTGTGGATATGGACGGATGTGGATATTGAAAAGCAAAAAAAATATTCGTGTAAAAAATAAATTCCCATGTAATTGCAATTTTTATTTCTTGACAAATGGTGAAAAAAATAAAGGAGGCATTGCTTTTTGACTGACCCTAGTAGATATATTGTATTCTTTTATCTCAATTTAATAAGTTTTTTCCGTAAAACTATATGCTGACGCATACATTACAAATATTTAGGTACTTACCTATTTCTTTTACCACAATCTAGTATTCTTACGCCCTTATGTCTGAGATTATGGCATTATTATTTTTTTTCTAATTTCTTTTACGGTTTAGTGATGTCGGTAATGATTTTGTGACGTCGGTGCTCACATTTGAGCACTTACGTAGATTTTGTGTTACAGTTACTACTATAAAATATCATTAAATATATTAATATCATGTCGATGTGTGCGACTAATAGTGTAAAACAATATTGTTGTTAACAAAAACAGAAAAGTAGAGCTTTTCAAAGTTCATTCATACAGTATCTCTGATTCACAAGCGGGAACAAATTACATTCTAATATGATTTTCACTGTCAAATTATTTTTGGGGTATTATGCCGTGTTGTGCTACCTCCTTCTTTTTCCTGACACATCTCTCTTGACACACCTGCCCTGATGATGGACACCGTAACGCTGACATTAGCTAAACAAGAAGATAGCGAAATACGGCGTACTACCACAAAAATAAAAATATTACGTTCTAATAAATGACAAAAATAAGTACAGACGAAAATGTACATCTCGTCAGGTTAATATATTGTTTATTAATTGTCTTTATCCTCTATCCATCTATTGTAATGTGCGATAGGTCACGTAGTGTACAATGCATTTAATTATTCAACGCGTTTGCACCGAGTGACGTTTTGTTTCGACTATTCACTAGAACAATAGTTTTAACTCCTAGGCCAAATGAATTCCAAATGGTTACTAGCCAAATCCAATATGTGTACCCTCTGTCGAAATGCATTCTGGGTACACTTTAAAGCGATACCACCTCAACGAAGATTTTTTATTTGCTAAGTTGTTTAACCAATTAAAACGAAAAATAATAATACAGAATTACACAACACTTCCACGACGTGTCAAAGCTAAATATTATTTTAATTACATATGTTATTATGCCAGATATAAAACATTTATTTCAATTATGTTTCTACACCAATCTCTCTTATAATAAATAATAACTTTAAGAGAGGAGTTTTCCCGAGCATATATGAAAAAGAAATTACTCAATAAATCAGGTAGTCCGGAGGACATTTCTAATTATAGACCCATTTCACTCTTATCTATTTTAAAAACAATTGCTCAAACTGCATTCATAAAAAATAATTCAACCATCAATAAAAATCAATTTGTATTCGCAGAGGGAAAATGTATCCAAAACGTCATTGCAAAAATTTCATCTAGTATTCAGAGTACTTTGGATAAATCAAATAAATGTATAGGAATTTTCATCAACTTAAAGAAAGTATTTCCCATAAAAGACTTGTATTAAAAGTAAAAGAAAATGGAATTGATCGCATAGCCCTCAAATGGATACAAAGCTACCTAAGAGAAACCCCTCAGATTGTTAAATTCAACCAATCATTTAGTACATCTCTCACAAATAAATTTGGCATCCCTCAAGGTCCGGTTCACGGACCACATCACTTTATTATTCAAATTAATAGATAACTTTGTATTAACCACTTAATTATTTACAAAAACCGACATGTTTCGTCAGCAAAGCTGACTTCTTCAGGGTTTTGACAGAACTAATTTAAAAAATAGACATACATAGGTAATAGAGAAAAATAATAGACATAAACAATAATAAAATTTTAAAAGAAAATGTGTAGGAGACGAGGGGCAATATAGAACAAATAAAAATTAAAAATAATTCGATTTAATAATGGGTCATTTAAAAACAATTTTTGATTATTAATAATATTTAAATTTGCATTAACACTCTTTCTAATCTCTAAAATTTCTAATTTATCCTTATCTTAATCCTTATTTTAATTACTTTATTATTTCTAATATATGTGAATGACATTTTACAACAGGGTATTAAAGGTGAATTAATCTCTTATGCTGATGATACTGCATTATTTATAAAAGGCCAAACATGGGAACTGGTCAACAAATTTGCAAATGAAGATATTAGTATCTTAAAGTCATAGTTTGATAATAACTTACACACACTTAGTGCAAAAAAACAATATACGTCTTATTTTCCTTACAGAAAATACCTGATCATGAAGTTAATATTATAATTCACGACGAAAGGTGTGAACATATAAACTGTAAATAACGTAATCCTATTTGTACTGTAATTAAAACTTCTTCTGAAATTAAATATCTCGGTGTGATTATTGATCAAAACCCGAAGCGGAATAGTAACATTACCGAGTAACATTAAAGAGAATAATAAAATGTATGTATATGTGCATATATTTGTTAGGTTAAGAAATATTTTAAATGTGAAAATAATCGAAAATGTGTACAATGCCCTTGCTCACTCCTTGCGTATCAATGGAATTATATTGGGGAGGATCTTACAAAAACAATCTGAACTTTGTAGAAGTGTTGCAAAGAATTATCATTTAGAAATACTAAAAAAAATCTACCTTCCCAACAGAATCACTTTTTAAATTGTTTCCAGTACCAAACATCGATGACATTTTTAAACAAGCTTCTATTATAAAAAAATGCAAAGAAAAAATAAGACAGATAAGGAGAAATGGAAACCAATTTATTACCCCTAATTTTTATAAATTAATAACCATTATATTTACGAAGCCATAAAAAAACTATAATAACCTCCCAACCAAATTGCGCTGTATCATCAAGAAATAGGAACAAATAAATAAAATAAAAACATTTTTTTCTAAAAAACTTGTGTTAAAAAGTAAATATTTCATACAAAACATAAAACTTAGTAAAAATCGTTCTATTATTTTTATCGTTCTCTCTTATCAGGCACAAGAGCTCCTCTTTTCTGATAAGATATCCATGACCAATGATGACCTTAAATATGATATTTTGTAAAATATGGATGTAAAACGTACCTACTCATATTATTTATATTACAATAAATAAATAAAATATTGCACGGGTAGCAAGTAGTGAAAAAATTCTATTTTTGAATTAGTTCTAGTATTTTTTTCCGCGTATTCAGAAAAGTTTATTATTATTTAAAAAATGATAGCTAAAACTTCACTAACATCCATGACATTGTTTAAAAAATATTAACGTCCTCTCGCTAAAAACGAATTTATAATAAAAACGAAAATATGAACAAAAAATGTAGGTATCCGACAAAATAAAATATTTTGCGTTTTAGTTTTTCATTCCTGTATTTATGTAAGTATTTATTTTATTTTGTAAGCGTGATTTTCAATTATGATTTAACAAGCTGAAATTATTTTATGAACATTTTTCACATAGGTATACGCTATAATATTATTTAGGTTTCAAATACAACCCTAATCGCCACCTTTCGAAAAACTTACTAACTGCAAAGCTTTCATGCCGTATAAGGCAAAAAGGTCCGGAAAATGTATCCAAGAATCAAACCAGCAAACATTTTAGAAGAACAGTTTGAGTTTACTTTATGAAATCACAGATGGCGGTAATAGCTTAACGCGCATTGATGTTACCTAAAAATAAGGGATGAATATTTCAGTCGTAGTTCCGAACTTGCAATAAAGATGGCAGTAGTATCGGGATTTTAACAACATCAAATAATATTGGGTACAAAATAAAAATAATATCTACATATTCACAATTTTTTCAAATCACGTAATCATAATCTTGAGATACTCGTATGTAAAAACGTACAATTTCGACGTACAATTATGAGAACAACCTGCAAAAAAAATACATTGAATAATAATAAATTCAAAATGTATTTATGGCGTTGAAAAATGCTTTCCGCCATCATTTTGTCGAATTTACAACCAACAAATTATTTGCTACCCATCTGTTCCCGTAAACTGTGCAGTGTTTACCTACAGACCGTACAGCGTATAGCTCTAAGCAAAGACATTATATCGCCCATGTAAATCCGGCTTTTGTTCTTGGTCGGTACCAAAGCAGATAGTGTGGTAATCTGGACCACCATGGGATGCGACAATTCCAGGGCAGGCCTGTCATTTTCGGAAAAACAAGAAGAAATGTACATATTTCTATTTTTGGTAGTTGAATACTTTTACAAGTTTACCGATCGCAAAAAATGTTTCTTTATCTTATTCTGGAACGATTATGATATATTTCTGAATTTCAGAGAATTATTCTCTTTTGTTTAGAATTGAACGTTTAAAAAGGCTTTACGGATTAATTGTTCAAACATAGTCAATAAAATCCAAACGGTTCACTTTTTTTTTTAAATAGAAGGAGAAATAAGGTTTTTGGAATTTTTTATGTTTCACCTAAATTTTACAAGCAGAAAGTGCTCCGTTTTTCTTTTCTAAGAACTTAAATATAATAAGATATTTGAAAAATATTTCATTTCTCCAATAATAATAATTGTTTAGTCACTTTGTGTCATCATTTCAATAAAATAAAATAATTTACATTGTTTGAACCACTATTTAATCAAATTTATCGGCAATCTTAAGAACAAAAGTCATCACATTAGAAAGTACATATTATGCCGAAAATGAAAATACAAAAGAATAAAGTTTATTTATTTAGATATTACTGTAAAAATAATAAAAAATATTTAACAATGACTGTATTTACAAAAATATTTTGTTTAAATATTTTCATTCAATTGCTTTAATTTTCTAAATAACAGCAACGAGATAATAATAATCACCAGTAATAGAGTAATGTTAGAACGTTTATACCTATGTGATATATTTTATGAAACGATTAAAGGCCATTTACCAGCCAGCGGCCGAGAATTCATATTTCGTCGAAATACGTTCTTACGATGATATAGGGCGGTTCCAAAGAGAAAGATTAAATATTCTCCGTACCAGCTTTTTAAAATTATAACTCAATATCGATTTTCTTTCATTCAAAATTTTCTTTAATTTATACCTAAATTCAAAAATGCTGAAAGGCGTGATGATAAAACTATTAAAATTACGTACTGTTTGTAATTAATTTTTTTTATCAATTTATAATTTTTCAATAATGTCTAAGCAAAATAAAAATGTAAAAAAAATCTTAAATATATTATTTTGTAAGACCGTAAATTAACAGACAAACTGAAGTATTGTCATCACAAAACACGTGTGCGGATCTTTTTTTAAATGATTTTATTTAAACTAAAATTAAAATTCTGAAACATAGTTTTCCCAGATAATTTATTGATTTATTTTACTGCATGATTATATGATTTGAAATTTTTGTTGTATAATACAAAATTTTGTTTTAAAATGTACCAAATCTGCCAACGACCTACGGTAAAACCTTATTGAACTAAAAATAAACATATTTTCTCAAAATTTAAAACATAGCTTTACTAGATAAAAGAACAGTCTTTCGAAATCAATTTATAATTTTTTGTGGAAAAGAGTCAATACGTCTAAAATTTGATTTAAAAATGACATATTTCCGGTTTTGTCTGGTAATTAATGCTTAATTCTATATCCATTATATAAAGGTATTTATGGCAGAGATACCTCCTAACTCTAATTTAGAAAATATGTGTGCCGAATCAGTCAACCTCTCAAATTGTTGATACTAAGTTTATATTTTTTTAATATAAGAGATTTTTAATTTGAAATTTATTGGGCACCCCAAGAGAATGAAATCTACAACGTCTTCTTCTTTATGAGCTTTGAAATAATGTCCATTTTTGTTCCATATTACAAATGTTAAATCGTTTTTTTAAATCGGAGATGTGTGTTGCAACTCGACTTACGCCGTGTAGTAACGACTAGTTGTTTGTAAAATAATTTTCTCTAAATTTCTATTCAATTTTCCCTATAAAATCACGGGCCTTGCTGCGATCACCCTAATTATAGGGAATTCGGTCCTGGTGCATCCCCAATGAGCGGATTCCGGTCAATATTTGCTCTGCTGATTGAATTCGCCATCACCAGCGGGCACGGCTCTAATACTCTCCCCACAGGGTGCAGGGTACAGGGTACAACGGGGTGTAAGGGTAGATACAGCAGATGATGATAATACCACGCACTAAGCCAGGATGAAGCCAAATAGAAGGTACCTGATTTACACTGACGGTCTCCATGGTCAAGGTGTAAGGCACTCGACTAGCAATCCGAAGATTACGGGTTCAAATCCCGGTGCGTGAAAGTAGTATTGATTTGATGAATTTGTAACAATTATTATAAGCAATAAAGCCTGAAACACTCATCTACATTGAAAAAATCTTCCGAGAAAAGATATATGCCGCCAACGGGACTTAAACCCGTGTCCTTCTGATTGCCGGTCAGGTGCTGTTCTACCACTGAGCTATGTCGGCTTATCTGTTACCCGCCAAATAATTCAATATACAGGGTGTCCGGGGATAAAGTGCATTAACTTCGGGAGGTGATTCTGCATGATAGTACAAGTAAAAAAGATAAGTAACTTTTTTCGAAATTCCAACTTTTAGGGGTAGTTTTGAGGTAAAAAGATAAAATTAGTCCAGTCTGTGCGGCCAGATTTATTATTTTCCGCTGTTACGATACGGGCCAATTACATTCGAGTCGGGCGCCCGGCAGGCTCTCAGCAAGTAAGATCGTACCTCACACTAAGGATTTTAAGTCGGTTCGTCTTTTTGTATGGAAAAAAAATGTAGGAATTTCGGAAAAAGTTGTTAATCTTTTTTTACTCCTACCATCATGTAGAATCACCTCCCGAAGTTAATGCACTTTACCCCCGGACACCCAGTATACTAGTGTTTCATTCAACAATTACTGCTTATTACATTTTTCCACCTGAAAACAACCATTGCTTATAATACTTGTTACTCTTTGTGCTATGCATAAAAATCTTGTCTTAAACGTTAGTTTATCAATTAAAAATAATAATTGATGAATTTGTGTTATTTTCACAAAAAATTGTATAAATGGTACATTTGCGACACGATACAGTGTAGATAATACTCACAGTATCGCTCTGACCACAATTCAGAATTTTTGCGTGAAATGGCTTTAGCCGCATTCGGTGAGCAGATCTGAATAGCCAGATACTTCCCCACCTTCCTCTTCCCATCTCCTTCCTCTCCCCGCTGCCTTCAGCCTCACAACATGCCCCGATTGGGAGTGAATGTTTAAAATAGCCTATGAACTTGTGGGAGCGGTTGGGACTCTTGCGCGGTATTTACATAAAAAAATTGCAACCATCAAATGATTGAATATTATTTTATTATTGCAATAGTCTACAACTGGGCTGCGGTCTGATTTTTATTGTTTTTAATGTAAAACTACACAGAAACTGAACAGCATAAACAGCTTCATTCTGATATGATTTTAGATTTTCACGGCCAAAAATTTTATGGTTATTTCCTTTTCGGGTATTATGCCGTGTTGCGCTATCTCCTCCTTTAGCCAACGTTTCGGACAGCGTTACAGTGTCCATCATCAGGGCAGATGTGTCCTGCCATCTGACACATCTGCCCTGATGATGGACACTGTAACGCTGTCCGAAACGTTGGCTAAAGGAGGAGGTAGCGCAACACGGCATAATACCCCAGCTTCATTCTGTTTAGAACAACCCTAAATCGCTAAGATAATATTTCCACGTTATATGGATGAAATTTATGATAAATGAAATCATTTCAATTCGGGAGGCGGGCATGCGTACCGTCGCTTCGGGACCCATGGATAATCAACACCCTTGATAAGTGGTTCACTACGTTTGTTGACTTTTACTAGGGGTGCCCGGGTTCATGGGGTGGGGTCTGTCTAAGTCTTGGCAGCGAACGTGTTTGCCCACCTACTGCGTGACGGGCCGGATCCGGAGACTCTGGTTGAGGGAGACCTAACCTACACCTCTCCAGCCGGACTCACTCGGCCCATCGCCTTGCACCGCAGTGGGAGGGATGGAATATTATGTCCGTCACTCCTGGACACATTTATCCTAAGATTCCTATCCACCCCTCATACATTTTCCTTCCCAGAACCTTCTCCTCTGCCACTCCCTAAAAAGACCCTTCACACAGCATCCTCAAAGATGACATAGGCCCTGAGGATTTTTAATCCTCAGGTCATCCATCTTTGACACTTTTTAAAACGACTTGACTATAACATTTGTATTTTTGATACTGACAATTCGTGGTGGAAATCCACCATGATAATGCTGAAACCGGTTACGCTCAAAAATAAATTTAGTGGAAATAAGTTTTATATACTACTACCTATGTTTTATTATATTATGAAATAACAATAAGTCTGCATTTTTTTACTTTTTTTTACATGAGCTCCACACAGGAGGCCCTAAGGAAAAAAACCTCCCTCAGGGCCTACGTCATCTTTGGGGATGCTAAGTGGAGGGTTTTTTTAGGAAAGGAAGGAGAGGAGAGTTTTGGGAAGGAAAAGGGTTTAAGGGGTGGGTAGGAATTGGGGTTCAGTGTGTCCTGGTCATCCACCTCCAAGACCTAGACAAACCTCACCCCATGAACCCGGGCACCCCTGCAAAATCACCAAATGTAGCGAACCACTTGGGGTGACCTATGGCAGAGGTGTTGGTTCCCGGGCGGCGGTACTCATTCCCGCCTCCCAAAAGACGTGCCCCAACAGAACCAAAAAGATTGTCTGCAAAATTGCAGGCGTGTCCTACATGTGTTCGATACGACTCTTCAATAATGTGAAACACCAACTCTTCAAATATTTGCTTATAGAATGACGTTTCTATCAAACTTTATGCATCCATGGAGCATATCTATCTATCTCAACACAGGTATACCCTAGTGAGACAGGCATCGAATAGTGTAATGTAAACAGACCTTATACAGGGTGTTAAGGGACGTACTTGACTTACTTTAACCACTGATTCCTGACATTATTTGGAGTAAAAAATGTACAGTTGGAGGCGGGGTAAGGGGTTCGTCGGACACCCGGCTGAGTGACCAGTGACGACATGCGGAAGAATTTTTTTTTGTTTGATTTTGAAGAAAAAATTTTTGAAAAAAAAAAAAGTCGTCAAAAAAAGTCACCGGAGACCAAAATTTCATTAACATTTTTTACTCCAAATAATATCACTGGTTAAAGTTAGTCAAGTACGTCCCTTAATACCCTGTATAGATAAATAAATAAATAAATAAATCTATGATATAATGAATAACTGATTATTTTGTATAAACCACTATTTTTAAAACAATATCAACATGTTACAACAACAATGTTGTCTTCATCAGGATATGTTAGTATATATAATGTTGTAGTAACATATCCTGATGAAGACAACATTGTTGTTGAAACATGTTGATATTGTTTTAAAAATAGTGGTTAATACAAAGTAATCAGTTATTCATTATATGAAAAATGATGCCACAAAGTAATTTTGCGAAGTTTGAAGAAATAAATCTATGAACTTCACTATAACTTGGGTAAGTATAAATCCCAAAGCGATCACTATCCTGTTACTGTTTGTCAGCATGTTTGTTACTGTTTGTCAGCATGTTTGTTACTGTTTGTCAGCATGTTTGTTGCTTGGGGATTATTCGTAAAGCTTACGTGACTTTAACTAAGACAGCTCAAACATCCAGCGTAAGGCCAGTTTGATTGACTAGTTTATCGAGAGAAAAAACTGATGCTGTGTATTTGTTGTCTACTCTATATACATAGTAACAAAAAATGTTTGTTTTCAGGTGCGATTTAAAACAAATATTTGCACTACTTTAACTACGGGTAAAACAGAAGTGAGCTTGTGTGTAAAAACACCCTCCAAATGAGAGTTACATGAAAACTACGTATATGTAGCTTAATGAAATTTGTATGGATACGTTGGTCTCTATTACTTGACTAATGCGCAACACGAATTTTTCAACTCGTCTTGTCCTTTCAGTTACATCTCTCGAACAATAGAACATCGATATATTCACAACAAAATTAAATTAGAGATGGGTTTTATGTTTTTTTTTTAAATAATTTTTTTTTCTGAAATAACCTGTTGTTTTTTTTTTTCATCTTTATCCTATTTAAATTAATATATAAATTTCTTTTCATCGTTGTCCCATCTAAATAAAAGCATAATTTACATTATTAAAAATATAAATGTTTAGTACTAACTTAAGCTTCAGCTTAGCAGGTATCCATTATTTGTGAAAAAAATAATGTTTTTTCTATAAGTCATTTTTATTGTTTTATAAAATTATTAACCTCAACATAGGCTAGTCAGAATGAGGTTAAACATTGAAATGTAAACAATTATTACACCATGTAAAGACACAGTACAGAGGTCATAAAAATACGATGTTGGGTAGAAAATTAGCTGATCGAACATGTATGATACGAAATTTACTCCGGGTATTCCGTTAATTCCCCTATAAATGCAATAATGGACAGAGGTCTATAGGAGCCCCCTTTGATATAAACTCGAGTGATTGCTAGTGAATGTTTAAAATAGCCTATAAACTTCCATCGACTTGAATCTGAATTTTTAAAAAGCTTAGCCAAGGGTTCATATTTAATCAGTCTATGTACAATGCAGGTCGGAAGCAATTCGAACTCAGTAGTCATTTTTAATTTAACAGTGGGTTTCTAAACTTAAATTTAGTTGAGGGAATATATTAGGTATATTACAAACACGCAACGCATTGTAATAAATTATAAACACTTGTGAAGTCGTGGAAAACCGCTTGTATTCGTTGCGGCAAGAGCTAAGATACATTTAGTCATGTTTGTGAACAAAAAGTGAGTTTTCGGTAGCGGACTTATGCAAATCTATCTATTGCTCGCTCATTCGGTATACTTAAGCATACAAAGGAATATGGCGCATTTAACGTAGTATGTAAGAAAACAACCAGAATATACTTACAACGAATATTCTAAACAAAACTTTAAGTTTAAAGGGAAGCAGTACGAAAGTTTGGCGAGGCTCTCAAGCTGAAGAACGAGCCGTTATTAAACTCTCAACGTGATCTGTTGAGCACAAATAATATTATTTAAACAAAACTTTATAACAGACACGGTTAAGTTTTCTTACGGCCGACAGTGTTACGTTGGTATACTTTTTGGGTTGCGTTTCCACGTAATTTTTGGACCAATGATGGTAAAGTTGTAACCATGCTTATTCGTGTGGCAGGAGAACAAAGTCAATTTACGTTAATGTTGCGGTAATATTACGGTCGCTTATGAAATACGCTTAAAATTCGTGTATCAATAAGTGCTATCGATGATTTGGTCGAATGTCCATGTTATTTATTTGCATGTCAGCATTTTATTTTATTTATTAACTTGTTCATACGCCCATGGGGATTTTACATTGGGAACACCAAAATACATATTTAATTATATAATTAATTAATTAAATATGTATTTTGGTGTTCTTTTGTTATTTTGTTTGTATTATTTATATTATTATGATTGCAAAACATAATTACTTAAATCAAAATGGTTTGCAATCGTATTAAATAAAAAATAAAAACAATGGGATGCTGAAATTATCGGTAACAATATTTTGATATAAAAAAAATTGTTCAGGAATGTTTTAAAGATAGAATTTGTTGTGTTGCAAGGGTCGATATCATTTGTATATTCGTTTGCTAAACTATGTATGCGAGGAATTGGCGAGTTTGCTACATAATTTGTTTGTAAACGGTGCCATTTAAATAGATCCTTATGCTTAGTGTGACAAGTGGGTACACAATTGACTAGTCTCATGAGATATCAAATTTCGAGCTCCGAAATAAGAATTGAAAAAAAGAAGCATAGGTCGCTTATCCTTCGCCGATCCTCAAGTGTAAAATTGTTGGTGTAGCAATTTTGGTCTAGTTTTTAGTATTATTATTCTGTTGGTGTAAAAAATATAAAGTTGTTTGCAGAATTCGAGAGGTCAAGATTTAGAAGACAGCTTTTATATTTCAATTCCAAGCAATAAAATGCAGACATTTTATTCGAGTTCACCGTCGTGTTTTTATTTTTTTGTTAATTTCCACAGGGCACAGAGCCCGACTAAAACAGTGGGATATCTAATTGTACACAGTGTGCAATGATTCACCACTTCACGAAGAATTTCTCTGTGGCAGAACTTACAATTGAATCTGATTTCTAGAAGGACAGTGCAATGAGATGATACCGATTCCCTCTACGCCTGTAACTAATTTATCTATCTGGTTAATATCATTTGTCAAACCCTGCCAATTTATGATGGAGAGTAAATTGCATTTAAGTGCATCAGATTCGTTGCTCATCCTCTTGTCAGATAGGATAGGATAGTGAGAGAGTCGGATGGAGTTGGCAATCGGCCAGCGTCGTGTGATAATCCCACTGTCCGATGCGCCGCCGGCCGCCCTGCATATTATAATACGTAATACTGTGCACTTATGGTGGCACTGCAAATCGGACACTGTTACTGACATTTATACGTTTATTATGCAAAGTGAATTATTGTATTACCGCGGCCCGCTCGCTTGTCTGACCCTGAGTGATGCGTCACGTACTTTTCGGTCGCAGCGGACATTAAACGCGATTTATTCGTCATGTCCGTTGTTTTTATGTCAGGCCGTGCATTTCCTCTAATTAAGATTTATTTATATTCTCGAGGTAAACAAAGTTACAGTTACAAAAAAATAAAACTGATAATTAAAAAAACAACAATTCCAAAACAACGTACTACATGGGCAACTATATAAATAGCAGATAATAATTGGTGGACGCATGAACCCGTAAAATGTAGCGTAATGAAATTTTCACAGCTATGTGTGTATATCATAGGTGAACGCATAGCTATTTTCATCTCGCATTTCATGTCATGAGTTATGCAGATTTGAAATAACCATTTTTAGGTCGAAATATGACAGGCTGCCATATTTTACAATTGTACTGAAAAAAGAGTGTTTTCCAAAATCTACTAACTAATATCTACAGAGCGTAGGTTGGATTAATCAGCTAAATGTGTCCAATAGTTCGATATTAGGGATTTTTACATACATACTTACATAAATTAAGTTTTTTAAACTGCATACGAAATATTACGTTATTCCAAAATGCTATACATAATTGCAAATCCAACCTCTTACAATGCTGTAGATATTCGTCAACACTTTGGTTCTCGTAGATATTCGTCAACAGTTTGAGCTGTAGATATTCGTCAACACTTTCCTTCTCATAGATATTAGTTCGATTTTTTCAGTTTTTGGAATTCCTGTAGATATTAGTAGACGCCTCCTAATTTGGCATGTTCGGAGAATAAATTGGGTATTGAATATTTGAAAATGTCCATATTATTATCATCTCCAGCAGATTACTGTGACCATCGGAATAAATGAGCGTACCATTGTGTAGAAATACATTTGATTCGATTATTTCTGTTATCTTTTATTTTCTTTCATTGCGCTGAAATTATACTTGATATTTCATAAAATAGTTTCGCGAGTTTTAGTGAGACATATAAACAGATTTTCCAGTTTGTAGCTATGATTGGTTAGTGAGGACGTTGTTTTTTAAGTGATTCCGCATAATTGAATGTCACATCTGTTATTTCGGAGAGCATCATAAACATTATAAGTAGCTTATTATAGCATGACATCACCAAACATAAGTTTTAATAATGTGTACACGGGCGCCAGAGCGACCACATAATGTTATGAATTAACTCTTTGCCGTTCAAAATCCTCTTAAACGATAAGCACAACAAGCTTCACGGGGGGTTCTATGTCCTTAGTGATAAATACCGGAGCGGAATAGTTAGAAACGGGGAGACTAAACGGACCCACTTGTATACCTAGCTGAACGGTAAGTTTGTTGGGTCCACAAACTGTTTTTGAATGCTTAACAATTGAACAATTGAACAGACTTTGAAGCCTGGTCAATTTTCAGATAGTGAGTAGGTACTTGAGGATGCGTTATCAAATTCTCAATCAGAATAAGACACAGAACGGTAACAGTTGCGTTCTCACAACGTCAGTGTAATTTGGGTTAAGCCGTGTAAATGTTAGTGTAATGTAAGTCATTTTTAATGAGTTTTACAAAGACGATTTTTACATCAGAAGTTTAAAAGAAAACAACGTGAATTTGGGGCTTACATTAATTGCATGAGCAGTTTTTCTTCCGATCTAGACCTCCCCCCCCTTGGTGAGATAAATTCGGGACACTTCGTATATTACTTTCAAGTAAAGTGAGATTTTGCTGGACCCCCACTCCTTTTGAGCTTACGTAATTAATGTACGCCCCCTTATTTGATTGTTCATCATACAGCAATACGTAGATACGAAAATAAAGGAATATATTATTCAAGATTATCTATGTTGTAATTTATAATGAAGTGATTTTTAACGGGTTTTAAAAAACATTTTTTTTTTCTTTTTTATCATCAATAAATCACGGAGAAGCAATGTACATGTACATGCGCATGCATACTACAGTTATATATGTCGTAAATATATTAATTACGAAGAACGTGTCAAATCAAAGCCAAAACAAGGTTATGGTGGAGTCCATCATTTAAGTCATATCAATGGAAGAATTTACTGGAAAGTTAATTTGTGTTAAAACTGTGAAAATTTACATACACGAGTATTATATGATTTCATAAATATTTTATTACGTAGTACCTAACTATGAATATTACTTATAGGACAAAAGAGTTGAACGACATGGGACAGTATTTGAAATGTCATTTTCAGATATATTGTAACAAGTTAGAGTTATACCTTACAGGTCCATTATTTAAACAACTTTTGCAACTCCAACAACAACGAACTTACACATGTTTTAAAATTAATATAAATTCAATTGGACACCAGCGGTAGTACGTCAAGACACCATATTGCACATAAATGTTTGAAGGAAACGTATGTCTGAATGTATAAAACAGTCAACTGAGTAGGAATGAGACAGAATGATATAAATATGCGTATAAAAGCGCACGAATGTTCCTCGATTATATTAACATTCTTACCGAGCGAGTAACTTTTAACTTCTCTTTGTAACTTCTCGTAGACTTCAAAACGAACCAGCTCATTTCTAGCTACAAGAATATATAATTATTCCCTGTCTATCCAGAAATTTACTTGGTGTTGATCGTCCATATCACAACACTAGCAAACACTGCAATGATTATAATGCAATGTTCAGAATTCCAAGGTATTCTATTCATTTTTATCACTCTGTCAGACTTACCTGTTTAATACATAATTTCCGATTTTTAGAGTGTAGTCGTAGTGTATTGTAGGTATAGTGTAGGTATATTGTATAGCGGCGATCAATATTTTCGGGATATATAAGTTTAGCGATATATATAAAATGTATTTGTCGACGAAAACGAGTGAATTTAAAATCGAGTGACACATTGTTGAGGGAACAATACAATTTGTAAAAAGATCTGCCAATATAAAAGGTATTCATTGCTTTCGCGGGTTCAAAGCTTCCGCTCGGTAGGCAAAAGCTCGTGTTCCACAGATCGCATGCCTTATTTTAAAGGCTCTCGACTTTAGACCTCAGTACCACTTTGAAGGTATCCACTTATTTAAATACAGTCCATAATTATTTTGAATTTGCCACGGCTACACAGTCTCAAAGCGGAATTAACCGGTATCGAATATTTTCATTTAGGCGCTAATTAAAGAAAATAAAAGTCATTCCGGGCTCGTTAATTGCTCAACCAAAATATAAGGACCGGAATTTTGAGAAAATATTTTCATTAGGGTCAAAAGCTATCCGTTTTACGACTACAGAATTTAATATTAAGATTAAAAGATCGAAAAGCACCTACCGTTAAAAATAATTATCCCGTTGTATCAATCGGTCGTATCGTTTTATTAGTAGAAAAATCTCACGTTTGCGCGTATTGACGCGATTTGACTGTATTTAAGGCTTGTGCTAATAATAATTTAGGCAACAGCGCTTTACCATTTAATTCTTTGGATTTTTTACGTCAGTATTTCGTCACTTCAGTTAGACAAGGCTTTAACTGATTTTTTTTTTCAAAAAATATCTTTCAATGCAAAACCATTTCTTTTGCTCATTTCTATAACCAAAATAATTTTCAGAACCATAAGCATTGTATTTCCGTAGATACTTGGTTCTACTGTATACTTGATGCAAGGTTCTTACACCCTCTATTTTGTTTGTATCTGATAGTTGTTCATAGTTTTAGTTCGTTATAGTTCGTTATGGTTCTAACTTCGCCTTACCATATCCAGGTTTCAAAATTTGCAAAGATGAATTTTCGTAATCTATTTAACAATTTTTAATTTTGAGGTTCAGTCTTTTGTAAAGCTTTTATTTTATCATATTTTAATGGAAAATATAAAAATAGGACGTGGCCCTAGCTTGGAATTGCTTTAGGAAAATATAATTAGAACGTTATGAAATGAATTATTATGCCCTAGCTGGTTGCATATGGTTCTATTTGTATGTTTAGATATGTTCTGAAATGTTAAGTTTACGTCCTATTTAAATGTTTTCCTTTAAATCAAAAATTTTATTCAAAATCAAAAATTGGTAAATAGATTACGAAAATTCGTCTGCGAAAATGGCTTTAGCCGTGTTAGTTGACCAGATCTGAATAGCTAGGTACTTCCCCACTTTCCTCTTCCCTATCTCCTTCCCCTTCCCACTACCTTCAGCCTCACAACATACCCCATGATTCTTGTGAGGTATTTACATTAAAAAATACATTGAATAAAAAAATTGTCATTAAAAAGGTAAGTTATCCGAATTTTTCAGTAATAATACTTTGTATTCTGATAAAGGAACCATTGGTTTAGAATCATGTTGATAATTGTTATTAAAATAGTGATTTAAAATTATTTAAAAATAAAATTAAAAAAAAACATTGTAATAGTTTTTCTTTTAACATTCTCATTCATTTGGTTTATGTAAAAAAAAACTTGTGGTTTAGTTCGACTACCATATTTATACTACCATATTTATTCGACTACCATAATATGGGCATGTGCCTAGCGTGGTAGTCGAACCACCTGTAAAAACTGTATAAAAAGTTATATGATGAATAAAGAAAAGAAAAAAAAAAAAAAAGAGAGGAAGGAAAAGAGGGAGAGGAAGGTGGGAATGTACCAGGGCTATTCAGATCTGATCACCAAACAGGGCTTAAGCCATTTCAAGTAATATTTCAATTCTGAATAGTGGTCTTATACCAGGGAGATACTGAGCAAATCTTCCACTCTGTAACGTGCCGCAAATATGAGATACCTTATTATTAATTAATTAATTGTGAAATAACACGAATTAATCAAATAAAGTTAATTTGCGCACGCCGGGATTTGAACCTGCCAGTCGAGATTCGTACCCCACGACCACGGAGGCCGTCAAAAGCCGTTGTTTGTTTTAACAGATATGTGATTTGATTGTTTTTGGTTTGGGCGAACGGACAAATTAAAACGTATTTATTTATTTATTTATACTGCGTTTTTACAGGTTGTTCACACACATGTGGGAACAACCCAATTATAAAAACTCAGTTAATTATACAAATAAGATAAAGTAAAAATTTATATACAATCAATTAGCCAAATAAAACAATAATTAATTTTGGAACAGTTAAAATAAAAATTAGATAAAATAAAACAAAAAACAGTTAGACATATAGACGTAGAGAATTTAAAAAAAAACAAAATTTACTCAAATAACAATTAAAGAGAGGCAAGATAAGAGACATAATTAGGGACAAAATGGTACAAAATAATTTATCACATATTTTTCAGCAATCGCAGAGCATTATAGCAGTATTGCAGAAATTGATTTGAGAAATTATTAAAAACACACTTAGTCTTCTCTAGGTGTGCGTTTTTACATAACTAAGCGTAGGTTTAGTTATACTTCGTTAGTTATCTGAAATTAATTAGTAATTGTAACGGTCAGTACGTACCTATCTATGAAAAATTGAATTTGTTATCTACCTACATCGTAATGACGTTAGAAAGTAATTATTGTTTCTATTCAGAAAGAAAGAATATTAATCTAAATAATTTGTATGTTCCATGGCGTACGCTTGAGGAAATTTCATTAGCAAAGTCTTCTGCCATGGGGCTAGTTCAGTAATTAACATCCGAGGGTAGTGTTGCGGTGAACGCATGCCCCACTTTACGTGTTTACTGAAGTGCAGCATGACTGTTTTCATTGGTTTTCATATAATGTGTTTCTAGGTCCTTCTAAAATATGACAACGATACATTTACTAAAAGTAGGTTAAAATTTACAATTCCGCTTGTTTTAATTATCGTGGACATTAAACCTTGATTTGTTATTGATGGTTAAAAAGTCAAGAAAGTATTTAACAGGTGTGTGAGAAAGTAAGTTTCTCTTTCGGAATTATATCTCTAATGATATATGAAACTTTTCAATTTCAAAATTTAAAAAAAATCAACGATTTTTGTAAACAAATGCCAAAGAATCTTTCAATGGGCCTTATTATTTATTTTTTTGAATTTCACGCCCGGCTGGGCGGATGGGACGTGTTATTTTTATTTTTTGTTTACAAAGCACATCTAAATAAGCACAACAAAATTAAAACAAAATCAGAAAGAAAATGAAAAACAAAATAAAAAGCAACACCTAAAACAAAAAAGAAATAATATAAAAACAAAATACTTCCCCATGCAAGATGAAAAAATAGTACGAGTATCTATACTAGGAAAAATCGAAGCAGAGCAACGTAGTTTGTTTAGTTAAATTAAATTAAAAATTGATATTCTTCTTTCCCATATAAATTAAGTAATGACTTCTTTATATTTTATGAATGATTAAAAAAAATATAAAAGCTGTAAAAACAAAAAGTCATATACTTAATAATCAATTAGACATATCAAGAGTCCTATATTAGGTCTGTTTCCAATAAACCCTTAAAAATAAAAATTCCCAGTGATCCTTACCACCATGCCAGTTGATGCTTTGTTTCTCCAAATTTATTATTATATCCCATTAGTCTACCTAATTATCTTTCGGTTTTTCCCATTACTTGAGTACTTATGTTAATGTATTTTATGGCCGTCTATGTGTTTGTAATATTTGTATCATGTTGTCTCCCTCTATATCTTGAATAAAGCGAAACCGGTCGGTTCATAAATTTATAAATCTCGTAGTTTTAAACAAAAAAGTATTTTATTTTATTAAATATGTCAAACCACAAAGTGATTGCTTTCTGCAATAATAAAAAAAAGTTTAATATATCAATAACATCTTTATAGTCATTACCCAAATTTTGTAAAGTTAAGGATATAAAATTAGAGTTTTTACGAATTCTAATTATGTTTGAAGTCTTAATCATTGAAGAAGAGGATAAAACTAATTAACCTTTTTTTTAACCTAGAGGATGTCTCGTTAAGACGTTGTTCCAGTAAGTATGATATACTGGTTACTATACCCGGTTGAGACCGTTACCTTTTTATTTTCTGTGTCTTTTTATATACCATGTTTTGTTTAGATGTATTATTATTATCTTTTTATTCAATGATTAATATCAATTCAAAAGTTTTTAAAAAGTTAATCCAATGAAAATGAATTTTAAAGTAATTTATAGAAGATGTTTGAATGTGAATGATGAAGAGAGTGTATGTCCGGAGAGTGTTGTGTAGCGTTTTTTATCTGTCCATCCCTTTGAGGAAACTTCAGAATGATGAAATGCTGATAAAAATAGTGAGTGTCCAGCTTTTAAATATCTTAACCTTTTCAATATCTTTCTCTTGCAACATATAAAAAAAGTAACACTTTCAAGCAGCCAGCGTTGTCTAAAATCTTATTTTGAACCCCAACTGCAGGGTGCGAGCGTTTGGCAATAATTGAACCGAAATCAAATATTTGTGGAGACCGTCTAGTGCTAGTTCAGACCGGGGACTTGATGGGGTTGCCAAGAACTAATTACGCCTATCAATATGTGGGCGAACCGCCCTTTGGCCACGGCCATAACTCAAACAATCGCCCGCGCCGCCCTCGCCACCCGCCCAACCCGCGCGGCCAGGGCGGTGTTCTGCGGGCTGCGGGCTGTGGGCGGTGTGGCGGAACGGGTGCACTCATTGCGTGCGCATGCAGTCCTACATACCCCGGCTGACTTGCACTCAGGAGCATGTGATGGTGCAAATTGCTGTGGTTTGATTGCCATGTATCCCCACTTGAGAATAATTATTGAGAACACGAAATCTACCGTAAACGGGAGCAGGATAACATTTTTTTTCTGAAACTTCCCCATGTTATCACTATTTTACGGGTGATATGATAAAGAAGCAAATACGGCAATCTTTTACCTTACTTTGTGATTTCTTTTTGTAGTGAATATGCTGATTATTTTGGAGGTCGATTGTCTCAAAAAAATTGTTTCTAATATAAATCTCATCATCATTGTAAAGCTTTACTATCAGTTTCTTTTGAAAAATTATAGGGCAAAAAATTTTCCTCTCATATTATAGATAAGGATAAGCAAAAGATTTCTTTTGTACCTTCGATAATCGAAACCGCAATGGGCAGACGTATTTAAGCTCTGGGTTCCGGTACCATGTTAATTCATGCTAGTTAGCCTCCCAAAAACTGGGCGTACTGTACAGGGCCCGCAGATACTTTAAAAGTACACAATTGCTAACCCTGTACAAATCACAAGTGCGCCCCACGGTTGAATTTGGCAGCCACCTCTGGTCTGGAGCTCCAAAATACCTGAAAAATACCCTCGACTCTGTGCGGAAACGGGCGGTCCGTTTGATAGATTCTCCCATCTTAACTGACGGATTGCAATCTTTAGAGCACAGGCGTCGGGTGGGAATGCTATCCTTGTTCTACCAGTATTACAATGGAAGATGCTCCGAGGAACTAGCATCATTGATCCCTTCGGCACCGGTGCATAGTCGGGAAACACGCCAAACGCATGCCCAACATTTGTACACGGTTGACATTTGCCACACGAGAACGGGTCGTTTCTTCGACTCGTTCCTGTGTTCAACAGCTCGGCTGTGGAATGATTTGCCGGCCTCTGTGTTTCCTCCTTCCTACAACATGGGTCTCTTCAAGACCAATGTTCATTCCTTCCTCTCCTCAAAAAGACCCTCAACACAACATCCCAGATGACATAGGCCCTGAGGGAAATTATTTTCCTCAGGGCCTCCTGTGTAGAGTTAACGTAAAAAAAAGTACAAAATTAGATAAGAATATTTTAAAATAATAAATTTAAAAAAAGGCTTTTTGTAGGATAAATAAATTAGTTCCGTGAAGTCAACTCAACACTTCTTTGGAAAGTCATTAAAAGCTATGAAAAAAATGAAAAATAACCCATAACCTAACCAAACGTAACCTAATTAACCATTTTTTAATATATTTTTTTCATTTCTTTTAATTACTTCTCAAAGGAATTGAGTGGATTTAATTCTGAGTTCACCGGTCACCAAATAAATTATTCATCAATATAATATAACTAGCTGATCCGGCGAACTTCGTACCGCCTCAGAATCAAAAACTGTTGTCAACTTATTAGCTGAATTGATCTAAATTGTTTCTCCCTGCGTATACCATACCTTGATCTAAATTGTTTCTCCCTGCGTATCCTTTCCCCTCTCGCGTTCCCTCTCCCTCTTCCCACTCCACTTCTCCCCTTCCCCCGTCCCGCTAACCCCCCTTCCTGAGTTCCTTTCCCCCCTCCCCCCTCCCCTGGTTCACAGTTCAATATTATACCCCTTACAATATTGCTGCAGTTCTTTGAAAATAGGAGAATTCGTTCCATACAAAATGTATGGGGAAAATAATTTTCTTTGGAGTGGAACACCCTTTACTTTTAGGGGTATGAAAAATAGATGTTGGTCAATTCTCAGACCTACCAGATAAGCACACAAAATTTCATCAAAATTGGTCCAGCCGTTTCGGAGGAGTATGGTAACAAACACCGTGACACGAGAATTTTATATATTAGATTTAAAAAATACATTAGGAGAATATTGTAGTTCTGAAATTCGAAATATAAGTTCTTCAAAAATTACGTAAAAATAAATAAGTCCCAATTGCCTAGTTGGTTAAGAGGGCATTACCAGAGAAAACCGGAAATACGTCATTTTCAAAAAAGTTTTTAGACGTATTGACTCTTTTCCACAAAAATTATAAATGGATTTCGAAAGATTGTTCTTTTATCTAGCATTCGTATGTAATAAATTTTGAGAAATTTTTTAAATTTTTAGTATAATAAGGTTATTCCATAGGTCGTTGGCAGATTTCTTCAATTTTCAAAAAAGTTTTTGTATTTTACCACACCTATTTCAAATAATAAAATTATGCAGTAAAATAAATCAATACATTATCTAGCAAACGTATGTTTTAGAATTTTAATTTTAGTTTCAATAAAATCATTAAAAAATATGTACGTACATGTGTTTCTTGGCGAAAATTGGTCCGTTTGTGTATTTATTTGCGCACTTACAAACTAATATATTTCAGATTTTTTTAACATTCGTATTAAATTTAGACATTATTGAAAAATGATAAATACTTAACTACAAAAAATAACTACAAAAAGTACTTACAATATTTTAATAGTTTTAACATCACGCCTTTCAGCATTTTTGGATGAAGGTATAAATTAAAGCTAATTTGAATTGAAATAAATTCGATATTGAGTTATAATTTTAAAAAGCTGGTACGGAGAATAATTAATCTTTCTCATTGTAACCGCCCTGCACGATCGTAAGAACAACTTTCGACGAAATGTGGATTTTCGTCCGCTGGCTGGTTAAACGCTCTTAAGGCGTTGGTCTCGGTAAGACAAGAGATTCTGGGTTCGATTCCCGATTGCGAACGTAACCTTTTTAGTTTTCTGTTTCGTGTTTCGTTTAGATTTATTAGTGTTATCCTCTCCTTCAACGAAAAATGACAACCTGCTTTATTTATAAATATAAAACCCAGTGTTTATTATGTATGTTTAATAACAAAAAACTTGCATTCTTCAAATACATTTTGCTTTCTGTCTAAATTTAGAACTAGTTAATTCGTTGAAATATTTAGTTTTTTCTCCATCTGGAAGAACTTATCATTAACATTAAATATTCACGTGATATTGGGGACCAAATGTTTTGCAGAAATTCACGTGGGACATCGTCATTAAATGACCACTAAGCGCCATTTTGTTTTTTTTTCAGTTAAAAGGTTTCTGTTAAATGCCGATTCTAAGTCCATTTTAGCTTTTGAACATATTGTAAGAAAACAACTATAAAGTTTTTAAGTTTGACAGCTTATTACAATTTGATAGAAAACTGTAACGCACCTAGAATTGGTGTGTCCTTTCAAATGTCAAGTGCGGTATTCGTATGTAAAATTAAAAAAAAAAGTATATTTATTCAATCCTTAACTTATTTAATCCGTCTTAGACACTCATTATTGCTTTATTTATTTTGCAAGAAATTAAAGAGTAAATAAATCCAAGATCGTGTCTTAAGCCTTGAGTATCCTATCGTAGTTGAATTCCGTTACAAAAATGCACTAATGAGGCTTCTCTTTGCCTTCAATTAGATTCTTTATTAGTTCGACGCTACGACACGCTACGCTAGGCGCTACGCCGCGCGCAGGGCGCTTGGCGTGGTGCTATGTGTAGTTAGGGTGTATAATTCGACGCTGTTAGTTGGCAATTTCCTGGGTGGCCATGATAAATAGACTACAAAATGGGACAAAATGGAATCGAAATTGTGATTTTATGAAATCATTTTATTCAAACTTAACTGTTAACTCAAATTATTGATCGTAAACATTAGAAACAATGTTTAAAATAAACTACACTGCTTCGTTTGATTCTCTACTGTCTTTTTTTCGGAAACATTTATCTTGTAGATCAATATTGTCGAGATGGGGTTTTGTCTTATTTTTTGACGGTTGTAGATTTTTAATCTATGCTTCATAACTCATAATGAAAATGACGCCACTGAAGCTGAAAATAGTTACGTTCCCGTAGAATTTTCAGATACAACAAGCTGTTTTAATATCAATACGAACATTTCAGTTATTTCAGCTTCAGGCGAGATTTCAGTTCTTACGAAATTCAAAATTATTATACGAAAGCTGACAAAAGTAAGTAGGTAAATACCACACAAACAATGTATATTTTTTATAATAACAAACACCAGTAAGAGATTTAATTTAAATCACAGTATGATCTAAATTTCTAAATCGACAATCGTTCAAAGCTATGAATCAAATAGAACTTAGCAAGTGATATCCACACCATTCTGTACACAGCCGCCATCATACTGCAGATATGTCCCAATGCAAGTGTGCTCCTAGTATTCAGAGCTACATACGGCTGACTATTACTGACTGCTGCCAGAGGTTGCAGTGGCCAACGAACAAAACCGGGCCAAGCAACGCCAATTGTCTTTGACAAATAATAGATCACCCACTTACATTTCTGTGCGCCTGGCACCAGGCGGGCTTAATTGGGCAAGAAATATCTTTGGGGGACCGTTTGTGATTTACCTTAAATTTGAAAGCTTGTAGATTTTTTTATTTTTATTTCAGCGTTTTCTAAAATTATGTTTGAACTTTGAAACTCTAATCTTTTTTCTGAATAGGAAAATATACTGTTCGTTAAAGTTTCGCAATCCTAAAGTTCACATAATAATAGCCAAGGGGTAAGCTCATTGACTCTGAAGTTGCGAAGTTGAAAAACGGTAAAGAGAAAAAGTTTTTATGGGTTATTTCACAAATATAAAATTTTTAAATACCACGATCTGAGCGTCCTTTTGGAGTGGAATATACTATCAGTATAAGGTTCAAGACGAGTTCATCGAAAACGAATTTATCGAAAATCATTTCCTCGAAAGCAAATTCATCGAAAATCAGTTCATCGAAAACCAATTCATCGAATGATCAATTAATTCCTCGAATCGCCAATTCATTTTAAAATATATTTTGTTGATATTTGAGAGAAATGCCGAGCGGACCGAGAAGTTAAAAAAGCATTGGTCAACCTAAACTAACCTAACCTAACCTAACCTAACATAATTAACCAATTTTTAAATATTTTTTTATCATCACTCGTAATTACCTTTCTGAGTTGTTTATGAGTTGGTTTCATTATGAGTTGTCTGGCCACCGTTCCTTAGATATCCCTTTTTTGCAGTATCAGACAATCGGAAATCGAAGAGATAACCTATAAATTTTACATTGTCACTACGAAACTGACAGTTGCTAAACACATTTAAATCAGTTGAACAGATCTTTTTGGGTATTTAATTTTCACAACTCTAATATCTACAAATAAAATATTTTTCGATGAATTGGCGATTCGATGAATTGATCATTCGATGAATTATTGATTTTCGATGAATTGATTTTCGATGAACTCGTTTTCAATGAATTTGCTTTCGATGAATTGATTTTCGATGAACTCGTTTTCGATGAATTTGCTGTCGATGAATTGATTTTCGATGAACTCGTCGGTTACCAATAAATTAGATAATTTCGTGATTTTTCAATCATCACTAAAACGTTTACGACTCCATGAAAATTCTCGCGTCCAAGTAAAAGTATTAACAGTTTTGTACAAGGTTCAAAAGTAGTCAGCGCATAACAAATTCGTAATGCGTCTCTGTTCTCGTTATTTTTAAGGCCCGCCGGTGCTTTTTCCCCGTCCGAGCAATGTGACTGAAACTTAACACCGACCTCTCGGCTGGTAATTACCGAAAGCTCCCGACAAAGCCAAGCTTTTATTACTTTCAGATTTATGGCTTTTCTAGTTTCCGGGACCCTTTGTCTCTCGTTCGCACCTAACGACTGTTTTCCCCGGGACCTCGATTGCTTTATTTTCGCCTGCACCCAATAATCTCCATGAAATCGATACGATTCAGGTATACATTATTCATGGTCAAAGAAACAGCCAGTTTCTCATTCCTAAAAATTATAAGGACACATGTTTGATTGTGGTTGATTGGAAAACGAGTCGTCCATTTACAAAAAATAGAAGTTGTACAGTTTAATCGTTTAAGACGTTATAAACTAACATTATATAAACATTATCAATATTAGGTAATGTACGTATTGTTATAAACGTATTGGAATAAAGGGTTAATAAATAACTTACCTTACCTTAAGAGGGCAATACCAGAGAAAGCCGGAAATACGTCATTTTCAAAAAAGTTTTTAGACGTATTGACTCTTTTCCACAAAAAATTATAGATGGTTTTCGAAAGATTGTTCTTTTATCTAGTGAAGTTATGTAATAAATTTGTAGAATTTTTTTTAATTTTTAGTATAATAAGGTTATTCCATAGGTCGTTGGCAGATTTGTTAAATTTTCAAAAAAGTTTTTGTATTATACCACACCCATTTAAAATAATGTAATCATGCAGTAAAATAAATCAATACATTATCTAGCAGAGTTATGTATTAGAATTTTGATTTTAGTTTCAATAAAATCATTAAAAAATATGTACGTACATGTGTTTCTTGACGAAAATTGGTCCATTTGTGTATTTATTTGCGCACTTACAAACCAACATATTTTAGATTTTTTTAACATTCTTATTAAATTTAGACATTATTGAAAAATGATAAATACTTATAATCAAAAAATAACTACAAAAAGTACACTATTTTAATAGTTTTATCATCACGCCTTTCAGCATTTTTGGATGAAGGTATAAATTAAAGCTAATTTGGATTGAAATAAATTCGATATTGAGTTATAATTTTAAAAAGCTGGTACGGAGAACAATTAATCTTTCTCATTGTAACCGCCCTGCACGATCGGAAGAACAACTTTCGATGAAATGTGGATTTTCGTCCGCTGGCTGGTTAAACGCTCTTAACTTATCTCACGATTTAAATTTGAAAATTAATTTATATACGTACTTACCGAACTACTAATCTCTGAGGAAATAATAAATTCGTTTCTCTATGAAGTGGAATTTAATATTTGCGTAGAAAACTACGACATCGTACTTTCATTCGGCAATTTTACTTCGTCGAAAACAAATTTCTTTTTGAACCTACTTTTCAGGCCGATATAAATAATTTTAATTTTGACCTTAAAACATATTGAAATGATTTTGAACAATTGCCCCCCCCCCCCCTCGAATTTATGCATTTTTGACTATTTTTATCAATATCGGCTTACTAGTGCACATTCTTTCAAAATAAAAATGATTGAAACTTTTTTTTACATAAGCTCCACACAGTAGGCCCCGAGGAAAATAATTTCCCTCACGCCCACGGCCTACGTCATCTTAAGGGATGCTGTGTCGAGGGTCGTTTTAAGGAAGGGAGGGATAGGAAGTTCTGGGAAGGAAAAGGGCATGAGGGGTGGGTAGGAATTTGAGGGTAGGTGTGTATGAGAGTGATGGACAAATGAATTCATCCCTCCAACTGCGGTGTAAGATGATGGGTCGTGAGAGTCTGGCTGAAAATATCAAAAGGCCTCCTTCACCCAGTCTCTCTCGATCCGGCCCGCCACGCAGCAGATGGGCAGATGCATCCGCCGCCAAGACCTGGACAAACCTCACCCTTTGAACCCGGGCACCCCCACTAAGTCACCAAACGTAGCGAACAATTTTTGGTGATGGCAGAGGTGTTGGTTATCCAATAAATGGTTCCCGGAACGGCGGTACCCATACCCGCCTACCAAATTAAAACCTAGCATACAAAAAATATTTCCGGATGAAATACACACAGAAAGTTGTTTAAAAAATGTGCATAAAATCTATTCAAACCTGCCAATTAATTGAGGGATTAAAATACGTAAAAGTCGCTTCAATTCAATCCATTTCCAATAGGCTTGCCAAATCGGTAAAATAGACATTGCATGAATTTCGTTTTTCCCGTTGGAAAAACGGTTCTCGATTAATTTAAAAGTGGTCGGGACGCCCAAGTGCGTCGCATTGATTCACCCAATGCCGCTTCTTCGTTTGCAAGTGGATATTCAAATGCAAATGTAAATGAGCTCGCAATACTCGTACACAAGGTTAGCTGGGTGGCTGGTTGGCTGGTTGACTGGTAGGTTCTGGGGAGGTTGGTTGGCCCCTACGTGGCGGCTGTGTGTGCTTAGGGAAAATAACGCCGCGATCGTGACCGGGCTCCCAAATAACTTCCATGAATGGAAAAGTCTCTCGGTTCATGTTGGTGGCATAATTTATGATCGAAGAAGAATTATCGGGTAAGCTTATAAATCCCCCATTTGGAAAAAAGTTATTTGCAGAAAGCAACACCGAAAATTACCATAAAAGTTTTCATTGGAGCGCGCGGGATGTACGAACGTATCGGATTGGAAAATATTGGCGGGGGTTAAAAGGAATTAGCATGATTAATGAGTTAACAAAAAAAATACCCTTTTAAGTATTCATTAACGCATTTAGGAATATGACTAAATAACATTCCAATTTTTTTTTTTTTAGCATATAAAATATAATATACATTTAGATAAATGAGTTTATTATTTATAGTTTAACATTTATTATTAGTTTAACATTTATTTGAGTGAATACCTCACGTAAATGAAACGCCTATTTTTATTGGTATATATATTTGTATTTTTTCATTGGTATATTGTTATTTTATCTGTATAAACATTGTAATTATAATAAAACAAATAATATTATATAAACATAGTAATTAAATAAATGCGGTTAGCTGGAAGAAATGGGGTCCACCCATAAGCTACACCTTTGTAATTTTTATTTTACAATAAATATTTTTTGGTTTTGATTTTTGATTTTGATTTTGATAATGTAGTAATTTGCGTACATATTCATTTTAAAATACGTTAATACCACTCTTCCATGGAAGCATTAGCTTGTGTCTGGAAGAGTAGTGTACATTTTTAATGCTATATTTAAGTTCTTAAATTACAATGTGAATGTAAAAAACAATAAGTTGTAAGTTCTATGATATGTAAATAGTTGCTAAAAACAATACAAAATTTAACTTATTTGAAGAACAGAGTATCACTTGGAAACTGAGTTATAAGTAGTTGTTCTTGAGATTAGATTAGTCGGAAACTTTTTTTTTAGTTTTTTTTTTATATTATCTTTAAAATATTTTTTAACAGTGTTTATTAATTGGATTTTATCAATAATTTTTCTAATTTCATCCGGTAATCGGTTGAAAATAAGTCTTCCTTGATAAGTATAATAATTTTGTGCAAAGGAAGTGTTTAATTTTGGGCATGAGAAAATATATTTATGTCTAGTACGGTTTTCAGTTATAAATTGATATTTTTCTTTTTCTTTTATAGTTTGAATCAATGCATTTTGTATTGTATAGATCTTTGAAAGATGGTACTTGGAATTCCTTAAATAATTGATCCGTTGGGTAGTCAGAAGGTTTTTTTAATATGATTTTAATTATTAGCCTCTGCACAACTTCAATTGGGGAAAGATTAGTTTTGTATGCGGATCCCCAGCTAATGATAGCATATCGTAAAGTTGATTGAACCAAAGCGTAATATATTAGATATAAGTTTTTTACAGATAAAAAATTTCTGATTCTTAAAAATATATAAATCAATTTTCTAATTTTTTTTACAACTTGACAAATTTGTTCCTTCCATTTCAAATTTTTATCGATAATGACTCCTAAATATTTGATTGTGTTTGTTGTTTTTAATATTATGCAGTTTTGGATACAATAATTTTTACTATGTGTTTTGGAATTATCATGGATGATGATGTCAATGTTTTTAGGGGTATCATTTTTATGTATTGCAAATGGAATTACAAATTTTTTATCACCATTTAGTGATAGTAAATTTAGGTCGAAGAAATTCTTTAAAATATTTATGTCTTCGGTGGCTTTAAATGTTACTTTTTCCCAAGTTTTATCGCTAATTATTAATACCGTACCATCGGCATATGAAGTAATTTGGCCATGTAGAGGTTGAAAAAAAATGTCATTAACATATATGGTGAAAAGGATTGGTCCTATTACTGTACCTTGAGGGATTCCAAAGTCTGATATTTCTTTATCGCTATTAATCTGATTTATTTTTACGACTTGCGGTCGATTTTTTAGGTAGTTCGAAATCCATTTAATTGCATTGTCTTTTATACCTATATTGTTTAGTTTTTTTAGTAGAATCTCATGGGATATACTATCAAAAGCTTTTCTGAGATCAATAAATATACCGGCACATTTTTCACCTTTATCCAATGATTCGTTGATGTATGAGGTTACATTAGCAACAGCATCTTGTGTGCTGAGTGACTTTATAAAATCAAACTGGTTTTTGTGAATAATTTTATTTCTTTCTAGGAAACTGACTAATTGATTTTTCACAATTTTTTCAAAAATCTTTCCAATGTTTGAGATTAGACAAATCGGGCGATAGTTAGTTACTTGTTGAGGATTTCCAGATTTATAAATAGGTGAAATAATTGTATTTTTATAGTTTGTCGGAAATATTCCCTCTTTTAAACTTAAGTTTATCAAATGAGTAATTGGTTTCACCAAATGAATTTTCATGGATTTTAGAAAATGTACTGTAATAAGGTCAAATCCGGGAGACGAACCTCCTTTCATGCCTTCTATTATTTTTAAAACTTCACTTTCTGAGGTTTTTTCAAATTTTGTCAAATTACTATGATTTTGTACATTTTCAATCGTTTGTGTTTTCGGGTTAAAAGATTTATTGATATTTTTCGCAAGATTTTTTCCTACATTAGCAAAAAAAGAATTAAAGATGTTTGCACATTGTTTAGGTTGATTATTAGCATCTATGATTTTATTTTCATGTTCAATGTATTCTATTTTTTGTGTTTTTTAAGTGTTATCCATGGCTAAGTTAACTGTTTTCCATATTTGTTTATTGTTATTGTCTGTAGAAAGTATTTTATTTTTGAAATAGTCTTCTTTATTTTGTTTGATACAGTTTGTTAATTTATTTTTAAATTTTTTGTAAAAAGTGTATGCTTTTTCATTTAGAGGATTTTTCAATGTTGTTTTGTAAAGTTTTTCTTTGTTTCTAATTGATATTATAAGTCCTTGTGTAATCCAAGGCTTTAAAATTCTTAGTTTAGATTTAATGCGGACTGTAGTTTCAGTAGTTGAATTTTTTATGTGTTGAGACAATATATTTTCAAAGTTTTTTGAGCAAGTCTCAGTATCATAACTATTTAACACGTTGTTCCATTGTTCATTTCTTAGTTTTTTGGATAAAATAGTCATATTTGTGTAGGATTTTGTCTTTGTTAGATTAAATTTTTTATGTTTAATTTTGTTATCATAGAAAAGAATGCATGCATGGTGGTCAGTTATATTCGTTTTCCAAACAATTGATTTCATTTTGTCGATATCTTTAATATTTATGTTAGTCCATATATGGTCTAAACAAGATGGAGTGTGATTTTTTATCTCTCTCGTATTTTTGTTAATGCACGATATGAAGTTAAATTCAGTCATACAATTAATATATTCATTTTTGAAATTATTTTCTACGTTTTCATTAATGTTTATATTAAAATCTCCTGCAACAAAGCAAAGTTTATTTCTAAATTTTAACAGTATGTGTTTAAATTCATTTATAAATGACGAGATATTCGAACCGTGTGTTCTGTAAACAGCTATTATGTGGTAGTTTGTTTTGTCGAGTTTTAATTGTATTTCAATACAGTTTACTAGATGTATAGGATGTTCAGTTAGTTTGACAATACTAAATTTATCGTGAATGATATGACGAGACCACTATTTTTATTGATGTTTATTTTGGTTGTAACATAATTATATTCTGGTAAATGATAGGTGGGTGATTCGTCATTAGTAAAAGTTTCTGATAATATTAGGATGTCAGGTTTTTTATTTAGATTGTTTAATTTTAGAATTAATTCATCCCGATTTCGTTCCATACTTCGTATGTTAATATGAAAAATGAAAATATTGTTGAGATTCTTTGAGATTATGTCATTACATGAATCGGTGTATACACACTCATATTCTTGTATTTTAAAATTATTTTCTAATTCATTAGCTATGAATTCATCCATTTAGTAAAAATATTAATGTGATATTGATTTCTTTTAAATATTGTATAGAGTATTTTCAAAGTAGAGTGTGACATAGAGTTAGTAATACAAATACGGATTTTATAATGTGTAGATTGTTGAAGAATATTCCGGTTTTTATTGATCATATATTGATTGATCACATCTTTATCATTACTAGCATAGTCATTTACAATATTTAAATGCATATCTCGTATAATAATATTATTTATATTTCTAAAATTCAATAAAATGTTTTTTGATTCTACTATAAATTGTTGTACTGTAGACTTATGTGTAGGATAAATAGCAATATAATGCGATAATTTATTTACGTCTTTAAATTTTATATTTAAAATATTAATCATAATTAATCGTCAATTAGTGATAAAAAGTTGAAGGACTAAATTCAAAGATTTCGGAGAATCCTAACCTGATCCTTTAAACCATAACACCACCATATGAACTAAAAACTGATAAAAGATTTAACGAGATTTAGACAGGCTTCAAACTAATATTTTACTAAGTTATATCCGTAAATAGTAGAGTTGAAAATCTTATTTCAGGTGTGGGATCTTCGTGTCTCGTGAACATTTTGGTAGATTTTTATTTTATTCTTCTTATATAATCTCACATTTATAAAGCTTTTAATGACACCCGACACCAATACATAATGTTAGTAAAGCTTTGAAAAATGACTAAGTTATATTTAACAAATTACTAGCTGATGCCTTCCCGGCGTTGCTCGGGGTTTGTAGTATAGTTTTGAGGTTGTGAATTCTAGTGTTTCTGAAAACTGGGTGCATTTAAGAAGTTAATATATTAAGTATTTCTTTTACTTGATCGTGCCTGATTTCCTCAACTATTCACTTCCATCCCATCCACCATATGTTCTCCTTACACCTCTTTCTCTGTTCATCACGTATGAGTCATTTTATCACACTTTCATCGTATTTGTATCGTATTTTATCGTATTTTCGTATTTTCATCATATATCGTATTTTCATCGTATTTCATTAAATCATTAGATCCTACCAAAGGCAGTGGGCCTGATGGTATACACCCTGTATTCTTAAAGAATTGCGCTAGTGTTTTATGTTATCCGTTAAGTCTAATAATCAAAGCTTCATTATCTTCTGGAATTTTTCCACAGGAATGGAAAAGTTCATATATTGTGCCTATATTCAAAAAAGGAGACAAGCATAATATTGAAAATTACAGACCAATCTCTAAGTTAAATGTAATGGGTAAACTTTTTGAAAAAATAGTTTTTGATATCATTTTTCCTTGCATACGACCACATATAATTTTGAATCAACACGGTTTTGTCACCAAAAAATCAACAGAAACTAATTTATGTGAGTTTGTTCACACAGTCCTTGTTGCTATGGATAACGGATATCAAGTCGATGTAGTCTACACAGACTACTCCAAAGCCTTTGATAAAATCCCACACAGCATCTTAATTGAGAAAGTCGACGCAATGGGTATACATGGTGACCTCCTTCGTTGGTTAGCCTCTTATCTCGACAATCGTACGCAAGCTGTAACTGTACAAGGATTCTGCTCTAGTTTCGTCCCCGTAACCTCAGGAGTTCCCCAAGGATCTCACCTTGGCCCCCTCATATTCAATATTTTTTTGAATGACGTAAACAAAACTATCCGTAACTCTCAACTGTACCTATATGCGGATGACAAACAGATTGTCAAAATCATTAAGTCTAAGGTGGATTGTTTAGAGCTCCAGAATGACCTTGACTCTCTGGTTAATGTATATTGTCTAGAAGCCTTCTTTGAATGCAAATAAATGTAGTGTTATATCTTATTCTCGAAAGAAACACAAATATTATATCCCTACATTATTAAGAACAATATTTTAAACAGAGTAAATGTAATAAGAGATCTTGGTGTTCTATTAGATACTAAGCTTCTTTTTCAATCTCACGTCGAGCATATCACGTCGAAGGCTTTGAAAATGTTGGGATTTATTCTTAGAGTAAGTTCAGCTTTCAAAAATCCACAAACATTTAAGACTCTCTACATATCCTATGTTAGAAGCCATCTGGAGTATGCTTCTACTATGTGGAACCCTCATTGTTCTACATATAAAGCAAATATAGAAAGAGTTCAGAAAAAGTTTATGAAATATGTCTCTTATCGCGTGCGAAATGATGAAAACTATGTCCCCGTAAACCTTAAATCTCTTGATCAACGCCGAGATATCAGAGACCTGTTAATGCTCTATAAAATTATTCATAACTTCATTGATAGCCCGTACTTACTACAAAATATTCATTTCAGATGTCCATTAAGAGTTATTCGATCTCCAGACACCTTTTATATCCCTAAGAGCAAGACAAATTATCTTGAAAATGTATTTATAAGAAGAAGCTGTAGCATATTTAATAGATTATGCCCAAATATCGATGTATTTAACACAGACCTTGATAAATTCACAGCATGCATAAAAAAATAACACTATTGAATGCCACATGTTTAACTAATAACTTAATATTTCATTGATTTCTGTATTTCTTTTTTTTTATTACCACATTTTCTCTCCTACTTTTAGCAGTTCGAATTGAAATAAAATCACTTCCTGAAATATATTATTGATATCCATCAAAATTAAAATGTAAACCCTTGAAAATTTTCAGTTAATTACTTTTTGTAGATTTAAGTAAGAAGATACACTTAATTCAAAATTGTGTATATCAGGTATAGGTATTGTGGATTTTTGTAATATGGTTCTAAATTTCAATTTGTCATTATTTTATTGGTCTATGACATACATATTATTATCACTGTCATTTATGAATTTTGTACAGACTGTTTATAACGCTAATAAATAAAATAAAAATCAAATTTGATTCACTTGGTTGTTCCATGTCTTCATTCTCCATGGGCGTCCTCAACTTTCTCTTCCACTCGTTTCCACATCTTATATTTTCCTTACACTTCTTTCTCCTTTCATCACATACATCTCATCTTACCACAAATAATTATTTGACTCATGTCTTCCTCGGGCAACTGTGACTTCATCTACCATTTACTTCATGTATTATCATGAAATACACATTGTTACTTTTAAAAACTACACTATACGGACTGTAATTCGACTCCGCGCTTCGTTCCAATGCTGAGAATGCGTTAGTCTTCCTTGGGTGTCCCAGACTTTTCTACAAGTCACTACTGGATACCGTTGTTGTTACTGTTAAAAAAATTAAAGATTTAATTCGACCACGTATTTCATTCCAGTGCAGAGATAAAGAGTCTTTCTCGGGCGTCCCCAACTTTTTCTGCCATTCAAACCACTCTTCAAATATTTCTGATTCTAAAAAGAACATTTTTGAAATTTTCAGCGAAATCGGTCCAGTAGTTTTTGAGTCCATAAGGCAGACGCATACTAACGTTGCCTCTTATTTAAATATATTACCAAAAATAACCAACTTACCTACCTGTTAAAATTTACCAGCATCTTTTCACTTCAAACAATATATTCATAGATACAACAGGCATAAATTTAATATTTTTTATCACATTTCGAAATAACAACATTAATCATGATTAATGAAAGTATTTTCTGGTATTCAGCTTTACATTTTTCTCTTGTGACGAAATGTAGCTGTATAAACTCCTGACATTACGAGTATTATAAAAAAAACTGCGCGTTTTTAAAAAACGTTTTTTCGTCTTTCCTTTGTATTTTTTGCAATAAATATGTTTATAACAATACATTATAAAGGCCCATATATTGGTATGAAACATGAGTTCAAAAATGTTCTTCTATTCATGTAATACAGTTTGCTCGCAAGCAGTAATGTATTGTTATACACATATCCGTAAAATATCGAACCATTTTACATAAAGGGTTTAATCTAGGATAAACCCTTTATGTAAAATATGTGTTGTAATAAAAGCTTAATGCGTTGTGAAAAAAGAACACCCGCATAGAATAATTCGCACGTAAACTACACAAATGATGTAATTTCCATATTATGTACCTGTATCGACTAGCCGCGATCTTTAGGCTGCGACATGTTGTAATTTGGCATTTTATAATCAACAAGTACTTTGAAAAATGTTTTCGGTCCCGTATCAGTAAGTAATAAAGGAAGTTTGTAGAAGTTTATACCGTTATTAAATTGTATTAAGTTATGTTGGTGCATTTAAACTACAAACGAGTCTAATTAACATTACGAAGCTTACAAGCAGTTATAAAAAGAAATGGAAAAATTCTTTAAAAATAATTTTGTCATTTAATTTATCTGCTAGTTCTAGTAAAATACCGTATTATGGGAATTTTTGGAAGAATGATAAACGAAAAGAGCAAAAATAGTTGAATTGTACCTACCTGACTATTGGTAAGATATTGGCAACTAACAATAGCTGTAGCTAATTTAAGAATTATTGTTTTAGTGAAGAAATTTGGTCTTTAATCAAATTAATTTTAATGTTTAGAGGAAATGTACTTTTCGTGAAAAACAGTTTTTTTTTTAAATTTAATTTAATAATGTTTTTATGAAGTTCTGCAAGTATTTTAGTATTTATTTTTGTTACAGCTTTTTCGGCTTACAAGGCCATTTTCAAACCGTTTATTTACTATTACCGTCAATTTAAATTAAATTTTTTAAAAGTAAATGCTGTTCTACGAAACAATTAATCATGTATTGTTTTATAGTGCTTTCATACAAACGAAGTATTGAATTCCGTAAGTCTAAACTTAAACTTCAGGGCGCACAGTTTACACCCGCTCTGTGCCCCTAACTTTTACAGGTACTTTTTCCGCAGATTTTCAAGCACTGACCGGGGGGGGGGGTAGATATCCTTTTTTTATGCAGATTTTTATAATCCTATATGCCGAGTACTCTTCCAATAAAATCATGCTTGTAAATTCTAAATTTTACAACAAATTTATATATAACTGCTCTCTGAAATCGAGAATTGTATGCTTGTAATAGAATTTCGCATCTTCATCACGCATACGTATGGAATGCAAAGCTTCACTCGGTTCAAGATGAATCGGCAACTTATTGATAACACAAAGGTTTAAATTAAAATAAATATAGGGTTTATCAATACTACACTCAGAATATAAAAATGGTTTTTCTTTGATTCTAGCGGCACATATATTTTGAACACAAAACTGGTTTTAATTACATCTGTATGTTGTGAATTAAAGCTACACTCAGAACATGAAAATGGTTTTTCTTTAATTCTGCCGGCAATTACATTCTAAATATAAAACTGGTTTTAATTAAATCTGTACGCGGTGAATTAAAACTACACTCAAAACATGAAAAGGGTTTTTCTTTGATTCTGCCGGCATTTACATTCTGAACACAAAACTGGTTTTAATTAATTCTGTTTGTGGTGAATTAAACCTACACTCAGAACATCGGGGCGGAGGAAAATTTTGTCCGTTATTTGGGACTTCAAGCGGTGGGGGGGGGGGGGGGGGGTGGGGTTGTATATGGAAATCCTATTTTTTTATTATGACCTATTTATAAACGAGCCGGATTTTTTTAATAATCACATTTGACGAGTATTCTTTCAACGAAAATCATGTATATAAATTCTACTCCCCAAACAACAGTTATACACGCAACAATCAATTTCTCAGAATTTTACAGCATTATGTAACTCAAATGTAAAGCTTCACTCGATGCAGGATGAATCTGCAACTCGTTATTTAATTTATCGTTGTATTCTAAACACAAAACCAGTTTGTATGCGGTGAATTAAAACAACACTCAGAACATGAAAATGGTTTTTCTTTGATTCCGGTAGCACATACATAGTCTGCAAATAGAATTTAATAACTGAACTTCGAATAAAATAATGTTTTCCTTTAAATTACGTCAGCAGATGAATTTTACATCCTGAAAACTGGTTTAACCCTTCGAATAATAAGAAAAAAATAACTATTTACTTTTTCCTGACAATGTTTGCGCAAAAAATTTCCGGTTCTTCCCATGAAATGTTCCTTATTATTAAAACAAAACTGTTCTAAAATCTAGATAAAGTAATTTTTTTCGACGTGCTTATTAGAACATTATTGTTTCCAAACATTAAAATTTTCATATTGGAAATGTGGATTGGCTCAAAAATACACGCCTGCGAATATTCGAATTAAAGTACCTAAAATAGAATAAACTGAAAATTTTAAATACAGATGATTCCTTTTCTTAAAAAATGTTATAAAACTGTATCTTAACTTTTTATTGCAATCACAAATTTATTTAAAATTAAATGTGTGGGACATTATATCACAATTTTATTGTAAAATTAAATGTGTGGGATAATTTGCGTCTCCTGTGATTAGACGGGTCAAATTAAATCTGTATTTACCGAATTAAAACTACACCCAGAAAATGAAAATGGTTTCTCTTTGATTCTGGCAACACATACATAATCTACAACTAGAATTTTATAACTGCACTTCGAATAAAATAATGGTCTTAATAAGCAGATGAATACACCACTGAAATTCAGTCGTTAATACATTCTGAACACAATTCTGATTTTAATTAAGAGTGAATCTGTTTGTGAGTTATCAGCTTTAATTAGTATTACTCTCATAATATGCGTACGGTTTTCCTACGAATTGTGAAATTTGCAGCTTAAAAAATATGGTTATTGATATTTTTAATGAATTAAAAAAAAGAGTTGGATTCGTAAACGAAAGGATCGTAGAACATGTTCAAATAATGATTAGAAATGGTTTGTATTTTTCCAAGATAATGTTATTATTTATTTTGAAAATTTGCCGCCCCCCTTAAAAGTGCCGCCCGGGGCGGGCCGCCCCCCCCCCCCCCCCCGCCCCCCACGCTATGCCACTGATCGGAACATCCCATTAATTAATTAATGAAATCAAATTAATTTTTCCTTGTTTTTATTCAACGCAGCTAAACCACTTTTGTAGATTGTTAGCAGGTACACGAAGATAGCATTTTTATTGAAATGGTTCATGGGATGAGGTTTGTCTAGATCGTAGTTACGAATGCGTTTGCTCACCTACTGCATGTCGGAGAGACACTACTTGAGGCAGACATAATCTGGACCCTTCCAGCCGGCCTCTCTCGACCCAGTGGGAGGGATGTATTCGTACGTCTCTCACTTTTTCCACCTTACACCCCTCCCACCTTTTTCCTTCTCAGAACTTCCTTTCCATCCTTTTCCTAAAAATACTCTCCATACAGCATCATCAAAGATGAGTAAGCCCTGAGAGATTTTTTCCTCAGGGTGTCCTATGTGGAGCTATTATAAAATATTTGTAAGTATATGAGGTTTTGTAAAATTAATTAGTTAGATTTCGAATAATAAATAATAAAGAACGTTTCCTCTATGTAACACCGTCGCCTTAACATTTAAAATATATGAATACCGCACAAGAGTCCCAACTGCTCCCGTCTGAAGCCAGTGAGACTATGGCATCCCCAATTGGGGTATGTTGTGAGGCTGAAGGTAGTGGGGAGGGGAAGGAGATAGGGAAGAGGAAGGTGGGGAAGTACCTGGCTATTCAGATCTGGTCACCAAACACGGCTAATGCCATTTCAAGCAACTTTTCAATTCCGAATGGTGGTCTTACACCAGGGCGATACTGAGAGTGCTGTAAATATACTATATATTATTTTAAATGAATAAATTATGAAATAACACAAATTAATCAAATAAAATTTATTTGCCACGCCGGGATTCGATCCCATGACCTTCGGTGTGCGAGTCAAGAGCCTTACCGCTGGACTACGCCAGCCGTCAATAATTTAATTTTAATGTCTTCATTTAAAAGTTTAATAGTCCGATTTGAGGAAATGGAATTGATTTTCCAAAAATCGATTAAAATAATTAAAAAAATCCTTTTTTTTCAAACGACGAACAGTCGCAATAAAAAAAAAAACATGAATTTAGTGAAATCATTTTTTTCTCTGCTTTACCTTAGCTAAGAGTTTATCGTCTAAGGGTGAACTACAAGTGAGGTCCAGCCGTATTCCTATTGAAATGTCCAGTGCCCCACATCCCATATCCCATAACCCGTATCTACAACTCGTGTCCGCCGCCCCTTAGCGTCCCTGTAGCTAGCCAACTGTGACAATTTAATTGAAAGATGGACACAAGGCGTCGTAGGTCCGACGCATACCCCCTATTTGGGCACTTCGTGTATTATGATATGGTCAATGCGATGATCATTGGGTCTAACCGCAGGGGTGTGCCGAGACCTTATAAATAGATTTCAACATTATGTCGACCGAAATCTTAATAATTTCTGAATTTTCCTTGAAAATTTTAGAGTATCAAAAAAATCCTAGAGACAATATTTTTGGCTCTCGAAAATCAGGAAAATCATGGCACGCCTCTGCTCTTTACCCAAAAGTCCTTTGCCCGTCGTGGCTTGTTAGACAGTTTCTACGTTTTGAGGTAAATCAGTACCTATATCTCGGTTTCTCGGATCAAAGACATGAAAAATTGCAAGTGTCTATTCAAGTCTGTGAATATAATATCAGATCACGAAACAAATTATGTTTTAGTCATCCTTTTTTCTAAGTGAATCCTCGGATGTACCTCGAAACAAGTTGATCCTTATCTGTAGATGCAGGAAAAGTAAAAGTTATATAGATCCATGAAGTAGAAGCGCTTCCGTTTGACGGTATTTTGTCGGGATCGTAATTAGGGAAGGCATCTTAGAAGCAAGCAAAGGGAATTTACTGTAAATGGAACTAGTTACTACTTTACTATTGTGTGAACATGAAATCATGACGATGTGTATATTTGTTAACTTGCTTTTTATTTTAAATATAGCTTGTAAACGTTTTCTGCCGGAACGGAGACGATGCCACGTGGCAGAGAATATTCATTTAATTGTATTTTTTTTGTGAAATGATGTCACTAATGTGAAAATATTTTGTTAACGTAACTTTATTTGTATATACTCATAAAGCTTACCTACTGGTTTCGGTGCCTATATGGTTTGTTCGTTGCTTTGTTGTACGCTCTCGGCTTTTAATATATTAAGACACAGAATGTGAAGAAACACAATTATTGACCAATGTTTTATGGCTTTTGTGTTCCTTGGTTGTAACACCATGCTACTATTAAATGCTCTGTGCATTTTTACTAGTAAATTACGAGTGTGTTGAAGATCCGCGTACGTGATTTGTGAAAAAACATCAGTTTATTTATTTATTTACGGCCTTACAAACTGATACATAAAAGCTTTTTTTACATTGTTATTTTGCTTAGACATTATTGAAAAATTATAAATATTTAAGATCAGAAAATAATTACAAAAAGGACATAATTTTAACAGTTCATCACGCCTTTCAGCATTTTTGAATGTTGGTGAAAATTAAAGCAAATTTTGAATGAAATAAAATCGATATTGAGTTATAATTTTAAAAATAATTCATCTTTCTCGTTGGAACCGCTCTGTACGATCCTTAGAACATCTTTTGATGAAATTTGAATTCTCGGCCGATGGCTGATTAAAGGCCCTTACGCATTCATTTAATAGTAGATACCTATTTATAGAAATAATTTGATAAATATTAACTCCTCTACAGCAGAGTGGTAAGAACTTTCGCTCAGTATTGTATTCCTCTTTTCCACCATTTTATAGCTACTTAAAAAGCCCTATCCCTTTTCCTACCATTCCACCTATTTTTTTTTAATCGATGAAAATGAATTATGAATGAAAATTAGTCTTTCGATATCTTCAAAAAATGACAAAGCTTAGAGTTAAGTGGATATTGGTAAAAATGTATGCAACATGCCCGTGAAGTCACACATAGTAAGATAACACGTAACTCGAATGAAAGCGCAGTACTACCACCGCGCATGTCCCGTGACGTCACACGCTTTTCAGTCAGTTATAAGGATCAACGTTTTGACGGCTTAAATCTTCAGAAGACAAAACGCAAAATTCTATTCTTAGCGTGCCCTAATTAATGTTATGCATTCGTAAATAACATGAAATTTCGTTATAGGAGATGACCTCATTCCTTAAGGCATCCAAATTTTTTTAAGAGCGTTTAACCAGCCAGTGCAGCGGCCGAAAATCCACATTTCGTCGAAAGTTGTTCGTACAATCGTGCAGGGCGGTTACAATGAGAAAGATTAATTATTCTCCGTACCAACTTTTTAAAATGACAACTCAATATCGATTTTATTTCATTCCAAATTTACTCTAATTTATACCAACATCCGAAAATGCTGAAAGGCGTGATGATGAAACTATTAAAATAGTGTACTTTTTGTAATTATTTTTTTGATTATAAGTATTTATCATTTTTCAATTATGTCTAAGTTAAAAAAGAATGTTAAAAAAATCTGAAATATATTAGTTTGTAAGTGCGCAAATAAATACACAAACGAACCAATTTTCGTCAAGAAACATATGTACGCATATATTTTTTAATAATTTTATTTAAACTAAAATTGAAATTCTAAAACATGCGATACCAGATGTATTGATTTATTTTACTGCATGATTATATGATTTGAAATGGGTGTGGTATAATAGAAAATCTCTTTTGAAAATTTAACAAATCTGCCAACGACCAATGATAAAACCTTATTATGCTAAAAATAAACATTTTTCTCCAAATTTAAAACATGCGAATGCTACATAAAAGAACAATCTTTCGAAATCCATTTATAATTTTTTTTTTGGAAAAGAATCAGTACGTCTAAAATCTGATTTAAAAATGACATATTTCTGGTTTTCTCTGGTAAAACCTTCTTAAGGCACTCAAATTTTTCTGGCTGTGACATAGTTCATCTGGATTGGATCATTTGAATTAGTTTGCTTTCTAACAGAAATATCGGAATCGATACAAACGTATTTTCATTTGTACCTTTTTAAATATTACTTTTCTTACTTACACATGTGTATAACAAATCAAAGCCAACCTATTCCTTTAGCAAAACAGCACAAACAAATTGATTTATTTCGGTACGTTTTCCTTCGATGCGGATGAAAAGGGGTGAAAGGATGCACATAACGTGAAAATCATAACGTTCTTCCCAATAACAATGTGCATAGAATTGAAAGAGTCGAGTCGGGCCGAATGGCATGGGACGGAGCGAGCGCAAGATTTAGATAGTAGAGAGTAGAGAGTGCGGAGGTTCCATTGTGAGAGGCAGCGGTGACTGAGCTGCCTGACAGTTCATCTCAGCTAAGGGTCGCCGGGGAGGGAATATCGGAGCCGGGTGAATTCCCCACAGGCAATTATTCCGTGACGGGTACGCTGGCTGTACGGTTACACACCTCTGACTATGCGCTTGTGAAATATAATAATAGAGATATTAGATAATGTAATACTGAGTATAAGACGTTTTTAAAGTAAAATATATTAGTGACTTATTTAAAACTAACCTAATAACGAACTTAATGAAAAAAAAAATCACATTGAATACGCCAGTATTAACATAATCGACATTTTTAATAATCGTACAATAATGTTTATAATCATTAATCGTTCATTCTGTCGAAGAAATCATAGTTTTAAAACAATTAAGCAATTGTGTTTTTAATGCCCAAAGTGAATTTGCGATTATGGAAGAACCAATGATGAATAATTATTGTGATTCGGAGTTAAAGGTTCACCCATTTCAAAACTTAATTTAATTTTAAAGTTTGTAAAAAAAAAAATACGAAATCACACGAGTTGAAAGATGTTGCGTTGACCTTCAAAAATTCAGTCAGAGAAGGATGTGCTAATTTCTTTCTTGTAATTTTTTTTATTGTAAATGGAGGTCATACAGATATTTTTGCTTGAATGGTAGAGAATTTCATACACAAATTGAATGGAGTGAAGGTCATAATATGTGTATTAAATTGGAGTGGAGATCCTACAAATGTTGAATGGGAGTAAAGGTCATATATTGGATGGGAGACTAGTTCATGTATATATTTATTTCTTTTTTTGCGAATTAGTTTAGTCCAACTTCTTTAGACCGTCGAGTTTTATTTGGCGAGGCTATTAGATTTTTGTTATATTACAGAATTCTATCGATCAGTATCAAAGATTCGTGTCGGAAAGAAATAAATATTCCTGACATAATTATATTTAAAACCATTTCCAACAGGTTAATTGGGAAATCAATTTTTATTTTTATTTTTAACTTAATGAGTAAAATCTTAATTTTTAATATTTAATTAATGAAGACAATATTAGCGACACTCAATCGAAAATCAGAAAAAGATATGGTCACGTTCTTAGATGTGACCGTATCTTCTTCTGATTTTTCTGTTTCAGATTATCAATTGAGTGTCGCTAATATTCTCTTCATTAATTAAATACGAATTTTAATTTATTATCTTATTTTTTAGTATTAAAGAATCAAAATAATTTTATTAAAATGCTTATGAACGTAACTTTAACTCTGTGGTTATCCATCTTAATATATATGTATATTTTTTATTTTGTTTATTACAGGATTGTTTTACATGGTATTTCGACTACCAAGCAAATGCCCGTATTATTGTAGTCGATATAAAAATATATAATAATATATAAAACAAAGTCGGGTAAGTTACACCATTTATAACTCAAGAACGGCTGAACCGATTTTTATGATCGTTCATTTGTTGGATTTGCCTCCGCCCCTAATAGTAGAAATTTTTTAAAAGAAAATGAAACGCAGTTTCCGTAAGTAAGTAGAAATGTAAGAAAATCACAAAAAATTTAAATCCGTACACAACGCCATCTCTGATACTGACAAAAACAAAATATGGACAGTTGCGCATCGATAATTGCTTCATTGTGTAATTTTTAACTTTACGAAAAAAGTGAACTTAATTCAGATAATAAGTTAAAATAACAATTATTGATTCTGAGGCGGTACGAAGTCCTGGTCAGCTAGCTATAAATAAATAAAACAATAATTTCTTTGTTAAAACCACTTTATATTTTATTTACGCCGACTGGTTCTAGAACGACCGTTCCTTCCTCTGGGCAAACATATAATTATGTTAAATGTTACGTATATATTATATGTTTTCCCTGAGGAAGGAACGGTCGTTCTGAAACCGGTGGGCTTAAATAAAATATAGAGTGGTTCTTACAAAGAAATATTGTTTAATTTATTTATTAACTTGAATTAATTTTTTTCCACGTTTTAATTTTATCTACGTTCTTATAAATACTCATCCGAACATATTTAGCATTTTTAAGCATGAGAATTTAAATCATTTTCTCAAAGGGAAATTTCTTCAAACACCCAGGGTGCGCGGAGATAATACTAGGGATCGTACCACATTATTTGTTGGCATAATCTAAATATTTTATTCTCCCCTCTCGGTTTGGTAACCTTAGCCTTAAACCGCACCTACACCGTATTTTTCTTATTTAGAATGATGAAAACGATAGGCAGCAAGATGTAAGATACAAACGAAAATTCAGAACCACAGAATCAAGATTTTAGCTCTTCGTCCCTTAATCTAAAGACATTTACAAAAAAACGATAAACAGGTGGTGAATTCAGTCGATATCCCCTGGCACGCAAACGAAACAAAAATTGCACAACGAGAACAGTCGTCGATAAGCGAGAGAAATGACTGTCACTGAGGGAATTCGGAAGGGCAAATAGATTTCAACTAATCACTCGACTGAAGGCTGCTGGTGTGATCTATATCGACTGTCGACTAGGTAGTACAGGTCCCGTGGCAATACACTTCACACTATTGATATTGGTAAGATTGATATTTGATGTGCGGGACAGCCTCGCAATGTGGCTCAGTCATTGAATGGTCTACATTTGATGGAGCTTGATTTGCGGATGGTTTGCAACTGACAACTTCAGGCGGCAGAAAAAATATTTCTGGGATAAAAATTAAATGATTTTTAGAAGACCGAGTTTGACACGATGTGCAAATTTTTATGTTTTTTTTTTAAATTTTTTCTTTCATTTCATTCTTACTAAAACCTAGATATATGTTATACCCGACGAAAAGCTAAATACTTCTATGTAATCTACATATGGGGTCGATTTAACTCTGCGAAAATTGAACAGAGCTAAATAACAGGCAAGCGACTTCTAGATGCAACGAAAGAAAGGTGATACTTTCTGTAAGCATTTTTACACCAAATAATGACATTGAATGTGAGAACACTTCATAATTCTACTTTTTGTCCAAACTCAAAAATATTTCTGAGAAAGTATCAAACTATTGTCTGCAAAACAAAACTTTTAACTTATCTTTGTTCATATAAAAATAAAAGTGGTGTTTACAAAGTTATTATTTTAAATTTTAACTTATCGTTTTATTATATAATTCATACGTTCATTGTTCATGCCACGGATTTAATTTTAAAAACTCATAGTTTTTTTTTATGTGAATAGGTACCTCACAAGAGTCCTAGCTGCTCCCAGCCAGTGAGACTATGGCATCCCGAATTATGGTATGTTGTTAGGCTAAAGATAAAGGGGAGGGGAAGGAGACGAGGAAGATAAAGGTGGAGAAGTACCCGGCTTTTCAGAGCTCGTCATCAAACACGGCTGAAGCCATTTCAAGTAACTTTTCAATTCTGAATAATGGTCTTACACCAGGGCGATACTGAGAGTATCTTCAATGAATTAATCGGGAAATAATACAAATTAATCAAATAAAATTTAATTTCATATGAGGAAAACTCTCTTATAATAATCTCTATAACTTTTGAAGGTTACTCCCACTGATGTAATATATCACTGAAGAAGAAGATAATAATAATAATAAACGAGTCCCAGTTGCGACTATTGTTTTATTCTGTTTTTCTGTCTCTTGTTCTCTTTCATATTTTCGTTTAGATTATTATTGTTATCTTCTTCTTCAGAAAAATAAAATTTATTTGAGCAAGCCGGGATTCGATCCCGTAACCTTCGGATTGCGTGTCAAGAACCTTACCTCTCGACCATGGAGACCGTACTTATCCATAAAGCAAACTTAACCAGGTATGTGTGTATAGACCATCATGTTTATCTGCATTCACCGGGGATATGAGTATTAATTCGAGTAGGCAGAACGTAACATAATGCATACATAAGTTACCTGCTTGCTACCAATCATTTTCATTAATTTTAGTAATAACCTTGTGGTCTACGGTGAAACTGCGCTAATCAATGACAAATTTGTGATAGATAATTTTTAAGAAACGATTTAAGCAGATCTCTTACCTCTATTTGTCCATCGCTTCTGCCATATTACAAAATACTTATCCCAAATGCCTACAGTTTTCCGAATATTTTGCTCAAAATAAAAGATCCCCAAAATCGTCGATCGACGTATTGTGGGAACTTCGAGACGAACACTCCTCATCGAGCGAACAATTCCAAATATTTGAGACGCGGCAAAAAAGAGAGAATCTAGGGTTCACATGCCACGGAAGGGTGCATAAAATTGAATCGGAAATTACGAGGTGACAACAAACAGATTTATATTGAACTTTCCCAACGGCCCACCACCACAGCTTCGAGCCTCCGAGTGTCAAGGACTTTATTACGAAGAAAATAAGATTTATTTCCCCTCATAAATGAACTTTGAAAATAAAGATAAGCTGTAAGAAATAAAATAAGTCGGTGTTTATCCGATATTGTTGTATACAATGATTTGTGGCGAAGGGAATAATGTGGACGGTTAACTTATTGTCGATATATATCCGAAGATATTCAAATTTTATGTTTCTGTGAACACGGTTGAGAGAGATATGTTTTGTTCGAAAGGGGGAAACGTATTTGATAGCTACCTGATAGAGACATGCTTAGGTTAAAAATTGTTCTGTATTTAATTGCAAAGTGCCGATCATAAGAAAATAATATCAGCCTTACCGATCACTTAGCATGTTTGAAAAATGGACTTCAATTGCCAGTCACATCTGTGGATAAAGTGAACTAAGCAAGATCCCAAATTCAGGGTTTTGGTAAATAAATGCTTCGTAAATATTTATTTATTTATTAAATATACCATAAACACTGATTAAATTAAATTAAGAAGTGACACCAGATATATAATTACAATCTACAGTACAACTATAGATTTAGTATAACTAAAATTAATAGAATAACCTTCCGTGCAGTTAAAAAGATCAGCCACATCTGCATATCTATTAGTAATTTCATGTAACCTAGGTACAAGCGAGTGTTTCGTATACTCAATCCTGTTATTGTTGTATTTAAACTGGATTTTAGAACGAGTGGTTCTCGTGGGATTATGAAATTCAATGAGCTTAGTTAAATCAGGACTGTCTATTCTACCATTTACAATTTTTAACATAAATATTAAGTCGGATATAATTCTTCGATCTGAGAGTCTTAATACATTTAATTCTTTCATCATGTTATTGTAGTTTATGTTTTCAATGGGAATACCGAGTTTAAAATTAATGTATACATTTTTTCGATTGAATCTGAATGTATTTTAAAATGGGGGGACCAGAGCGAGGAGTTATATTCGACTTGACTACGTACTAAGGATGTATACAAAAATTTTAGTGTTGAAATATTCCTAAAACCTCTAAACATGACCATTATCGTGAATCAGAATGGATAAGATGTCCTTATCATGTGTCGGCCAAATTATTGTGAAATGTGGAAAGAAAACGTTTATTATTGGCAAACAATTTTATTTAAAATAAAAATGAACAAAAAATACTTAGAAACAAAACAAGCGTTCTTGAGGTAATATTTCACAAAAAGGCGCTATATAATAATAGCAAAGAATTCAGGAGAGAATTAAAACTACCAGTTCAGTTCACATTCGTACTACTGAGTTATTTTCGCGACACAACGCAGAGAAGTTTCAAGAATAATCTTCCGTAGCACTCGAATTTCCAGATGCATCACAGTGAGTCTAATGTGTAACTAAGTATTGGTTCCGCTAAGAGAGTTTAAAGTAAGAATTCATCTTGCGGAAGAGCTGTGTAATGGGACATATTTATACCAACCTAAAAGTAAATACTCAAAAAAGAGTCGTTGAAACAGCTTTTCATTAAAAACTTTTTGTTCCAAGCACATGCCAGTTCCATGTTACCATTAACACGACACCTATCAAAAGTAATAATATTACTAATTTTGTCCTCCCAGCGATTTTGTAAAGCTAAGATACTTTGAATGATACAACGACAGGAAAAATACGGAACAAAACTGTTGAAATATCTTTTTTTATTTAATGACACTGGCAGAAACTGCTGAATAAAGCTCTTCAAATCTTCCCCTACTTCTCAAGAACAATATTAAAGGTGCAAGGTTTTATTTAGTCGAGGAAATGCGAGGGACAAAAATAATGACGTTGGAAACATTGACAAATATTTTCTTGGCGATTCTAAGAGATTTTATATTGTCATAATTATTTTCGCTTTTATTTCTGAATAAACCTAAAATAACTGTGGCTTTTTTTTAAAAGGTTGAGAGTCAAAATTATGTATTTATTCTATTTAATTTGTTTTTATAAATTTCCTCACTTACATAATGACCAATCTAATTACAAAAACTCAGTTATGATATGATACATAATTATAATTTAATAATCACTATCACATTAATCTACAATTTGGGAGGCGGGAATGGGTACCTCCGCCCGGGGAACCTGTATTGGATAACCAACACCTCTGCCATAGGTCACCCCAAGTGGTTCGCTACGTTTGGTGATTTAGTAGGGGTGCCCGGATTCATGGGGTGAGGTTTGTCTAAATCTGGGAGGCGGATGACCATGACACACTGAACCCCAGATTCCTACCCACTCCTTAAACCCCTTTCCTTCCCAGAACTCTCCTCTCCTTCCTTTCCTTAAAAAACCCTCCACACAGCATCCTTAAAGATGACATAGGCTTGAGAGAAATTATTTTCCTCAGGGCCTCCTGTGTGGAGCTCATGTAAAAAAAAATAATAAATTATGAAACGTTTATATAAACAATTCATTATGTAATATCAGATTGATAAATGATTTTCCGACAATGAGTCGGAAAACCGGTTTATCATTCTACCTATGAGTTTAGCCGGTATTAGGTACCTATAAATGTTATATTATTGGAATAGAAATATATTGTTTCAGGACAGAATTTACTTGTCATAAAAATATACTGAGCATTATCATTTTGATCCTTGAATAAACCTCGTAATATTGATAATTTTGTTGTAAATGTAAATAATATGCAGTTTTTGATTTTCATTTTATTAAAAATATATTTAGGGATGCGTGTAGTTTTACGTATCCATTATTTGCACTCTAACAAGTCAGACCTCTAAAAGTCACTTCATTTTCTCTTCAACATCCCTCAATCACGTCAAAAGCTTGTTTATTTAAACAATAAGCGTGTTTGTCCTGCACGAAAGTATGCAATTTGGTTCCATCAACCCTCCCGCACGTCAAAGATTATATCAATGGCAAGGGATGCAGTTTCACGATTCGTTTGAAAAAATTCAGTTTCAAGGCCTCCCTTTCCCGTATACAGCTTGATAAATATTTTTTAGGACTCTCATGATACCGGCGTAAGTGATGGTGGTCGAGAAAACTCAATACATGTAAAAAAATATATTTAAGAACTATGTGGAATTGTTTCGGTTATAAAACAACCCATAATCACAACACCAAAACAGATAACAAATAAGTGCTTGGTTTTAATGTATTTAAAAAACACTACGCACATAACTGAAAAACAACAGATTAACATTTGTTTTGTCATTTCTTGAAAATATCGTATTCAAATAAAATGATTACATAATACATAGAAAAGTAAACAGGTACAATCGAGAACCACTTTCGTTGTAGAATTTTTTGTTTATTTTTGTATTGAGTTCGATTCTCTGTATAATTTCTAACCTGTATTGTATTAACATCATTCGTTTATTACGCTTAAATGGTTTTTATAAACTTTTTATTACTTAGCGATATAGTGAAACACATCATCTGAATATTTTTACCAGTGACATCATCCCCCATTCATTGCAAGTTCCCAACCGGGTCGACTAATCCCGCAGTCGCAGTTGGCGAAGCTGTCAATCAACATTATTTGTTAAGCCGGCAGTTTATATCGGGACGGGGTCGTTTGCTTTGAGCCAGGCCGGTCGGCAAATACCTTAATTTTACACCCACTTAGCATCGCCCCACGCCCGAAGAGGGCACCTAAATTAAAACATACGAAAGAACACCTTTTTCAGACTGATTATAATGATCAATAGTCCTTCAGACTTTATTCTGCGTAATATTTGATGTTTGTAAAATATTGCTCAATTAGTCGGTAGACACCATTTAACGACTCGAGAAATGTAATGGGACGGAGGGTGGAAAAAGTTTTTATTTTAGTTTGTGTTAATTCTTGCACACAAATAAATGAATGGTTTCATCTTAACTATAAAGCAGATAATATATTTGTGAAGAATCAACAATTTTTAAACGGTGAGCTTCGAAATTTGTCTACATTTTTCTGTCCGCAATTTTATGTCAACACAACGTCATTTGCATTCACCCTCAAAAATAGTAGGCCAAATAGTTTGTTGCACATTTTTCCCATCCATATCTCTGGCATTTCTGGAAGTAATGCCAGTAATTTTGATATAATGCGATTCGTTCCTGAAAAAAAGATTCTTAATAAGAAAAAGGGGATTTGATACACGGAGATACTGGGCAGTATTCACAATTGAATTATGAAGAACGTGTGATACCTATTGTACATGTATATTTCACATGTTTCAAAGTATTATAACGCTATAAAAGTGGGTCAATTCCTTTATTATTATTATTTTGTTTGATTATTGTTCTACTTTTAGGCTCAAGGTAAAATTAGAACATCCACTATTTAAAAATGATAGTAGAACTGTCTCCCAGAACCAGAACGGAAACGAAAGACAAAGTAGTTAGAAAATGGAACATACGCTCTATTTTACATTATTTTTCTTCCGCTTGGGTACTTTGATAAGGAGAATTCTAAGGAGAATCAGGAACTCAAGTGAAAAATGTTATGGCTTTAAAAATATATTCATATTGATGAACAAGCGTTGATTCTGAATAAGATGATTTTATTACATGTTATTATTATACATATAGAAATTAATAATCGTAATTTAAAAGTGAATAAAACACCATCTTGTTAACATTCTATTCGGTTGGCACTACTGAATCTCTTGGTTCTGACGTCGCCGGTCACGCAACCAGTCTATAATGTCCACATTTTTTGATCCCATTTTTGTAAACAGATTGAACAAATTAAACTTAGATTTACTTTGCACTTAAAATATTTTATTGATGTTGTTTCAGAATTCAGAATTTTCATGATGTTGTTTCAGATCGTTGAATGAATGTTGACAGAATTGCATAAAATCCCGTAATTTAAAGAAAGAAAATATGCAGTTGTTTCGCCAAAGTGTATTCAAAGATTTAATAAAATATAGATAAAAATTTGTAGCAAACTTGTATTTGACCATCTAAATTAAACTATTATATTATTGTGCACATCAAAATGATCCCCTCAATAAAATTCAGTTGACCCATGAAAGTGGTAAAGAAACATTCTTCTCATTGGTTAGTTTGATGGCTTCACACCATTTATTTCGTAGTAATGCAGGTTTTGGAATGCTGATAAATTGTTTATCAGGTGCGGTAGTGGATGTATTTTTTCAATTTGAAACTGTTTGGTTTTGAAATAAGAATATGCTTTGTTCCTACCGGGATGTCGTTTGTCGAGTTCTTACCTCTCCATTAAAATCACCTCACTGAAAAAATACTTGGAACAACGGCAAAAAAATTGTGCGAATTCGAGTGCATTTGTTTCGAAAAAGAAGGATTGGGATCACCTTGTTGTTCACAACAAAATTGTTGTCAATTAGTAAAATGAAGGAATTTGACCATCTTGGAAGTATTCATACCATTTTGTATTCATTCGTTTTGTTGTGGCGATAATAACCTCAAGGCGGAACAACATAACTAAATTGTGTTGTGCTGTTGTGCTCCTTCGCATAGATGCAGTGGTAAGTGATTGGTCATTTTTTCCTTCTTTACCTTGTTCCATCCTACACATACTATCGCCCAATTCCAGCAAACACCATTTCGTCTGTTTCGTTTAAAGCATAAACAGTCCTTTACAAGTGCATCTGAAGCTGTATTCGTAAGCAGCTTCGAATGCAACAATACAATATTACAGACGTGACGAGATGTTAATTTTTTTCCTAGTGTTCTTCAATAGTTAAACTTAAGAATATAAAAATGTCTCGACATTCGACTCCGCCATGCAAAATACAGTGCCAGTTTGTGACCGGTGACATCACACAGAAAACCACGGATTTGGTGTTATTCGGGGAGACCCAAAAAATTAAAACTATGTTATCTAGGTATTAAATTAACTATAATAATAAAATAAGTATAGCCCGTTAAGTTAGAAGGTCAGTATCGATAATTAAAAAAAAATCGAGTGCAGTGAAACTTTAACTCTCACAATCTCAACCAATTGAAGCCTTGAAAAGTGAGATCATAATCAAAGCGGCCAACGCGCGTAGTTTCATTCTATCTCATTCTCTCGCAGGCTAAATTCTGTAGATGTATGTGTTTTTTCGTTATTTGTTTTTGGGGTGTTATGCCGTGTTGCGCTACCTCTTTCTTTAGCTAACGTATCGTACAGCGTTGCAGCGTCCATCATCAGGGCAGATACGGCAGATCCGGAAGATGTGTGATCTATCTACCGGATGTGCCGTATCTGCCCTGAAGATGGACACTGCAACGCTGTCCGAAACGTTGGCTAAAAAAGAAGGTAGCGCAACAAGGCACGACACCCCAAAAACAAATAATGAAAATACTTTTGGCTGTGAAAATTTAAAAACGTACATGTACTCGTATGTGTTTATCTCTTTTTGTGTTTCATCGAGTTCACACGCGGTAGAAGTGAAACCTTCGAAACACCGCATAAAGAGGAGACCGATTATACTCTCGTATCCCAATTATCTCGTATCCGTATCCCATTCTCCCGCAGGCTAAATCCTGTAGATGTATGTGATTGTCTCTTTTCAGTGTCGCTATTTTTTGTTTTATCGAGTTTCAAATCACAATGGTGCTAAAGATGTTTTCACTTAAATAAAAAAGGTCTTAAGTTCCTTATTGTTGCTCGTGTGACGTGTGCAGTGTGCATAGTTTGTTGAATTTGTTACACATGTTGGTATCGCAGCGTTAATCGATGTTAAACCGCCCACGCACTATGACCAGAATTCTTAATAAAATTGTCGCTCTTTTAAAGTGTGAAAAGGTCTCTTGGCATAGATTGTTGAGTTTGTGTAAGGTATTTTTCTAGCTTGGGAGCGTGAATCGTTTTTAAAGATCGGATAATATAATCAGTGGCGTACGCGTGTTCTCTCCGTTACCCTTGTCGGGAGTGACAGCTGACACCGGCGGTGTTAGGGTAGCAAGTAGGTACCCCTGTACCTCGGTCACCCTTCCCTCTGGTCTACTACAGCAGCCCGGGGCATGCGGTGCCGCACTCCATAGTATCTAGCAACGCTGATGGCGCCGTTGCAACTTCTCCCTCTTTCTCATTTGACGGATGGAACAAAAAGAGAGGTTGCAACGGGACTCTTAGTGAGAGAAAATTGTAGCTACATCGAACGCCGCTACAGGATAACGTCCTACAAGAAGCCGCACGATCTTGTGGCTAGAAAACGGTGGAAAAGAATATGGGATGGTGACCATTTTTTCCATGAATACTGGTTACCCTTTATATGCTTTTGAGCATATTTTTACTCGGGTTAGAATTTTTGTGATTTACTAGTGTTCACTACCATGTTTTGTGATTTACTAGTGGTTACTACTCGGTTTCGTCGGGTGGTGATATTATTTTTTTATAAGTTTGAGCAATAACAATTAGATCAAACAATGTGGCATTTTGTCTTTTTCATGATATATTTCGAAAATCCTTTGTTCATGGTAGAGATAACATTTCGAGCTGAACTTCATTGATCTATAAATTTTTGATAAAATAAGGTACGCAAATTTTATGAGGCTAGAACTCATCGCTCGATTTTTTGTGGTTTCAGATAACACGAATAGATATTACTGAAATTTGACCATCGTTTAATTGTTTTATTTTATTTTATTTTAGATATGGTTACCGCCGCCCCGGGAACCATTTATTGGATGTCCAACACCTCTGCCGTAGGTCACCGCAAGTGGTTAGAAACGTTTGATGACATAGCAGGGGTGCCCGGGTTCATGGGGTGAGGTTTGTCCAGGTTTGGCGGCGGATGCGTCTGCCCACCTGCTGCGTGGCAGGCAGGGTCGAGAGTGGCTGGTTGAGGGAGGCCTTTTGACCTTTCCAGCCGGAATCACTTTTTCCTTCCCACGACTTCCTCTCCTTCCTTTCCCTTAAAAGGCCCTCCAAACAGCATCCCCAAAGATGACATAGGCCCTGAGGGGAATTATTTTCCTCAGGGCCTCCTGTGTGAAGCTAAATAAGACTTTTGATAATAAATGTCAACATACCAAATGTATCAACGGTATTTTTACAACCAATTAGGTAGGTACTGTTATATAACCTGTGATGTTGTAATATGTTCATGTACAAAATAAATATATTTCTATAAAATCAAATTAAGAACCAATACATAGGAACATGAAGATAAAATAGAGCTCCCAATATATTTGAAGATATTTCGAAAATTTAAATGTAATTTATATTGGGTATTTAAAATTCCACTTGTTTATGGTGAGTTGGGATATCGAATTTCCAGTTTAAATCATCCAAAACCGAGTCGACGAGTCGTGATGATGTTATATTAAGCAATTATATTATATAATATGCGAAGTGCATGTTTACAAGTTTACCGCATTGTTACCCTATCCGCCCTTTCCGTATAACCACATCAAGCCTTTGACCCCCGTCAGAAATTCAGCTGGGTAAAGAAAAACCAGAATAACGAAATTTAAAGACTCAATATATCTACCTAATCAAAAAATGTTCAGATAAGCGTTTTATCATGAGCCGTCCGACGCCGAATTTATTTATTTTTCATAAAGATTAAACCGTTTTCCATTCAGGTTACAAAACGAAATGTTTTTATGCCAACCACAGCTTGTTTTCGCAATTAATTGAGTTTGAAAAGAGTTCAGAGCGATTGAAAAAGTTAATATTTATTTACTGGAAAAGTACTCACCTACACAGGCGGCGGCGATTCATCCAATTCGTTTTAAAATACCATTTTGCTATAGATCAATCTACTTCAATTATCTGGGGCTTGTTAATAAATTGCCGCTTACGAGATAACGAGTTTTATTACAAAAGAAAGGATGGAAGGGAAATAAATTAACGATTTCACTTTATCATTCGACGTTTGACTGGGAAAGTTCTTCCTTAGCTTTCTTATGCTTTTTAAATTTACAATATGTTTTTTTTATTTTTTTTTATTTTAGCATATAAAATATAATGTACACTTAGATAATGTAATAATTTGCGTACATGTTCATGTTCAAATATGTTAATATCACTCTTCCATAGAAGCATTAGCTTGTGTCTGGAAAAGTAGTGTACATTTTTTAATGCTATATTATGTTATAAGTTCTTAAATTACAATGTGAATTTAAAAAACAATATGTTGTAAGTTCGGTGATATGTAATTATAAGTACTTATCTACTAATAAACAATTTTACTATTAGGATAATGTATCTAGAATTATTGTAATTAGTTGTTAAAAACAAACAAAATTTTACTTATTTGAAGAACGGAGTATCACTTGGAAATTGAGTTATAAGTTATTCTTGAGATTAGATTAGTCGGAAACTTTTTTTTTTTTTTTGAGATTATCTTTAAAATATTTTTTAACAGTGTTTATTAATAGGATTTTATCATTAATTTTTCTAATTTCATCCGGTAATCGGTTGAAAATAAGTCTTCCTTGGTAAGTATAATAATTTTGTGCGAAGGAAGTGTTTAATTTTGGGCATGAAAAGATATATTTATGTATGTTTAGTACGGTTTTCAGTTATAAATTGATACTTTTCTTTTTCTTTTATAATTTGGATCAATGCATTTCTATTGTACAGATCTTTGAAAGATGGTACTTGGAATTCCTTTAATAATTGATCCGTTGGGTAGTCGAAAGGTTTTTTAATACGATTTTAATTATCAGCCTCTGCACGACTTCAATTGGGGAAAGATTTGTTTTGTATACGGATCCCCAGCTAATGATAGCATATTGTAAAGTTGATTGAACGAAAGCGTAATATATTAGATATAAGTTTTTATGTCTTAGGATATCTTTATATATTGATACCAAATGTCTTGAACACAGGTAGGTGGGTACATAAATAACAGACTAACGAACTAGTAGGTACATAAATAACTTACTTGGCACACATTGGCAACTTATAGCGAGGCAGCAAACAGCCATAACATATCATTTTTGCACTGTGGTATCACAGGTCACCACTCTCCAGCTAGGTGCGTTACAACGCAATTTTAATTTGCAAATTCATTCCGGTTCTAGTGTTCGCCCTCTCTACCTGCTTTACCTCTAAGCAAGAATATATTAAACTTGTACAAATTATTGTAACATAAAGTTTCCGTTGTAAATATATTTTGACTCGCGTTAATATCAAGAGTTATTATTTAAATACCTCCGAACACACGCATCCAGTTTACAAATGTGGGCAAGGTCTGTAGGCTGTCAGACCTGGATAACATATTTAAACAATACCCTGTATTGCCCAAAGCCTCTTACATATATATACTCTTCTATTATTCTGACTCTTTACTTTACAAGTTTACTTTACAAGTGTTTGATTCACTAGATCATTCCGTGTCTTTCTCGGGCTCTCCCGACTTCTTTTACCATTCACATCTGAATATATTTTGTTGACACACTTTTCTTCTTTCATTTACATGCCCAAACCATCTGAGGGTCCCTTTCTTAATCTTACTCTTTGCGCTGACATCATGCTTTCATTCTTTGCAGACCTCCACATTTCTCACACGATCATACAGATCTCATTACTTTCATTCAGATCTTATTACAGCGTTCAGTCTGCTCTCATCTTTCCTCTGTCAGTTCCATGCTTCACTGCCATACATCAGGGAAGGTACCAACACTCCATTGTGATCTGCTAACTTCGCTTCATTGGACAGTTTTTCGTTAAACACATGTTATTACATTAAGAAGCCTTTTCGCGCAGTGTCAACCTATTTCAATAATTGCAAAACTTGACACAGTGACTTTAATAAAACCCTGTTTCTGTATTTATTACAAAAGCTCGATATAAATGTGCCTTAGTCGGTGCTGATAAGAACCATTTAAAATAGTTTTTTTAATTCATAATGTGATTCGTTCCGAAACCGGTTAACGGTTTGTAATAAGTGACGTACATGCATAAAGTTTTGGGACTCATCTATTAATTATGCTTGCATCAGAAAGTTTTTTTTCTCGGTGGAGTAATTTGTTATCTATATTATTTTATATAACTCGTCCAACCGCATTGCAAATGAATTCATCTCCGATTTCTGTCATGATTTTTTTAATACTGTTTTTCCACCCCATAATTTAAGAGCATTTATTAAAATTACGCTAAAAATGCCCTTCACTTCACATTCATGATTATTATTAACTTAGCTAATAACAAAATTGCAGGGGTCATTATCAAATTATCGTTACTACGCAAAAAGAGCGGTGTGACGTCTTAGGGAGCCCTTGAGCCGAACAATGGCGAAAAAACAAAGGTGCCTTTAACAGGAGGGTGAAATTTAATATGCGTCGCGATGCCACGGGGCGGAATCCTCCCCGAACCCCACACGGGTATTGTATCAGACGAGCTGCATTTCACGCCTATCAAATATCAAGTTTGATGCAAACGCAGTACCTACTTACTCTACTCGGTGCACGGTAGTAATCCCAAAGGAAGGCTTGTCAGTTAGGCGTATCACTTTGACGCCTGTTATTCTTTTTTCATGTATACAAACGTCAGGTTAACTTGATTTTGATTGTTAGGGTCGAACAAACCGTGTGGGATATTCATACAAAACATATTTTATACCCATGCATTGTCTGCGTACATTTGTACAAAAACACCGATGTGATTTATTAACACGCTGGCCAGAATTAATGTCTTTGAAAATCATGTCTACCGCAATGAATTTAAAAGATTTAAATTTCCGAGATTTCTCTAGCTGAAGGAATATGGATGGCTACTATCCGTGGCTATTTCCTTCTGACTGCACATTGCAACACACCTATTCCGACTTATTCGTGAATGGTTTGAAAACTCGGCTATCATGGAGAGAATTCGTTTCTATGTCCTCGATGGATATGTCTATCACCGAGAGCAGAAATTGTTTTATCTCCACAACTGCACACTCGCCAATGGTCATGCAGGTGGGAAGGGCATTCTTGTTGTTGAACAAAATCAATTCCGATATCCACCTAAACTTATTGAAAACGCTGTAAAATTGTTACTTACGTAATGTTTTTACAATAATAATACAAAATTGAAAACTGCAATGCACACTTTGATACTTACTTTAACTGGTGATTGGTTTATGTTTTGGCAAAAAAATGCCACTTTTTGATCTTGGTTATTGTTACTTGCTGAACCACGCAAATATGTGTTATGATATTGTTTATTTGACATCCAAGGTGCAGGAATGATATGCACATGATTTTTTTTTAATTTACAATTTAAACACCATCGATATAATAGGTATCCTTCGTGTTTAAAAGAACTCATAATAAAAATAAAATGCTTGTGTTTACTATCTTACCTTTTTGTTTCGCCTGCTTCCAAAAATATAAGAAACCAGCTGACCCGAAAAACTTCTTCTGTATAAATTATTTCTAGTGAATATTTTGCTCACGCACACAAATAAATCGTACAAAATTTTGCACGCACCGTGTGTTGTGATACATAACAAATGCCGAATGAAATATCAAAATGACGCGACGCTTCTCTTGAATGACTTGCGCAAGTGTGGATGAAAGTTCGATGAGGTGTACGTAGCGCCATCTGTCATTCAACAACATAAATAATTTCGTTCTGTTTGAAATACGAACGACGGTTAAATTTATTCATACAAAAATACTAAAATCGCGATTAAGAATGATAAAAAATGCAAAAAAAAAATATAAAATATTCTGGATAGGGACACCCTAATCACCTACCGGTATGAAATATACTTTAACGACCTATTCTCATACTCACCAAATATATATTTCAAAAAATCATAAAAATCGGTGGATCCGTTTCGGAGGAATGCGACCACAAACACCGTGACAAGAGATTTTTATACATATGGATTTAAAAAAATATCTATATATCCGTGACACAACGAGTTGGTAAACAAAAGATGTCTGTAATATCCGTGATGCACCGAAATGAAACAAAATTTGTACGCAATATCCGTGACACAACGACATGGTAAACAAAATGTTTCTATAATATCCATGACAGACCGAAATGTGACATGGTACCTATAAAAAAGACGTACATAAAAATATCCGTGACACACCAACAAGATTTACATTTTTTCACGGTGAGATATTTTGATGATACCGAAAATCATCTCCTCGAGTAGTACAGATTTGACGTAAAATAAAATTTTATCTCTGGAGAATCCCCGAAATGGTTCGTGAAAGGAAATTCGCAGCACATGTTGCTCTTTTCTTATAGATTTAAATAAGATAACCCAATGTTTTCGCAAGAAAACCGTAAACGCCTAAGACCCGTGGGAATCGGGAACAGTTTACACCCTTGTCACACGTGACGCAAATCAATAATATCCCAAGTACAAGTGTTTTATTTGCTAAGAGAATAATACATCTCCGTTTGCCGGAGCTTGTACTTGTACCGCCGTACAATTCTCATCTCTTCTTTGTTTCAATCGTTTATTTTCTTTTGTTCCGTTCCGCTACTTTATCCCTTTGTTAACGCTTGATAATAAAGCTAGCATTTACTCTTGATTTGAAAGCATGAAGTGGAATCCTCTCCAAATTGATGATAAACATTTTAAAGTGAATTGCAAGAAGAGAATTAGCAAAATATTAATAGAATTATCGTTACTTAGATAAATACCTTCTTGGTAATACTTTGGTAAATCCTTTCAAATTACGATTATAATTTTAGCAACACACAACTTACCGATAAGGGTTTTGACAAGCGGTAAGGCTTTTGACTCACAATCCGAAGGTCGCGGGATCGAATCCCGGGGTTGGCAAATAATTTTTGTTTGAATTATTTGTATTATTTCACAATTAATTAATTAAAAATCATGTATAATATATTTGCGGCACGTTCCAGAGTGGAAGATACTATCAGTATCGCCCTGGTGTAAGACCACCATTCAGAATTGAAACGTTGCTTGAAATGGCGTTAGCCGTATTTAGTGACCAGATCTGAATAGCCAAGTTCTTCCCCACCTTCCTCTTCCCCATCTCCTTCCCATCCCCACTTCCTTCAGCCTCACAATATACCTCAATTGGGGATGCCATAGTCTAACTGGCTCCAGACGGGAGCAGCTGAGACTCTTGTGAGGTATTACTATATAAACAAAATAACTACTAATGGAGTGCTGTATCAGTTTCGGCTATCTAATTTGGGAGGCGGGTCTGGGTACCGCTGCCCCAAGAACCATTTATTGGATAACCAACATTTTTGCCATCGGTCACCCCAAGTGGCTCGCTACCTTTGTTGACTTAGCAATGGACCTTAGCAGTGCCGAGTTCACGGGGTGATGATTCTCTAGGTTTTGACGGCCAGTGCGTTTTCTCACCTACTGCGTGGCGGGTCGGATCGGGAGAGACTGGTTGAAGGAGACCTAACCTAGACCTCTCCAGCCGGACTCTCTCGAGCCATCGCCTTTCACCGCAGTTGGAGGGATGGATTCATACGCCCGTCACTCTTCGATACATTGACCCTCGGATTCCTACCCACCTTTCATACCCTTGTCTTCCCAGAACGAAGGGACCGTCCACGCAGAATCCCCAAAGATATGACATTGGCCCTGAGAGATTTTTTTTCCTCAGGGTCTCCTGCGCGAAGGTAATTGATTTATAAAAAAAACCGTTTCCGAGACAAATATCAAGGTGATCGTGATTTGTGATGTGTTTCGTCGGTCTTTTATTGAATGAGTTGTGTTGAAATTAAACTGGAAATCTTTCCTAATTTATGGTATGGTACCGTTATTTACTTGTTATTTTTGACCCATTCACATTGAAATGAAGTGCAACGATGTCTTAGGTTGAGATTGGAGAACTACTTACTAGAATTTTAAACACATTTTACAAATCAGAAATACTTTCTTATGAACTTTGATGGCCATAATAAATTAATATAATATGCAGTGTTATTTATATCCTTGCAATAATTTTTTAAACTAACCCGTTTCAAATTTTAAAATTTACTTTATCGATCTCCGAAAAAACCGTTCCTTTATTACAAGAATTGCAAAAAATTCTTCCGTATCCGGGACACGTACAAAGGGCAGCCATTTTATAAATTAACGCTGATTTGCATTTTTCAATTTGGAACCGGAAACAAAGCCTGAGCAAAGAAGTCGGCAAGTCACTCAAAGATGATTAATTATTTATGTCATAAAATGTTTCCAGCTTTCTTTACTAACGAAGCCAACAATGATCAAAAGAAACCCGAGTGACCACAATCGAATATCTGATATTTTTCGCTAACCCGCTTTAAAAAAATTATAAATTCTTACCTAGTAAAAGTGCGCCATTTTGTGAAGGTTAAACTTGGGTTAGCTCAATAATGATGCATTAAAGAGAAACATGAGTTTATGTAAACGATATTTTAAGAACAATGTTTAAGAGGGCATTACCAGAGAAAACCAGAAATATGTCATTTTCAAATCAGATTTTAGACGTATTGACTCTTTTCCACAAAAAATTATAAATGGATTTCGAAAGGCTGTTCTTTTATCTAGCATTCGCATGTAATAAATTTTGAGAAAATTTTAAAATTTTTAGTAAAATAAGGTTATTCCATAGGTCGTTGGCAGATTTGTTAAATTTTCAAAAAAGATTTTGTATTATACCACACCTATTTCAAATAATAAAATCATGCAGTAAAATAAATCAATACATCATCTAGCAAACGCATGTTTTAAAATTTTAATTTTATTTTAAATAAAATCATTAAAAAATATGTACGTACATGTGTTTCTTGACAAAAATTCGTCCATTTGTGTATTTATTTGCGCAATTACAAACTAATATATTTCAGATTTTTTTAACATTCTTATTAAATTTAGACTTTATTGAAAAATGATAAATACTGATAATCAAAAAATAATTACAAAAAGTACAATATTTTAATAGTTTTATCATCACGCCTTTCAGCATTTTTGGATGAAGGTATAAATTAAAGCTAATTTGGATTGAAATAAATTCGATATTGAGTTATAATTTAAAAAAGCTGGTACGGAGAATAATTAATCTTTCTCATTGTAACCGCCCTGCACGATCGTAAGAACAATTTTCAACGAAATGTGAATTTTCGTCCGCTGGCTGGTTAAACGCTCTTAAACGCCCTCAATGGTTTCCAGCCATAGAATAAAGAATTACACAAGAAGTGCCTTGTGGGCGTGTTTCGCGATCCAATTATAGACACATGTATTTGATACGCATCTGCCATACCTCTGCCATAAGAGGTTCGGTACTTTAGGTATCTTAGCAGGGGTGCCCAGGTTCATGGGGTGGGGTTCGTCAATGTCTTCGCGGCCGATGTGTCTGCTCACCTGCTGCGTGGTGGACCGGATCGAGAGAGACTGGTTGAGGAGGTTTTTTGACCTCTCCAGCCAAAATCTCTTGCCTTGCACCGCAGTTGAAAGGATGGATTCATACGTCCGTCACCCCTGGACACTGATCAACAGATTTCTACCCACCGCTCATACCTTTTTCGTTACCTCCTCTTCTTCCTTTCCTTAAAAAACTCCACACAGCATCCCCTAAGATGACAAAGAACCTGAGGGAAATTATTTTCCTCAAAGGTCTTCTATGTGGAGGTAATGTAAAAAGAAGACCCCATTTCGACCTACATTTTCATGCAAAATTGTCTTACACCATGATTACTGATTAAGATTATGAAAATCAAATTGGATGGCGAAATATAATTTAGACAAGTGTAAGAGAGACAGACCGCATGCTATATGTATTTAGCTATCTTGCTAGACTTCAATTTAAACGGTTTATTATTCAAGTCGTGAACTGCCAAGACGCATCTAATCAAATGCGCTATTTAAGATTCTGTGCAAAATAAATCTCATGAAATCAACGGGATGGACACGGACACGGCTGTTACTTGATTACCCCCTGATCTAACTTGAACACAAGCTTGCAGATTAATTATGCCTCATTCAATTTAAGGGTTGGGCAATGAATCTGCCCGGGTAACGATCGCTGTTACATTACACCGGTTGACGGTTGACAATAACCTGACATTATGACCAAGAAGATTGTTTCATATTAATTTCCTGTTATTTTTATTATTATTATGGTATGCTGGATGAAGCTTAGATTTTACGAAGATCTGGTTAGATTAGTGTTTATGAACGCTGGTTTCATGTCGAGAGTTTTAATTCCGGTCGTGCAATTAATTATGTGATGACCCATTACGATAAATTTTCCATATTTAGGAACTTTACAGGTTGTAACTTAAAAAAGTCACAAGTTTGTACAATTAATGGAATAAATAAATAAAAATTGATCAAAACCAATCAAAATATCTCGGAAATGCAAACATTAGTCTAATTTTACAATTTGGGAAGCGGGAATGTGTACCGCCGCCCCAAGAACCTTTATTGGATAACCAACACCTCTGCCACAGGTCATCCCAAGTGGTTCGCTACGTTTGGTGATTTAGCAGGGTGCCGGGTCCATGGGGTGAGGTTTGTCTTGGAGGCGGAAGACTTGGATACACTGTACCCCATATTCCTACCACCCCTTAAACCCTTTTCCTTCCCAGAACTCTTCTCTCCTTCCTTTACTTTAAAAAAACCCTCCACACAGCTTCCTTAAAGATGACATAGACCCTGGAGGAAATTATTTTCCTCTGGGCCTCCTGTGTGAGGCTCATGTAAAAAAAAAGTCCAAAGGCTTGGGAATGTCGTAGGAATAGCCAGTTAACCACAAAGCAGAAAATTTGTGAGCTAAAGAAATAAAAACTTCCAAAATTGAGTTCTAGGATCATGAGATTTGCGTTTACCAGATTGTTCTATATTAACGTAACCAATTCAACTCGCAAAGCCATTCCATATTTAGATGTACCAGTTTTTTTAAAATTCAACTGCCAACAAATACATTTTGTACTGATTTTTAATTTGGTACTCAGATGATATTCTAACAAAGTAGGGAGAAATAACTAATAAATTAATGCAAGCAAAATATCTTAGAATGACGACAGGTATGCCGAAAATCCTCCCTAAGGAAGATGTTGAGTCATGCATTTTTGGATGCGGAATGTACCCCCTTAAATAGTCTGTTGTGCAAAGAAAAAACAAACGGGGCATTCTTTTATCAAAATACCACACAAGTTAGCTTTGCCCGGAGTCAGTGGGACCACTATACCACTGTTTGGTGAATGTTGTGAGGTAGAAGGCAATAAAATGAAAGAAAGGGTAGGAGGAAAGTTTAAAGAGTTTATCGGGACAATCTTACTCATAGGCAACTTACGCTTAGGTCGGCCAGGTCTGATAAGTCAAACAAATTGGTTGAGCCCCCCCATACGAATACTGCGAAATTTCGGGACACAGAGTTCAATATTCTACCTCTAAATGTTTTATATACGTTTATGTTAAATATTAGGTCCTTACATATGAAATTGGCGTTTTGCCGTACTGGCAACTTTGATCACAAATATCTTCTCTTTGGTTAGAAATTCCAAATTCAAATTTATACAGCTATTTACTCATGTATTTGTGTTTCGAAAAATATAATTCATTTGTTTTTTCCTCAATTTTTTTTTTCTTTGCGTCACTTAGTTTACAAAATGGAAAACTTGGAATATCGCGTTATTTACGAGTACGAGTTCCACCGTGGCACCAGTGCTGCAGAAACGACTCGAAGGATTAATGATGTGTATGGCGACGGTGCCGCAAAATAAAACACAGTTTTTTTTGTGTCGTTCAATACAGCTTTCTTAAATCTGGCCATACGATTACGGCAGATGTCTATTGTCAGCAACTGCAATCCATGTTGGAAAAGCTAGCTGCTAAACAACCGAGGCTGGTTAATCGCTCTAGACCACTGCTGCTTCATGATAACGCTAGACCACACACTGCACAACAGACGGCTACCAAATTAGAGGAGCTTCAATTGGACATCCACCGTACTCTCCGGACCTTGCCCCAATAGATTACCATTTTTTTCGAAATTTGGATAACTTCTTGCAAGGGAAAAAATTCAACTCCGATGGGGAAGTTCAAGCCGCCTTCAAAGATTTTATTGAATCCCGTCCGAACGGTTTTTTTAGTAAAGGGATCGATGAACTACCCATGAGATGACAAAAGTACATAGATAGCAATGGTACATACTTTGATTAAATAAATATATTGTATTAAAAAAAATCGACTTTATGTTCCTCCCATACAAAACGCCAATTTAATATGTAAGCACGTAATATATGATAATTAAACAAACTATGTACCTGTGTGCATGATTAACAATACATTTGTGGAAAACTCCCAACAATATATTGGAATTTGCAATTTTACCCTGGTGCTTATAACGCTCTTCTTAGTGGTTATTTCTGATACCAACATCAATAATTATTATGATTAATGAAATAAATGTAATAATTAGTTTCTTTTCATTCACTTTATGGGTTCATTGTGTAAGTTGACACACCGCTTTTGTCTAAATCAGGTGTCTCTAAACTCCGGCCCGCGGGCCAAAACCGACCCGCTAATTTTAGCTTGATTTTATTACATTGTAAAATTTATACAATGCATAAGTAAAGCGTGCAAAATAATAATCAAAAGTTTTTATTTAACGACAAATTTAGAAACATAACTGACGTACGTAATGAAATTGAACATTTTAATTGTAATTAATGATATACGGACGTCGCGGGTTCAAATTTCTGCGTGCGCAAGTAAATTTCATTTGACTGACTTGGGTTTTCACAATTTAATCAATTAAAATAAAAAGGTTTATTTGTACCACGTTCCAGAGTGGAAGATTGTCCCAGTATCGCCCTGGAGCAATACCACCTGGAGCAATACCACCATTCAGAATTGAAACATTGCTTGAAATGGCTTTAGCCTTTGTTTGGTGACAAGATCTGAATAGCGAGGTACTTCCCGACTCTGTCACATCTCCTTCCCCTCCCCACTAACCTTCAGCCTAAAAACATACTCCAATTGGGGATGGCGTAGTCTCATTGGCTCCAGGCGGTTGGGAGCTATTGGGACCATTGCGGTATTCTCACAAAAAATATATTTATTAAAAAAAACTTAGGATAAGTGACATACTTAGATAATTCACGCAATGAAATTAAAGTTTGTAATTATGATTAATGGGATTTATGTAGCTTTAATTTACCACTGACAATTATTTGCAGTTGTGGACAAGTTTACTAGTGAGTTGAAAAATTATTAATTGGTAGCTAGGTCTTGGCCCGTGGGACTTAGTGGAGGAGTCTATGTGGCCCTTAGGCTAAAATGTTTGAAGACCCCTGATCTAAAACAATGTGTACATACTTATTTAAGTCGATGAGCAGATGCAAAAGTTACGAAGCTTTTTACTTTTATTGGTACCGAATCGACAAAAACCTGAGTCACTGCGCAGAAAAGTGCCACAAAGGCAGTGAACTTTTTACGACGGGCTTTAATGAAAAAAATATGTGATCATATATATCTCTATAATATAATATTAGAGACAATTGATATTTTTGACAGTATCCAGTTTTTGGCAGCCTGATGATAGCCTCTTAGAAAGACCTGTGTAAAAAATATTTCATTGTGGGTACGCGCAATTCATATCAAGAAAACATTTACTGCATACATAATATTATTGTTTTAGTACATAATATATAAATTTCAATCAGGTAAATACTATATATACTGCAGTACATCTAAATAAAATATTATAGCCTACATTATGCTTGTATATAGGGTACGTCATTTTGTAAACAAATTAATTACTCGATATGTATTTGAAGGCAGAATGTACATAGATACCTACCTCTTTATCTACGTAGATTTATTTTTATTTTTGATTATTTTTTTTATCAATGGCTTTTACTAGGACTAATAAATTCATACATTAACCCCCTTACTAAATCAAAGATTTTTAAATGTTACACAACTGATAACAGCCATTTATCATATATTAACCCACATCATACATTAATATCATACATTTATCATACATTAACCCCCTTACTAAATCAAAAACTTTTAAATGTTACACAACTATAACAGCCATTTATCATACGTCGTTTATTAATAAATGAGTTTCAAATATTACGCAACTGGTAAACAACCATTAACCATATATTGTTTATTAGTTGAGATCTAGAAGAGGGAGAGAAAGGTTGGAAAAAACCTCCTAATCAGATCTATTAAACCTATTATTAGTAAACTTCTTTGTCTTTCGTATGGTAAGGGTCAGAGGGGGACATTAGCCAGTCTATGGCCTCAGGAGTCAGGAGTCGCCCTGTGTCAATCCGCCGAGGAATAAATGCGCTGATCACATTATGCTCTGTGGTCCGCATTGCACCATTCACACATAGCAGACTCTTTAAGGTCTTTATCAGCGTGGGAGCACCTAAGTCTGTGGATGCATGGAGAACCAGAGTTTACGAGGCAATGAGAACCCAGGCTGTCTTTCAGTGCGGTCATGTTACCCAATGAATGATTCACGGGGCGGCGTTATCCATACCCGCCTCCAAAATTAAAGTAATTTTAAGCAACAATTCTGAATGGCAGTCTTTCATCTTATCATAATAGAAACATAATCCATTCTCAGATACTCGCGTAGAATGATAATAATTTATAATAAATAAAGTATCTATTCTCTATCCGCGTTTAGAACAACCCGCGATGGTACAAAATTTGGTTTGTACTGCGCATACCACTCCCCCCGCTACGGTCCCTTCACCGGCCATCGGCTGCCGCCAATCACTTCGCCCAAAATTCAGTATGCCGTTGACCGTCGTGCTGTGTGTCCGCGTTACGAAAAATTAACCCATTCAGACCCAGTGGTAAAATGGGTAATCAGCCGATATGTTCAAATACATTATCATTAATTAGAAAGAACAAAAGAGGACAGCTCTCACAGAGGGTTATATGATAAATAATAAGTATATGGTAAATGTCACTGCTAGCGAAGTCAACAAAACTATGCTACGATTACTTCCTTGACATTGCGAATTAAACACGAGCGAATTGGTACGGTCATGATAAAATAACATGTTAAAGTAAATAATTTCTCCTTCAAAATAAATGCCTAAGAACACCTACGTAAGAAGGTATCGGAAAAGTTACATCAGAGTATTTGAGTAATTTTATTCGACATATTATTGGTAATAAGCGTTAATTTTGGAATGTCCATCATATTATTGTTCATGACCTCAGAGACAACAACGATGATTCACTGGCTTTCAATGTTTAAAGTGAATCATTTGAGGTTTTTTTTTATTTCAATTATGATATTTTTAGTTTCGGATTAATTCCTCAGCCAATTTGGTAAATCTCATGCCACATAAAGTACAATATTTATTTGGTAATACTACCGCTACCATTATTTAAAGGATAAATTGTTGTCATTTTTTGTTAGACAAATAAAATAAAATTTAATAAAATAATTCAATTTATTTAAATAGTGGGATTGAATGTGTTAGCGTTCATCTAGCAAGCAGTGAGGAGAATGGGCGGAGACATGCGCAATGCGCATCTACGGGTTGATCTTATTTTGGATCGAGTAGGGTGGAAATATGCGACGAAGGGCTCATGTAGTGTATTTTATTCCAATACTTCTATTTCACCGAGAATGCTGATAAGAACATTAAACTCCCCCATTTGGTATTTGTGTTAAAACGAGCATATTGAAAATTTCCAGAATAGTATTCAGTTATTGGTATCGTGTGGGGGGGGGTGGTGTGGGTGATGGAGGGCGTTGTTCAATGGGAGATAGCGCCACTCCGTGATTGTATGGGAAACAACGACTAATCTTATCATCCTCTCCCCACCCCTCAATCAGAGCGCTTTTGTGCTCGTACATTATTTGTAAGTAGATTTATACCCCAATATTGAATACATCATTTATTGGGCGCCGCCAACGTCGATTGAACACGGGATGGCTGAATTATTTTTAATGGGAGCACGACCGACCGAAAAAAAATCGTTGAATGAACAATTAAAGTTGTATATCATTGAAGAATAAAAAAATACTAATACATCCATACAGATATAAAAAAGGTAACGGTTGTAACTGGGTATCGAACCCAGGCTCTCTTGTCTTGCAGGGATACAGCGTCTTAAAAAAATCGGCAAGGGTTCCAGTCCCAGTTGCGACCGTTCCCTTTTTATTTTTCTGTGTATGTAACATTGATAATCAAATCTTACGTTTATGTTATACTAGCTTTTGCCCCCGACTTCGTACGTGCCACTCTCCCCCCCCCCCCCTCAACCACCCCCTCCATACCCGTTACATTAATTTTTCAAACAGCTCGCGTGCCAACTATTAAAACGCAACAATCAAACACGCGCAGTAAATTTTAACTATGAAAGGGATCTTCATAGTAACCTAAACAAATAACAAAATGACAGTGAACGTCAAACAATTTCTTAGCAACGCTTTGCTTTTCGTCTGAACAATAAACGTATAATAAATAATTTCATAACGCCAGAGCTTACCAATATATATAGCCTAGTACTAGCAAATAAAGTAGCTTTCTATTGGTGAAAGAATTTTTAAGATCCATTCAGTAGTTTTTGCGTGAAAGAGTTATATATAGCCTATAGTACTCGCAAATAATGTAGCTTTCTATTAGTGAAAGAATTTTTAAAATCCATTTAGTAGTTTTTGCGTGAAAGAGTAACAAACATACACACATCCATACATCCATACAAACTTTCGCCTTTGTAATAGCATAGGATTAATAGGATGTTTACAAACTGCGTTCTAGACGATAGTTTTTTTTATTGAAAAAGTGTTTTAGTTTTCATCAAATAATATTTTTTTTATTACACACAGGTATATTGATGGATAATGAGTGGTATTTCGTATTTTGTCATCATTTTCCTATAATGTGTTTCATAATATGCCTTGAGTTCAGTATCGCACATACTCGTATACATATATGATGTCTGAAGAAATGAATCTCCCATAAATTGCTACTAGCACAATAACATTAAATTTTCTACACAAATAAAATCCAATTTTATGGTCAGATAAGCAAAATTACATCCCTGTCGTAAAATAAAATGGCCTGGCATAATGTTAATAGCAAACTAAATATTCCTCATGTAAGATGAGAAGAGATTCATTTAATGGAGTATTAGGTTTACTACTTGGCTTTATTCGTTATTTGGATACTTGTATAAACAAATTTCTCATTCCCTTGCTTCACTGAAAACATAAAAAATAAAGATTATTAGAATTAAAAAAAACCCTAACAAATCGACTAAACTCAGTTTTGGTAAATTTTAAAAGTTTTTTATACGATAAAATCAAGACACGTGAAATAAACAATATTGTGTCTTATTTGATTTTTATTGTGAGCAATATAATAAATTAACATATTTTTCAAAATTACAGCTCTTTATGAAAATGGTAATTCTTATGTGATGATTTGAGTAATATGTAGATACAACCTCTCTCCACGGCTACCAATGTATTGATACGTTTTTTGTTTCGTAATTTTTCGTTATACATAATTTTTGTTTTATATAATTTTTCGCTTCATATTCCTTTCTTATGCATCTAATTTACTTAATATTTATTATGCTATATCAGTAGAGGTTAAGTCACAAGGAGTAAATCCATAATTGGTTTTATTTTGGCTATATAATACTTATGTACAAACCGAAAAAATGTAAACTGTCGATTTCCCAAAAATTAATAAAAAAATAATGATTTGTGAACATAGTTGCAATGATCTTAGAATTCCAAATAGAAAACACAGTAAAAGTACGTTTAAAAATTCCAGAGCTCACCTTTGAATATTTCTACTTTTGATACTGACCATTGGTGGTGAAATTCCATTATAATAATATATTTAAAAATAATATAATATATACATAACATATATGTGAGAGGGAGGGGGAGGGGGTGGGTTAGTCGACGGGAATTTTTTCAGTTTATATGGGTGGCCCATGTTTTTTGCTATGTCGTCTTTCCCGATCGGATTTTTAGTTTTTTTTATTTTTTTTTTTATTTTAACTTTATGAGTTAAACCTCAAATTGTAATATTTAATTACATGAAGACAATATAAGCGAAACTCAATCAAAAATCTGGAAACCGAAAAATCAGAAAAAGATATTGACACCTCTTGAAGAGGTCTTGGGTTCATGTCCCAGAGGTGTCAATATCTTTTTCTGATTTTTCTGTATCCAGATTTTCGATTGAGTTTGGATTTTTAGTTATTTGGTTATGTCATTAATAATCACCTCAGGTTTATAGATTACCTTAATGTTATTAATTACTTTTAAGTAAGGTTTTCCATAGACGACATATGAGCAATATTAAACACGAGGTAATTGTGCCTGCTTCCAATAACCAAATAACTAGAAATTCCATCGTCAAAGACGATACATCAACAAATGGGAAATCCATATAAATTAAATAAATTCCTTACAGACTACCCCCTTCCTTCTCCTCAATATGTTATATGTATAAACTGTAGATTAAGAAACATTTCTACCAGGCTGAAGATGGGTTTAACAGGCTGAAACCGGTTACGGTTACAAATAAATTAAGTGGAAATAAGTTTTATTTGATTTTTTAAAATTATATTATAACCTTTGAGTGCTCTTCACATTTTTTAATTGTCATATTTGTGCAAATGTCTAGCTCGGTGGTTGAAATATTGATAATACCATAGAATAAAGAATAACACAAGAAATACCAGATGAGCGTGATTCGTGATCCAAATATTTGTCCAATCGGGCCTTAAATTTCCAATACAAAGCTTTGTTTACAAAAATCAAATGGGATGTTGATACACGAAGTCAGGAGAGCGCAAATGAGACGGAGCGCTGGACTAAACGGAACGTTTTTTCCAATCAAATTTGTATGGAAGTTCCAGGTTCCGTAGTTCCAGTTTTTTTCTTTATTTTATGGGTTCCACTTTGGCTTGAAGTTTATTTTTATATTTCTGGAGAAGAATGTTAAATCAGAACACGTTTGAAAAAGATATAAAGTTATTAAAAGTGATGAAAAAACCACCATAAAATTTGTTGATTAAAACAGTTCGTTGCTAGGTATTTTTAAAACAAATAAATAAGTCCGGTCAGTGGTTGAGTGGGCATAGTGCTTGGATCCCATCCGGGCGTCGCGCGTTCGATTCCTCGGCTGGCTAAGTCCTCCATCACAACACAAGCAACATTTTCGGCTTTCTGTGGTGGTAGTAGGAGATTTCCAAACATTGTTGGGTTATTCGTAACCCGGGAATTTATAATTTCTACCTGTACAAAATACTAGAACCAAAATTTATGCAAATTGAAAATGAAACTGTACTTTCTTATCGATAACACATCTTCTTATATATATATAAAAATCTCGGGTGGTCGCACTCCTCCGAATCGGCTTGACTGATTTTTATGAAATTTTTTATGTATATTTGGTAGGTATGAGAATAGGTTTTAAAGTATATTTCATATAGCTAGGTGATTAGTGTGACCCTATGGGGCCATCAAAAAATCACTTTTAACCCCAAATTTTAACCCGCCTCCTCCCACCCTCCCATTTTTAAATCGCGATTTTAGTATTTTGTATGAACAAATTTAACCGTCTTCGTATTTCAAACAGAACGAAATCATTTGTGTTGTTGAATGACAAATGTCGCTACGTCCGCCTTATCGAACTTTCATCCATACATGCGTAAGAATTCATGAGAAGCGTTCCGTTATTTTGATATTTCATTCGGCATCATGTTCTGGCATCATGTTGGGCAAACCATCGAGCTGATTTGTGTTGGCTAAAGACGGACTGACAAAAAATATCGTATACTCAATTGCTCTTCGAAATTAGTAATGATTTTTTTAATTACATTTTCCTACATTGGTTAGTGTTTTTTTAAACGACTTTGAAAAGGAGGAGGTTCTCAATTCGACTGTATTTTTTTTTTTTATGTTTGTTACCTCAGAACTTTCGACTGGGTTAACCGATATTGATGATTCTTTTTTTATTTGAAAGTTGGTGCTTCTCGTGTGGTCCCATTTTAATTTGGTCCAGTTCTGACAATGGCATCCATGAGAAAATCATATAAGTCTTAAATTTGCATCAAGTATGTGCGCGACAAATGGACGAATAACTCAATATCACGCCAACCGATTTCGATGATCCTTTTTTTATTGGAAAGGATGTACTTCAAGGGTAGTTTGATGAGAGTTTGGTTAGGTTCTGATTATGGGATCCATGACAAAGTAACGGAACTCTCCAATTCTGAAGAACAAATTTACGATACTCGGCCGAAACTTAATCGAATTAGTTAGTGTACTTCAGATTCACTAAAAATCAAAAAATAAACAAAAATTTTAACAAAACAAAAAAACGACTTCAAAAAATGCACTAAAAAGTAAAAAATAATTTCGTATTCTTCTACAACTTTATAATCAACTTACCTTTTCTACTCATCAATATGTAGGTACGATTGTTATTTTTGGAGGTCAAATCAACCAAGGTACCCGCGGCCCGGCGTGTTCACTTGACAGCTCCTCTCCCGCCGACATCGACTCCAAAAATAACAATCGTACCTTCATATTGATGAGTAGAAAAGGTAAGTTGATTATAAAGTTGTAGAAGAATACGAAATTATTTTTTTACTTTTTAGTACATTTTTTGAAGTCGTTTTTTTGTTTTGTTAAAATTTTTGTTTATTTTTATCGGCGGTCATCGTCTACAGCGCTCCATTCCTTTTTCTGTCATAGATCCCATCCCCACACGCTTACAATACATTCGTTATTTTTTAAGTAACAACCAAAATATTCTCTAGAAATAATTTATATGGCAGAACAACGTTTGTCGGGTCAGCTAGTATTTTATAGATTTCAATGTTATAATTTATCAGGTAGGTAACTAATATGTAGGTATTTTGTTTTGAACATATTAAAATACCTATTATCGAGATATTACAAGTCTCGAGACGTGACAGGGTAGGCCGGACAGAATGGAAAAGATCTCCAAAATACATCAAAACACTTTCGAGAGCGTAAACTTGACCATTCGGAAAAATTGGCAATTGCCGAGCACTTAATTACCTTGGATGTGGTCCTGAAGTCCTGGAAAGATACAAATGCCCCATTAATGGAGACGACCAGCGACGGGGCTGGGCTTAATAATATTTTATATCCTTTACATGCACGTTTCCAAATCTAAAAGCTGCAAACTACATTCATTCAACTCATTATTAAACTAAAATACTGACCCTAAGTACTAAGTACTAAGGTACGCACACTTTACCACAATCAATGCATATGCCCTGATGATGGATACTGTAACGCTGTCCAAAACGTTAGTTAATGAAGTATAACCCAAAAAATGATCACGATAAATCTTAAGAGGGCATTACCAGAGAAAGCCGGAAATACGTCATTTTCAAAAAAGTTTTTAGACGTATTGACTCTTTTCCACAAAAAATTATAAATGGATTTCGAAAGATTGTTCTTTTATCTAGTGAAGTTATGTAATAAATTTTTAGAATTTTTTTAAATTTTTAGTATAATAAGGTTATTCCATAGGTCGTTGGCAGATTTGTTAAATTTTCAAAAAAGTTTTTGTATTATACCACACCCATTTCAAATAATGTAATCATGCAGTAAAATAAATCAATACATTATCTAGCAGAGTTATGTATTAGAATTTTAATTTTAGTTTCAATAAAATCATTAAAAAATATGTACGTACATGTGTTTCTTGACGAAAATTGGTCCATTTGTGTATTTATTTGCGCACTTACAAACTAATATATTTCAGATTTTTTTAACATTCTTACTAAATTTAGACATTATTGAAAAATGATAAATACTTATAATCAAAAAATAACTACAAAAAGTACACTATTTCAATAGTTTTATCATCACGCCTTTCAGCATTTTTGGATGAAGGTATAAATTAAAGCTAATTTGGATTGAAATAAATTCGATATTGAGTTATAATTTTAAAAAGCTGGTACGGAGAATAATTAATCTTTCTCATTGTAACCGCCCTGCACGATCGGTTAAACGCTCTTTACATTCTTTACGCTTGAGATCTTTAGATCTTCGATTGAATTCTTGAAAAATTTGCAATAACTTAACAAGATGTTGGTTGCTAACGGATTTCCTGATTGACGTAAAGTTTATACAAAATTAATAATGCTAACAAAATTGTTTGATAAAATAAAATTAAAAGTTTAAAACTTATAAATTTTACATCCGAAAAGCTTCAATTACAAATATATGTTAAACTTTGGCAAAATGGAAAACTGGGCTGTTTTAATCTCTGAGGTCATAAATATTAGATGTTTTCTAAGCAGCTTCTGTCCATGGACACTTTGCGAGTCATGAATATGTTAATGGGAATTTCGAATTTAAATAAATAAAAATACATCATCGCGGCGGCTGCAGAGCTGAGCAGAAGATTTTACCTCCACACACACCTACACATATTGACAGACGCACACTTGCTAAGGGAATCGCTACACATCACGCATATTTTATTGTGCCTATGGAGGTCTCCAACCCAAATGACTATATGAATTACTTGCAGATGCTCACTCACACAGATGCACGCGCTGATACTTGAGCAAGTTCTATTGCATTCATAAATACGGATAGTAAATCCATTTTAAATCAGTACTGCGCGTTACAAGTCCGTGTTCAGAATTTGGTTATAAATCCAAGGAAGCCGCGTGAAATAAAACAATGTTAATTACATTTTAAGGGCTGGTTATTGATCAACGTCTTGTGAAAATGAATTCCTTCCTTCATAATATATATACATATTTTTTTTTTTTTTAATTTTATTTTTGCATTTTCGAGGTCGTGACCGAGGAGTTCGACAGCCGAGGAATTGAACTTACAGCGCGACGCTTTATGCGAGCCAGATGAAATACCGGAAAATTATTGAAAATTATTATAAATATAATAATGATAATTGTTTTTTTTTTTAAATTTATTTATTTATCTGCAAAAACAGTATACCAACCAATACATTGCAAAAGCGGTAAAGAAAATTATAAAAAAACACTTGGTAATAAATACAATTACATTTGGCCAAAAATTGAAATTGGTACACACAGTTAAAGCATAAAAACATATTTCACGCTTGTGGGTCTTCCCAGGGCATCACATTGGTAAATTAGTTCTGCACCTGGGACGAATCAGAAGCCTGTGTTGGCGGCCTCGCGTGAAATTATCTGTGAAACAGAATTCTATTTTGACCAGAATGTTTGGTATTGAAAATAAACCATCAAGAAGCTCATAAGCCATCAGCATTAATGCGACATCCCTTCTGGAACCAAGGCTGCAGATTCCTAGCATTCCCGATATAAATGCTGTTGGAAACAATCAGTTGTTATGAATGAATAATGTATTAATTTTATTACAAGTTTAAAATTTATATCTTGTAAAAATTTGCCTTGGGTAAAAACTTAACTCTTAAAATTCTCTGTACCTTAATCGTTTTAAATGAAGTATTTTTTAAACTTGGATTCACTCAAGATTAGAAATTATTCAAAAATACAGATAAATAAAATAAATTTTCATTTTTCTGGGCCTTGTGTCCCTTGTCTCTTTTTGTATATTTGTCATTTGAGTGAACTTTTACGTATGTTTATAATTCTCTATTTTTATTTGTTTTTAGATGCAGATTTAGATGCAAGCAAATGCATAATTTGTCCGATTAGATTTATGTAATTCTTTGTCCGTTTTTGTGTATCAACTGTTTTTTTAATAATTTTTGTCGAGTTTAAACAACTAGATTGTTCTCGTGTGAGTAAGAACATCTGCAAAATAAATAAATAATATACAAAAATTTCATTTAAAATCTGTTCACGCTGCGTACCTCTTACTCAATGAAAATATTTCGGCAGCCACTGCGCTCCGGAGATTAGAAACAACCCTCTGCAAGTTATAAATTGTATTATAAAAACCGAATAGTCGTCGGGCTAAACCTACCCCTGTTCTGCCCACCTACATAAAATAAATGAAATGTTCGTCGCAGCTAGGGGAGGGGAGGGGGTGTGTGGCACCCCAGCAGAGGAAAGGACCGCGACACTGTAGGAATTTCTTTATTATCGCACTTAAATATTTCCCTCTGCATACAACACATGTTGTTTCATTGCTCAAAAAGGCAGGAGAATTATATTTATGAGATTTATGAATTGCATACAATGTTACGCTGCGTTTCACCCGCTTCTTCGAGAAAGGAAACAAATCAACGATTTTTCTATTCGAGGTAGCGCGATATCATACGTGGCAAAATAATTGTAAGGATATCTAATCTTAATAGTATATGTAAAGGTACATTTATATTTTTATAAATGTGAATACCGCACAAGAGAATAGCCCTCCACAAACATAATATGAATTATTGAAGTAAAACTTCTTTACGTACGCTTGACTTGGGGAGTAAGCTGGTGAATGCGTGACGAGAGCGTTACGAAAAGTGAGGCAAACGGTAGTTGAGAGGGAGATATAAGTTAGTGAAGATAGAAAGAGAGAGTTACGTTTCGTATATTACTGAAGGGGCAAGAGAGAGCGGTGCGAGCACACATTTTCTTTATCTCTTTCTCTCATAGCCAGTTACGTTTCGTATATCTAAGACACTGTGCAGGCCTATTGTCTGTATCACACTGTAGGAGCAAGAGAGAGCAGTGCGCGCGCACACTTTCTTTCTCTCTTCCTGTCATATAGATGGAGCTAAAGAAGTTTTACTTAAGTCGTGTGGTCTAAAGCACACTGGTTTTTATTACTGGGTCATTATCTTCAGTACTTTCTTTATAGATTGAAAGACTTAAAAGTTTTTGAGATCAAAGTGATTGTGAATTGTTATTTCATACTTTACAAGTATAGTTTAAGAGAACACGCGTCCTAATAACTGAGAAGCTCGTTTTGGTCTCAATAGCTCTCGCAAAATAATGACTCCGCTCATCTGTCTCACCTTGTGATCCAAGTATAGTATAGACAACTCAAACAATGATAGAACTGATATTATTTTAGATTTTCTCGGCCAAAAGTATTTTTGTTATTTGTTTTTGGGGTGTTATGCCGTGTTGCTCTACCTCCTCCTTTAGCCAACGTTTCGGACAGTGTTACAGTGTCCATCATCAGGGCAGATGTGTCAGACGTTGGCTAAAGAAGGAGGTGCGCAACACGGCGTAACACCTCAAAAACAAAAATGATAGAACTGATCATAGACTGCTTATGATACATTGCAAGTCTCAATCGCATGGATCCAATGAAACTGGCTCCCCCAATTAGGGTATGTTATGCGGCTGAAGGTAGTGTGGAGGGGAAGGAGTTGGGGAAGAGGCAGGGGAGAAGTACCTGTACTATTCGGATCTAGTCATAAAACACGCCTAAAGCCATTTCAAGCAACGTTTCAGTTCTGAATGGTGGTCTTACGCCCGGGCGATACTGAGAGTATACTCAACTCTGGAACTTGCTGCAAATATACCTAGTATTATTTTTAAATTATTGAATTGTGAAATTACACAAATCAATCAAATAAAATTTACTTGCGCACGTCGACCAAAGAGACCGCCGCATTCCAAAGAGAAAGAAGTTTTTATATATCTACAATCAAAGTTCGGAAACAAATTTGCAAATGTTTGCAAAAATGAACTTTTCAGTACTAAATGAAATGATATAGTATACTGGAATGATCCCTTCTTAACGTATAAATAACGTATTTAAATTTAACCTTCTCCTATCCTAATCCTATATTCCTCACCTCTCTCCTTTACCTACGTATCAGTTTTAAGGCATAATTAAACTACTATCTGTTACCAAATTTAACACAAGATTTTTTTTGGTTTAATCTTCTTGTACAAGGTCACATAGATACTCATATACAAGGCGTACGGGGGTAAAGTGCACTTCGGGAGGAGATTCCACGTGCCGGTAAAAGCAAAAATTCAACCCGAGAAAGACAAAGTTTTTTTTTACCAGAATACCTACTTCTCTTTCCAAACTTAACATAAATAAATTGTTTGAGGTTTGAATCTCCCTCCCTACTGGTTGGACAAACCGGGTGAAATCCGGTGTTGGCAAGGCCGACATTTACTTCGTATATTAAGTGCTTTAATTTCTACGAATTTCATAAAACTGCGACTATGTCCGCATCTACGTGTACGCGCGATAGCCACCAAAAGCTGATATAATGCGTTGTTATCGACATTCATTCAATCAAGAAAAAAAAATGAAATCAAAGTATATTATGTATTTAAAAAAGTTTATTAGCTATATATATTTTATTCCACACATTTTTTTCCATACGGACAATTTAAACATTTATATCTTTATCTTTTAAATTTCGAAAAAAGTTATTTTGGACGCCAGTTCCTCAGTTAGGCCCTAGCGTCGCAAATAATGGGGTTTTGTTTGAAAAATGAAGATGTTGACTAAGTAATGATAATGATGAGAACCATTTTTTTAAAGAGATAAAAATTTGATTTACCTTGATTGTACCCTGATGAAGGGTAAGGACTCAATTTCTATAGCAAGACAATATTGCAATATGTTCATTTTTCATCTCGAAGAAAAAAGAAGAAAGAAATTATTTGCTTGTGGCTAATATTGGTATTGAGTTTCATCTATTGTAAATGTGAAATCATGTGTTAAAAAAAATCGAATAGTTGACGACATAAATTTTGATAAAATGGGATTAAATGATAATGAGTAAAAAAATTAGCTAAATGTAAAACTGAACAGTTATTTATATTTTTTACTTGTACTATCACGTAGGATCACCTCCAGAAGTTAGTGCACTTAACTCCCCGACATTTATAATATTTTTGTATCACATATAAGCTGTTTTTTATTACAAAAAATAAATAAATTAATATTCAAATTTTATTACTGAAGACAGTATTAGTGTCACTCAATTGAAAATCTGAAACAGAAAAATCATAAAATGATACGGCCACATCTGGGATATGAACTCAAGATCTTTGCCTTGCCGGGGAGGAGTTTTTTTTTACATTAACTCCTCACAGGAGGCTCTGACGAAAATAATTTCCCTCAGTGCCTATGACATCTAAGATGCTGTGTGGACGGTCTTTTTGAGGAGAGGAAGGAATGAATATTGGTTATGGAGAGACCCATGTTGTAGGAAGGAGGAAACACAAATGCTCCGTCTTTGTCTGTTTTTTCTATTTCAGATATTCTATTGAGTAACGACAATATTGTCTTTATTAATTTATATATTACAATTTGAGGTTTTACATATCAAGTTAAAAAATAAAATCAAATAATGTTAACATCATCAAAAATCGTTTTTTTTCGCACTAGACTAACTACGAGTATTTTAAATTCATTCATTATGTTATATCTTAGATTAGCTTGACTTCTGGATTTTAATTGTAGGATAGGCACTGAAACAAATCTTAACTGAGAAATATTTTTTTTTCCAAAAAATGTTGTCACGCATCTTGTAAATTTTTACATTTATCGGTAACATCACCACTGAATGAGTTATCAAATGGCTTTAAAATATTCTGAACGACCAAGCGGCCGACACATCAAGGAGATGCCTCCGATAGGGGAGGGGAATCAGAAGAAACGAAGGGTGAGTTTTATTAAACGTATTAAGTCGGGAATAGTTCCGCGACCCTCCCCAATATCCAGCCAAGTGATGTATAAGACGCAGAGATTGTCCCTGATTATTAAAGCGGCTTAAAGTCTGAGGAGGGACCCCTGTGTTGGTTAGAAGAAGAAGGAGTAACAGGGAAACAGAAGGCATCGATGTGGTCGGCAAAATCAGGTTTGTTTTGGGTCTTTATTTTCTAGTATTGACATGACGCATGTGTTGATTTCGTCACCCTCGATACACGTTTGATCGAGAAGAAAATATAATATTCCCCTCAACTCGGCTTTTGATTGAGAATTGGCCCCCAAAATCAAAGAAAAGCTGTCACTGCATTGTGATTACTTCAAAATAGCTTTACTAAGCATGTGATTTTTTTTTCTGCGATTTGTAGTTCTCGGTGCCAGTTGAACTATGGCATATTGATGTTGGGGAGAAAAAAGCGTCGATGAAAATATGCGAAGAACTTGGAAATTCGGATTAGGTCAATAAATACATTTTTTTTTTTTACAGTGAATACCGCACAAGAATCTCAACTGCTCCCATCTGGAGCCAGTAAGACTATGGCATCCCCAATCGAGGTATGTTGTGAGGCTGAAGGTAGTGGGGAGGGGAAGGAAGTGGGGAAGAGGGAGGTTGGGAAGTACCTGGCTATTCAGATCTGGTCACCAAACACGGCTAAAGCCATTTTCAAGCAACGTTTCAATTCTGAATGGTGGTCTTACACCAGGGCGATACTGATAGTATCTTCCACTCTGGAACATGCCGCAAATATACTATATAATATTTTAAATGAATTAATTGTGAAATAACACAAATTAATCAAATAAATTTTATTTGCGCATGCCGGGTTCGAACACGCGACCTCCGGATTGTGAGTCAAGTGTCCTACCCACTGGACTACGGAGGTCGTCAAGATTTGCAACAATTGAAACAATGCTTCAATTCTAATTGGTGGTCAGTCACCAATAAGATTCCTTGTGAATGTCTTCCACTCCGGAAGCATGATGCTTTAATTTATTCATTTTCTGTATTTGTGAATATCGTAGATTGTGTTGTTTCATGTTTGTTTGGAATATTTCTCATTAAGGAGCCCATTTGAACACAGTTAATAGGATTAGCAACGTATTGCGATAATCGACCAAGCTGCCGTTCGTCCCAATATAATTTCGAGTACAACCATTCCGTTATTAATCTATTCAGTCAGTCCGCAGCGTCTTTCGCTGATACAAATACCGTGCCATATTGCATTGCAATTTCGATCTCTCATTATGGCGGGGTGGCGCGGATTCCAATGGATCTTTTTTAATTACGGCCTTAAAGGAAGGTAGGTACCTATTTACCCCCGTCCCCCACCGACAGATGGATTTTTTTAATCAAGCCCCTAACGAGACATTTCGATAAAGGGAAGGCGAGGAATGGACGAATAGGGTATTTGTGAACTGGGATGGATGTTGACTGAGTTTGCGACAAGGACCTCGGAAATTGAGTTATTTTGATCGGATATGAGATTCATCCAGAAGTTTACCAATCCGATGTCAATCTTCGGAAACTGTTTCTTTATACTTGTATAACCATTATATTCAATAATACGTTGGTAATCATTTCTCATACATCAGATTATAAGATTATTTTTATTATCTAACATATTTACACGGTTGACATTTTTCACATGAGAACGAGTCGCTCCTTCGACTCGTTTTTGTGTTCAACAGCTCGGCTGTGGAACGATTTGCCGGCCTCTGTGTTTCCTCCTTCCTACAACATAGGTATCTTCAAGACCAATGTTCATTCCTTCCTCTCCTTACAAAGACCCTCCACACAGCATCTCAGAAGACATAGATCCTGAGGGAAATTATTTTCCTCACGGCCTCCTGTGTGGAGTTAATGTAAAAAAATAGAATAATCTTTAATTAATTCTTAAAATAATTTTTCAAATAATCTTAATGAATTTTATGTATCTGTATTTTTATTGAAATATGTTGGACCTAAAGACATTTGATAAAATCATCAAACTACGAAACCACTGCCGAAATCATCTATTCAAAATCGCGCTGGAAAGAGAGGCGACAGAACTGGATGTCGACGACTTCCGTGGCCGAGTGGTTGGGGTCCTCCCTCTTCCACCTTATCCCTTCCTACTACCTTCCCTGTACACCCTACTCCCGCAACTACAGACGTTAACTTGTCGAAGAAATGTAGCAGATTCGGTAATGTTATTTAAAATTACACATAACTTAATCGATTGTCCTGATCTTCTTCAACGCCTCTCATTTCATGTTCCAAATCGCAACAGCAGGCAGTCGCTTACCTTTAATCTCCCTCTTTGCAAGACCAACTCCAAACAGAACTCATTTATCTACAGATTCACACTCATTTAACTTAAATTATTACCACATTGATATTTTTAACTCGACTTTACGTGACATAAAACGAAAACTCACCAAGCAACATGACTCAAACTAAAAAGTGCATTCCCTATATATTCCCGTCCTTTGCCTCTTAATCCTATTCCTGTGATCCCCCCCCCCTTTTTTTCATATATTGTAACTTAAAAATAAATTAATTAAGAAAATACCCTTACAATGTCATACTTTATCATTCACTAACATCAGTGGAAAGTTCATAATTGGCATAATTAACATCTTATTATTGTATTATTTTGTAATCTCTGATTTGCTTTCTCTTTGAACTTTCTCTAAAATAAATAAAATAAAACTACCTTCTTCTATTCGTCAACCCCCCCTTCTTGATCCCCCTATGATCCGTTCCCCTCTCGTACCCCTCCCATATCCCTTCCGTACCCCTTTTGACATCCTCCTCCCGCAACCACTATTCACACGAATTTTATTCCACACTGACCACCAGATTCCTACCCACCCTTCACAACCTTTTATCTTTCTGGAACCTCCTCTCCTTCATTCCCAAAGACTCTCCATCCCAAAGAAGACATGCTAATGCAAAAAAATCTATAAACTATACACCCCCTCCTGCCTCCCTGTCATCTCCATCTCTCCATCCCTTAGTACCTCTTCCTCTTTTTCCCTCGTAACCTCTTCACCACCCCCCCCCTGCGCAACTGAAGTTTTTGATAATAATATAAAATTACTGGCTGGTACTCGGCATGCGTTGCTATGCCATTTAATAAAGAAAAAAATTCTCCCTGCGTGTCTTTTCCCATTCGTCCCGTTCCCCTTCCGCCTCCCCTTCTTCTCCTGTGTCCCCTTCCCCTCTCGCGTTCCCACTCCGTCTCCTCCACCTTCCCTCTCCCCACTCCACTCCCCCCTTCCCCCGTCCCGCGAACCCCCCTCCCGAGTTCCGCTCTCCCTTCCCAGATCCCCCTACTCCCTCCCAGGTTCCCAACCCCCTACACGAGTTTTCCTCCCCCTTCCCCCCTCCCGCATTCCATACAATCAGTTTTCAAACTGCTCGCGTGCCACCTATAGCAATTTTTTAATATAAATTTCATAATGCCAGAGTTCACCAGAAGTTTTATACAAACCTTGTCCTGACAATAACGAACACACAAAAAAAAGAATTATCCAATTTGGTGCAGTCGTTCGAAAGTTATGCGCGTACGTACATTCCGGCGCTACATTTTCATTTATTAATTAATTAATAGTAGATAAAAGATAGAAGAGAGATAGATAGATAGATAGATAGATATATAGATAGATAGATAGATAGATAGATAGATAGATAGATAGATAGATAGATAGATAGATAGATAGATAGATAGATAGATAGATAGATAGATAGATAGATAGATAGATAGATAGATAGATAGATAGATAGCTAGATAGATAGATATAAGGTAGATAGAAGATAGGTAGATAGAAAATAGATTAATAGATAGATAGATTATTTTTGATTGGATTATGCTAGAAGCAGCAAGAACTTGTGTGCATTTTATTTAAGATTTGATAGAAATGAAGCATAAAATGCTTTTACCACATACTTGACAGTCGACTGACATTTTACCTATCGTTTTTGTCTAGTTTCGTGGCTATAAAAAAGTAATCGCAGGTTCTCGGGTATTTTATTATTTGCCCTTCCCGACTAGAGATTATTGCTCGGGAGCCGTCCGAGACCATATTTTCCGAGCAATTTTCCTGATGCGACGTGACGTGAATGTTTATCGCCGCCGCGGGGAAAAGAGGTAAACGCAGTCACGGGGCAGTTTGTGTGTTCGGGCCGCGGGCGCACAGGCCGCGGGGAACCTCCAAATACAGCGGACTACCCTTATACGTGCCGGAGATAGACGAATTGACCGGAAAGGTCAGGCCTGGTTATCCTTCATATTATTAGTAGATAATCCTACATTCCGAGCATGTTGTTATTTCCGAGGTGTGAAGGAATTTATAAAGGTTGAAAGGTGCGGATGAAAAATCACACAGATATTCATTTCCGGAATGTAAAGAGGCCCATGATACCTAATTTATATTTTAACGGCTTGATTGACTATTTTGTAACAAATTTTATATTAGAGTTAAAATTATATTTTTATTTTGGAAAGATATTTTAATTCGTTATAGCTGCAATTATAGTACTTGCTGAAAAAATTATGTTCGTATAAGTTCCAGTTATAATAGATTTTCCAAATTTCATAACGCCAGTGCTCATTGTTATGTTATGGATTCTAAAAATATGATTTGCTCTTCGTTTAAGTTTGATCTCTAAAGCGATAGATAATTTTTTTTTTTTAAATTAGGCAATTCACCCTAAAAAAGAGTGCCAGTCGAAATCAATCCCACTTTTAATTTTCGAACAAAGGTCTAGTTTTCCCGGCTTGTGGTTCGTACTACAAAGTTAACACAAAAAAATAATGTAATTTTATATTGATAATTTAATTTATTTCATACTAGCTGACCCGGCGAACTTCGTACCGCCTCAGAATCAATAATTAACTGTTGTGTCAACTTATTAGCTGAATTAAATTCAGTTTTTTATTAAGTTCAAAATTACACAATAAAGCATTTATCGATGCGCATCTGTCGGTGTTTTGTTTGTCTCATTATCAGAGATAGTGTTTTGTACAGATTTATATATTTTTTGATTTTCTTACTTACATGAATTTCTTTTCATTTTTTTTATATTTATTAGGGAGATTTGTTATAATTATGTTATTTTTCCTTTGGAGGGGTGCAGACCTACGTCCACCGTTTGTCTCATTTTCAACTGTCGATATTAAGTGTGTAAGAAAGAGCGACAGCATTACCTGTTTAAGAACAAAAGCAAAACAATCAGCGCGTTAACATTTGAAGTTTTTGAATTTTTGGAATTCGCTCACTATTCAGCTCATTTATCAAAATATTTCTGCAGCTCTTTCAAAGATGAGAATTCGTTCCATGCAAAATGAGTAAAAGAATTTTCTTCATAATTATTTTTTTCGAGAATTTTTCCGATGTTTAATAGCTATTCTGCTATTCGGGGCGGAGACAAATCCAACAAATCAAAAATAGTAAAAATCGCTCCAGCCGTTCTTGAGTTATAAATGGTGTAACTAAACCGACATTGTTTTTAATACATATTAAGATTTTAAGATTGTACCTACTAAAAACTTTTTTTTTCTACAATTTGTTTACATCGGCGTGCTTCAGACTTTAATGCCAGGCTCAGTCCACGCTACATCGCTCGCAATACATTTTCATTGGGAAAGTATGGCGAGCGGTATGCTGAAATAGGCCAAGCCCAAAAACGTTGGCTATTTTATAGCACATTCTGACATTATCATAAATCTTGCTTTAAAATGACTAGTACACCGTGCTTCAAAATAATCCCAAAACTTCAATAATATTATTTAGATTTTTACCCTTATACAGCCCTGTATCAGGATTATGTGCAATCCACTCTATGACTTGACGCAGAATAATAAGATGTAGGAGGCTGTTGAATGTCTTATCGAATCGGAATAAAATCACGTAGCACCGCAAAGTGCATATGAATCAAAGTTTACTCTTGGATGGATTACATGGAGAATATTTCTAGGCGAGCTTTTGCGAGCAAAGACACTAACAGAAAACCCCATTATTATCCGAACCAGTCATACATAAAAATGAGTTATGGAAATGATTTTTAAGCGAAATGATTTTTATGCAATGTACACGTCTTCTTAAAGACAGTTTTGCTTGATAGCAAATTGTATTTCAAAAAATTATCTATGTTAGTGATCATACATACATCGGCGTATGAAATGTGTCATTTTTAAATCAAATTTTAGACGTATTGACTCTTTTTCACAAAAAATTATAAATTCATTTCGAGAGATTGTTCTTTTATCTAGGAAACGCATGTTTTAAATTTTGAGAAAAAATGTTTATTTTTAGTATATTAAGATTATACTATAGGTCGGGGGCCGATTTGTTAAATTTTCAGTATTATACAACACCCATTTCAAATCATATAAACACGCAGTATAATAAATCAATACATTATCTGAGAAACACATGTTTCAGAATTTTAATTTAGTTTAAATAAAATCATTAAAAAATATGTACGTACATGTGTTTCTTTACGAAAATTGGTCCGTTTGTGTATTTATTTGCGCACCTACAAACTAATATATTTCAGATTTTTTTTACATTCTTATTTAACTTAGACATTATTGAAAAATGATAAATACTTATAATCAAATAATAATTACAAAGAGTACATAATTTTAATAGTTTTATTATCACGCCTTTCAGTATTACTGGGTGTAAGTATAAATTAAAGCAAATTTGGAATGAAATTAAATTGATATTGAGTTTTAATTTTAAAAAGCTGGTACGGATAATAATTCATCTTTTTCATTGGAACCGCCCTATATGATCGTTAGAACAACTTTCGACGAAATGTGGATTCTCGGACGCTGGCCGGTTAAATGCTCTTAAGTAACATTACCTAATTTGTTGATTCATTTAGTATCTAGTCTCAAAAACGATGTGAACTCACTGCAGGTTTCAAAGTGTATGTCGAATTTGTCATCCATCTTATTGAGAGGACGGGTCCATTTCTCCTCGAACGAATTCAGGTTCAAATTTGAACAACTCGCCTGGCAATACAAAATGTTATGGCGAGCGTAAGACTCCTGCATAAATAAATTTATGTGTCTGAATCTCACTGTTCGATACGTATCCGTTGAATAATTAAAAAAATATATCGAAACAAAACATCTACGCGTTTATAGTGAATGGTAGTTAGTCATACCAAGATTAAAATAAGATGGATATGAAACTGGATAAGTTCCATGAAGGTGCAAAAAAAATTATTAAATAATGTTAATGATATTCATAAGGAGATTATACAGTTCAACTCCAATACAGTTATAACCAGGGAGTTAGTTTTAAAGGAGTCCCAATGTTTTATTGGGTTTTTGAATGAGTAGGAATTAATTATAATGCCAAAACCTAGCAGTTTATGCATATGCTCTTCTGCAAAAAATCATTTACATGATAGTGAGAAGTCATTTTAATATCCAGAGACCAGTTTTGCTTATATTATGCAATAATTAACCTCTAGTTTTAGAGAATCAGGGATAAAAACTTTAAAGTTTCCATTTGAAGTAGGTACAGCGGCAATATAATTTTATAATTAAATATTATCTTGAGTTTGTTTTTTGACAAACTACATTGACCAAATAAAGGATCCCACAGGTATCTTTTTTTGCTCCCATTTAATTTAAAACCTTAATCGTTTCATTGCAAATACATTTTTCTGTTGTTAAATTGATTTTCAATCGCTTTAAATATGTATAATAATACTCGTATGTTGATGTTAGAAGTCTGAAAATAAATTCTGCATTTTGTAAATTGTGATCTTCAACAATATGGCATTTTCGACAATTCAATAATATTAAAAATAAAATACATTATTGATTGTATTATTTGTCAATACATATATCTTTACATTTGAATACAAAAAAGAAAGCTCTCGAAATAGAATAGAAATAGATGCTCCGGTATTATATCCAAAATATGAAAAAGTCCAATAGAATTGAAATGTAAATGTTATTCAATAACGTTACTTGGAAATACTTAAATTAGGAACACTGAAGAAATAAAAGCATCGTGAGCAAAGATATTGAAATTATATTTCAATAGCTTTTTTTATGAGCATGTCAGAATTGATATCGGTAAGCCTAAAGAAACATTTTGCTTCTTTAAAAATAATTATTGTAAAAGTACTTTGTGGCGCCATTTTTTAATTAAATCATGATGAAACAAATAATTTTAATATCCATGCATAAAACTTTTGGAGGTTATATACATTAATGAGTTTTTATTTAAAGAAAGGCAAACATTTCTAGGTTACGAATAACCTGAACAGCCAGCTGAGGAATTGAACGCACCATGTTTAGTTGAGACCCGGACGTGATGCAAACTCAGATAAAATATATTTAAATTTAGAAGAATATATATTTTTTTTTTAATATAGATATATAGTACAGTGGTTTTATATAAATTACATATCGGTACACAAATTATTTAAAATTGCAATCTCACCAAAGAAGAAACTAGTTCTTGTGCTTTATGAGCGAGTTACACTAATTATAACAGAAATAGAATAACATTATGCAATAGGTAAGTATATAATGGGAACAATTGAAACTTCTGGATTATCTATAAGTGTAGGTGTACATACATGGGATACGGTTACATTCTAAAATATTGTGCACTTAAGCGAAAAATCTAAATAAAATAGAGATGAATAAAGATTGATAATACATAGAAAGAAAGAGAAAAACAGGTAATTATTAAGTTAATTATTCCTGATGAAGTGTAGCTTCAGTTTGAGTTTCAGATTATTGATGTCTTTGGTTTTTTTTATTTCAATGGGAAGGTTGTTGAAAAACTTTATTCCTAAATAGATAGAATTGTTTTGCATTAGTTTTGTCTTAAATTAATGAATCTAAAAAGAACATGAAGCAGAACAAGACACTAGAAAATAAAAGGTAACGGTCGCATCTGGAGATCGAACCCAGCATCCCTGTCTTACCGGGTCAACGCTGTAACCATTAAGCTAATGAGACCTGATTATTTTCAGTAATTTTTGTCTCTTTCCTATCTCAATTTAAGAATTTATAATTAAGAGCGTTTAACCAGCCAGCGGACGCAAATCCACATTTCGTCGAAAGTTGTTCTTCCGATCGTGCAGGGCGATTACAATGAGAAAGATTAATTATTCTCCGTACCAGCTTTTTTAAATTATAACTCAATATCGAATTTATTTCAATCCAAATTATCTTTAATTTATACCTTCATCCAAAAATTCTGAAAGGCGGGATGATAAAACTATTAAAATAGTGTACTTTTTGTAGTTATTTTTTGATTATAAGTATTTATCATTTTTCAATAATGTCTAAATTTAATAAGAATGTTAAAAAAATCTGAAATATATTAGTTTGCAAGTGCGCAAATAAATACACAAATGGACCAATTTTCGCCAAGAAACACATGTACGTACATATTTTTTAATGATTTTATTGAAACTAAAATTAAAATTCTAATACATAACTCTGCTAGATAATGTATTGATTTATTTTACTGCATGATTACATTATTTGAAATGGGTGTGGAATAATACAAAAACTTTTTTGAAAATTTAACAAATTTGCCAACGACCTATGGAATAACCTTATAATACTAAAAATTAAAAAAAATTCTAAAAATTTATTACATACGAATGCTAGATAAAAGAACAATCTTTCGAAATCCATTTATAATTTTTTGTGGAAAAGAGTCAATACGTCTAAAAACTTTTTTGAAAATGACGTATTTCCGGCTTTCTCTGGTAATGCCCTCTTAACTAATAAACAATATGAATAAAATTATATTTTTTTTACGTTAGCTTCACACAGGAGGCCCTGAGGAAAAAATCCATAGGGCTTATTTGATGTTATGTGGAGGGTCTTTTTAAAAAATGAGGAAATAAAGTTCTAGGAAGATTAAAAAGTTACATGGGTGGATAAGAATCTGGGGGTCAATGTGTCCAGGTGTGACGGACTTATATATGTATCCATCCTTCCCACTGCAGGGCAATGCGATGGGTCGAGGGAGTCAGGGTGGATCGATCTAGGTTAGGTCTCCCTAAACCAACCTCCAAATCCATCCCGCCACGCAGTAGGTGGGCAAACGCATTCGCCGCCTACACCTGGACAAACCTCACCCCATGAACCAAACGTAGCGAGCTTTGGTTATCCAATAAATGGTTCCCGGTGCGGAGGATCCCATACCTGGCTACCAATGTCATTTTTTGTTAAAATCGGTAAAGATCATAGTTCTTGGAATTATTCAGTTCTGTGGAAAAATAGCTGCATCGAAATTATGTCACCTGAACATTGTTATGACGTATTAAGTTTGTGTTTGGTTGAGAAGTGCAAGTTTCAAAGCACAAATACACCATCTTATAATGACTTGGTTCATTTCTTGATATAGATAATACTAGCTTTTGCCCCCGGCTTCACTCGCACAGTATTAGGGGGGTTTCCACAGCGCCTCCTCCACCTTCCCTATACCCACTCCACTCTCCCCCTCTTCCCCTCCCCCTCCACCTACCCCTCCCGACCCCCCTCCACATTTCCCTATCCCCACCTCCATACCCGTTACATTCATTTTTAAAACAGCTCGCGAGCCACCTATTTCAATTTTTTTTATACAAATTTCATAATGCCAGAGCTCCAAGCTATTATAGCCTATATTAATGTATAAGTTATATTATTGTATAGTTTTATTAAATAAAATCCATTTAGTAGTTTTTGCGTGAAGAAGTAACAAACATGCATACATTGCACACATCCATACAAATTTTCGCCTTTATAATATTAGTTGGATAGGATTTTTGTGCCCCAAGTGCGGAGAATCTGCTAATCACAGAGTCAGTTTACCCTAGAAATGTGCCCGATCTTGTCACAACCCGAGCCCTCCCTTTCACAGGCGGAACCCCTTCCGGCACGTCAGACCCATCACAGCACTACGCCATGAATACCAATTTAACTCTTCCGTGTATTCTGCAATACCATAAACAGTAATAATGGGATACTCTACCTACTTAATATAGCTCAAAACACCATGGTACAGCATGTACACTGTACACGTACACGCTACTTGTGGGGATGTAAGAGGAAATTGGATTGTTTGTGAGTTTTTTTCGTTATTTGTTTTAAGATTTATTTTTGTGTTTGTTTGTGAGTTATTTTTTTTTACAATATTACATTAAATATTATTTATTTTTATTTATTTATTTATAAACAGAAACAAACATTAGTTACATAAGCGAATTTTTTTTTTTGCAATTAATAAGTATATTTCATGGTGGGTACCTATTATGTGTTTCATTGTAGTGTCTTATTTATGGTATGCATATTAAGTAATTACCGGGTGATGTGTGTAGTGGTAAGGTGTGTTAGGGTGTGTGTGTGTGAGTATGTATGTATGTATGTATACGCATTGAACAATTTATATTATTAACATGATGCTTTTTTTAAATTTGGGCAGTGAATTGGAGAAAAAATGTCGATGTTAGAATTTAGACCAATATTATTGAACATATGAAGAGCACGACTGATTGGCGAATTAGTTGCTGCATTTGTCTTCTTGTAATTAAGCGTGTGGAATTGTTCTGTATGTCGTGTAGGTACGTCTTAATGGAATGTAAAATTAACTAGGGAAAGAAGTTTGGTACAGTCAATGTTATTATTTAAAATGTTGTGTGTAAATGTCAAATCAGCTATTGCTCGCCTTTGTTGCAAAGTTTGAAATGTGCATTCAAAGCTATTGTTGAATTTGAAGGTAAGATATTTTGTATTTTTTTTTTTTATATGTTCTATGCTAACTATGTATTCTTTGTACTGCGGATTCCAAATTGGCGAGGCATATTCCAGTGTACTTCTGACTAATGCAAAATATAATATTATTACTGTTCGCGGGTTACTGAACACTTTACTTATACGAAGAACAAAACCAATTATTCAGCACAGAATCAATTCTTTTTTTCTTAGAAATTTAAAAACGTACTTATTTATTTTTTTACTGTGTGTTCTAAACACAGTTTGAAAATGGGCCTGTTATCCGAAACAGCTGTCACGAAAACTCAAATAAAAAAAATAAACGGAGTTCTACTAATTAAACACAAAAACAATTAATAATAACCACTGTTGCTAAATAAAATAATCGACATTTTATTTTATTTAGCGACAGTGAAGCTGCCTTTAAAAGGCGACGTATATTAATGCTAGTTTAGTTTTTAAACCTATTGCTTATGTTTATTGTATTACTCTTTTACAAATGTATTTAAAAATGCACTAAAATGTACAATTTTGTAATATTTTTAAAACGATAAATAAATTGAAATTAATATAGTTGTCGGTTTCGTTTTACCATATCTTTCTACCTAAACTTTACCAACAACTTAAAGTGGGAAACTTTAACTATTAGTTAACCCATCAGGCTATTTTTTCGCTTTTGGAAACAACTCATACAGGTCTCATAGAAATCGTTGTGTCTCCCGTCAAAGACAGTGTTAGAAAGACAATACAACACGCTTTATATTAAAATCTTAAAGTTAATCACAAAATAATTAAAATCTGCACCATCATAAAAAATCAAAGTTTTCGAGCGCATTTCGAAAGATATTTATGAAATTTTGTTAATTTTTGGTAATTATTTTTACATGAAACGACAAAAAAGTAAGTTGACGAAAGCTTTTATAACATTTGCCTAATGACATAATGTGGGTGTTTTTTTTTACGTTATCAATAATTTTAGTTAGAAAAAACGTAAAGTGAACCATTTTTAAAACTTTTTTATGTTTTCATAAAAAAAATATTATATTCCGAAGTGCATTTGATCACCTTTTAAAAACAGTTTTTTAGTTTTCGGATGCGTTCAGAATATTTTTTTTTAAAATTTTATTGCGAGGCAGAAATATTTTGATCTTACGACAAAATAAGTTCGAGGCCTGAAGTGTTATAAAGAATACGTATTGTGTATTTTAAATTGATACTATCTTTCCATTACCCTTAACATCAGTAGTGTGGTTAAACGGGTTTCATATCTACAAAGATTATATTTTCCTAGATTACGTAAGACACCTATTTAACTTCTTACTATTAAATACGTTCTTATATGCATATGCTTATTATTAGTACAATCTATTGTATATTTCTGGTTGACATCTAATTACCCGTCTCTTTAAATCATCTAAGAATTGTATTTCATCGTGATTTCACATAATAAAGGCCGTTAATTTTGATGTCAGGCGTGCTACATCACACATCACTAATCAATTTATATCAAATAATAAAAATTAACCCTTAACAACACTCTCGGGGGAGTAGAGTCCCCCACCAAGCAAGTTATCACTAATATTTATTTTATTTTAAGCTTTACGGGCTTGCGGCTCCGTATATTCTTCGTATCACCCTAGAGGTTGATAGTAAGAATATCGCTCGGGCTGACCTGGGAACTGGGACCTAGGACCTAGGACCTGGAACCTAGGTCCCCCACGAGTGTAGTTACGTAAGATTTTTTTTTATTCCATTTTTATGCTTTGGTGACTCGGAAAATGATAGCCTGGATAATGCCAATCTTAGTGACAGTATTTCTAATGAATTTTATGGCAAAAACAGTTACAAATGGGGAAAAACACCGCCATCGCGGCCACGAGTTCGAGCGCATAATATTATTTGCCTGGCTCTTAGGCCAGGTAAATAATATTATGCTGTCCTGCTCGATCGAACAATGAGATGAATCTGCTTGAATTCTTGTAAATGTCACATGTTTGTTTAAAAAAATCTAATAAAATAGTTTTCTCGGATTAGTTACATGTCTTTCATTAATTTTAAATAAATAAATCCCAAAAAAAGTGCTCATTTCTATTTTCATGAAGCATAAATTCATGGGGGACCTAGGTCCATCACAAGTGAATTTGTGTAGGCTAAAAATAGCGAGTGTTGCTAAGGGTTAAACAAAACCCTCCATTTAGCATCTCCAAATATGACATAGGCCGTAAGGGGAATTATTTTCCTCAAGGCCTCCGGTGTGGGTCTAATATGAAAAAAAACGTTGTTTTAAATTGTTATTATGAGACTTTGCAAAATCGTAAGTAAAATATTATTCAAACTAAGGTGCAACTGCATAGTTATCGTTTGTTTAAATTTAAGGGATGATTTAAAATTCGCTTGCATAACTTAACACAAACCACAAAAATAATTTCAGATAAACTGTTCAACATTTTATAATATGTTTAGTCAGCAGTTAGTTAGTGACCGCGTTTGCCTGTCGGACGCGTGACGCCCGGAATAAATTTTCGGATGAAATTAAAAACCTCCTCGCGTCACGTACATAATCATCCATGTTTGGATAAATGCGCTAATGTTGCAGCGCTTGTTGTCCGAACCGACGGACGTGCGTCGTTTTGAAAACGTATCGGAAATGGAAACTCACCTGAAAATGAAAATTGGGAAACGACCGTGCAATAAACCGATTGAAATGCGCCACGCGGGATTTATTAACTCATCGAGTGATAATTTGAAATTATTACTGCAGCCGGGCAGAATGATGCGTTGGTTTTTAATGTTGATACATAATATTTACGTTTCATTGATATTTTATGCATTAAATAAATACGAAAGAAAACATTCATAATTTATAATGCTGAAAATCTGTTTGTTTGAGTCTCGATTTTTGTAAATTTTTTACCATCGAAAAATGGTTTTATTTTTCTTATTTTTAGGGTTTAATAATAACCAATCGGATCCATTAGTTTCTTTTTACGATAATATAACATTACCAGATATATGTATGACGTATGAGGCATACCTGACTTATTAAAATGTGTAATATCAATTATTATTCATTTTTAACATAACCCACTCATACTGTAAAGTTTTAAGGTAAGGAACCGGTAATGAAAGACTAATCTTCAGGACAATTTTTAAGGGACTCTTGAGTTGATTGATTCTATTTCCAATTACATTTTTATAACCGGAAGATACAAACTACCCGAGACAGACCAAGGAGTTACTAGTTAATTAAGTGTGGTTTCAGCGAAGCGAAGAGGAGAAAGAGAGTATATCACCCTAAAAAACAGCTATTTATAGAATAATATCCTGGCCTGACCAGAGTTTTGTACCTTCTGACATCTGTTGACAATTTATCTAACTAGCTATGGGAGCTCTCACCTAATGTTTTATGTAGGATCTCGAGAGGTGTGAGTCCTGGCTAAATATAGTTAAATTCTAAGGTCTGAAGTTCAGACACATACAATGGGTATAACAATATAGAAATTTGCTGATAGATATGACGATTAACAAAAAATATAAATAACAATAAGAGTACTATGATAATTTCAATACCGCAATGTTCATAAAAAATGGGCACAAAAAACAAAAACATAGCTCAAATTGTAGCTAAAACTACCTTAATACGCTACGAGCTACGAGGCCACACACTGACACACAGACACGTCAAACTTATAACACCTCTCCTTGCGTCGGGGGTTAAAAATACTTTTCATTTTAATTAGCCATATAAAATGAGCGATTACAATTACATATTTAAAACATTTTTTACATAAAAGCCCTGAAAAAGGGCGTTAAATAATAAATAAAAACATACGATTGTAATCTACAGCAAAATATACCCACCTAATCTAATAATAATGTAGGCAGGTGCTAACGGGCTAGATGGCTAACTACAAATACTAGATTTTCACTTCTATTATCATATTGTCATGTATGGGATTTTCTCAAAATATGAGTTTTTAGATTCACTCTGAAATCGCTATCATTCAAAATTCTTTATCATTACTTTATCACGTTATACGAATCGATTCCAAGCTTTAGAAACTGATACTCCGAAAGTGCATTCTCTGAACGAAGCTTGCCCAAAGTAAATCCGGTGTACACTTTGGTTCTCTAAACCTTCCGATAGCTAATGATGCTACTAATCTCACGGCAATGCTCTATATACTACTTTCTTTACATTCGCCTAGCGACGAAGGAAACCCTATCAAGTAGAAAACGACCTGCTGTTTCGCCTTGCAACACCTTGCGATTTGTTTTAATTAGGCCACGGATTTTTTTTCCATAAAAGGAAAGACAAACATTTCCGGGTCACGAATAACCTGAAAATATTAGCCAGAATAGCCAGCCGAGGAATCGAATACGTGACACCTGGGTGGCACCCAAACGTGATGCCAACTTAGCCAGTGACCGGTCCAGTTAGGTAAAACTGGCTACAAAATAAATATTTTGCTTAAGTTTGTTTAATCACAGCTCGAGTAACATTATTAAGTGTGAATGCGAATAGTTGCCGAGTAATAAACCTCTTGAAAAACTTAGGCTGGAAATAGTACCACGAATACGTTGGTCGCGCGAGTCTAAAATAGAACATAAAATGTTGTAATCTCCTTGAATCTCTTCAGCCATGTAATAAAATAATCCCAGCCGCAGAAATAAAAGTCTTAATTAACTATAATCATCGAAACGTTTTTTTCGTTAATTCCAATTTAAGGGTGGAAAAAGCTCTTTAAAATCGAATAAGTCGCAACGTAAAATGGACGTTTTCCAGGCATTACCTTCCGTAGATTGGGCGGCCATAATTCGTCGGACCGCAGGATTAACACGCGTCCCGCTGTGCCGCCGCTTCCCTGTTTAATAATATGTAAATTGCGGCAATTGGCGGATACTATAATACCGAATCTAATTGCATTACACTTCGTCACGTGAGAATCGGTTCGAATCATGGCTAAAATGGTCACTTTTCGGATATTTCTGGGTTCACATTCCTTGTAACCACCGCATAGCTTGTAGGTGTATGTTTTGGTTGAGCTCGTGGGTCTGCACTGCTTGCGCTGGTATTATCCTGAAATTAGAACAATGCATTGGTATTCTATGTTCAGCGCGTTCAAATATTAAAGGTGTTTTGTTTGAATAAATTTGCTTGAATTTTAATCAGTTCCACAATTATGTCCTTTATGCTTGTTGAAATTTTCTATGTTGGTCAATTTTATTGAGGTACTTCCGCAAATAATTAAGTAATTGTTTTGTTTTATTTTAAATACTTATGGACTCTTTTTTGTTATGAGCAAAGTATTTTCATGAACAAAATGCATTTTTTATTAAAGAAAGACAAATATTTCCGGGTTACGCGAATAAACCGACAATATTTGAAAATCTCCTACTACCAACACAGAAAGCGGAAAATGTTGCTTATGTTGTGATGGGGGACTTAGCCAGCCGAGTAATCAAACACGCGATGCCCGGATGGGATCCAGACCCAATGTCAACTCAGCTACTGACCGGTCATAGACATAGATCATGACATATCGTGAATAGAAGTACGCAGGACTTAGAGAACTTAGAAAAGGCTCAATTTACTTTAACAAAGATAAGATAGGTCTGGAGGTCTATGTACATTGAATCATTTTGCAAGAGAATCTGGTGGGAGAAAGCAGGAGATGATCAGGAGTAGAGGCGTTTTCTAGACTCGATCAAACTCACCGAGGGTTGTAACGTCAACGACGAACTTATGGTGAAATTTGAAAATTTTGTTAAACGAAACAATTTTCAACAAAATGATATATCGTTTTTAAGCATACTCTATATTGTTCAATCGTCTAAAATTACGAATACCCAGCTTATTTAGGTATGTGTGAATAAATACAACAAAAATGCAGTATTTTAACTTTTTGTCTGACCCTGAACCTTTAGCTGCCAAGGGAATCAACTCGAATTAAATTGTTTTAAGTTGAACAAACGTAAAGTTGATTCTCTTCGGACCAAGTGATGTGCGATCCAATTCCCACATGAACCTGAATGTATTCAGGCTTGGTTTTACACTTTTCAATCGGCTAGCTCTGAAGAAAGGGAAATCAATTTTGTTAGCGTAACGTTTATAAGGGGTGATAGTGTGAAATATTAAGGAGATAATACATGAGACAGCGAAATAAAAAGCACGTGATCTAGGACGGGTTGTTTAAAATAAAATTAACAAGTCATCAAATATTTTAAGTCAATTTTCACTTTATGTGTGACTTCTATTTAAGTTATGTTATTATATCACTATAGGCCAGTTGATTCATTAAACTGAAATAATTACAGAACTTGAATAGAACTTTTACAGAAAGTGAAAATTAAATTAAAATATTTGATGATTTGTTAATTTTTTTGAAACAAACCATCTTTATTGTCTGCATGACCCTATGAACACAATTATTCCGTTAAAAGGAGAAAACATTAGAATTTATGTATGTATACGAGAAATGAGATAATCCATCCGCATCGCTGCGAATGTTGGGGGCATGGTCTGCAAAGGGTAGTTACTAGTTCGATAAATAGTTGAGAGCATATTTCTCATCAAATATTAAACGTTTTACTTTAACAAGTAATATTATTTGGTGAAATGAAATTTTTGTCTCCGATGATATTTATGATTTTTTTTCTTTTAATTTTTTTATTTACAAATAGATACATAAATTATAATAAATTTTATATAATAATTAATTACATAATACATGTATTTGATGTACCCCCATAATTAAGCAGGGCTTGTGTGTATGGGGGGTGTTATTACATTGGTTCAATTTATTATTTTTTATTCAGTTCAAATTTTCAGTATAATTTTTAAGCTGAGTTTAAAATTTTTTTGTGTTACTGTTTATGTTTCTGATTTTTTGAGGTAGTGAATTAAAAAATTTAACTCCGAGATATTTATGATTTAACTGTCCAATTGTTTTTTTTACATTTTGGAATAGGAAGTATTGATGTTTGTCTAAGATTTCTGTTATTTTTAAAGGGTGCAACTTTATTTTGAATATTATCTTTATAAATTTGTAATGTTGCGTGATAAAAGTATAATGCACTTAATTTTCTGACCTTAAATTGTTTGAATAACAGTTTTGATGAATATGAGTAGGGTTTTTTTAAAATTGTTTTTATTATTAGTTTTTGTGATATGTAAATTGTTTGTGTTTGATTTGTATATGTACCGCCCCATCCTATAATTCCTATCAAAACATAAAACATCAGTACGTATTGGACAGAGGTTATGGATAAGGGGTAGGGCGCTTACTCGATTAGGTGACCGGTGATGATAAGTGGAAGAATTTTTTTTGTTAGGGTCTGGGTGAGAGGTTAGGCGGTTGGTTACTCGACTTAGTGGCCAGTGATGACAAGTAGAAGAAAAAAATATTTATTGGATTTTAAAGAAAAAAAAAACATCACAACAAGTCTCCGTTTTACATTTTTTAGTCCAAATAACATCAGGAATCACTGGTCAAGTAAACCATGTACGTCCCCTGTATATCTAGTAAGACCAGTATATTATAATGTCTATGTATCAGAGTGGCAGATATCCTCAGTATAATCCCACAGAAAGACTTCAGTCGTGTGTTGTAACCCAATCTGAATACTTGGGTACTTTCGTCCTTCCTCTTTAGGAATCCACTCTCTTCAGCTTCACAACATAACTCAATTGGGCTGACACACCTAATCCCACTGGCAGTTGGGACTCTTGTGCGATATTCTTTATTCTGCATAGTCCGCATAATGCATCGGTTACCCCATAAAGCTATTAGTGTATCTTTCTATCTCGATGAAATAAACGAGTTTTGCGGATTATTGATTTTATAATGTCTAATTCAGTCCACCCATATACTCCAGTCAAGATGTACATCCGTGCTTGCAAAAGGTCCGGTCATTCTGAATTTTTTAAATGTTGTTAGGACCTAAACCAGTATTAAAAAAAAAATTTTGCAACTTCGAAAATGCTGTGCGAGCGGCGGTGGACCCAAAAAACCAGGAAATTTTCGGATTTTTTTCAGTTTTTGCTCAATATCTCAGTGAAGGAAGGGTCTGACTGGTATAGTCAGTATGGATAATTTTAAAGAAGACTAAATTTGCTACAATTTGACACCAAAGCAAGCTATATACAGCCATTGGTTTCCAAGATACAGTTCTTCGAAAATAGGCCACTTTTTCCAAAAGGTGAAATTTTTTCAAAATGTTCACTTATTTTGTAAAATATTTTCTAAAACACGCATCCCACGTCAAATATTATATTAAATAAAGTTGTAGTAAATTTAATTAACTTTCATTTAAGACTAAATTGATATCTGTAGATCTAACGGTTCTCTCAAGAACGCCAGATAACCAAAAATAGTCATAAGTGGGTTTTGGAGGAAATGCAAATAAACTGTTCTCACGTCTTTTTATTGGCTATCTGGCGTTCTTGAGAGAACCGTTAGGTCTACAGATATCAATCTAGTCTTAAATGAAAGCAAATTAAATTTACTACAACTTTATTTCATATAATATTTGACGTGGGATGCGTGTTTTAGAAAATATTTTACAAAATAAGTGAACATTTTGAAAAAATTTCACCTTTTGGAAAAAGTGGCCTATTTTCGAAGAACTGTATCTTGGAAACCAATGACTGTATATAGCTTGCTTTGGTGTCAAATTGTAGCAAATTTAGTCTTCTTTAAAATTATCCATACTGACTATACCAGTCAGACCCTTCCTTCACTGAGATATTGAGCAAAAACTGAAAAAAATCCGAAAATTTCCTGGTTTTTTGGGTCCACCGCCGCTCGCACAGCATTTTCGAAGTTGCAAAATTTTTTTTTTAATACTGGTTTAGGTCCTAACAACATTTAAAAAATTCAGAATGACCGGACCTTTTGCAAGCACAACCCCCTTTTCATGTTTAACTTGACTGGACTACCAGTTCTATTGATTCCATCGTATTGTTCAGGAAACGGTTTGCTGCAGAACTCTGATTCAGTTCGGTTAAATAATTTACCTTCTTACGTAATTGCAATTATCTTTCCAAATACGTAAGTTTGGTAACACATACTTTAACTTTGTAATCATATCTGCAGTTGTTCGCAAAACATTATTATTTTAACGTGAGTAGTTTTGAATAATAAATATAAAAGTTCCTTAGTTATGTAAGTGGCAATAATTGGTTCATTTACAAGCTAAAATCCCGGCGTTACCTGGGCTTTATGCAAAGGTTTTAGAAATCTGATATAGAAAATAATTTCACGAGTTGATAATATTTTGCGGGAATTTCAAATTTTAACTTGATACAAAGGACTGATGTGTAAAAATGATGACAAAGTTTGTTCATTTTTTTATAATAGATTTTCACAGATTCGGTGTTCAATATCTGTGAAATATGTTATGATATATATTATAGACTATATACAAAATAATAAGATTAAATAGTGGTTTTATACAAAGTAATCAGTTATTCATTATATGAAAAATGATGCCACAAAGTAATTTTGCGAAGTTTGAAGAAGTAATTAAAGCGAGTACGGCTATTATAAGATTAACTTTATTATACGGAATATTTTATTAAACAATCACTTCATTAAGCTTTTTTATGATTATGACAGGCGAAAGAACTGATGTTTTGAGAATTTAAGGAGTTATTTACATTATTATTTATATTGGCTTTTCGAGTATGTATTTTAAATTGAGTGGACACATAAAGAGGAATTAGGAATTTCATAATATATTATCAATAACAAAATGCATAAAATCATTTCTAGAGCGCCGTTTTTGTAAAAAATCACCTAAACGGTGCTATACATATCAGTTATATTCACAACTAATTATATTTTCTTTGATTTAGGACGGAGAGATTTTGAATATTTTATTTTTATTTTTTTACATGAATACCGCACAAGAGTCCCAACTGCTCCCGTCTGAAGCCAGTGAGACTATGGCATCCCCAATTGGGGTATGTTATGAGGCTGAAGGTAGTGGGGAGGGGAAGGAGATAGGGAAGAGGAAGGTGGGGAAGTACCTGGCTATTCAGATCTGGTAACCAAACACGGCTAATGCCGTTTCAAGCAACGTTTTAATTCTGAATGGTGGTCTTACACCTGGGCGATACTGAGAGTAGTTTCCTCTCTGGAACGTGCCGCAAATATTATTATTTTAAATGAATAAATTGTGAAATAACACAAATTAATTAAATAACATTTATTTGCCACGCCGGGATTCGATCCTGCAACCTTCGGTGTGCGAGTCAAGAGCCTTACCACTGGACTACGCCGGAATATATCGAAATGGTCGGTATTTTGGCAGTTTTAACCGGCAATTCTATAAAAAAATAAGTTTACTCCGCCCTAGTGAACGGTGTATACCCGAAAGTACTCTATTACACCATTAGATAGTAAAGAGGTATTAAAAAAATATTTATCTAGTCATGATGCTGCTAAATACATTTTACAAGGTTTAAAAGCCTGATTCAAGGATAACTTCGATCTGTTTACCCGAAGGCTAAGGTCTGATCTGTTCACACAACAATTGTGCGGGTTGTAAGCTTTTTAAGTTTCTTCTTTCTTTTTCCTTTAAGTTTTCACTGAAGTGACTTGGTTAGCAGGATTTTTAATTCAAATAGAAACTTCTATAAAACTGTACTTGTCGCGTGTTAGAGTTGAAATTGTATTTCTACCACATCTTGAATAGTACAAAAGTATGTACTTTTCTCGGAAATTACTTAATTCCTACTTAAAATGATGGTAAAATTATTTTTATCTTATTCTTTCAACTTTTTTTATTTCTAAGATATCAAAAACTTCTTTTTCCGAATGAAGTTATCTTTTCAATTTTCATCTGAAACCTTCTGTTTTAATTTTCCTAATTGAATTTTGACATCTCAGATTTTGGGACCGTTTTTAAAACGCTAATAACCGCGAGTTAAAAAAATTCTACCGCCCTAAAAAGTTTTTTTATCCAAAAACGAAAGAAAGGAAATACTTTTATCAATGCCCTCTCGCAAATTCTATGAGTTTTTGTTCTTTAATAAAACTTTAGCAGTTATCCTTTGCGAAATCCTTTAATTCTGTTTGCCTTTTAAAATTTTCCTGTTTCATGCTTTTGGCTTTTAACGATCGCCTCTGCATCAGCGAAAAAGTTTACTGAACAACGTATTATGGGATATTCTGAAAGGACGTTAAGATGTCCCCTTGAAGTTTACGATATCCCTTTGTTCCATAAGTACTGCGGTACATTACCTTCTGCCTATCATTCATTTCCAAAGGGAATATGGTTAAGATTTGTAGTGTTTATGGGAGGGAAAATCAATAAAAAAACGTAACTTATGTGCATGTTATCTTATTGAAATTTTAATGCGCTTGCCTTAGCTACAAAGCAGAAAATCTGGGCGCTGACATAACATACTCTTTTGGATAACGGATTTTTCTGTCATCAAATTTAAATAAATGTATCTGTATTAATTTTCTAGTTCATGGCGAATATTTTAATAATATTAACCTCGACTTTTTTTTTTAATGCTGCTGCTTTTTCTATCCGAATTTATTTGTAACCTAGAAAATATATGTGACTGTTAGGTATATGTTTTTTCTATGTCATATTCTGTTTCATGTTTTAGCATTATCTTTTTCTTAGTATTAGCATTATCTATCTTCGTCTAGCCTCTGCCAGCATGGTTTCGAGGACCGACTATATCGCAACGACCACACTCCACCACCGTGTATCTCCACAATCCATGTGCTGAGCAACGGCTTGGAGGATTCACCACATTTTATCTGCACCACCATGGTGATGAGTATTGGCCTTGAGGGATTCGCCACATCATCTCCACCAACCACTTTCGTTTACTCACAAATTCCGACGTTATCTGCATCCCATTACCATGTTTCTTTTCGGGTTATTGCTGGAGACACCATGGATCAACATAGATGAGCACGTATCAACCAGAAATCAACGCCAATATCAAGCAACGAATGCACTTTATCACCTCCGTCACCAACGTCGAGGACGGTGCCCACCATGGATACAAAAGAGCGTACCCGGCTGGTTGAGAAATAATCCCGCCGGGCACAGCTTGTGATTTTATCAGTATTGGTGACTATTTTTAAATCTGGCAACCCAGAGGAAATGACTAACTACCGGCCGATATCTCTGACACCTAACATTTCTAAAATAATTGAAAAAATAGTAAAAAAGAGACTATTCCTTTATCTAGAAAGAAAAAAAAATTCTGCATTATAACCAATATGGATTTAGACCTAAACTAGGAACAACTCATGATGCCATTGCAAAATTGATTTCTCTAATTATGGGGAATTTAGATAGACGTCGGAAGTGTCTAAGAATATTTATCGATCTAAAAAAGGCTTTTGATAGTGCTCGCAATCTAGGCTGATGAAGTTCCAGAGCTACTTAAAAATAGAGAACAACACGTTAAACTAAATAATTCATTAAGTGAACCCTTGTCTTCTGAATATGGAATTCCACAAGGCACGGTAATCGGGCCGATACTTTTCCTTATATATGTCAATGACATGTTCAGTCTCCCCCTTAACGGAATTGTCATCTCATATGCGAATTACACTGTTAGCATAATCGAAGGAATAACATGGACAGAGTGAATATAGCTGCGAATGCTGATATTAACATATTAAAGGAATGGTTCCTGTCACTGACTCCAATATTAAAGTGATAGTGCACAGTCGTTCGTATAAATGAGGAGAATGTAACGATAATTGTAAAATCCTTAAGAAAACCCCAGATGTCAAATATCTAGGGATCACTAGAGAAAGTAACATGAAATTTAAGAAACATGTCGAAAACTGTGTCAAAAGAATTAGAAAACTTACTTACATTTTTATACGATAATATATCATAAATCATTCAAATATTAAAAATGCTTTACTTTGCTCTTGTGCAGTCAGTATTGCAGTACGGCATAATCGCATGGGAAAGCACCTACAAGAATAATCTGAATCCGATAGTAACAACACAAAAAATGATCATCAAAATTATTATGTATTAAAAAACCAAGAATTTTCCCAACCAGCGAACTTTTTGAAAAATTTAAGGTCCTACCGGTTTCAAAACTATTTAAAAGAAATGCTATTTTAACAGTTTTTAAAGAATCTGAAGAGTCCTCAACACGAAGTAAAAGACCTAGAACATCTGGGAACATATATGTACCTAGATACAACACGACAGCCGCACAACGCCACTATGAATATGTAGGCCAAAAGCTATATAACGAATTACCCGATGCAATAAAAAGTAAGAAAAACTATCTTAAATTAAAAAAAAACTCGCATTGTATTTTTTACAGATAAGCAACAGATTATCTTATTTTTATCGATGATTTTCAGATATATTCTGTTGCCAATATTTTGTTGATATTCTGTTTCTAAAATTATATATATTTTTATTATTGTACAATATTTTGTAATATCTTGCAGTATTTTTGATATTCCTGGACTATTCGATCGCATTAAGAAGAGTATTTGAGGAAACAATATCTGTGAAACGTTTTCCCAAATGTGGATATAGCTCTCCGCGTCGCACTTTGCACTCCAGCCACAAACTGTTCTGGAGAAAGGAGTTAGCGAGTGAAGAAATACCAAAGGTATTCATTATCGCAAGAAAAACTCTACTCTACTCTACTTCTATGCATAGACGCAGACTGAATACTATCAACTATGAAGCTATTATAGATGATTTGGTCAAATAAAAAATTCCGTAAAAGTATTTTATTTTCATTTTTATAACTATACATATTATCTAAAGTATAGCAGTTCTAAATATATAACATAAGTACATAGACCAGCTCCCCAATTAGACCTGAGAATATTTCTCTACTAATTGGGTAACCACAAAAACTGATGAATGATGTGTAACATATTATTAATGTAAACATTTACTTTTTATCTAAATATAAAATTAAAAAAATTATATTTTTGAATGTAGCTATTACTTTGTGGTTATCCATTATATAATAATGAAATAATTTTACTTTGTATAAACCACTTATTTGATGTGCAAATCCGACCGGTTTCGTTTCGTTTCCGAACGTTTGTTCCGAAACCGGTCGGATTTGCACATCAAATAAGTGGTTTATACAAAGTAAAATTATTTCATTATTATAAAAAAAATTAACCTGTGCGAGACTTTCGCGGACTCACCCTTACGCTCCTTTCCTTCCATCGTAGCCCTCATCCATACTGTTGCACCCGTCCTGTAGCAAAGCACTACTGATTAAATATCACATTGTTATAACCTTCAAAAGTTTCCGGAAAATTTAAATATTCACGTTAGACTTGTAGAAAAACAATTAGGTGTCCATACTGTCCATATAAATAAAAATCTGATAGATATATCTGTGAAAATACAAACGTATTTTGAGAGTAAATTACATCAATATCTTTTCTTTGACAAAGCTTAACGCACAAATATAATCCGAAATCTTGTTACTCTAGCAATTTACTCGTTAACCACTCCAGTTCCCTTTGTGATCGTAAAAACAGACTGGCCTCAAAAATCAATCGAATACACGGCTCGTTGGAGATCTTTTTGATTCCTGATTCATTTATTTAATTCCGTATGAATTCCTTAGATTTATTCCGCGGTCTTTTTTATTTAATGAAGAAAGCGCTTCACCGAAGATTACCACTTGACTCGCGGGCCAATGCCGGGAAATCACTTTATCTCCGCAGGTTTCCTTTGAGGCTGTTCTTTGTACCCACTTCACGGTACGACAAGAGAATTTTCACCACGACCATTTTATTCCACAGCAAGAGGCTCCGATTAAGAAATTCCTCGGAATCGGAGGTCAGGTAGACATTAATATTACATTTTTTCTTCACGCCTTCAAATTTAATATATTACAAATAGTTTGTCGATAGCATGGAGCCATGTAACTAGGCGTAAGCTTCAATGAGTTAATTTCGGATTGCTTTTATGACGGAGGATGTTAAATGAACTTAAAACATAAAATTTTCGTAATGTATATTTCGTAAGGTGTTGTTTGTTTTTACAGCTGTTATTCTGCGGCCTAATAATTATATTCTATTTTATTATAATACCGTCAGTGAAAATTGAAAAACGACTTTCCAATAACAACGTTACCCATTTTAACACGAATAATGTTATGACATTGTGAATTATTTTTATTACTGTCGTAAAATCCGGTTAGTAGATTTAATATTCATTAAGTAAATAAAATGTGTGAACGTTCATAGTGCATACTATCTGAATAATGGACTGGTAATTTTAACACAATACAGAATGCATTTAAATGATTAGAATGAACACATTGCGTTAGAATATATTATATAAACATTAAGTTATAGAAAGAAATAATATGTGTGAACGTTTATAGTGCATACTATCTAAATACTGTACAGGAGTCTGGAACTTTTAACACAACACAGAATGCATTTAAATGATTAGAATGTACCCATTACGTTAGAATATATAAATATTAAGTTATAGAAAGAAATAATATGTGTGAACGTTTATAGTGGATACTATCTGAATACTGGACAGGAGTTTGGTTCTTTTAATTCAATACAGAATGCATTTAAATGATTAGAATGTACACATTACATTAGAATATAAAAACAATATGTTATAGAGAGAGAACATATGTTAATATTTTCAGCGATAGAAAAATACATACGTACCGTGTTCCACACTTTGGAATCTTTGGAAGGTGATTAACAAACAATTCTAATTACCTTTTGTTTTTTAATAAAAATTTTGTAACCTTAATTTTAATTTAAGATATATATAAGGCCCCTAGCATCTCAGCACATATGAGACTCCTCAGGCTGAGATGGGCTGGGCATTTACAGAGAATGCCGGATACACCCGTCCCAAAAAGAATTTTGACTGGACACCCAGGTGGAAAGAGAAAAGTGGGAAGACCCAGACTGAGGTGGGAAGACGAAGTAGGAGGGGATGCAGCACAGCTTCTCTAGGTACCAAATTGGAAGTCAGCCGCTGAGGACAGGAGTTGAAGGCGACTGTTGCAGGAGGCCAAAGCTCGATATGGGCTGTAGCGCCATCGAAGAAGAAGAAGAAGAATCTTAATTTTACCGTTGCGAGACGTGATGCATGTGTGCAAATAACATTTGAGAGGCGTTAGATATATGCCGTTACAATTTTTTTTATTATTTCAAAACTTTTAAAATTTTGCAAAGACAAATAACAGCTTTTCGTCTGGTAACGGCGGTTATTTATTTTGAGGCGTGTTCCAATTATTTTTTAAATAAAAGGGTGTAAATTCAAGATCAACGTAATTTATTTTCAACAGAACAATAGAATAATTCAGGGTGTTTTTTTAAGGAAAGGAAGGAAAGGAAGGGAAGGAAGTTCTGCGAAGGAAATAGGTATGAGGCAGTGGCGGTCCGTGAGTTTTCAGTGAGCTAGCGTGCTAATATTGAAAACTGCAACGTTATTTATGTTGTTGTAACTGGATTTTTTTTTCAAATTTCAACATTTTGTACGAAGATTTTCAGTATTTCTTCATACAAAAAGTTGATTTTGAAAAAAAAAATCGGTTTCGGCTACAACACCACCAATAACATCGTATTTTTCAATCTTAGCACTCTAGCTCACTGAAAACCCACGGACCGCCACTGGTATGAGAGGTGGGAAGGAATCTGGGGGTCAGTGTGTCAAGGAGTGACGGACGTATAAATTCATCCCTCCAACCGCGGTGCAAGTCGATGGGTCTAAAGATTCCGACTGGAGAGGATGAAAGACCTCCCTCAATCAATTTCTCTCGATCCTGCTCACCACACGGCAGGTAAGTAGACGCATAGACCGCCAAGACCTGGACAAATCTCACCCCATGAACCCGGGCACCCCTGTTAAGTCACTTGGGGTGACCTATGGCAGTGGTGTTGGTTATCCAATGGTTCCCTGTACTCATACCCGCCTCCCAACCTGCCTTCATAAAATATTTCGTTAAAAGGACTTTTATGTTTTGTTTTTTTTTAATAATTTCACAAATCCTAACTTAAAAATTGTCGAATTGGTGAAAAACATTATTTTCTTTTAAAAATTGTTCGTCCGAAAAATTAAAATGGTTGCAAAAATTAAATAAAAAAATATATAATTTTTATTTAGTTGGGTTTAACCCCTTCACAAAGAGGTGGGAATACTGGGAATGGGAGAGAACACTGTTCGATTTATCCTTCAGGGTTTCGGATCAGAGCTATCCGCAGCAGCCGCCTGGCTTTTTACAGAAATCGAGTAATGCGAAGGGACGTGAGTTGGTCCGGGGTCAAAGTTTAAAACATTTGTTGTTATTATGTTGTTGGACTTGGAGGTGATATTGCTAGGTCTATAAAAATAAAAATGTTTATTGCGCCATATTGACGCTACCGTGTTGACGCGTAGGTTTTATTTGCGTGGATGGATGCGAATAAGATAATATTACAGTTTAGTTTACTAAACACTCAAAATTTGGAATATGTTTATGTTTATAGCACTTCATAGCTACTTGTTTCGATACACGGCGAGTTCTGATGGTCTGAAAAGTGTAAGTACTTTTTTTTGCGTGGGTTTATTTTCAACTACCGAGTTCCCGACATGCGTTGCAATGCTACATAAATAAAGACATCGTTTCTCCCTGCGTGTCTTTTCCCATTCGTCCCTGTTCCCCTTCCGCTCTCGCATTCCCCTCCACGCCTCTCGATCCCCCTCTTCCGCGTTCCCCTTCCACCATTCCCGCCTTCCTGCCGCAAAATTATATGAAATACACAATTTTTTGAGCAACTCGCACGCCAACTATTGCATTTTTTACACAAATTTCATAACGCCAGAACTCACTATTATGTACAGAAAAAATCGCGGGCATGCGCAGCGCACATCGAATCACCGCAAGTTTTATCGCAATCAGATAAATGGTATAGGAATCTATAAGGGACAAACCAAGAAGCATTCATTTTTATACATTAAGGTAACGCGTTGTACCTATTTGTGTGTTGCCCACAATATTTCCATTAAGTAGGTATGTATTGTTATGAAGAGAAAAAAAGAATTTCTATATTGATACTCTTTCTGTCTGAACGAAACTAGTAACATCTTCCCCATTGAGAAGCTTTAAAATATCTCTACATATTATAAATTAAAGTCCCCGCGTCGTCTGTCTGTCTGTCTGTCTGTTCGCGATAAACTCAAAAACTACTGAACGAATTTTCATGCGGTTTTTACCAATAGATAGAGTGTTTCGTGAGGAAGGTTTAAGTATATAATTTGTCAAGGATTTGTGTAAATTGGTTGAAACATAACGATAATTGTTAGAAGTGACGGAAAAAGTCAAGCCGCCTGGTAGCTTTCATCAAAAACGATGCCTAATCCTTTTGGGATATAACAAAACAATGCATGGTGGGATATTCCTCTTTTATAGATCTACAAAAAAGTCCGCGAAGGCATATTCCTATCTATTACGGATAGCTTACTATACCCATTCTATCTTCTAAAAAAAATGTTACTTGCCTACATTGCGGCAATTGAAAAGTTATTTAGACGGATACAGTATTAATCCTTATTATCTTAAACACGTTAGTTACCCCTATAATCTTTCACACCATCTCTACGTATTATAAATTAAAGTCCTCCGCGGCATCTGTCTGTCTCTTCGCGATAAACTAAAAGACGGCGGTGATTATAAAGGTTGGATAACCATCCAGTGGATGACGTTGTGTTTTATTAGCCACAGCAACGCATGGCCGGGTCAACTAGTTAATTTTAAATTATGAAAGTGATTTACAATGCATAAAAAACCTTTGTATCATGTGTCTGAGATTCAGCTGAACCGTAGGTAGCTTGTTTAAAAAATATATGCGATGAGGAATTTTTGTTATTATTGATTAAATAAAGTCACCTGGAAATTATTCCTAGTCCAACGATATGAAAAGCTACCATTTAACGCGGCAATGTTATTAAACTACATGCCGTTAAGGTTTAAAAATAGCCATTTTAAAACATTGTTCACCGTCGGAACATTCAAAATACCAACGAAAAAAATATATCCACTTAGGCATATTCATGGAAGTAAACTATGTTGTAAATGTGCTTTACTGGTGTATTTTTAACATCGGACCAAAATAATGTGTTTCGAATTTATTTCGGGAAAGTCAACAATAAAATGTTAATCCGGAGCGAGAATCGCTTCGGCTTTTGTAAATTCAAAATACTATCACCATAGTAGGTATTCGTTTTTTCAACAAGGCGGCTAAAGCCTAGGTGAGGTAAGGTTAGGTTAAAGTAAAATAATTCACGTAAACCAACTTTGGTTCTGTTCACCCTGTTTGTATTTGAAATATGTATTTTATTTATTTATTTATTAATCTTGAATTAGTTCAACTTCATGAAAATAATTGCACACTTTTACATTTTAATTTACCTACATATTGCTTATTTCTAATATTGATTACATATGTTCGACTATGTACAGAAACGGGCGGTCCGTTTGATAGATTATCCCATCTTAACAGACGGATTGCAATCTTTAGAGCATAGGCGTCGGGTGGGAATGCTGTCCTTGTTCTACCGGTATTAGAATGGAAGATGCTGGGAGGACCTAGCGTCATTGATTCCTTCGGCACTGGTGCATAGTCGGGAAACACGCCAAACGCGTGCCCAAAATTTGTACACGGTTGACATTTGTCACATGAGAACGGATCGTTTCTTCGACTCGTTCTTGTGTTCCTTCCTACAACATGGGTCTCTTCAAGACAAATGTTCATTCCTTCCTCTCCTCAAAAAGACTCTCCATACAGCATCACAGATGACATAGGCCCTGAAGGAAATTATTATTTCCTCCGGGCCTCCTGTGTGGAGTTAACGTACAAAAAAAATCATCTTTCTTAACATTTTTATTTCACTGGGAGCTAAGCTATGCATTTGAATGCATCCGTATAGTTAACTGTTTTGTGTTTTTGATTTTCTTCCCATCTTGTCATTTGAATAATTTCCTCTAAGATTTTAACGGCGATGTTTTAAAGTACCAGCTTATTACTGTTTATAGTATCATTTGTTGTTCTTCGGATAATCCATGTTTTGCTTATGGTAAATAGTTTTAATTGTTTATTTGTGTACCCGCCCACTTTCATACGAATACATTAATTGTTTCCATCTAAATTTTAAATATGTCTGTGTCTAGTTTCTACTACTGTTAATATTCGTAGATCTGCGTAGATGATATCATAGATGTAATTTTAATTGAGAAGATTATCCCTAAACTGATTTTCACTATAAAGGTTTTAATGTGGCTTTTATTTGCTCGTTTATTCTACAGGACTTTTACAGATTTTACACAAGTTAGTGAGAAAAATTCAAACACATCAAAACTATGTTAAAAGATGAATACTTAATAAAAATAATATTAGGAACAATAACAGAATAATGTTTAAACAAGGGAGAGAAAATGAGGGATAAAAGATAATGGCAAAAAACTATACAAGCAAATACAAAGATATTTGTAAATATTAATTTATAAAATAGTGGTATGATTAGCTTCAGGTGGTGACACAAAATTGCACTATTCAAATGTGTTCTGTTTTATTATCATTATGACTTAAGTATAATGTGATAATACTAATGTAAATGTGTAAGTAGGTACATGAAGCAGGCATTGGTACATTGGTGGAGCCTCCGTGTGAACCGAAGCCTGATAATCAGCCTGATTCGTGTTAATGGATAAGTGATGTTACGTATTTAGAATATAAATTCGTCTTACCCTGATGTGAGGGAAGGCTTCGACTCAAATCAAGTGGATTGTCGGGTGTATTAATTTCGCAAGAATACACCCTACTAGTTATTATTCTGTGGGTGAAAGCGATACGTTTAAGTTATAGGGAAATAGTCGATTCGTTTGGTACTTACGAACGATTATTATGTAATAACTACTACATTAGTTTGACATAATATTAGATTTATCATGATTTATTATGTTGTTCAAAAGTAAGTCAGATTTAAAAGCCTCATCGTAGGTATAAATACAATAACTATGTCAAAGCAGTTGCTTTCATTAAAGAATTTCATTTTGTATTTACACGAACTAGAAAGAATGAAGATTTTTCTTAAGATTGACAACCTCACACAGGAGATGGCATCAGAAGAAGAATACCGTCATAATCTGTCCATGTTTAATGAAAACTTTATAAATAACGGTTTTAATATCGTCGCAGCATTTTGGGAGGGAATGATAAGTTCTACCACGACTTACAAAAAATTAACTGTAACAAAAATGGTTTATAAATATGACAGCGTTTGTTCAATTTTTACTACCTGAGTTATATCTAAATGATGCATTTTTTGAAATCTCTTTTTTATTTTTGCTTCTCACTTCAAACAGATTTCCCTCAAAAGTTTTGAAGTTATCCTGGGCGTCTTTTCGATGAGAAATTTGTACAATGTTACTAAACTGCACAAACGGGTTGCCTTGCTAAAATATTAAGCCCAAAATGAGTTGTTTGATATTAAAAGACGCTTCAAGTTTGCAACTCCAAGTTGGAAGAATGTCTGGGAGCATACTTCGTCATGCAGAATCCCACATCAAACGTGATGAACACTGTTATCTTGAACATTCTTTAGCACTTTATCACGGATGATATATGGCGTTTTCTTTTGAATATACGGGCAAAAGCCATGTAAAATATGTCCCTTCCTGTACTCAGCATCCGCTAGCGAGATAAAATGAGCATATTAAGCACATATGTCATCTTTTCTATTCTGCTCGGGGTCGGGCTCGAATCTTTTTGGATGCAAATAAATTCTGGATATTCTGAAGTCGTGATCCATCGTTTGGAGAGCATTATTATATTCATATTATATTCTTTGGGCCTTTAGAGAGCGTAGAGCCTAACTATGCACATGTTCTTAATGTGTAGTAGTTGGTAAATCTAAAACTTACTACCGAAATTTTGGATATTTCTAATATTAATTATTTGGGGTTTTCTTTATTTTTTATAGTCCTTGATTTTTCTTGAGTTTTAAACCATTTTTAAGCAATAATCACGTGACTTATTTTTTGACAATCAAATGGATATTTCAAAGCTCCATAGTTCATTATTTAAATGATGCTGTGAGCTGAGAACTGTTTGTTTACCTAAAAAATTCTGAAAAAAACTTGTGCAGGTTAACCCGCGTAGAAATAAAAATTAAAATGGAGTTCTACAAATTAAACTTAATAACGATACATATTTCCATATATTTTGTTTCGTTTACGTTCAGTTTCAACTTTCGTTTATTTTGAATTGCGTCTGTGTAATCTTGACACAAAATATAGATTAAGGTATCGTCTGTAAATAATCTAATTTGGCAATGTTTATGGTTTTTATTATATCACGTAAATATGTAAATTTTGAATAGAATTGGTCCTAATATTCACCCTTGCGGAACACCAAGGTTGTTTTCTCTCGGCCTGATTCAGTTTTCAACTTTCGTTACCTGGAGATATTATTTGAAAAGATTCAGAGCCACGTCAGAAAGACCGATGTCGTCTAATTTTTCCAATAGTTTTCCTTTCTATCGTTTCAAATTTTGAAATCTAAGAATACTGCAATGGTGATTTTTTAGCCTGTTTCTTTCTTCCATGTATCAATCACTATGTTTATCGCCGCTTCGTGAGGGTTATTGTGTCGTTCCGGTATTTGGATAAAATATAAATAAATAAAACAACCTCATATATTACGTACTAACCCAATGGATATTTCTTCCCTTTTACCTTTTCTACCTTATTTTGACAGTTTCTATTATTAGCCGTTCTCTATATGTTACCACGCATTTTAACATTACTTTTTTTTGTGAGCTGATTAGAAAGCTGTTTGTCACTTTAATCCAACATGAGTGCATCAATATTATTTCAAATATTTAATAATCTTGAAAAAAGGAATTGAATATAAAACCTTAGATTATCTTAAAAGTCGGAATTGAATATGAAATATTAAATAATCTTGAAAGGGGAATTTAATGTTAAATACTAGATAATCCTGAAAAAAGGAATTTAATACATAATATTAGATAATCTTGAAAAAAGGAATTGAATATAAAATATTAGATAATCCAGAAAAGGAATTGAATTCAAAATATTAGATAATCTTGAAAAAATGAACTGAATATAAAATAATAGATAATCTTGAAAAAAGGAATTGAATATAAAATATTAGATAATCTTGAAAAAATAATTGATTATTATGACTGATTCTTACACAATTTATTTAATTCGCGTTTTAATCACTTCTTATCATCTTTTCAGCAGTGTAGTATATTACATTATTTGCTCCCCGCCAAGTCACCCGGGGTAACGCCAAACACTTTATGCAAATAGGGAAGTGATAAAATTTGTTTAATCCCGGATTACGAAATACTCCCCTTATGACGATACTAAAACAACATTTCTTGGGGTGAGAAAGCCCCCTCCCTCCCCTCAGGGGTGGACTGACTTGTAGACCTTTCCTTTAGGCAGACCACTTTTTGTATATTTTACGTTAAAATGTTTGAAAATGTCTAGCCGCAAGCGGAAGGCCGAAAATTTTGCGTCGCAGCATATTTGCCAATAAGGAACTCCAGTGAAAAATATTCTGGCTTTAAAAAAATATATTCATACAGACCAATAAACGCTGATTCTGAATACATAAGTTTTATTTAATAATATTAAACGCAGAGTTTAAAAAAAATATATTAAAAAGTCCATTTTTAATCGGGTCGTAGAAACACGCCGTCAAGGTGACGTCACTATTCGACGTGTCGTGACGTCACCGTAAAGTTATTGTATGGGAATCTATGATATGACAATTAATTTATTCGTTTATTTACATACTGTTTATAGAGATTTATTTGTTGTGTTTATTGAAACATTATTTAGGCCTAAATAATGTTTCAAAAATAAAGGTATCTCCTATTAGTTTATCTCCATTATTTAAAATATTCACAAACTACTGCACAAAAAATAGTAATGCTATTTCTAGGGAGAATACTTCGAATAACGGAATTTAAAATGGCGGCAGTAGATCAGCTGATTGCCCAAATCTATAGTAATTTTTCAGGAGTGATGACTTCACACGATTCACCATACATACGGTGGTTTTCGGGGGTCTTGAAAAATTAAAACTTTGACAATTATTTTAACTATTACAACTAACTCTAAAAATAAAAATAAAAATGCAGTTATTTAAGTTAGAAGTTCATTCATTATTCATTAAAAAAAAATTAAAAACTTGGACTCGAGTTCTCTATTATGGAGTAGATGGATTAATTTGGGTAAATTCATATAATCACACTATAATTTTGAATAAAGAAAATTTTCTAAAGTCTAAAATAAAACAATAATTTCGTTTACATATTGTCGAGGAGGTTTCGCCACTACCGTAGCTTCTTCGGGGCAGTAAATACTATAATAATAAATATGTTATTTTAAATAATAATGACAAAGTATCTGCTTCGTATGAAAATATTTTAACCTTTAAGTACCGACGTGCGGTCTGAGAGGCCCTTGCAGGCACTTGACTTGCTAGTTTACCCCCTAGTTAGTTTTTCGCGCAATACCGATCCCCGCTTTTAAGTAGCTACAAGGACAGTGCCCACGATGACGTGGAGCAGGAAGTGGTGTCGTCACGTGCTCATTGGTTAGTAATTACGTTTTGAAATTTGGATTTTTTTTTCCAGAAGATTTATATACCTATCATATTTTTTTTCTAAAAGTTATATTGGATTTGAGTAAGAAATACTATTTATTGTTATTTTGAGAGGAGTGTTCTTTGTTTTTAATTTTTTTTTCTAATAGTCAGATTTTTTCCCAAAATTCAAGCCAAATATTATTGTAGTCTTGTATTTAAATTTTTTTTTCTTGTCTTATTTTTTCTTAAAACACTTTAGCTTTCATCGTAATGCAAAGATAGATATTTAAATCATCACTTTATTTAAATAAACACTACATAATACACGCGGCCTCTCAGGCCCAACGTCAATACTAACATTATAAAAAATGCAATTCGTTAGTTAAAGGTTAAGCCTGTTTACAATATTATTCATATCAGGGTTGTAATTTATTGAATTTTGAACTATGGGTTTAATTGTGTAAACATTCAACTACTTCCCAACCTTCATATTGTCATATTCCTTCCCTTGGCTGTTAGTGCTGTGACGCAGTTCAACATACGTTTATTGTTTGGTCACATATTCGTTTTATGCTGCATCAGTTTACAAGATATATTTCATCCAACATGTTAAGATTTTCATAATCATCACAATTATTTTCAACAAATAATAACACCAGGAACAACGTAGATTTAAAATATCGAATATCCGTAAGAATGTTGAATTTCTGATGAGGCCTTCCAAAAAAGTTGGTAAAAATGTAGGTACATTTCAGGTCATACAGTTTTTTGATGCGATTTAAAACTTGTTGCCGAGTGAGAGTACAACAGTACACCAAGTAGTCACCCTAATGTAGTGCAATCCGCTCCTGGCCCCCCTAAATAACACAATCACAAGATGAATCCCTGAAGGAAGTGGAAGCCACGCTGGGCTGAGTAACTGAGGAAATGAAACAGTATTTAAACAAGGATCCGTGCACTGCGCCGCTCGGTAGGAACTATCTACATATTTATTTAGCATTTCAAATCGTATCGAGAGTTTTGATTTTAATGACGTGTCTACAATAATAATTCAAGGTCTGTATGGAAAATTATTTGCTTTAGTAGTTTGTTTGGAGGAGGTCTCGTTTTAAGTTACATAATTTTACGTTTGGAATTATTTATTTTTATGCGAGTATTGATTCGTTGTTCAGCGATTAAATTATTTTGTTATCTGTATGTTTATAAATATCTAAGAGCATAGACGTTTCACCTCCAAGTTTTAAAATGGATTTGAACTATACTACTACGGAGAGCTCAAATTTTAAAAAGCCTAACATTTAACTATCTCAGAATAACGGTTAATGAAGACCTAAAGTGTGTGCGTTTAATTTATCTTTATTGTGATTTTTGTCCCTTTTTTTCATTAGCTCCATACAGGAGGCGCTGAGGAAAAAAAAATCTTCATGGCATGTCGTCTTAGGGGATGCCGTGTGGAGGGTTTTATTAAGGAAAGGAAGAAGAGGAAGTTCCGGGAAGGAAATAGGTAAGAATCCATCCCTTCAATTGCAGTGCAAAGCAATGGGTCAAGGGATTTTGGCTGGAGAAGTGAAAAAGTTTCTTTCGATCCGGCCCGCCACGCAGGAGGTTTTTTCAGACGCATCGGCCGCCAAGACCTAGACAAACCTCACCCCATGAACCCGAGCACCCCTGCTAAGTCACCAAACGTGACGAACCACTTGGGGTTACATATGGCAGAGATATTCCAACATACCCAATAAATGTTGATGAACTGAACATGGAACATGACAGGGATGGATAGGAAGGAATATATGACAATCAAACTACAAGCACAGAGTCTATGACACATGTAAATGTATGTAGGTGTAGTGTAGCTATTAATTGTGTGAACGACCAACCACTTACTAAGTTGTTTAATATAGATTAAAAAATATGCATAACTATTTACACTAGTGCTGACACTTGAGAAAGAAAATTTTCAGTTAATTATTCGAACGAACCCGCTTCCATTTTAAAAAGTTTGCATCGAGTTGGAAAATTTCCGCGATTATCAGATTAGCTCACAACGCTGACAGTGGGTAGTTTTTATATCATTTGCGACAGAGCGCCACAGAAAATGATTAAAAAAGTAAAGAATAAGGGAAGTTAATAATGAACTGCAGGCAATTATCACTGAGAAAGCCGTTTGATAGTTTAAAATGCCGTTTGAATTCGAAGTAAGGACCTAATAGACAGTCTCGGATTCCTTTTTAGTAATCTATTCTCCTGGTGGCCATATTGTATGTTAACAAAATACATATACTACGTTAATGGTAAATTTAATTCTGTCGCGGTAGAAGAGACTTTTAAACAATGTGTTTACGGTACGCGGGATTTCGTTTTCGGATTTTGTCACGGAAATAAACAGGTCTTGTTCAATTTTGGAATTAATTTATTTTATTCTGCAAAACAAAAAGTTAAGTTTAAACGTTTGATGTTTCGAGCTTTCGGTGATATAAGATAAGATAAGTCATTTCACGAGAGTTAAGAGTAATTAATACAAAAATTATTAGTAATTGGTTGATATTTTGATATTATGCTTATTTTTTTCAATATGGGAGGCAGGCATGGGTACCGCCGCAACCGGAACCATTTAATGGATAACCAACACCCCTGCCATAGGAAGTTTGGTGACTTAGCAGAGGTGCCCGTGTTCATAGGGTGAGGTTTGTATAGGACTTGGTGGCGAATGCATTTACCAACCTACTTCGTGGCGGACTGGATCGGGAGAGCCCGGTCGAGGGAGAGCTAAGCTAGACCTATCTAGCTAGAATCGATCGACCCATCGATTTGCACCGTAAGGGATGGATTCATACGTCCGTCACTCCTGGACACATTAATCCCCAGCTTCCTACCCACCCCTCATACCATTTTTCTTCCTAGAACTTCATCTCCTACCTTTCCCAGAAAAGGTCCGCTACACAGCATCTCCAAAGATAATAAATGCCCTGAGGGATTTTTTTTCTCAGGGCCTACTCAGGGAATTTTTTAATATTTAACCGGCATTTTAAGAGGGTATTACCAGAGAAAACCAGAAATATGTCATTTTTAAATCAGATTTTAGACGTATTGACTTTTTTCCACAAAAAATTTAAATGGATTTCGATAGATTGTTCTTTTATCTAGCATACGCATGTTTTACATTTTGAGAATTTTTTAGTATTTTTAGTATAATAAGGTTATACCATAGGTCGTTGGAAAATTTGTTAAATTTTCAAAAAAGATTTTGTATTATACCACACCCATTTCAAATCATATAATCATGCAGTAAAATAAATCAATACTTTATCTGAGTATCGCATGTTTTACAAGTTTAATTTTAGTTTAAATAAAATCGTTAAAAAATATATACTCGTACGTACATCGTACATGTGTTTCTTGACGAAAATTGATCCGTTTATGTATTTATTAGCGGACTTACAAACTAATATATTTGAGATTTTTTTAACATTCTTATATAACTTAGACATTATTGAAAAATGATAATCACTTATAATCAAAAAATAATTACAAAAATGACATTATTTTAATAGTTTTATCATCACGCCTTTCGGCATTTTTGGATGTAGGTATAAATTAAAGCAAATTTGTAATGAAATAAAATCGATATTGAGTTATAATTGTAAAAAGCTGGTACGGAGAATAATTAATCTTTCTCATTGTAACCACCCTGCACGATCGTAAGAACAACTTTCGACGAAATGTGGATTTTCAGCCACTGGCTGGTTAAACGCTCTTAACCATAAATCAGAAGTCTTGACGTACTTCAACTTCGCGTAGCTTTTCTGTCTTGATTTTCTTCGTCTTGGAACTGTTTTTAGCTTACGTCATTAGTGCCACCAGATCTGCAGCTTTGAAAATTATACAACTTTTTATATAATAACACAACGTCACATTGTTCCCAAAATATTTTTTTAGTCTACGATATGAAAAAATAGAAAAAAAATCTTTAAGAGATAAATTCATCCGTGTAAAAAAAATTGTAAAATATAAAATAAGGATTGAATACTATACTATGTAGATATAGCCAGCATTATTGTACAATGTTGTCTAATCTGTTACACAAGCTTGGTTGCGTCATTATAGTTAAAAACAATTTACGATGTTTATATCTGCAAAGTGCCGGCTTAGCGCTACATTTTATTTTGATCGAACGTGCTCGCGATCCTTAAACAGTTGCAATGCACGCTCCTTTCCCTGAGGAAATTTCTTCAAAACAACATTTCTTCCGGCCGTTAAGTCTAGCTGCGGAAAAATAACCTATTCATCATTCTCTCCAAGACCAAAACGACCTCCAGCAAAACGAAAGGAAGTAAAAAAATACTTTTTAACTATTTGAAATTAATTTTACATAACTTAATGGTTCTGACTCTTTTTATAAAGAGCGCAATTTTCGGCTATGCAGCACTTTTTATTTGATTCTCACGACGCGCGGCGGGAAAACCGTTGCACTTTCTCTGGCTCGGGAAAAATATCCTATTCATCATCTTGAACGCGACAAGAATATAAACCAGCAATGAAGCATTTGTTCAAAGGGTAGATTTGAAAGTCACGCTAGAATTTTTTTCATAAAACGAATGATCGGTACCTTTTCTGTAATGGTGAATTTTATTGTATGATTTTACGGGTTGGTTTCAAGGCTTTAGGGAAAAAATATTTCTAGTTATAAAGCGAAATTCGTCCTTTGGGAGGCATGCGTCTAGACCGAGCCGATCAGGCCGACAGTGGAGTCTTCGGAAACTAAGGATGTTTGTTGGCGAAACGTTAAGTGAAAGCAAGGGGATATTTTACATTGTTCCGGCAAGCCTTGTCACTCTAACGAACTAAAGTTGTCAGGAACGCATTCTGTTCGCATCAAAAGTTTTATGCTACTCGTAAACTAAGAAATCCCGTGGGGATGTCTATTCGAAGAGAACTTTTAAGTATTGCAAACAGTAGTTGTAGTAGTTTACAGATACAGCAATGTATTATTGCTCTAAAATCTCACTACCAAATTATCACCTTAATTTGGAGTGGTAATCATTTCAGTATCCTGAGTAAATAGTCCTTGGAAAACACTGCTATTCAGAAGCTAAATGTTGCATGAAATGGCATTAGCATGATTTGATAACAGATTCGAATAGCCAGATACCTGCTTACTTACCTACATACTTCCCTTCCCATTCCCTTGAGCCTCATAACATACCCAAATGCAAGCTGAATCAATCTCCCAGCTTTGGGAAGTTGGGACTTTTCTGCGGCATTTACAATTTTTTAAACAACTTTTTAGAAAATATTTTAGTAAAATTGCACACATTCCTACTCTAAAATTCTTCAATTTGGATACTGTATCAATCAAAACTTGACCATCGCAAAAGTCATTTTTTGTGATTATGTACCATGAAAAGATATTTGTTCATATTTTAGCAATATGGGTTAGGTTTAGATATTTTAGCCAGATGGTTTGACAGTTTACAGGCCTTGCCACGTCTGTAAACTGGATGCTTGTGTTGTTGTGGAAGTTTTCAATAATAACTCTAGATTTTCACGAGTCAAATATATTTACATTTAAACTTTGTGTTACAATAAGTTAGCACAGATTTAACAATTATCTCGCTTAGAGGAAAAACAGGCGGACGGAACGAACGTTGAAACCAGAATAAGTTTGCATCGTCATGCACTAGACCGGAGAGCGGTGCCCGGTGATACCAATCTGTAAAATCGAATTTGAATAATCTTTTTAAGGTTGTTCGTTGCTCGGCTACAATATATTATAGAAATCTTCCCTATTAGTATAATTAATCATCATCATCCCTTGTTAATTTATTTTCAGCATATAATTCCTTCTTCCTTATTTTTTGACCAACCCTTCCCACATGTCGGCGGACGTAACAGAATTACAGGGTCAAAAACCTTAACCCTATATTTTGCTCGGCGAACTTCACCTTTGCGAACTGCCTACTTCCATTGGAAGGCTTCCATGGCTACATTATGACCCCGAATAAAGACACCTTTATACATTTTTAAAAGCCTTTGGTCGAACCATGGAACTATGGGTCGAACCTTTTCAGGAAAGAGCACCCATACAGAAGTAACACGGCTCCTTTCAAGTGATTGTATCGTATCAAGATTTAGATTATGTTGCTGCGCTTTTTACACTGCGGGCTTTTGCAATTTTATTCTATAGTTTGTAGCGTTTAATTTAAATAAATAAATCCTTCAACTGTTCAATAATAAAATTTATAACCCTTCAAACTATTAAGATTAGATATGGTATTATTTTTATAAGAACGGTTTCGGGAATGGATTTTTTTTCATTGCTTTCCAATAGTGTGTTCAAATACTTACTTAGTATTTAATCCGTACTTTTACATACAGGTCCGGTGTCATCTTTGGGGATGCTTTGTAGCTTTGTGGAGGGTATTTTAGAAAAGGGAAGGAGAGGAAGTTCTGAGAAGGAAAAAGGGGTGGATAAGAATCTGGGGGTTAATGTATCCAGTAGTGAAGGACGTGTGATTACATCCCTACATCTGCGGTACAAGGCGGTGGGGTCGAGAGAGTCTGACTGGAAAGGTCTAGGTTAGTTCACCCTTAACCAGTCTCTTTCGATCCGGCCCGCCATGTAGAAGGTGACCTATGGCAGGAGCGTTGGATATCCAATAAATGGTTATGATTAATAATCCCTGGTAATCAATCAAGCAATTTTTTGTTTTTTTTTTAAAGAAAGATAAACATTACCGGGTTACGAATAATCTCTCCATCGAAGCCAGAGTAAAGTAAGCCTCCCAAAAACTGGGCGTACTGTACAGGGCCCGCAGATACTTTAATAGTATACAACTGCTAACCCTGTACAAATCACAAGTGCGCCCCACAGTTGAATTTGGCAGCCACCTTTGGTCTGGAGCTCCAAAATACCTGAAAAATACCCTCGACACTGTGCAGAAAAGGGCGGTCCGTTTAATAGATTATCCCATCTTAACAGACGGATTGCAATCTTTAGAGCACAGGTGTCGGGTGGGAATGCTATCCTTGTTCTACCGGTATTACAATGAAAGATGCTCTGAGGAACTAGCATCATTGATCCCTTCGGCACCGGTGCATAATCGGGAAATACGCCAAAGGCGTGCCCAACATTTGTACATGGTTGATATTTTTCACATGAGAACGGGTCGTTTCTTCGACTCGTTCTTGTATTCAACAGCTCGGCTGTGGAATGATTTTCCGGCCTCTGTGTTTCCTCCTTCCTATATAATGAGTCTCTTCAAGACCAATGTTCATTTCTTCCTCTCCTCAAAAAGACCCTCCACATAGCATCCCAGATGACATAGCCCTGAGGGAAATTATTTTCCTCAGGGCCTCCTGTGTGGAGTTAATGTAAAAAAAAACTACCAATATTTGAAAATCTCCTACTATTACCACAATACGCGGAAAAACGTTGCTTGTGTCGTGGTCTCTGGTAACACGTAATATTCCAGTCGTAATAACCTATAACCATTTTCGCTTAATTAATACTTTATCAATAATTAAGTATTTATTTAGTTATTTTAATCCCGTTACAAGGGGAATAGTTATTACTAAAAAAACTAGCCTAGCCAATTCCGTCTATTAGTGTACAATTTAAAGCCAGTGATGTATTTCTGACATCAAAGAACGAAATGTATTCACCGTAATTAATGAAATTTTAAAACAATGTAAAGTTATCATTCTCGCTTTGATCTTTATTTGGGGCGACCTGTCAAAGAAAATGTTAAATGAACCTTGACGTTTCGACGATATTTAATGGTATCACAATAACGTTTCAACCCCCCGCAGACCGCATGAATTAAAAACCACTTACCCCTTCACTTCGCCCGGGGGGTGTTTTCGCCGGCGAAAAAAAACCTGCGATATTTTTTAATAACTTGTTGTGAACTCAGAGGACTTTAATCAATAGTTATTTTTGTGCACTTGGCAAGTGAAAGTGGCAAGGCAATATTAACAAAAAAATATATAAGTTTGTTGTTTATTAATAACTAGTATCGTAGTGGGATGTATTATAGTATAGTTTTATGTGACCCGGCAGTTGATCTTTGAACAGTGGCCCCCCAAATTATAATAATAAGGAACTCTAGTGAAAAATATTATGGCTTTAAAAAAATATGTTCATATAAACCAATAAACGCTGATTCTGAATATATAGGGTGGCGCAAAACTACCGTTTTATTTTTAATCTTATTGTAATATGTAATAAGATTCAAACCATATCGGTAGTTTTGCGCCATTCTTTATAAGTTTTATTTAATAATATTAAATGCAGAGTTTTTAAAAAATTATTAAAGAGTCCATTTTTAATCGGGTCGTAGAAACACGCCGTCAAGTTGGCATTACTGAAATGTTTAGTGTTGACGTCACTGTTCATCATGTCGTGACGTCATCGTAAAGACATTTTATGGGTATGCAGGTATTAATTTATTCGATTAATTTATTAGCCATCGTATTAATTATTCACAAGCCATCGTATTAATTTATTCGATTATTTACATACTGTTTATAGCGAATTAGTTGTTGTGTTTATTGAAACTTTACTTAGGCCTAAATAATGTTTCAAAAATTACTTATTAGTTTATCTCTATTATTGAAAATATTCAAAAACTACTGCACAAAAATAATGGTAATGGGGAGAATACTTCGAACACCGAATTTCAAAATGGCGGCAGTTGATCAGCTGATTGCCCGATCTTATAGTAACTTTTCAAGAATGATGATGTCACACGATTCACTCCACATACGGTGGTTTTCGGGGATCTTAAAAAATTAAAACATTGACAATTATTTTAACTTTTAAATCTAACTAAAATAAAATATGCAGTTATTTAAGTAAGACTGGAGTTCTCTATTGCAAAATTATATATTTTTGCTTTATTTACTAATTTCAAACATAAAATCGAATTCCAAAATACCTTAATTACTAAGTTCAACTTAATGTCCAGTTTTTATACTTGTAAGAGTACGCTGGTGTATACAGTATTCAAGTAGTTTTATCCTCGACGAATGAAAACATGTTTTATAATTTTGTTCTTCGGCGGTACATTCTTTGGACATCCCTTGGGAAAACTTAGTTATATGTTGTGTTAGTAGGTATACTTTATTTTCCCTAAACCGACTGCATATTGTATATAAGTATGTTGGAGGGCCAGCTGTCGGGAGATCAACTGTTATGGAATCACAGTTTTGATGATGTGAATATTTACTGATAAAAATAGATTGAGTTAATTTCAACTGGATTATATGTAGTACCTATATTTAATCTCAATCAAACACGAAACAAAAAATCGCGGAAAAAAAGGAAACTGGAAATCGCACCAAGAATGTCTGATGCACCACTCTACCAATTAAGCTATTGATGCTTTGTTATTTTTCATAATTTAAAAAAATGTATATTTAAAAATTTATATTATGGATCTCGTATTTCAATTTAAGAATTACCAATGTTATTCTCAATTACAGTAGAATCAATAGTTCAATTGGTACAGTATAATCCCGGTAAGACAGAGGTACTGGGTCCGATTCCTGGTTGCGACCGTTACCCTTTTTCATTATGTGTGTCTTGTTCTGTTTCATTGAAATTTGTTAATATTATCTCATTCAAGAAATTAGGTTGTACGTTAAAAGTTACATCATTTTACAGAAAAAAAATTACATTAAAAAAACATAATTTATTTTTTATTAATTTTCAACGCCCTCGTGGGCTTTTACATGACAAGTTTATAATACAGAGACACTTTAAAAAAAAAAAGATAAACTATAAAAATGTAACTAGTAAACATCATATGAAAAGTAGATATAGGTACAGATAAATTTAAGTAACGATAATGCATTACAATAAAAGAGAAAGTTTCCAAGTTACAAATGGCATAGAAATAAACTAGTAGGTATGTTTGTAATTACAAAATTTACATATTTACATTTAATCTTACTTATTTAGGAAAATTACTTATTATCAAATAAAAAAGGTTATTAACTTTAAGAATTTTTTTTTCATTCATTGAACTTAGCTAACTTGTAACTTCTATAAACTTCTTTTTTTAGTGAATACCGCGTATGAGTCCTAATAGTTTCCAAGCATCTGGAGCCAGTTATACTGTGGCATTCCCAATTGGGGTATGATGTGAGACTGAAGGCAATGGGGAGTGGAAGTTGATCAGGAAGAGGAAAGTAGGGAGTTCCTGGCTATTTTGGTCTCAAAACACAACTAAAGTGATTTCAATCAACGTCTCATTTCTGAATTCTGAATCCTTACACCAGGGCGATAATGAGAGTATCTGCAACTCTGGAACGTGCCGCAAATATACCTTACATTATGAAATAACAAAAATTAAGTAAGTAAAATTTACTCGGGCACGCGGCGATTTGATCCCGCGAACTTCGAGAGGCTTACCCATCGACCACGGAGGCCGCTACAATCTTCAAAAAAGTTCATTCTTTTTCAAATATGCGACGAATCTTCAAAGAATTGAATGTAAACTTACCCATTAAACCCACATGTTTCCAATATCTTTGATCATACCTGATAGTGTCAATGCTCTGTCTGAGATATTGGTGCTGTATTTGCATCTATGCATTTTTGTCACGAACCACTTTGAGTGTTTCTCTCCCCTACCCTTAAACGTGTTATTTTGAAACGTTGGGTAATTTAGCAAGCATTAAATAAATGTAAAATGACAATTAAAATTGTATTTCATTTCTTTACACGGTGCCGTGGAGTTTCCTCCAGTGTCGTACTATAAAAATATTAATTCAATTGTAAATTCGAGATAAAAATATTATTTTTTTAGAACAACTCGCTTTTCACAACTTTTGAAGGTTTTTTTAAATTTTTTGTTTATTCGTTGCTATGATGGTAACTTAATTTGTGGATTTTTCGACAACTGTGCTAAGCACTTGTTACGGTGGTCGATTTTACATATTGTGCATTAACATTTTAAATAAGCAATAATAACTTCCATCAAAATAATATATCATTGAAAAAAAATGTGTCGAAGATAAAATTGTTAATTCTGAAATTTGATTTTTTTTTATTTTTACATTAATTCCACCGGAGGCCAAAAGGAAAACAATTTTCCTCAGGGCCTATGTCATCTGGGGTGCTGTATGGAGGGTGAAATATAACATTTAAAGAAGAGGTCTCCGTAGACGAATTGGTAGAGGCATTTGTACCGGTGAGACGAGAGATTTTGGGTTGGAGTCCCAGTTGCGATCGTTATTTGTTATTCTTTTTCATATTTTCTTTTAGATTAATAGTGTTATCTTCTTCTTTAAAATATTATTATTAAATTATTATTTACAACCTCGTAACAGAATAATTTACTTTTCGCAAATAATTAAACTCAAATATTTTAATTTTTTTTTATAATAACTTTTTTTAATATATTTTGTAAATAGTTCACACGAAGTTTTATATTGTATTGTTTTGTGTATGTATTTATTTGACATTAAATATTTATGTTACTTATTTTACGATACATGTTAATTAAACTAACAACATATGTATGTATATAAATGTATAAAATCGTTCAACATTTACGAGTTTAATTATAAAACTTGTGTCTTATTTGTTCCATTTCTTGAAAATAATCGAAGCAACAATACTGCATCTCGACTTGACCTAATGTTGACAGAAATTTATATTTCATAGGCTCTGAAAATCTAAACCGGACAAAAAATCTGGGCCAAATTTCCTGACCCCAGATTTACCGATCGATAGTTATTACTTTTTGAGCAAACGTTTTTTTCTTAATTAAAGTTAAGATTTAAAAAAAAAAAACAAATTAAAAGAGTTTTGCAGAGATCAATGATAAATTGAAATAAGTGAGATCTGTTTCAAGATGTAATTAAAATATGGTTGTCTTAATTTGTATGCGGGAGACGAGATCCTTAAACCTTGATTAAATCCTTTAAAATCTAAATAAATCAATTGGGAATAAATCCTCTGTTACGTGTTAAGATAAAACTTAAATTCCCCGGGTGAAGATTATATACAAAGGGCCAAAGATAAAATTTAATTAATTATTAGGGCGGATCACCTTGTACCGTCATTTTTTCGAAACCTTTATCTCGGCGTGTATGCAAATTTGCAAGACTCCTAACTATGCCACTGTTTTATTACTTTCGCAGAGGCATGTTTAATTTTGAATATTAAACTGCCGGTTATAAGGAGTTTGGACTTAATTAAAAGGGTTAAAAGTGAGGGTGAGGGCCCTAATGGCCGGGGAAAGGGCTCACGAAAAGGGATGGGGCTTTATCGGAACAATCTACTGGAAAAGCTTGGAAAAATGGTTTTTATCAGAACTTTTCAGTGTAAATTATTCTTAAAATAAGCTTATAATTTTCCTAAAACTATATGTAGTTATAGAACACTGTTACGTAATATATTAAGGTAAAAATAATAAATATCTACATAATTTATTCTGTGACTCACGGACTGATGATTTGCGATTTATTTTCCACAAATTAAAAAAAAAAATAACCACTCCAACTATTAAAATCGTGTGGAGAACTTTTCGGTTCAGAAATGTTTGGATTTAAAAAAAATGAATCATGTTGTTTTAGCCAAAACCTTTTCAATTTAATTTAACAGAATTCATTTTTGTTGTACGTAGATTTTCAGGTAGGTATTTATAAGGTTGCTCGGATTATCGAAAAAATTTATCAAAAAAAAAACTAAAATTTGTTATCAGTTAAACCATTGCTGTTAACGCCAAATGTGATAATAAAGCAAGAATTTTACTTTAGGAAGATTTGTATAGTTCTAAATCCTCTCTGCCTACCGATGCTGAAAGAAGTAAATGCAATATTCGAATCAAATACCAGGACAGCAGAGTTTGAAGGAGTAAAAGACACCCAGAAACGGCAGACGTATGCTGTATGCAGGGGCGCACTGCCGTCCAGACGGATCGGCCCCAAGGGTCGCATAAATCTCTCGGCTGGCGCATGCGCGGACAGACGAGCGGCCCTTACGTGTAACCAATTTAAAAATTCAAACTTGATTCCGTTCATCATTCAAGTCCGGTAACAGATCCGCCTGAATAATTCCGCGATTCTCGAGTAACTAAATTCTAGAACCATTCCTTAAATGATCTTATTTATCAAGGTTGTCGGTAAACTATGCCAGATTTGGTAAAGTAAAGTAGATGAAACTATGTTATTTATTGTTATCAAGTTTAATTTGTAGAACTCCATTTTAATTTTAATTTTTTTATTATATAATCAATAATATTATTATTAAATTAATAAAAACGGTTTATTTAAAAAAAAAAACTTACACAACAGAACTTGTTTAAAAATAAACTGTTTTGATTAATTTAATAATAATATTATTGATTATATAATTAAAAAATTAAAATGAAACTATGTTCAAATCTTGATACCACTGTCTTTTCGATTAATGTTTCATTATTCTCGAAATTTGTCGATTTTTGTTATTTTCCATCTAATGTTTTAGCATTTTTTGGTGCGGGTGCTACTGTGGGTACTGTGCGGTCGCTTACAGACATAAAGACTGTGCCTTCCTTAAGAAAAACAATCCAATAAAATGAAACAATATTTTGAAAAATTACTTTATACATACAACCCTAAGGAACTTCGCTCATTTATTATTTGATTAAAAAATAAGCGAAAAGTAGTATACAAAGGCTATTTTCAAATATTCAATGCCCAATAATTCTTACCCGAACTAGAAAAACTACCCGCAGCATACATTTGGTCACAGAGCAACGCACGCCACTGGTAGGTACTGTTGGTATTTAATAAATAATGATATAAAAATTTACCTCAAGAATAATAAAATTATTATCCGTTGAAAAAATAATAATATCTTTCATGGTACGACGACTTTGGTTTAACATTGCGATTTTCCCCAGCGATATTGCATTTTGCCAAACTAGTTGCAACAATTATCCGTCCTCACATAAATATTTAACCCGTCTGCTTGTTTAGGAATAAATACATCCCAAAACACGTAATTGCGTCATACTTTCATAAGACCAAAAACGTCCCGAGCGACCTTACATTTTAAAAGCTATATATCTCTCTTCCTCTTACGCAAATGTATGTATTTTTATTTTAACCAGAAAGAGAAGGAAATAATGCTTCTTATTGTTTGAAATACGAAAGCTATCTTGCATAGATATTTTACAATCTCGATCCAAAGTGACGAATTCAGAATTTTCGCACGAAACTGAGGCTTCCGGATTGTGAGGTACGAATATATTGAACCAAGCAGACGGGAAGTAAATAATATGTTTTCTGACAAAACAACATTCTTACTGATTTTATTTTGTTCCTTGTTGTTTGTAAATAGAAAAAAAGGTTATCTTTGGAAATAATACATAAATCTAAATATTGAAAGTGAAGCGCATAATCCCGTCTTTCCTACATCCTTTGTAGGTTATGCTTCTTATGAAATTTTTTTCAAGATTGAAAATGTATTTTAGAACACTTTCAGTAAATAATAAAACCAATCAATTACTCAAATATATTACACAATCTGAGCTACCACACGTAGGGACTTAAATATAGACCTAACAGTAAAATTAGGAGTTTAGAATGGGTAGCACCAATTAGTGACGCCGAACTCAATTAATAATAGATCATTAATTTAAAACTGTCACACCCATTGAAAAAATATGTTTGTTCAAATAATTCATTTCTTTAAAATTAATAAAATTCTTAATTTTAACCACTTTTATTGGTTAAAAAATCAACCAGCATTGCTTACGCAACATGTTGGCTATTTAGATAATAAAAGAGTTTAAAACTAAGTATTTTATTTTCGTTATTTGATTTTGGGGTGTTATGCCGTGTTGCGCTACCTTCTTCTTTAGCCAACGTTTCGGACATCGTTGCAGTGTCCATCATCAGGACAGATCCGGTATATGTGTATTTTATTAATTTTTAATTAAAATGGTGCCATAAAATAAGTTTGCTGTGTTTGAGGAATTAATTTCTTGTTTAAAATGTTTGCATGGCTAGCGGCGGCGGTGTTGGTCTCTTTTGCGCTATTATTTTCAAAGGAGCCAGACAAGAAACCGCACGGTTTCCATTAGTGAATTACTATTAATCAAAAATGAATCTCTCGACCGCCGGACGTGCGGACCCGAACCTTTTCTCCTTACGCCACTGGGGGGCACTAGATAGCGGAGTTCGCTGCCCAACTTTGTGGGCACAAATTAAGAGAATTACGTATGTCGGACTGTGATATTTTGTACGTGGTTTTTAAAATATGACTCGGATTACACTCTGGTATCAGACAATATCACTGCTCTAATGGTGTTCATGTTCATATTTCATAGATATGATCTGATTATAAGTCACGAGTTACAAATTATGAGAAAGCTTTCAACTGGTATCATTTTTTAACGAATGTAGGTATATATTTTTATATGTTTATATATATGTTTTTGTAATTCAACTTACTCACTGAGAACCATTGAAATCAATGGTGGTTATCTAAGAGTATCTATGTCATACACTTACAATTATCATAGAATTTGTAATACGATGAGGTAACGGTGTTCTTCTCACATGGTCGTTAGATTCAGTAACTGATATTTTCAGTGATATTTCAGTGTCGCATTATTCGCCTTGTGTACGAGCGTAAGCGTATACACAGCGAATAATGTACACAGTGTATCAGGTTTCGAAAACAGGACACTTTTAGTTAGACTTGCTAGATCACGTCGCGTTCATAGAGCCTAAACGATACTTAAAAAATTAATAGAATATGTTTAATATTTTCTAGAACTCTAGAAAATATTGAATCCTGACAATACAATAAAGACAGGAAAAAAACTAAAGCGGTTGAGAATTTAGTGGTAGTCTGAAACTGTTGAAATAATTTATAGAATTTTTTCCTTTTTTTACATTCTCCATAAATGAGGCCCTAAGAAAATAATTTCCCTCAGGGCCCATGTCATCTTTGGGGATGCTGCGTGGAGGGTATTTATAAGGAAATGAAGGAGAGGAAGTTCTGGGAAGAGTTCACCATACGAAAAGTTCACTATACGAAAGAAGAAGAAGAAGAAGAAGTTCTGGGAAGGAAAAGGGAATGAGGGGTGGGTCGGAATCTAGGGATCAGTGCGTTCAGGAGTGACGGATTTACGAATCGATTCCTCTCGCTGCGGTGCAATACCAGCTACAGAGGTCATAAGGTCTCCGCAAACTGGGCTCTTCCGTTTCAGCCCACCACGCAGCTGGTGGGCAAGCACATCAGACCTGAACACACCTCACCCAATGAACCCGGGCACCCCTACTTAGTCACCAAACATAGCGAACCACTTGGGGTGACCTTTGGCAGAGGTGTTGGTTATCCAATAAATGGTTCCTGGGGCGGCCGTACCCATACCCGCCTCCCAAATTATCCCAAATATTTTCTTTTCTCGTATGTATTCAATAACACTTTCATTCAATTTATAAAAACACATTATTTATAAACAAGTCCCGCCTTCTGAAGGCTTTATCAAACTTTCTTCAGAAGGCGAAACAGCGATTACGTGTAATTATAATTACGCAGCAGAAATTGTTCACAAATAAACTGTTTTTTATAAATTGAACGATAGCATTAATAAATATATAATATGACAGAAAAAAAAGAGAAAATTTGCATACAAATTAAACTTGATAGATAATAATAAATATAAAATAACATAATTTGAGAATGCAATTAAATAATTAAATACAAAAAAACACGTGGACAAGATCCAGGTGACAATTATAATTTGCACATGGGAATTTTCTGAAAGACGGAAATTTAAGATATCATCTGCTAAAACTCATTGAAACAGGAAGTTCATTGAATGATTTATTTTTTCTTTATTATATATTGTCGGTGTTCGACACAAGTATAAATTCTAAGATTTTTATTTTATCAATCGACTTCTCAGTTCAATTAGAAGAATATTAAAAACTCTGTCTTTCTCTCTCCTGTTGTCTAGTCCTTGATCCAAATCTTTCTATTTTTACGTCGACTTCGTTTACCCGCTGCTACCCGAATTTCTACCGATTTCTTACATATCACAATTAAACATTTTAATATTTAATTAAATGAAGACAATATAAGCGAAACTCAATCGAAAATCTGAAAACAGAAAAATCAGAAAAAGATATTGACACATCTGCAGTGGTTAGCGCGTTCGCCCGGTAAGCGAGAGGTCCTGGGTTCGTGTCCCAGATGTGTCAATATCTTTTTCTGATTTTTCTGTTTTCAGATTTTCGATTGAGTTTCGCTTATATTGTCTTCATTTAATTAAATATTACAATTTGAGGTTTTACTCATAAAGTTAAAATAAAAATAAAAATATTCATCCTAGACTTGCAGAAAAGTCAATAGATGTCGCATATTAAATAAAATGGATAAAGATTTATCCAGACACTATCTAGAGAGCATTTAGTTCGGGTTTGAATCTTGCAATCATACATAAAGATAGCAGCCAATAGTATATGCGTTAAGAAAAATGAAGATAGTGTGGGTGGTTCTTAGTCGAAGTATGATACAGTTAAAAGTGACCGAATTGGATATCGACACGGTGGCGCAGTGGTTAGCGCGTTCGCCCGGTAAGCGAGAGGTCCTGGGTTCGTGTCCCAGATGTGTCAATATCTTTTTCTGATTTTTCTGTTTTCAGATTTTCGATTGAGTTTCGCTTATATTGTCTTCATTTAATTAAATATTACAATTTGAGGTTTTACTCATAAAGTTAAAATAAAAATAAAAATAAACATTTTAAGTTTTTAAGCTCTTAAAAAAAATAACGTATCTGGGTCTAAAAATAGACCGAACCTAAAATGGACCGAATACGTTACTTATTTAAATAATAAAATTAAAAAACTAAGTTATTTTTTCAAAACTATCAGGAATGTTATTATTAAAAAAGACTTAATCACGATTTACATGGCTCTCTGCCAATCACTGTTAGAATGCGGTATTATCGGATGGGGCAGTGCAAATAAAAACATACTAAATCCACTAATTAAAACTCAAAAAGCCATAATGAAAACTATACTGAAAGTTCCTGTAAGAACTAGCACTGACGAAATCTTCAACAATCTTAACATCATGTCAATTTAACAATTATATTCTAAAACTATACTCATTTACATTCAAAAGTACAAAACCCAAGAAATAACAAATAACACGTACATTAGAAACTATTAGAAACACAAGATATCATGGTCAAAATATCCAACAAGTAACTACCAACACAACATTTGGGCAAAACAGCTTCTAATATTATGGTATTAAACTTTACAATAAAATACCACTCTCACTCAAAAACCTCAACATTATAACATTTAAATCTCAAATAAAAAGCTGGGTACTAAATATAGGGAGATCAGAAATAGAAAATATATATCAAATACAGACTAAAACCGAATCTACTGAACTGAATTATTAAAAACAATATCTTATTTATTTTATATTTAACTAATTAATATTATTTTCTAATAATTAAATAATAATATGTAAATGAAATCCTCAGCATGGGAGATCCCAGTGAGGATATCATTATCTCTACATGTTACTAAGAAAGGAAGACAATAAATCATTATTATCATTAATCAGTACATCTAATATCAATTAATTGTAAATCCGAACTAAGCCAAAGTTTATATTATCATCAAATTAATGGTTCTTTATACCGGAACATCAGTATTATTTTCAAATGAAAAAGTAGACTTTAATACCAAAACTAAGTAGCTACCACAAAACTCGGCCTTTTGATGTCCCGGTATTCAAATCCCGGAAACGGTTAACGAATGCAACCATATTTGAAAAGGGAAGCCTTTATGCCTTTAAAATGTGTATCAGAGTTTCGGAAAACGAATTTTCAAAGCCGTGGTGGAACTGGGCAAAATAAAACCAGCTTTCGGGAGCCGATGCTGCTAATGGATCAGGTTGTAATAAAATTATTGAATTTTGTTACTTAATCAAATTAGTTTTACGGACTTTGATCGACAATGCAAAACTTCCAAAAAATATTATTTGATAATAATAATAGTAGTTCTGTGATTAGTAGATTTCGCATCCAAAAACAGTATGTTTTTAATTTTCTCGTCTTCTATACATGTGTATAACATGAATGTATGTTTGCTTGTAACATACAAGGTGTGGCAAAAAAACAGTGCATTTTTTAAGGGCATTATAAAAAAACGGCGTAACTTACAGAAATTGGGTTTATTTTATTTTATTCAGTACATCATGCCGTTTTATTCATTAAGTCCTTAAGATGACAGCAGAAAGATGGCGGCCCCCAGTAGCGATACATTGGTGAAGTGCCAAAACGCAGCCGAAAACTTCAGAAATCGCCTTCACTAATGTATCGCTGCTGGGGGCCATCATCTCTCTGGTGTCATCTTCAGGACTTGATGCATAAAACGGCATGATGTACCAGATAAAATAAAATAGACTCTATTTCTTTAATAGCCTTTCAAAACTACATTGTTTGTTTTGCCGCACCTTGTATAAAAATAAATATATTTCTTTGTTTGTTCCTAATGCGGTACCTAAACCATTCATCCGATTGTGGTGAAACTTTGATGATTTGTCATGCGCATGCCCGCGAAGGTTTTTATATAAAAGTGAGCTCTAGCGTTATGAAATTATTTCCTATACCATTCATCCGATTATTATGAAACTTTGGTGATTTATTGTGTGCACGCCTGCGAAGGCTACAATATAATATAATGGTGAAGGGGGGGTTCGCGGGATAGGAAGAAGTGCGAGAGGGGAGAGGGGAAGGCGGGGAAGGTGGAGAGGGAACGCGTGAGGGAAAAGGGAAGCGGGAGGGGAAAGTGAAGCTGGAGGAGAATGGGAGACGGAAGGGACGAATGGGAAAGGACACGCAGGACGGGAACTCCATAGTATTTAATAAAATAAATTCGGACAACAAATTGTAGGTACTTAAATTCCTACCTACATTATAAGCCCCATAATTCTATTTTTTTTTCCAATACGGAATTATACAATTCATCCAACACGTTACAAACTTAATGATTATTCTCTTTTTAAACTTTCTCGAGGCCGACAGGTAAGTAGGTAGCGATAGTTATACCGACAGTAATACACGGTACCGTGTAACAATTAATAGAAACTCGTAGTAGCAACCACAATCATAAAAACGCGATTAAAGGGTAGTTTCCAACACGGCCATCATCTTGGACCGGAAGCCAAGCGTAACAATCATATTTACAGTTTGTCAAATAAGAGTAGAAAATATATGAGGGCGCCAGTGTTGATCAAATGGCAATACTAAACACATAACTCATGGTGTTAAAGTAAAGCTGTGTAACCTACATTTTTATAAAAAATTAAAAAGGCATAATAGTGGAAAAAATATTTTTTCATTGCAGTGTAAATACCCACCGATCTCAAAATTAAAATTGCGTATAGGTATATTATTATTATACCTTTGCAATTTTGTGTTAACATAATGAAGAATAACTATAATGTAATAAAATATAAAGCACAGTTTAGAAATTGCTCACATTTATTTAATACTAGATAAAGTACCTAGCGTTGCCTGGGATTTAGATCATGTCTCTAATTTTAGATCTGAATATATTTAACTCATTCAGATCTAAAAGTAGTGTAACTAAACTCACCATTAGTGATTCTTCCTTTCTATCTGTTGTTAAATTCAAATTTATGTTAAATTAAATTAAAGCAAATCGCTTTATAAATCACCTTTTAATCAAATTTATGTCATGAAAAAAAAATGTTTATTAAAATGTGGTTTACTGTGTTCTATACATTCAGTGTCATTGCACTTCAAAAAAATATTTGACAGTTAAATTGGTGTTACCAGTCTACAAATTTAGTAGTTCAAGTTTTTATATTTTCTACTCTTTTTTGACAGACTATACGACATAGGAATTATTATTATAATTTAAAAAAAATACTAATATTCCCGGGTTCCGAATAACCTCACAATATTTGAAAATCTCCTACTACCATCACAGTAAGCTGAAAACGATGCTTGTGTCGTGATGAAGAATTTCCAAAGTTTTATATTGGAAAATTGCCCGTTTGACCGAGGATTTTGATCATGAAGCACATCGTCATGGCATTTTTTGTATTCTTCTTTATTCAATGCCTACGTCATATTTGGGAGACACTGTGATTAAACGGGGGTTGACGAAACCATTATGTCGGACGAGTATACGAGTCCACACAGTTTTTGACAGTATGGCTGAGTCATAAAATTATACATTTTTAAGAGAAAATTTCAACCGTATACAATTTTTTGTGCATGTGCTTGGCGTATCTCTCGGCAGAGGTGCAAAGGAGATCAATATCGCTAATTCTTCAGAATATCTTCAATTAGATTATTCGTAGAACAAACACGTCATTCCCACCAAATATCCCAGGAGTCCGTCCAATAATAGGAAAATATTTCTAAAAATTGCCCGTTTTTACTCAGAAATTCTTTGGCTCCTATCCAAAGGATGCTACCAATCTCAACGGTGGTGGGGTCACTTAGTGAGGTCACATTCGAAAAGTGATAAGTTTTTTTTATGATAACTCGTCACACGATTTAATGATTCTGTTTATATTATTTTTTCGTATGAACAAACAAATTTATTTCGGTCCGGTATTTACCGATCTGCGAGAAATTCTAAATTTACTTCGAAATATCTTAGCATTCCAGTTATTTAAAATACTTTGACTATTCAGTATACTTACACGCCTTTGATTTGTTGTACAATTATAATGTTTTCTTCTATATCATCCATGGTCTTAACTTTAACAAGTTTTCTAATGATGTTTTAGATACATAAAAAAGTCGTCATAATTTTTTTCCATCTATCATTCATTCAGTGGAAAGAAATTATGCAATTTATAGACCTTCTAAAATAAAGGCCGTATTTTACCAAAATGCAAATGAGTTAAATTCTGCAAAAATATGCAAAAAATATATATTCAGTTCCCAATGGGAACATAAAAACAAGCGAACGAATATTCTCCTTGAGTATTATGAAAAAAAAATTCTGAAAATCTGAAAATGAAGCAAGCTGAGTTCCTTTGAAATGACTTCAAGATGAAAACACGTTTTACAAGTCGACGGTTGTAATCAACTTGTCAATAAAAAAATAATAAGATATATTATCATACTAATGAAATTCTGTGGTTATCTACCAGGAACCAAGAAGGTGAGAAGGTAAGAGGATTGGTTAGAAGAGATGTAAAATATTCACGTAATTTCATCCGCGGGTGGAATGAACGGAGCTTTCTGCTTCTGTCTAATACATCTTCCCGTATCTGTAAGGCGTAAAGGGTACTGCGGGCTAAATGCCTCATTGCGTATTCATCCAGGGAAAAGAAATAGAATTTATTCCTATATAATGTCTAATTGGAATTTATGGACTTGATATTAATTCGGCTGAATTAATTATGAGAAAGCGCGGAAGAGGCGAAATTTTAACTGTTTTTTTTTCACGCACCGTCTGGTAATGGAGTTTTCATTTGACATAAAATTGGTATTATCTTTTTCTTTCACAGTCGTCTTAAAGGCTTTTATAAATTTTGACTCAGTTTTGTTCAATTATTGAAGTAAGCACTGAACAGAAAATTCCTATAGGTGCGATTTGAAAGAAAACTAATGCCATCAATTTCAAGTATTATCATGACCTTTCATCGTAGGTCCCAGTCAGACCAACGAAGTTTATTTACTCAGAAAAGGATGTCGATATTTAGAAATATATCGATATTACGCATTCTAGAAAATATTGGTCTACGGCAGTCAACTCTTAGATCAGCGATATCATCTGTAATCGGAAGGCGAAAACGAACCTAAGCGAAATCTGAATGTATCTATGTTTGGTGATCCGCGAGCGGTGTGTGGCCCCGAGGCTTGGAATAAACTTCTTATGGAATTAAATTGCATGACCAGCTCACCAGAATTTAGATCCAAACTGAAAACTCACCTTTTCAGACACTCATTTCCATAAATTCAAACATTGATATATTTTTCTTGTTAATTTATTCTCTAATAAAACTGTTGATCTCCGCTATTACTCTGATATATGATAAAGTTAATACTACTATTATGATAAAGTCAAAGTAGTGTTGATTTACCTACCAATAGATAATGTCAGCGGTAACCTAACACCTCAATCTGTTTAATGTTGAGCGATAAATGATCTTAATGCGGTTTAAGATCGACATCTACATCAATGCTTTCTTATAAACCCTACTAACCCCTTGGTATCATTTTTGCACCCGTGTCCTAAAATTGTAATATTACATAAGATCTTCCTTCTTGCTAATAACATTAAAAACTTATATAATTTGTATAAATTGTTTATAATAGAAATCTTACTGCTTCGTCTCGCAGCAATTACTTACTTCTATGTTAACTGTTTGTACCTATACCTATAGAGTTTTTTGGTTTGGTTTTTAATTATAATCAACCCTGGCAAAACCCAATACAAGTATTATTAATGTAATTAAATACCTATGTTTATTGTAAATCTGTATCTTTAAGTCACAATTGTATCTGTGCATGTCATTAAATCATAGTTTTTAACTGTCACAACTGTACATGTGTATTTTTTTTTTACATGAGCTCCACACAGGAAAATAATTTTCCTCTGGGCCTATGTCATCTTTGGGGATGCTGTGTGGAGGGTTTTTTAAAGGAAAGGAAGGAGAGGAGAGTTCTGGAAAGGAAAAGGGTTTAAGGGGTGGGTAGGAATATGGGGTTCAGTGTGTCCAGGTCATCCGCCTCCAAGACCTAGACAAACCTCACCCCATGGACCCGGGCACCCCTGCTAAATCACCAAACGTAGCGAATCACTTGGAGTGACCTGTGGCAGAGGTGTTGGTTATCCAATAAAGGTTCCCGAGGCGGCGGTACCCATTCATTTAATCACCAGTTTTCAATCAGTAGTTATAAGTCCTAGATGTAAGTCACTAGTTATAATTATAAATCTTAGTTTTAAGTCAGAAATATTAACTTTATTATGTATTTATTTATACAGCACCCTTGAGGTATATTAACGAAATATTATTATTATCATTTCTAAATGTTTAATCTAGGAACAATTTTGCTTAATCCAGGCAAACGAACCCGCCCACAACGAATTTATTTCGGTTTATCTCTTCAATGGCCATAATTTGTATTATTTTATTGAAAATGGTTGTGAATTACGTCCACGACTTTATTTAAATTAAATACTCGACAAAACCACTAATTATTTTGGTCTTTGGCTTCAATTAAACAACACAAAACAAAAATCAATCGAGTACAAACTGTGCGAGACCGTAAGCTCTATCGTCTGTGCGAGTACACAGTTCACAGCTAATTAGATCGACTCGTTACTGCCTCAAAGCTGCTGGCGCACCGGGAGGACCAGTTCCGAACCGAAATGTTCTTTTGAAAGCTCAAAAGAAACGGATTCATTTAGTACTTGCGATGCGGAAGCACGAAGCCAAGTCGGGAATGCCTTGAATGAATGCATCTCGATTTATAACTTATGTTTAATTGCTGAACTTGCTCAAATTATAATATTTTATTTCGAAAATTACATAGTTTTATATTTTTTTCCTATATGTTGAAACTATGTCACCCAATTTGGGGTATGTTGTGAGGCTAAAGAGAATGGACGAGGAAGAAGACGGGGAAGAGGATGATTGGTAATTACCTAGCAAGCCGGATGGTGTGACGCTATCCGTAAAGTTGGCTAAAAAAATTTTGCGTCAAATGGCATAATACCCTCAAATAGTATGTTGAAAATCTCAAATCTATGTATGGTTTAAGCCGTTTCAAACAACATTTTAATTCCAAATGCTGGTTTTAGGATGTTCCTGATACCTGCAATTCTGGAACATGCCACACGTACACCACATATTATTGTTGTTTTTTTTTAAGGTTAAACATTATGTAAAATAACAATCAATTGTTTTTTGCATTAATATAAAGTACCTAAAGTAAATTAAATCTTCCTTGAATATCATTTTAATATAAATATTAATTGTCTACTCAAAAGTATATTTTGATTTTACATACTTAAATTTTTTTTGGTGTTGAGCAGGTACTTGTTAAAATGCCAATAGAGGACACTCTTCCAAAAGCTGTGGCAGATGCTATTTAAACCAATGTTCACATTATATTAACCGTGCATTTTGGGATTTTTTATGTCACTGCTTCTCTATTGAATTTTGTATTTGTAATATATTATTATGAACGATTATAATTATGTATTTGTAATATATTTTTGTGAACGATTATTATAAACAAAAATAATTTATATTTATTTACATCGATCATAACTCACCTACCTCTCCGTTGTCGGTGCGGTGTGGTGGAATGGTGTAATATTTGAGTATAGGCTTTGATTTATGTAGTCTGACAGCCCTTAAATTTCTACTGTCACATGCTGGTGACCTTATCGTACATAATTACTTTTAAAAAATATCAAAATCAGAATGGATTTGGTTTCTCGATAGTGTAACTCGTTATAATATTATAAGTATTCTTCCCTTCCAAAGCCAATGCAAAAAATATTAGCTATTGCTTTGAACATTAATGAAACCCGAATAGTCTATTAAATACATCCTATAACAATTGACTATACTACGAAATAAATAAAAAAAAGCTTAAAATATACATTTGAAAAAGATAAATGTTTTGATGGTGGGTAAAAATAATTATTTTATAATAATTTTAATCTTTTAAACAACTAATTCTAAATTTCTTCAATACATGCCTACATATCACTATAGAGCTTATGAATACAGGAGTATCTGCAAGAATAAGAAATTTCTTTAGAAGGTTTTGGTAAAAGAGCAAACCCAAAAAAATACCTTCAAAATATGTTGTCATTCGAATGATTCATTCTTTTGAAAACCTGTTAAACCTGGTTTTCTGTTTTATTGAAAAAAAATGATACGTCATTTGAAACAAAGTGATGGTCCGTAGATTGCTATTCGTGTAAATATCATTTATACACCCTTGAATTTTTAACCAAAACGCAAACAAGCCCCGGGAACCATTTATTTGACACCCCTGCCATAGTTCACCCCAAGTCGTTCGCTACGTTTGATGACTTAGCAGAGGTTCCCGGGCTCGTAGAGTGAGGTTCAAGGTCTTGGTGACGAATGGGTTCGCCCACCTATTGCGTGGTAGGCCGGATCAGGAGAGGTTGGTTGAGCGAGACCTAACCTAGACCTCTCCAGCCGGGCTCTCTCGACCCATCGCCTTGCACCCTTACCCCTAGATTTCTACCCATTTCTCATACTTTTTTCCTTCCCAGAACTTCCTCTCCTTGCTTTCCCTTATAAGACCCTCCATACAGCATCTCCAAAGGTGACATAGGCCCTGAGGGATTTTTTTTTAATCAAGGCCTGCGATATGAATCTAATGTATAAAAAAACAATAATTTATTAAAATGTAATTTACCTTCCAGTTTCGCTTGACTCAATATTGATATTTCGTTAGGGTAAAATTTACACACTAAAACTTTTTTTAAATTTACTTGGTTTAAAATAAAGGATTTGTTTTATAACATGTACCATTCCACTTGTGGTTACGTCTTTATGAATTTCATTATTTTTCGTTTCTGATTTTACGGTATTGAATATGCTTTAAAGGTTGTTGATTTTAATGCAATTAGTTTAATTTAAGTTACCTACATAGGTACATAAAATATAATATTACCATGTATACCTAATATTATAGATCAATATTTATTTCAGCAATGTAGTACCTACATTAAAGGTAGCGAACTTTGATTGTCAAATTATTAAATTAATAAAATGTCAGTCGGATACTGATCCCCTGTCGGGTGGGTTCCAATATGCATGCATGCATGTGCAAATCGATATGCATCCGAAAGTCGCTTTTGCCGATGCATCTTTCCGTAATGCAACGTCAGAACTCAGAACACATGAACGGGATATCTTATATACACATATATTGCTTCTCCGTGCCGCAGAAAGAAAAGTCGTGAAAAAATTGACGGTTGACGTTTCCATATCGGAACAAACTGTGCGAGGCTTTCAGTGCGGATGCTGCGGATACGGTTCTGTAATTTATTTAGAATTCCAATATTTGAGTTTATACGAAACTGTGAAATCATTCTCGCAATTTGTATCTCAAAATATATTTTTTTCAATCATCATCAAACAGTATTAATAGGCCAGAGACTGTACGGTTAAAATTCAAAAATCCGGCTAAGAATACAACGGTAATGCAAATGCATTAAAAAGCTACTTTGTAATAGAACCGAATTTAAGAAAGTAGCCAAAAATGCCAAAGGATGGCGCCACTTAAACTACTACCACTAACAGATCGCATGAGAACCTGCCGCTGGCAGGCATATGTACTACGGGTGTATATTTTTGAATATCTCTCCGGATATGGATATATTGATGGTAATATGATTATTATTGTAACTGGCAGTTGTGAATAATAGTACCACGCGGCTATATATTACATGTGACGTCTTTTCCTGTTGGGTTTCAATCAGTTTCAACCCATCATGCCTAATTTTTAAATGAAACATGTTTTTTTTAATAAAAAATGTATTTATATAAGGTATACCTAATCAATAATATATTTGTTTTGGCTCTGACTAAGTGAAACTATGAGAAATGATAATTTACAATTGGCTGCTAAGACAAAAAATTTGGTCCGTTAATGTATGATGTTTATCCATGATGCCACATAAGGTCTAAAAAAGCAAATTTTTTTTTTTTATTAATTTTATTGCAAACTTTAATCTTAATTTATAAAACAAAGTTGGGTTAGTTACACCATTTATAACTCGAGAGCGGCTGGACCGATTTTAAAGATCTTTGATTTGTTAGATTTGTCTCCGCCCCGAATAGCAGAATAGCTATTAAAATATAGGAAAAAATCACGAAAAAAAAATTATAAATAAAATTACTTTCCTCGTACATTTTGAATGGAACGATTTCTCATCTCTTGAAAGAGCTGCGGGAAAATTGTGATAAGTATAATATTGAGTAGTGAGTGAATTCCAAAAATTCCAAAACGTCATATTATGTTAATGCGCTGATTGTTTTGCTTTTGTTCTTAAACATATAATGCTGCCCCTCTTTCTTACACACTAAATGTCAACAGTAAAAATGGGACAAACGGCGAAGTATGTCTGCATCACTACAAAGGTAATTATAATAAATCCTCATCATACGTATAAAATAAAATGAAACGTAATTCCCGTAAGTTAGTTGAAAAGTAAGAAAATCACCAAAATGATAAAACCGTACACAACGCCATCTCTGATATTGACAATAACAAAACACGAACAGTTGCGCATCGATAATTGCTTCACTGTGTAATTTTTAACATAAAAAAAACTGAATTTAATTCATCTAAGGGGCCATGCATAAATTACGTCAAACCTTAAGGGGGAGAGGGGAGTAGAGAATTATGACATTGTGTGATAAGGGGTATTGGGGGGGGGGGGGGGTCATCAGCTCTGTGACGTTACATGTAAAAATCTAAATTATTAAAATTAACTACTGTTTTGATTATTTTTAGATGTAAAATTGCAAAATATGTGACGTCTCATTACAGGGGAGAGGGTCTAACAAATGTGACGATATGTGACAGGGACGGGGGGGGGGTAAAAAAATAACGAAATTCGTGTGACGTAATTTATGGATGGCCCCAAATAAGTCAACACAACAGTTATTGATTCTGAGGCGGTACGAAGCTCTCCGGGTCAGTTAGTATCAAAGATAAAACGAAAGACATTTTAAAAAGAAAATTTTATTTATTTATTTCTAGATTTGCTAGGTCATGTGGGAAGAGGTTAAAAATAAATCAAAACCATACAGGGACGCAATAAATTAAATATGCATATACATTTTTCAATTCCACAATTCTTCACAGGATATATTAGGAATTGCAGAACCGCCACTGTCTGCATTTGAAATTCTAAGTTGGCAACAATTTCGCAATGTCACAATTCGCATGGTTTCCCGCTCATTTCAGGTGTCGCTTTCAGACAAGATAAAAAAGAGGCTGGATTTCCCCCCGCGCGCACTAAAGCCACGGAGGTTGCCCCGATCGCTGGCGAAATGGAAAATCTATGCCAGAAAATATATCTAACCATTATGATAATACTTTGTATGTATTAATTGCTGATCTTTCTATTATATTATGTGCGTACAATGTAATTTCCTGTAGTATTAATGTGATTGTGTTTGCGAGCTTTCGATATTAATTTCAATATTAATTTGATCAGATTGAAAAAGAAACATTGAAATGGATATGTTCAAAACTCAACATGTGGCTTTTCTGAAACAAGATATTTTACGTGTTTAATTTCGATTTTTACAACCATCAACATGGTATCACTTACAGTTAATATACCTAACCATATGTCGCAATTTAAATATACAATCTTACTGTTATAATTAATTACTGTGGAGGATAATTCAATGGCAATGTAATGAAATCTTAATACATAAAACAAAGTTGTGTTAGTTACACCATTTATAACTCACGAACGGCTGGACCGATTTTTATGATCTTTGATTTGTTGGGTTTGTCCCCGCCCCGAATAGCAGAATAGCTTTAAAACGTCGGAAAAATTCACGAAAAAAAAATTATGAAGAAAAGTCTTTTCCTCGTACATTTTGTATGGAACGAATTCTCATCTTTTGAAAGAGCTGAAGCAATGTTGTGATAAGTACCTATAATATTGAACAGTGAGTGAATTCCAAAAATTCAAAAATGTCAAATGTAAATTCGCTGATTGTTTTGAGTTTGTTCTTAAACATATTATAATGCTGTCCCTTTTTCTTATGCACTAAATATCAACAGTTGAAAATGAGACAAACGGTGAACATACGTCTGCACCCCTCCAAAGAAATAATACAATAATTACAGTAAATCTCCCTCACAAGTCACAAGTGAGGCATTTTTGATCAATGCTAAGTTTTTTTCGCATATTTTAACCTGTATTCATTTCATAAAGAATATTTTTTGTGATAGTTCCGCTTATAAGAGTCACGTCTCTCGAATTAATTTTCTTTTCACTCAAATCTTCTGTTTTCTCTTGCGGATCGGGCTAACGGGTTGTTCTTAGACATTGCGGGGTTCGTTCACTCACTGAGCGGCAGGCGGGGCTAGAGTGTGCACTTGGCAAGGGCGGAGGACTACGCAGAGGGAATCCATTTGCTCGATTTCCGGTCTGACGCGCGCAAATCATGAAAGAGACGCTCTTACCCCGGTACGTTTTGCCTCCTTGAATATCTCCTCGATTGACGCCCCATACAAAAATAACAAACAGGCGCTAGATGCCTCAGGATTGAAATTTCTCCAAGACTCAAGTGTCGTGTTCGGTGGAAGATGTTTTTTTATATGAAAAGCGTTATTTTTTTCTTGAACCATTGTCTTGAACAATTTTTGTTGTCTATTATATTGCACTCTGAAAAATACTCGTAACGCCATTTAAAATGGATCGTTTACCGGTTTTTCATTAAACGAATGAGTAGGTATAAGAATAATATACAAGTGAAATTGTATTAAAATTCTATAATCTGAGACGTATGTGTCCATTTGATGATCGTATAACGAATAAGCACATCCTGAAAGAATTTAAGGTCACTGAGTAATAAATAAGACGAAGAACACTCCTATGCTTTGTGATAAGTATTACAGTCCTCTTTATCCTATTACTGTTGTAACGTTAAAACACAAGAAACAAAATAATTCTATCGAACTTCATGTATACTGTGAGATTACCTAAATCTTCACGATAAGACAGGGATTTAAGGACACTTCAGTAACTTTAGTTTATTAGGCTAAATGTATTTTGGTCGAAATTAATAAATTTGTCGTTTGCGTAAATAAATACTTTAAAAATGTTGACTCGCATCAAACTTGCTATATCTGTCCTCGAATATTATACGAAATTTTGTATTCGTCGAGAAATATAAAGGATAAATATACAAGATAAATGGTATCGCCTCGCCTTACATTAAAAGTTTCGGGAAACGTGTAAATACTTGGTCTACCAGCCGAAGACATCAAATCAAACAAACTTTGCTTTGAGAAGAGTGAAGTACTCGACTAAATCCTTCAGCTGTACTTTCAAAGATTTCACTTCGAATTGATACCGAATTAGCGGGCTTAAATTAACATAAACAAACAATTTATGTAAAATTTATTTGTTTATTTAACAATATTCAGGGAGTAGTTGTTTTATGGAAATCATTTCTAAAATCATAAATTTTGATCTTGATTTTTCAAAAAAAAGTCACATTTTTATACATATAGAGAGTTATTTTTTATAGAACCGCAATGTGTTTACGTACATACAATGAACATGGTGTACTTACAACTACATTGTTTACTTATATACTTTGTACATAGTGTACATAATATACACTGTTTACTTACATACAATGTACGCGGTTTACATAAAGCCACAGCGTTTACTTACATACAATGTATGTAGTGTGCCTACAGCCGCAGCGTCTACTTACACACAATGCATGTAGCGTATATTCAACTAGAGTGTTTACTTACTGTCCATACAGCCACAGTTTTACTTACACTCTACGTAAAAAAATATTACACGGTCCCTAATTGCGTTGAAATACTGTAAATTCTCACTTCACGAAAAGACTGAAAGCCTATTTTTTTATTCCAAGGATTAAATTTTTTAACAAAATCAAATTCTTTTCAGAATTCTCAGAGCCAACAATTCACATTATGTTAGTTAAAACAATTTTGTGAGTTATTTATTTCGAAATTTTTAAGAACATTACGGAACTTTGAGGGACCTTGGTATAAGATAGATACTCGTACCTATCGCTAATATTTGTTTAGAAGAACACTAATTAAGCAATTAAAGCGCACCAGGCTAAATTATAACTTAACAATGTTGTAATTCATTTGTGATGACATTAAAACAGTATTATTTCCCGTGTTGTGATGACACACTCCGATGAAAGCAATAACACCAAATATAAATATACACACCCTTAGTTTTACTTATACTGCTAACCGCCATTACAATTGGCAGTGAATTGATTTTACAAAAAAATCAAATGCTTTTTCTAAACCGTTGTCTTTAGAATGACACAAATGAATTTTTATCCCATCTGTTTTACAAACACACTTCCGTACCACGTGTTTAGATACCACAATGTAACATACGCTTTTGCATTTCGCAGAAAATTAAGCATTTGTGAAAGTCCACAGTTTTTTAATTAAAATAGCAATCATCCACGAATACGTTTCTGAAAGTCTTGTTCTATGAATCCACGATTAATCATTCCAAAGTTTCATTTCCATATTGCGATACATTTCATCAATTCCCCGTTTCATTACGGAGTGCCGGAATTTAAAACAAATTTTGGAAAACTGGCATGGCCGCATTATCCATAATAATATTCTGAATACACCTACACATTCTCAAGTCGGGCACATTAATCATCATAAAGTCAAAAGTTCCTATTCTTGGCTTGTGAACGATCGGTATTTTAGGCCAGATGCCCTTACTATGAATAATGTACGCGCTCCCTAATGTACAAAACAGACATCAAAATTAAAAATAAATAACCGAGACGAGCGTTATTGTGGTTTATATGTATACCTTTTGCATTAGATTTTGGAAGTATTTAAAGACAGGTAGTTGATTTTCATGTATGCAAACGCATATTTAGGTACACATAAAAAATAAAATAATACTTGCCTCTTTTTTTAGAGATTTTTAAATGTCGTCCGCCTTGCCATATTTGTTACAAATCTCAAAATACTTTCAAAATATCCAGTCCATATATGAAGATTAAAAGAGGCCTTGAAAACTATGTAATCATTGGTTACAATTAGGTCTCATGGGACACGAAAGGGTTCGAATTTGAATAATAATAATTGACAATAATAATTGTCAAAATTTTATAAATTAAGGTGTTTAATTATCAAAATATGATTTAACGTATTTCGAGCTAGCTCTAAAATAAGGTTCAATTCTATTATAAATTCAATTTATGGTTATGACTTTCCGAAGAGATGAGGTTTCGTTCTGAGGGCTTTTATCAGTCTTATATTTCTATGTACTTATTTAAAGCGGAAGTCAAACCCAAGCTTCATAACCTAATACTTCGATAGCGATATTCGTATCTGGAGTTCGATTTAGTTATTTCAACCTTTCGATAACTGATAAAGTTACTGACATAAAAGATGATTGTCGCGAATAAATAAGCATTTTCACAAATTCACTGTTAATGGATGAATAATTTTCTCACTATAATATTTTCACGCGTTAACTTCACTCTGTCTTTTATTGGGCAGAGTTGCATTTACTTTTTATTTAACTATTACAATGATTCTGCAAGCTGTCTTCAATATTTCACTCCATTTTGATGCTAGTTTAGGAAACTTTATCGGTGTATAGGTACTTGTATCTAGTAAGTAACAAAGTTAAAGCAGTGGAATATTTAATTTCATGACATAATTCATTAAACGTTCACTTTATGTTTACAAAGAGATAATAACTACATGTGTTAATAACGATTCCTCGAATCAATCAACTCAAGTCGTTAATAATAAAATAGAAATAAAGCGACTGAAAATTAATACAAATTGCCTTTAAGCCATTATTTCGATGCTTTAAACCCACTTCCAGTGAAACGGAATATTCAATTAAGTTAAATCAACAGTCAGCCAATATAATGCAGTATACATGACCGCCATTTTAAATTGAAAAAATAATTAATTGTAATTGTTGTACAAAACTAACAATTAAACTATGAAAAAAGTAAAAATAATATTAAAGATAGGAGTAAAGTTTACCGCCATTTAACAAGTAAATAATTCTTACTTCTGTTACATTATTTATTTATTTATTACAGTTTACATTTTTCCAGTTTGTACATGTTTGTATAGCCAAAATAAAACCAATTATGGACTTCCTCCTTGTGACTTTACCTCTGATTAAACAGCATAATAAATTTTTTAAATAATAAACTAAGGCGTGACATATTTTCTTGCTTCAGATCAGCTCTGAACAGAAAAGTGATAATGTCGTCTTATTGAATTAGAATCCTATAATAAAGCGACATTTTCTCTGAATCAAACAGACCTTACTTACAGAGAATATAAAAAGAAATGTACTTTGAATGAAGTGGAAATGATTATTTCTTTGCTTGTGAATGGCACATAAATACAATTTCCCTAAAAGACAATCCATCGGAAAAGTTGAGAAACGTGAAAACGAACCTTTCTCCACCAGGGAAAGTTCCGTTGTCTGACGATCATGTTTACACATTTTTTAGTCGATAACCCTAACAACAAACAGTGGCGACTAAATAATGAAAACCCGTACAAACAACGGGGGGTTTATGTAGGTACGTTTAGGTTTCAAAACGAATGAGGGTTAGAAATTCTTCGGGTCCCTTCTCCTAGAATACCGCAGGAATTTTATCTATCCCTTAAACAAACGAACGGAAATATTCAAAAGATAAACCAAAATACAACAGTGAAATAATTACAGTCGCGCATAGTTTACCAAATTGTTGGCGCTTTGTGGGAGTTTCAAAGGATTGATTCTTCAATATAGCGGCTAAGAAATGAAAGTATATTCAGAATCAGGCTTTGTGTGTACGGACATGCATGTACCAGTACAGCATTATCCTGCATCTTGTTTGCTAGATGGATTTTATCAAACTTGCAAAGAGAAAACTTATAATACGGCTCTTAACTGTAACTAATATTTTCCTTGTGAGCTTTTATTCGGTTTACCTATTATTCTTCAGCAAGAAGTGTAAAAGATAGATAAGTAGTAGATACATATTCATGCCATTGTAATATTTGTTAACATTAGCAAAGCTTATTCTAGGAACCTATGCTGGCTTTCACGGTAGCCTAAAATAACTAATGAATAAAACAAATGCCTACACCAGCTACCGGCGCTTGCCATATTTTCTCAGTGAATTCTTTCAGTAATTTGACAGCCAATTTTGGAAAGGAATTCAGTATAAGCGGCGTTTACATTCGTAATAAAAAAGGACGATTAAATGGGAAACGAAGCCATTAGGCAAAAACGGTTTTAAATATTTAATAAATGGACGAAGCGTTTCCACCTTCCTCCAGTAGTCGCGTCATGTCGCTTTTGTTGTGCCATGGAATTATTATTTGATAAGGGTTCATCTTGCATTTTATTATTAAAATATACAGTCGGGATAGGGAGGCCGTGAAATATGGGCAATAAGGACAATTTAATATTGGTGAAAAGAGCTGGTTATATGCAACTTCTACTTTTCACTGGCAAAAAAGGATTCAAAATATGGGCCTAGGAGTTGTAACGATATTTGATAAATTAGGTACATGCCTCCTGTGGTAAAAAGACTGGGTGGTACAGGCGAAATGTGGCTTAGAAATACTGCATTTTTATGAATCTTACCGCTGCAGTCTTATACAAATCTGTGGCCTGCAATGGGTGGTGTTTTTCTTAATAGACATTGAAATACAGTTGTTATACCCATAACGACGACCTCCGTAGTCCAGTGGGTAAGACTCTTGATTCACAATCCGGAGGTCGCGGGTTCGAACCCGGCATGGGAAAATAAATTTTATTTGATTAATTTGTGTTATTTCACAATTAATTCATTTAAAATAATATATAATATATTTGCGGTATGTTCCAGAGTGGAAGATTCTATCAGTATCGCCCTGGTGTAAGACCACCATTCAGAATTGAAACGTTGCTTGAAAATGGCTTTAGCCGTATTTGGTGACCAGATCTGAATAGCCAGGTACTTCCCAACCTTCCTCTTCCCCACCTCCTTCCCCTCCTCACTACCTTCAGCCTCACAACATACCCCAATTGGGGATGCCATAGTCTCACTGGCTCCAGACGGGAGCAGTTGAGATTCACTGTACAAAAAAAAACTGTAATTAGGTAAGATGTACTGAACGTTGAAAAATAATAATCCCATAATATTTCAAAGTAGATAATCTTAATTACGTAGCGAATTCTGTTGTCCGAAGCAGGAAAAACTCCGAGCATTTCAGCACCAACTTCATTTCCATTACGTATCACCCATGGAGTTTTGATTTTATATCTAGCTGAAGTCTCAGGCGTTTTCCGGTTTTTCGCAGAGTTTTTCCAAATTAGATCTTGACAGAAGCAATTAATTATTAGTATTATTACTCATAATTTTAAACATCAAGTGTTCAAAAATTTCATTAATAAGGGTCAAAATATTTTTTCAAGGGGTGAGAAAGGGGGATGAGAGTATTTGTTTTAAACTTCGTTTAAACTGTGACCTTCTCCTTGTTTTAAAGTTTATGTATGCAAAATTTAACTCAAAAAAACCTTAGATTTGTATAAACATCACAGTCACACAGTCCGCCACAGATAATTTTCAATAACAAAAAATTGATGACCGGACAACTCGAAATTAAACCAACTCAGAACCATCTCAGTTAAGGCAACGTACCCATACTACGTGACCAACTTTTAATGACTTTTCAAGGAGGTGTTGAGTTGACTTTATTCTCACTTGGCATGGAAACAAAAAAAAATCGATATATTGTCTATTTTCTATCCAAAACGGTTTAAATGATTACAAAGAAAAACTTTGCAAGTTCAAAATATTAATAGTTAATTCTATATTTGGTCGTCGTACATTATTAAGTTCACCGTTAAAATATGTTTTTATGATTGCGCGTTAAAATTGAATTTGATCCCAAAAGCGTTTCGGTGTTAAGTGGGAAATTTATGGGCTTGATCGTTATTTTTGTGTATCAAATTGAAGTTAATCCCGAATATAACACGCTCGCTTTATGATCGTTACGTAAAATCATTTTGGTTATTATTACGGTAATCATTTCGTAGTTCGCACAAAAAACTGGTGGGCTCTCCATTGAAAGTTCTATGTAGGATTAAAGTTTTATGTAGAAATTTTAACATCAAAGGACAGTTTATTTTTTTAAATTTTCATCAGTACAAATTTATGAAAACCGTATATTTATTAGTATGATGTACGAGGATGATGCAATACGGTACCTACCAAATCATTTTTAACAATCATCTGACTTCACATCGAAAGCTAAGGGAAGGTTAGATGATGTATGTACCTACGTCGTTAGAAATCATTTCTAAAAAATTTTTAAAAATGTTTTTTTTTTATTCCATCAAAAAAAACATAGTATATACAAATATATAATTTAAACAATTTTATCGGTAGTCCCGCGAAGCTGCCACATAGCTGCTTATCTGCAGGTTCTACCTCAATATACACTCGTTATGGTAAAAAAATAATATGTGTAATTTCAAAATTGTAAAGGAAATTGAAGACCTCTGTAAGAAGATTTAAGATTACAAATATTTAAAGGAAATGTAATAAAAAAATAGCATAACAACCAATCGGATAATACAATAACATAACAACCAATACATAACGTATATAACATAATACATAACAAATATCCGAATAATACTTAAATATTTCCGTAAATAGGTAGGCGTTGATGGAGTCTGGTCGGTAAGTGGCTGAGGGAACAAATCCTTTATTCAATATCTAAGTACATACCTGAAACGCATAAACTTGTAAATCAAAACATAAGGTTTAGCTTAAGAGGAAATAACCAGAAAAAAAACCGGAAATATGTCATTTTTAAATCAAATTTTAGACGAATCAACTCTTTTCCACTAAAAATTATAAACTGATTTCGAAAGACTGTTGTTTTATCTAGTAAAAGTATGTTTAAAATTTTGAGAAAATTTGTTTATTTTTAGTACAATAAAGTTTTACCGTAGGTCGTTGGCAGATTTATAAAATTTTCAAACAAAATTTTATATTACACAACACACATTTCAAATCATATTTTTATTTTAGTTTTAATAAAATCATTTAAAAAAAGATCCGCACCCGTGTTTTGGGACGAAAATACTCCAGTTTGTCTATTTATTTACAGTCTTACATATATTTAACATTCTTATTTTGCTTAGACATTATTGAAAAATTATAAATTCTTGTGATCAAAAAATAATTACAAAAAGTAGATAATTTTAATAGTTTTATCATCACACCTTTCAGCATTTTTGAATGTAGGTATAAATTGAAGTAAATTTTGAATGAAATAAAATCAATATCTAGTTATTGTTTAAAATAGCTGGTACGGAGAGTAATTAATCTTTCTCATTGGAACTGCCCTGTACGATCGTAAAAACATCTTTCGACGAAATATGAATTCTCGGCCGCTGGCTGGTTAACGGCCCTTACTCATTTTGAATGGGTTGGTCTAAACTTATATCAAAATGGAATGTTTATGTAGTTAAAAGATTTTTGAATGGGTCAATATTTCACAGAATCTTTAGAATGCCCTACTATAGATCGGGCGCAATTTTTCACATGTTCAATGCGCGAGTCCGTGCAAAGACAAATTATGCGGTGGCCGCCGTTGCGTTTAATGGATAACCTCCATCACATAAACCACGCTCAAGTAGTGTTCAACGTACGGAATTTTACCGGTCAAAACACCGACCAGAGAATTCATGACCAACGCACGGGCTACTCCCAGAAAGAGAAAATCGCAAACACCCGGTGAAAAATTCTCCTCAACTAGGAGTGCATAATTTTGCGTAGTGCCTTGTACTTGTTTAGAGAATAGAGATTTCTAGATCAACCTTATAGCCTGATCCACCACCATAAACACGCTAACCCACTCTGGTAAGGTTCCCGGTTATAAATCTGACTTAATCCTTAATACGTCAGTACTAAAAGTGCAATGTATGCATGTCTGAACGGGATGCCAATCGGCTGATATAAATGTGTTCAATTATTTACGAGTTAATCATGCTCGTTATTGGTTATTGATTTCCGCAATATTATAGTCGGTAGGCGATTACCTTTTGTCGCCCCACGCGGTTTCGTCGTGGGCTGGTTTTAACAATGGCATGCGAAGTCTGAAGGATTTTAGCGTTGGGGAGAACGGAGAACCATTAAGTGATTGGTTTGTACAAATTGAGTTGGCAAACGATAATATTGAGGATTCAGGTTTAGAATTCGGAATATTTTTAAGCATTGTGTAAAATGGGTGAGATTGGTTGTATTATGTTTTCCACGAAAGGTTACGGCAAAGTTCCAACTATGGTTCTCAGAATATTCTGATGTTGAGAGGTCAAAGGAATAGCGATACAATGGAAAGGAAATAGGAAGGTTGAAACAACTTGGATATATAGGTATGGTCACCAAGCACGAAGAAAATAATTGCAATGCTCATCGTTAAAATGACATTTTACGCCACCTACGTTTTCTCTGCAACTTTTCCTAACTTTTCACTGGGCCGTTTTTAGTGGCTGTGAGCTGAGAGTTATATTCCGCTGTTAATTAGATCGACAAAGACCGATATATGGATAAAGTACTTGTAAGACTTTGATAGAAACTTTGGGGCAAAGGTACTTTATCATTGCCTTTAAAACCTCCACAGAGTATAATGAAAGGTAAGTTGGGCGTGTTTATCCTAGTTTTTCTTCTATAGCCGTTAGTTTTAGATTTTCGGGAGGCTGGACAAATCACACTCAATCCAATATTTAAAGTATATATATATATATTCGTTTTTTAATAATTAATTTGTAATGAGATATTTTTTGATCTAGTGACTGGATGGTTCAAAGCATTGCGTCGGGATCAAGCAATACTTTCCTCTTAGAGTGATGGTAGCAAAAGGAATACCTACTTTGTGGTTTTTCATCGAGTGACTGAAAATGTTAGTCTTCATTAAAAAATAAAAAAAGTTAAAATATTCATTCATTCGAAAGTACCTGACGACCTCCGTAGTCCAGTGGCTAAGACTCTTGACTCACATTCCAGAGGTCGCGGGTTCGAACCCGGCATGCGCAAATAAATTTTATTTGATTAATTTGTGTTATTTCACAATTAATTCATTTAAAATAATATATAGTATATTTGCGGCATGTTCCAGAGTGGAAGATACTATCAGTATCGCCCTGGTGTAAGACCACCATTCAGAATTGAAACGTTGCTTGAAAATGGCTTTAGCCGTGTTTAGTGACTAGATCTGAATAGCCAGGTACTTCCCAACCTTCCTCTTCCCCACCTCCTTCCCCTCCCAACTACCTTCAGCCTCACAACATACCCCAATTGGGGATGCCATAGTCTCACTGGCTCCAGACGGGAGCAGTTGAGATTCTTGTGCGGTATTCACTGTAAAAAAAAAATAAAAACTACCCATATTATCAATTTCCTTGCAATAACATTTTTATTAAATCTTTTTTTTTTTTAATATGTAAAATTATTCTAAATATAAAACTACTGATTTTTTATTTGAGATTTTCGCGGCAAAAGCATTACCGTGAAGCGTTTTATGAGTTATTTTTTTTCATTTTTTTATTTTATTTTTTTTTATATTTTTTATTTTTATTTTTTTTATTTATGAGTTTTATTCTGTGTTTCTGAACCTCCTTCTTTAAAAAACACATCTGCCCTGATGATGGACACGGTAAAGCTCTCCATAACGTTGGCTACTGATTTTTTGTTTATTTTATTAATTTACCATGACTGTCTTTGAAAACCTTCTTCCAATTACTCGTAGGTAATAGATGAGGTTATTGGTTGAACGGGAGCTGATGTTCGGCACATTCAAACCTTTGGATTAATTGTGAGCAGAGGGAAGGTGAAAAAAAATCGCGTAGTCAATTTTGTATTCCGGAGACGGGCGAAATAGCAACTGGGGGGCATCGCTTACGGCCCCATGAAGGTAATATGTACGACGGAAACTTTAATCCCGACTGAGTGATGGCCCGTTTTTAAAATGTGCAAATCAAAACTAATAGGTTCTAATAGCATTTTCCAATAAGAGAACGCTTTTTCGACTTTTCTAAATTAGCTTAGACAAAGGGTTCAATAACACTATTATCCATGGTGTCCGGAGTCGCATGGTTCATGATTCACGGTTCCGCATCCACCACGGAATCCGTGGTTTCTTTCGATTTAAGTGCTTTGGCGTTTTTCTTTTCAGTTTTTTTTCAGCTTTTCAGTAAAACATACTCTTAATTTAAAAATATGTAGCGTGATCTACGCTTTGGCGTATTTTAAAAGACATACAGTTGATTTTAACTCCATTGCGACCGATTGGACTCTATTTAAGTACCTACTCGAAAACAAAAATTCAAATAAAAAAATAGTTATTCCATTGACTGTATATGTGAAGATTCACCAGTTTCCCGTTTGTACTACGAGTTTCCGGGTACCGTGTAGTTATGTTACTATTATGCATATTATTATTATTATCGTATCTCGAATTCAGACTTGTAATTTATTTAGTTTTTTTTACGATGAAGCGTCACATTTCTAGCTTATTATGTGGTTTCGTCAAAAGAATAAGACCTTAGCCACACACAGCTATAAAAGATAATATGGCTTTGCGTATTTCGGCATATCGCTCGCCATACATTCCCAATGGGAATATTTGGCGAGCAATATGCTGAAATAGGTCAAGCCAAATGATCTTTGATATTTTATAGCTGTGTGTGGCACAGGTCTAAATCTTTTACAATACATGTGATGATGTATGAAACAGATCCGTAAGTCTTTGCTTTGCACCCAAAAATAATGTGTTCAAACCCATGTGTGGGTAAAGATGTTTTTTCACACATTATTGTATTTATATAACAAGTAGGTAAATATATATATCATGCCCCTCAGCGTAAACAAAAAAAAGTTATTTTTGTTTACGCTCCACACTCAGGGCCTTTAGGGATGTTTTCATTCTTTTTCATTTTCGTTGATATTTCTTTATCTTTGGGGATGTCGTGTCTGGGGATTTCTATGAAAAGGAAGAAGAGGGAGTACAAAGGTATGAGGTGTGCGTAGGAATCTGGGGGTCAATGCGTCCAGGTTTGAACCCATCCCTACCACTGCGGTGCAAGGCGATGGGTCGAAAGAATCCAGCTGGAGAGCTCTAAGTTAGGTCACCCTCAAGCAGCACGCCAGAGCTTACCAATATGGACAGCCTATATTACTCGCAAATAATGTAGCTTTCTATTGGTGAAAGAATTTTTAAAGTACATTCAGTATTTTTTGCGTTAAAGAGTAACATACACACATCCATACAAACTTTCGACTTTATAATATTAGTAGGCCGGTAAACACGATTGAAAAACTGGTCTGCAGGAGCATACGCTGTGGAAGTGTACGGTGTTTTAGAGTGAAATACAGTGGTCAAGTTTCAGGGGAAAAACTCGTCGTGTCTTTGGAACTCGCAGGCGAAAATCCCGAGTCGTTACGGCCGCGGAACTTAAACAAGCAATTCCGGAAGTTGAGCGTTTGTTGGAGGAACGAGGCTTGGGTTAGTGTCGGGGGGGGGGGGGGAGGCTTGGGAGCCAGAAGGCTGTTGCGGAAAATCTCCGGAACGGGTTGATGATGGAACAACTTTGTTGGCAACACCGTGATTCTCGGAAATAGTTGGCAAGTACCTACCTACTTGCACAGCCACGAATTTGTATCAGGTATTTGTTTGATTGAGAAGTATTTGTTAAGTTGTTTGTCAGCAGATTTCAAAAATTATAACGAGGTCAACCTATTGTTGAATATTGTTTATTGGTGTTTGAAATTTCCAATTGCTTATCTTTCAATTGGAAATCATTCAAATATTCAGTAACAGTTTACAGTTATTACTTTCTACGACGTTTTATCCTAAATTTATCTCCCGACTTCAATCGAATCAGAATATTATTTTATCTCTAATTTTCAATCCTACGCATCTCGCAATTTCATCATTTATCGTTTGTTTAACATTTGAGTATTTCTATTGAATTCAATGATCACTTATTTCTACTTGATACAATTTCTTCAATATCGCATCTTCAATCTTGCAATTTCCGTTCACAATCATCACCAATAATCTTCGTTGTTTTTAATCTAAGGCTTAGGCCTTAGATTAAAAACCATATTTAATTTTCATAACTCTATTCAATTGAGAAATCTCCTTGAAACGAGAAAACGGACACTTTTAAATTTAATGAATTAATCGTGATTTTTTGTAGAATAACGCAGTAAGCGGAGGGGTTAAGAATAATAAGATTATTATTATTACCTAATTTTACATATTTTAGATATGAATTGAGATTTTCATTGTATAATTATGGTTATTTTTGGGTATTATTATTATGGCCCAGCAAGGCAAAAATTAATCACCATAATTTTATATGTACGTATTTTAACCAACTATTATATATTCTACATAAAATGTAACGGCAAAATCTCGTACATACCGCAAAACCGAAATAAACGTCGCGTCGTATTCATTACAATAGATCAATGCCTAAAATGGTAAAATAAACACACTTAAAAACAGAGTGAGCAAACTAACATACATCTTTAAATGTTGTTACTTTCCTAAATAAAGATTAACTCAGAACTATGTACTTTGTGTTCTGCCAATCAATAATACAATATGGCATTATAGGATGGGGTAAAACTTATAAAAAAAATACATAACCGCTTTACATAGCACAAAAAGTAATGTTAAAAACAATTCTAATCATCAGAACTTAAAAATATAAAGTCAGAAAAGCAAATGCATTACACTTCTAATATGCAATACCTATTACAAATTTACAAAAAATATATTCTACATAAAACTGCACCATTTAAAAATAATAGAAAACTCGACAAACATGGCAATTCAAGTATAAATAACTCAAAGTAAAATTTTTAATTCATTTCCATAAAGTATTAGAAATATTTATTACAATAAATATGGTAAAGTTCGTATTAAAAAATACACTGTAGATACCTATGAAAGAAATAACGAACATAATAACACGTCCCCCATAAACACAAGCCTAGCTTTGTTGTGGCCTTACGTCTTACATATAACAATACATGAAACAATTACTATACACGTTATAACATATTTTCCGAAAAATACGTAATAATATTTATCTTATATCTTATATCTTATATAGAATATCTTATATCTTATATCTTATATCTTATATATTATATCTTATATCTTATATCTTATATCTTATATCTTATATCTTATATCTTATATCTTATATCTTATATCTTATATCTTATATCTTATATCTTATATCTTATATCTTATATATTATATCTTATATCTTATATCTTATATCTTATATCTTATATCTTATATCTTATATCTTATATCTTATATCTTATATCTTATATCTTATATCTTATATCTTATATCTTATATCTTATATCTAATATCTTATATCTTATTATCTTATATCTTGTATCTATATAAATAAAAATGAATCGCCGAAATGTATGTACGCGCATAACTTACGAGCGACTGCACCAAATTGGATAATTCTTTTTTGTTGTGTTCATTATTGTCAGTACAAGGTTTGTATAAAGAAACGGGGAGCTCTGGCGTAATGAAAATTGTATAAAAAAATTGCAATAGGTGGCACGCGAGATGTTATAAAATTGAATGTACCGGGACTGAATGTATGGAACGCTGGAGAGGGGAGGGGAACTCGGAAGAGGGGAGGGGAACTCGGGAGGGGGGTTCGCGGGACGAAGCGGGCGAGGAGAGTGGGGAGAGGGAAGGCGGAGTGGGAAGGGGAAGGGGACGCGGGAAAGGAAGAAGAGGAGGAAGGGGAAAGGACACGCAGGGAGAAATAATTTATTTATTAAATGGCATAGCAACGCATGCCGGGCACCAGCATTATCTTATTATCTTATTATCTTATATCTTATATATTATATAAATAAAAATGAATCGCCGAAATGTATGTACGTGCATAACTTCCAAACGACGGCACCAAATTGGATAGTTCTTTTTGTTGTGTGTTTGTTATTATCAGGACAAGGTTTATATAAAACTATTGGTGAGCTCTGGCATTAAGAAATTTGTATAAAAAATTGCAGCAAGTGGCACGCGAGCTGTTTGAAAACTGAATGTATGGAATACGGGAGGCGGGAGGGGAACTCGGGTTGGAGGTTCGCTGGACGGGGGAAGGGAGGGGAATGGAATAGGGAGAGGGAAATTGGAGGAATCGGAGTAGAAGGGGAAGCGGGAGAGGGAGGGGAGGTGGAAGGGGAACGGGACGATTGGGAAAGGACACGCAGGGAGAAACAGTTTCTTTATTAAATGGCATAGCAACGCATGCCGGGAACCAGCTAGTTTTCAATAAAGGTATTAAATAAATAGACACCAATTTTGTTATTTAAAAATGTTTGCATTTAAACGATATGTCAAAATACATTTAATAGTATAATACGTACTTAGACGGCTTTGTTTTGATGGGAAGAGTATTAATAATAATTAATTGGTTCGATAACAATTTATTATCACTCAACACAGAAAAAACTTATTATATTCCATTCTCTCTACAAGAAGATGTGCCAAATAATTTAATTAACATAACAATTCATTCCAAAAATTGTGCAAATGACGGTACATGTAATACGGACTGCGCTAAGCTAAATCATAAATCTAATATAAAATATCTTGGAATCTTAATAGATAAAAATGTTAAATGGAAAGATCATATCAATCTCATTGTGGAAAGAATAAGAAAACTTATCTATGTTTTTTATAACATACGTAATATTTTAAACAGGAAAACTATAAAAATTGTCTATTATGCATTAATTCAGTCCTTATTACAGTACGGCATTATTGGGTGGGGAGGGGCCTTTAAGGCTTCCTTACAGCCCATAATTATAATGCAAAGAATAATTATAAAAATCATCCTTAAGAAACCATACGACTTCCCTACTACAGAGATATTTCGGGAATTCAATGTAGCAACTATCACAGAATTGTATAAGAGAAACGCCTTATGCCAAATTTATAAAGAATATTTTATTCACAAAATTCACCCCTCAGATAGCATAAGCAATAGATTCAAAACTAATGGCTTAATAGCCATCCCTATGCTAAGAACAACCACGGCTCAGCACCACTATTTGTATTTAGGTGTAAGATGGTACAATATATTATTATCCAAAAACAAAATAAACATAACAGAAACGCTGAAATATGAATTATTCAAAAAACAAATTAAGTCTCTGAAATTGGATAGTGATATATTGTACCCTTAATGTAAATTACCCCTACTGAAAATTGTAATATTTAATATTTAAAAAAAAATTGTATTGTTATTGTCCTTCATTAACTATATTTTTTTCTTAATTGTGTACTTATCTAAAATAATGTTGAACTTTTATGTCATAAGTTCTTTGATAATTGTTTACTCATTGAAACATCATTATTTTTATTTGCATGTAAATACTCCTCCCATAAACACGAGCTCCTAGAGCTCAACTTATGGAGTAGTAGAACAAAATGTGAAATATTTTATAACCTACCATATATAACCATTTGAAATATGTAAACAAAAAAAAAATAAATAAAAAATAAAAAAAATAAAAAAATAGATTTTGAAAGGAAAAATCAGACACATAAATTATTTTTTATCGCTGATATTTTTGACAGAATGAAAAAGGTATTTTCATTAAAACTGGAATACATTTATATTTATATCATTTGAAGGCACATAAGCTTTACAGAAAATATATAAAAAACGTTCTTCATCTAATTGTTCAGTAAAATAATCAATTCCATTAACGAACCCTGCCAAATGTTTTCAAAATCGTGTTTTCTATTGTACCTTTAATATTTGTTGAGGTCGCGTATTCAATAACCCAAACAAATGACCCCATTTACGCTGCACTTCAGCGTAATGACGGAATAATCAAAGTGATGTATGAAGCAGTTCTTTTAGTCTGTCACTGCAACCGCTCCGCAGTCACCGCTCTCCGTCGCTACTCGCTCCAAGGGTGCTAGCAGTACGTCATTTTACGGGGTTATTAAGGCTAAGCGGCGTGCACACAATATGCTCAAACAAATCAGTGTACTTGTCATGTCGCCTGCTTTCCACAAGTCACCTCATAAAATTACGCAAGCACCCCCTTCATTCATTTTTCTCCTGTATAAAACTGTGACCGCGATTAGCCAGGTAATTTTACATGGCCGACTGATTGCGGCGAACAATTAAGTTAATGTGTCGTGATAACACATTATTTTGATATGATTTCTAAATTGTTCAGAATTATTGTACCTCTATTATGTTTAGTTATGGTGTAAGCTGGTAGGTAATTTACACTTGACACGCTATGGGCTAGCCTAAATTCGGAGTTCTATTTTAATGCAATTGATTTTACAATGTTCAAATAATGCCACGAAATGCACGACATTTTTAAAGCGTTATTTAAATTCCACTCAAATCACGGGGACTGATAAAAAAATCTTGATTTTTCAATAAATTTACTGTATTTTGAATTATGATCGACGGGTGTCACCAGGTGGACGAAGGTGTACTATAAATAATTTTCCATTGATATTTCTTATTTATTTTTACTAAAAACTTTGATGTGTTTTGCGTGACAATAATTTAGCCCTTTGTGGACACAATCTGATAAAGCCTTCAAATGTCAAAACGGTTGTCACGCCAGAAAAAAAAATTAAGGATCTTCAGTACTTACCAAAATAATAATTGTGATAACTCTTTTTTCTGTACTTTTGAATGTAACTATAACCTTAAAAATAATGAGTCTATTATCAACAAAGAAAAAATATTATCTTACAGCCCAATCATGGATATGTTCCCCTACCCACCCACTCTTCATTAATCCCTAGCAACGGCTCCACCCCTGCCACAATCCTTAGTAATGATACATTGTTCCCACTCACTATTTTGTAATTGTCAAATCAGCATACGTTTGCCCTGAGGAAGGAACGGTCGTTCTGAAACCGGTCGGCTTTAAACAAATGTACAAGTGAGATACGTTTTAAGATCAAAAGCCTTTTTGTTATTTGTTTTTGGGCTGTTATGCCGTGTTGCGCTACCTCCTTCTTTAGCCAACGTTTCGGACATCGTTGCGGAGTACATCATCAGGGCAGATCCGGCAGATCCGGTAGATGTGTGATGATGGACTCTGCAACGATGTCCGAAACGTTGGCTAAAGAAGGAGGTAGCGCAACACGACATAATACCCCAAAAACAAATAACGAAAATATACAAGTAGTTCAAACAAAGTAACATTGTTTCATTCATCTTTTTCTATTTTTATAGTTATCTAAACAATTTATGTACATTGTAATCGTTTGTTGTGTACAAACATTCAACAACCGTGGATAAAATTAAAGTAGACTAGATACCATTAATTTGAAACTCGGATTCTTAAGAAGATTAAAATTAACTAAAGTACCTACGTTGTGCGGCTTAAAGTAAAGGGGCGGGGGCGGAGAAAGTGATAGGAAAGAGGAAGGGTTTTCATTAGCCCAATTAGGTAAATTTTGTTTCTAAAAAAGCTCTAGCATGAACAATTTTATTCTAAATGTTAGTATTTCACCAGGGTTAAAGTAGGAGTATCTACGACTACGGCAACCTTCATTTATTATTTTAACACTTTTACACATAACGCGATCATATCTATTACACTCTTTCATTCAAGATACGTTAACATATTTTTTCTCATGATACGTTAAGATATCTACTTCTCTGCGGCTTACGTGAGTGAAGTGCATGCAAACACGATTTTAATTCGTTTGAATTTGGAAAAAAAAAAATTAAATTCAAACAAAAAAACGAGTGTGCTTTACACCACACAACTGAAGTAAAACTTATTTAGCTCCATCTATACCATGACTTCCCAACCAGGGGGGCACGCCCCCCTAAGGGGGCGTGAAAAATGTCAGGGGGAGGGGCGTAATAGGTACGTTTGCATTTCTGAAAAAAAAAATATTCAAAGCAAAGATCTAGCAAAGACCATAATAGACCCTCTGGTACAGAGCATGCAAGCTCAAGTATCTCAATAGTACCTTAAAAGTTTTTATTTATTTGTTCTAAAATTACTTCGAAAGTTGTTAAACCATGTCTAATTATAAAAATATAAGGTAAATAAATAAAAAATAATAATAGAATAATATGTATAATTAAAAGACCACTAAGAAATGTTAATGTAAAAGTAATTAATGTTTGAAAGTGTACCTACTCTTCTATTAAAGATCCATAATAAATAAATATATTGAATCTGTATTGTACCTATTTGAAGTTCAAATAAATAATTTAGTAAATATAAAGAAATGTGTTTCTTATTTTGTTTATTGAGGGGGCAGTAGCGTAGCAAGGGGGGGACCACCCCGGGTGCCACCCGACGAGGGGTGACATTACACCCGACAGGAGGTGACACCGGATTGTTAAAAAAATACGAAGGATATTGTGGCAAAAATATTGAATGCGGTGTTATTTATATTCGGAACGTCCCGAAACGGGGAGAATTGTGTGCCTGACGGTCTTTTTATTGAGTAAAAAGCTTATTTCTGAAATGAAATTACCTAGCCACCCCCCCCCCCCCCCATGACCATGCTAGCTACGCCACTTAAGGGGGGCTTGAAATTTTTTTTTTTTTGGTTCGGGGAGGCTCGGCGAAATAAAGGTTGAGAAACCCTGATATATACGATAGGAAGAGAGAAAAAAAATGTGCTCGCGCATTGCTCTCTCTTGCTCCTACAGTGGGATTCAGACAATAGGCATGCACTGTGTCTTATATATATATATACGAAATGTAACTGGCTGTGAGAAAAAGAGAGAAAGAAAATGTGTGCTCTTCCGCGTCCTCTTCCCCTCTCGTGTTTCCACTCCGCCTCCTTGACCTTCCCTCTCCCCACTCCACTCCCCCTTTCCCCGTCCCGCAAACCCCCTCCAGAGTTCCCCTTCTCCCTCCCAGGTTCCCCTCCCCCTCCCCCCCGCGGTCCATTAATTAATTCCCAGTACATTTAGTTTTCAAAAAATTCATAATGCCAGAGCTCACCAGACACAATAACGAACACAACAACAAAAAGAATTATAAAATTTGGTGCATTAATTTTTATACAAATTTCATAATACCGGAGCTCACCAGTAGTTTTATACAAACCTTGTCCTAACAATAACTAACAACAAAAAAAGAATTATCCAATTTGGTGCAGTCGTTGGGAAGTTATGCGCGTACATACATTTCGGCGATTCATTTTTATTTATATACTAGCTGGTTCCCGGCATGCGTTGCTATGCTATTTAATAAAGAAATTGTTTCTCCCTGCGTGTCCTTTCCCATTCGTCCCGTTCCCCTTCTGCCTCCCCTTCCTCTCCCGCCTCCCTTTCCTCTCTCGCTTTCCCACTCCGCCTCCTCCACCTTCCCTCTCCCCACTCCACACCCCCTTTCCCTGTCCCGCGAACCCCCCTCCCGAGTTCCCCCCCCCTCCTGAGAATCCCTATCGGAGTTCCCCTCCCCCCTCCCGCATTCCATACATTCATTCCCGGTGGATTGAGTTTTCAAACAGCTCGCGTGTCACCTATTGCATTTTTTTATACACATTTCTTAATACCAGAGCTCACCAGTAGTTCTATACAAACCTTGTCCTGATAATAACGAATACAACAAAAAAAGAATTATCCAATGTGGTGCAGTCGTTCGGAAGTTATGCGCGTACATACATTTCGGCGATTCATTTTTATTTATATAGAAGATAGATAGATAGAAGAAGAAGATAGAAGAAAAGATATAAGATAAGAAGAAGAAGATAGATAGATAGATGGATAGATAGAACCATTTAATGACGTTACGTTTTTGTGGTCGTCGGTATAAGAAACCGCAAACTCCTTAACCCACCCCACGGATATAACCCATGCAGAGACCCTTAAACAAATTACTGTCAAGAAAGTTATCTTACGATATATGCGTCGGTAAAACTATAAAGCTATTGCTGAAATGCTAGTGCGGTTAAATCTCTGCGGTTCAGAGGACACGTTCGGTTCACGTGAAAATGCTAGGTTTGTTTCTTGTTGCGCCTCGCGGTGCGTGCTAAAAGATCATAAGATCGAGTCTTCAGCTCTACACGGCTGTAAACACTTTAAAACTCACATCTGGCAAAGAAAACCGGTCAGTGGTTGAGTGGGCATCGCGCTTGGATCCCACCTGGGCGTCGCATATTCGATTCCTCGTTTGGCTAAGTCCTCCATCACAACACAAGCAACATTTTCGGCTTTCTGTGGTGGTAGTAGGAGATTTTCAAAACATTGTTGGGTAATTTGTAGCCCGAGAATGTTTGTCTTTCTTTTTTAAATTAAAAAAAATATATATATGATAATTTTACGTATCTGCTCGCAAAATATTGATGATAATTTTATCACAAATGTAACAAGTTACAGTTTTTATCGCAAAATAATTAGCTTAAGGCCCAGTGTACAAGGTCAAAAAGAAGAAGATGAAGAGATATGTAAATACGAATGTTTTAGAGAGCGTGCCAATATTAAAAACGATAATATTTACGATAATAAAACGTTAATATAAAAGTTTAATAAAACACGACTCGTTTAAAATAGAGAAAAAATCTTGTGGAGAATGTCTAAAATAGCATTTAAACTGTGAATTTTTTCATACTTATAACTTATAAAATAAATGGTGAAAATGTGTTAATAATAATTTTCGGAGCATACTTTGCGATTTTTTCTATCGAGGGAATTTCATATACCTACCTAATTGCCTTTTCGTTGTTAGGAATGTGTAGATATTATCTTCAAGAATAATATATTTTTTTTAGAGCTTTAAAACTTAAAGTAGCGCTCTCGTGAAGCTATTTTCTACTGTCACAATTATAATACCGGTCAGCAACGTAAGCAGATATATGCGTTAAAAATACGATAGCAGTCAACTACAATAAAGGTGTTTATACGTCAACGCATGTGTCTCCATAGAAATGACTCAATGTTCCAAAATTCTTCGGAGAAACGGCCTGGATGAAGGCGATACCCAGCACAGAAGATATTACAACCTGAGAACGAGAAGAGCCGACCCCAACAGCCTACCTAGGCAATGAGTTGGGACAGCGCAAAGGAAGAAGAAGAAGCATGTGTCTCCATAGAAATCGTTCTAACTCCGTTATTGTTTTAGTGACATCCCTAAAACAAAAAGTAAAAGGTCGATAGTGGATCAAGCTGTACATTCCTATCAAGTTGTGCATAGAAAAACATAACAAGAATATTCGGTCAGTCGCGCAGTTGGCACATATTTTTACCCGCCAAATTGCCGGGTAAAAATTACCGGGCCGCTCGACATGGATTAATTTTTATTAAATATTTTTATACGAAATGATAAACAAAGTGAGGTGACAAAAGTGTTTATTATACATTTATACAATAGAATAAGTATTGTTGTTTACATAATCTGTGATTTTAGTACCGTTTTCACATAAAAACATCACGTGAGTCATTTTTACATTTTTTTAATGTTTGCATTCTAAATTTTAATATTTACAAATGGTTATATTTATTTGTAATATAACACTTTGAAAGCTTATTTTGTAACCTTTCTAAAACAGTTTTTACTATTCGGCTACGTTCAGAAATGTTTCATTTATGGAGCTTTAATTGTGAAGCGGTAATAACACAAAGTTTTTGTAAAACTGACATTTCGTTTGGGACATTATAAGTGAATATTTGCGATTTTCGGAGGGGTTCACCGTTATTTTCATTTCAATTTTATTTGCCAAATATATGCAGACAAATAATTTTAAATCTTAAAAAGTACGTACCCTCTAAACGTTTTGATAATATTAGCGCCTTCCCTCATATTTTATGCCAGACGTGCACAAAACGGAAAGTTTCTGAGGAAAATTATTTATAGCGGCGTTAAATGAGGTATAAATAATGCTAACTCTGTAAAAAGTGCTCTTGAAAAAGGTTACTCCATTATGAACCCCACATTATAAAGGAATATAGATGTTGCGTTATTCTGATGAAAAATAAATAGGGCTAAAATCATTATAGCCTTAGTCAGCATATTCGCGGGGGGCTTTTTACATGGAAAATGAGCATTTATCATCAAGCCGTTAAATCAGAGCGCTGGCAAAGGCCGTATTAAAACACGAAGTCATAATTTTAATGAAACTACCTCGGTTTATGCATAAAAACAGAATCAATTTTGTTGTCATGATGGCTAAGTCAACGCGCAACGGTTCAGCAAGGCTATAAATAACGTAATAATTAACCACTGCCCTCAGCCCTGTGCTGCTTTATTATTATAGGATCCTCCTTGTTGCCATGTTGGAAAAACACTTAGTCGCGAAATTACGTCGTAGCTCGGCATATAAGTATTATTTAGTGCGATAAGAAACCTGTGATCTTGCGACAAATCCATAAATATCAACATTTTTATTTTAACACACTGGCGCGTGCTCATATTTCGTCGCAACGTTTGCCACCATTATCACGTGAGTAGCATTGCGCGGGGACCGAATTCGGTAGTTTCCGGTCATTCGGAGTTAGAGCGTTGGGAGTGTTTTTTTTAACGCTCCACACAGGAGGCCCAGAGGAAAATACTTCCCTTCAGGGCCTAAGTGGAGATATTGTGCTGAGTGTCGTTATAGAAAAGGAACGAGAGGAAGTTGTTACGATCATGTTGTTTTGGACAAATTGGGCGGTATGTTATGATTTAGATATTAAGTGCCTTATTATGACGTGAGGGTTTCCGACTGAAATTTTGTTGCCTGAATAACGCGCCAAATCTCTATATCTTCTCTACATATTATAAATTAAAGTCCTCCGCTGCGTCCATCTGTCTGTCTGTTCACAAAAACACAAAACTCCTGAAAGGATTTCCGAGGAGGGATATAGTGATTCATGAGGAGGGTCGAGGTATATAATTTGTCAAGGTTTTGTGTAAATTGGTTGAAATATATAATATATAAAGGACAATGTCTGTACGTGGTGGACGAGCGGGCTGGCAAGTGGGCCGTGTTGATTTGATTTGTATGAAGGTCACTGCCTACATTTGATTTCAAAAACTCTGCGTAAAGCTCGGGCATCGCCGGGGACTTCAGCTAGCTACCACTATAAAAAATATGTCACAGCCGGCATATTCAGTGATAGTACAGCATTAGGATCTTTCTTCAGCGCATGGGCAATATGTCACATTCCTTTTACTTATGTGTGAGGTTTGTGGCAGTTAAACGAAAGAGTAATGTTTCAAAGTAAACTTATAACAAGATATATTTGAACATAAGATTACAACATCTTCGAAATAATGTTTATAGAAACTTAAATATCCAATAAGCTTATCCCCAATAGACCATTGGTTTTGCTGGCTATACTAAACTACCTAAACGTAGATATGCCTATGAGTATCCCCTGTGGGGGTCGCGACTGCCAAAGATGACCCAAGGTCTTCAGGCAGCAAAACATCCAGACGAAGAAACCTCAAAGACGGCACCGTTATCCGGAAAACGGCCCAAAGTCACAAGGCGGCGCACGCTGTATGGTCATCCAACTTGTGGCGTCCGGTCCTCCTTGGTGACGTCGCGTCGTCACGCACATGGGTCATCAAAGGCAGGATGATCTCACGGCGGTTAAGTGTCAACCCCGTTTCAAAGCGATTATCCTGTATTGAGAAAATTGCGCTTAAAGCGAAAACAGAAATATGAATGTACCGGGCGAATATGGATCGCGTCAATAAACTACGCTTACAAGTTTCGTAAAACACATCCTACGTGTACCACAAGAATGGACTTCCGCCTTAAAGGCCATCGCGAGCTAGAACTCCGATTGCGGGACAAATCTAATTATAGATGTATGTGTAACACATTATCAACTCCGGTTGACTTTGTCGGTCCTTTGAGCATAATTTAAACAATTAAAACGTGGTAGACTCGAATGACTTCCCGGAAGCGAACCGGCCCAAGGAACGCTCCGCAGAGAAGTGACGTCAAACCCCCCGTATTCGTCTTTTGTCAAAACTATCTACATCCGGTGTTCCCAGCACTAATAGCCAAAGACAATTAATATTAATTAATTTGACGATTATTAATTAATTAGACTTGTTTACATTAGTAATTAATTTAATAACGAAACAATAACCGGTTAGTTATTTCATAACAAGGTTCTGGGAAGGCAAAAGATGTAGGAGTGGGTGGAAATCTGGAGTCAGGATGACTAGGACCCTACCACTGCCGAACAAGGCGATATTCTGAGAGGGTCCTGCTGGAGAGATCAAAATGTCTTCCATGACCAGTCTCTCAGGATTCGGCCTGCTACGCAGTTTCTGGGTAGACGCATTAACCGACAAGACCCAAACAAACCGTACCCCGTGAATCCACGGCACACCTGCTAAGTCACCAAAAGTAGCAAACCACGTAGAGTAACTTATGGCAGAGGTGTTGATTATCCAATAAATGGTTTCTGGGGGGCGGTATACATACCCGTCTGCTAAATTCTGTTAAAGATCAAATTGGATTAATTGGAGGTAAAAAAATTTAAACGATTTTTTTGCTTCGTGTCCAATCTAAATGGAATAGCCTGAATTCCACATAAATCAGTTCCAACATTAAAAATGGCAAATAAAATAAATTTTAATTAAAAATATTATGTATGTTATTTTACTCATATCTTCAAACATGTATATCCAATTTTGAAAAATAACCTAAAATTCAAAGCAAAAGTTCTAGAGTTCGTCGAACCAGAGTTACAGACAGAGCCACCACCGAAATTACCGTTTTTGGTAATAAAATCAGCAGTAAAACAATATGTTTTAGGGAACCCATTCAAGAGAGAATAACCAAACAAAACCGGAAATATGTCATTAACAAAATTTTAGACGTATTGACTCTTTTCCACAAAAAAATATAAATTGATTTCAAAAGACTGTTCTTTTATCTAGTAAAGCTATGTTTTAAATTTTGAGAAAATATGTTCATTTTTAGTATAATAAGGTTAAACCGTAGGTCTTTGGCAGACTAGTTAAATTTTCAAGGAAAATTTTCTATTATACAGTACACATATCAAATCATACACAATCAAGTACAATAATTCAATAAATTATCTAGGAAAGCTACTTTTCAATTTTCCGTTTTTTGTTGTCAAAGGAATTTTAATTTTAGTTCAAATAAAATATATCCGCGCACGTATTTTGAGACAAAAATAATTCAATTTGTCTATTTATTTACGGCCTTACGGAACATAATTATCAGTTTTTTTCAACATTTTTATTTTGCTTAGACGTTATTGAAAAAATGTAAATACCTATGATAAAAAAAATAATTTTAATAGTTTTATCATTACATGTTTGAGCATTTTTGAAATGTATATATCAAAGCAAATTTCGAATGAAATAAAATCGATGTTGAGTTATTATTTAAAAACGTTGCTACGGAGAATAATTAATCTTTCTCATCGGTACCGCCCTGTAGAGTTAGTTCCAAGGGTACAATCGCAAGATATATTTGCTGGTTAATCGCTCTTAAAGTTCGCAACCTTATAAAAGTTATTGCAAAGTAACTGTGTAGCTGAACTTTTTTTAGTTGATGTTTTAAAAATTGTTATTTATTTAAATATGTTGGTAATTATTAGGTACAAAAAAAATTGTACGTTGGACTTTTTTTTTACTAAAATAGGACGGTTAGTTAAAATGGTAAACTGGATAATTTAATTATGGTACCTAATAGCAATTTTTTCCATATATTAAGTCATTTCCTACCGCCAAGCATGCATTTACATTAGTCTGTCAACAAAAATACTTGACACGACACGCGTGTCAGCAAGAATTAAATTAAACGTCTGTGGATCGGGCAAAAACGAAACGTAGTTAATTATTTTAGCCGCTGTAGCTGTTTCAGCGAAAGTTTCTAAATTTTTTTATTATTTATTAACATAGACCAACCACTGAACAGATAAAACAAACTGTGGTGATTTGAAATACGACTGATATTGTTAATCTAAGACACTTTAAGAGGAATACACAAGTCAAAAACGTGTATTTTTAGGTTGCAAAAGGCATAAAAATCGTTTGGCAATAAAAGGATGAGTCTATAAAAGATCGATTGTGCGAACGTGGTTTTTTATTTGTGAATAATTAAATTTTCGGTAACTTTTAAATTTATGCGAAAATTTAAAAGTTAATTAAGGGAAACTGTCACAGATAAACTTATGCATTAAAATTATATTTTTTGGCTTATTTTCGTTATTTCTTACATGCGTTCACACATTTCTAACGAAAAAATACATTTTTAGTTGTTAACGCTGGTATTTTTCATACAGTAATTAACATTTTTATTTTATTTTTACACAGACGAAACGACAGCAAAAGCTTTAATTTAACGAAATAATATTTTAAGTATTCGTAATGTAAACAAATTTGTGGTAAAGATTAATCGAAAATAGTGATTTAGCGTTAAGCTTCCTATCAACCCCTAGGTCCCAGTCACTCTCCAGTCGGGCCATTAAATTGCTAATCTGCGCTAGAAAGAAATTTGATAATTATATTCTTCTTTATTATATTTCTTTTCTCTATAAATAAAAATGAATCGCCGAAACGTATGTACGCGCTTAACTTCCAAACGACTGCACCAAATTGGATAATTCTCTTTTTTTGTGTTCGTTATTGTCAGGACAAGGTTTGTATAAAACCAGTGCTGAGGTCTGGCATTATGAAATTTGTATAAAAAAAATGCAATAAGTGGCACGCGAGCTGTTTGAAAACTGAATGTACCGGGACTGAATGCATAGAAAGCTGGACGGGGGAAGGGGGAAGGGGGGGAGTAGAGTGGGGAAAGAGAAGGTGGAGGAGGCGGAGTGGGAACGCGAGAGGGGAAGGGGACGCGATAGAGGATGGGACGAGTGGGAAAGGACGCGCAGAGAGAAATAATTTATTTATTATGTGGCATAGATGCATGCCGGGAACCAGTTAGTTTTTAATATAATTGACTTGTCTGTGGTCACACGGATACGCCCTTAACATAATTCAATCGGTTTATATATTCAGCGTTTCCTTCGTTCAATATCTACTGTTGGATGTTCAAGAGTGATAGCGAGAGGTAGTTTAAGGTTATCCTTGTAGTAAAAACACTTGTGTTTTGATACTGGATGTTTGCAACTGTTCATTCTTTTGAATAAATTTTACAGAGTGATTCCGAGCACTTGACTGCGACAATAATTCAGACTAATTACGTTACAGAAGTGAAAGATGGTTTGATTTACACTTAAACAAGCAGAGTTTAAGCGAATCGAGAATGATAACAATAGCGAGAGACTGTTTGTAAGATTGAAAATGTAGAATGACAAGCAGAGTCAAAACACGCCATTTTATAGACACAGAAAGAGAAAGTTTTATTCGCCACAGACAAAGAGATTTTAGACGGACATTTTATGGCGATATTTTAGTAAAAAGTGGCATAGACGCGAAAGTTTACGATAAAGGGCTCTACACATCGAGATTAAAATAAATGATGAGTAAGTGTTCAGTGCTACATGAATTTAAATATAAAATAGGACAATCACAACACACAACATCCAACATCTACTTCTTATTCGATGTTTCGATGCATACCATCATTTCATGAATTTTAGTGTCTGCCAATGTTTTCACTCATTTGCCATCAATTTCTATTATTTAAACATATTCAGATGTTATTTTTTTCCGCTGAATTAAATCAAAATTTTCATCAAGAGGGTGACTACTGCGGCTCACTGCTCCCAGCTCATTGGCCAGGGTGCTTAGAGCTCAGTGCTCATCTGGCCCGGCTCAGTGCCCAGGGTCGTGAGATAATTCACACAGGCTGTTACCTCGCCATCCGGGGGGGGAGGGGATGGGGGAGGCAGTCAGTTTAGTTTCGCTAATTTGTTGCATTCAAATAACTTCATTGTTTCGGCGAATAAAAAAACTTGACTTCAAAACTTACTCAATGCGTTTTATTTTTATTTTCATTTACGTATTTAAAATTGCGTATTTGATGATTCACAGTTCTCCTCACTAGGAATTCCTTTTTTGAGGCGGATTGTAAATGTGTTGGCGTTACATCTTGATTTCCTCGTTTTCGTGTTGTTAATTTTCCCAAATTGCTATTGAATCATGAAGTTCAATTATGTTTTTTTATGTACTATTTTTTTTTATTTTCTAATTTGAAAATTTATTTCTACAAAATGTAAACATAATAGATTTAAGAATTGAATAATGATTATAATACAAGAAACATTTCGTTTTCTTAATTTTATATCCATTTTTTTTTTTTAATTTAAAGAAGTGTCTCATGAAAAACTACGCTTGTGCGATGGGAGGAATGTGTTATTTATTTAGTTTTATGAAGTTTTTTATTACTATTTTTGTTTTATTAGGTATTTTTCTATTTTTAATTAAAATTTTTTTTTTTTTTTTTAGTTGGTAGTATTTCTGGTAAACCAATAAAAATAATAGTATTTTTTTAAATTAGCTCCAAACAGGAGACCTTGAGGAAAATAATTCCCTTCAGGGCCTAGGTCATCTTTGGGGATGCTGTGTTGCAGATATTTTTAGGAAAGGAAGGAGAGGAAATTCTGGGAAGGAAAAGGGCATCAGGAATGGGTGGGAATCTGGGGCACAGTGTGTCCAGGAGTGACGGACGTATGAATCCATCCCTCCCACTGCGATGCAAGGCGGTGTTCCGATAGAGTACGGCTGAGAAGTCAAAGGGGCTCCCTCAACCATTCTCTCCCAATCCGGCTCGCCATGCAGCTGGCAGGCAGACGCATCCACCGCCAAGACCCAGACAAACCTCACCACATGAAGCCGGTCACCACTGCTAAGTCACCAAACGTAGCGAACCACTTGGGGTATGATATAGAATGTTGATAGTATCTTTAATAAACCAATAAAAATGTTTTCAAAAATATTATTCGACAACACACGAAGATACAATTTTCTCTACAAACCTACAATTCTTAGAAATTTATATTTATATTGCAAGCAAAAACAAACACATTGACTCACCTCGTTTCGTTAGCACTGAGGAAATGCGGTATAATCTTAATTTTGATTTAATTTACCAAAGATAAATTCATTGGAGGCCAAACTGCTATCTTCACTTTATCCAAACATGCTCAGTAATCACCAGTTAAAGTTTGTCGCGTTATGTCCTAATACACCCTATATATTCAAAATTGACATTGAACTACAAACCTCCGTTCTGATGTAAAAATGTTTTTCACCGAAAAGAAAATAAAAACTGATTAAAAATTTCCACTGAAAACCTTGTTCCCGAAAATCAGAAACATGTTACCACACCCCACTGCGAACTAAGGGCACGTATAGGAATATTGTATTACGTACATATGGCGTTTACCCTTTATTTTGTATAATTATCATAATATTCGTACATTAAAAGTATCACGTTGTTATACGTAGGAAAGAGCCGGGCCCTGCGCGGAATGCACGTGAAATAATAAGCGACCCCCCTCGGCGTGATTGTGATGTCACTGAAACCACAAACCAAGTCTACCCCTTTATTCGTATGAAGCTTCCGTGCCCTCGGGAAGGGAGCCAATTGATTAAATTATACCTACCTAATTAAGTGAAGAGTTCTTCGCATGTAATAATGACGTGGATATTTCACCGACGGCAATGTGTGCAGTTTTTCCCACAAAGTATTCTCTCCATGAAAAGCTCCACGATTTCTGCAAGTTTCTGAAACTTTCTAATGTTTTAAATATTCAAATGGTTATTACGGAAAACTTGTTTTACAGGGTTAAAAAGATATTCGCACGATCTGTCGACGACCTCCGTGCCGGAACTGTAAGCCCTCGGCCTTGGTAATTTTATTAGTAAATTTGCACCTCGTTGTAGTGTAATATTTTAGTGAGAAACAAGCAATTATAATCCAAACCTTGCTTGAAATGGTTTCAAATTTGACAAGCGACCAGAACTCGATAGAAACGCATTCCGTTACCTTCTCCTTCCTATCACTCATAATCGCAAGATTCCTCGAAATAAATCCAATAACTAAATCAGGGTAGTTGGGACTCTTATTATCGATTTCCTCTTGTTTGCCAATTGGGTTATCATGTATTCCTTTTGATATGACCGAGGTTATGGGGTTTTCCCTTGTTTATGTGCAAAACATGTTTTTTGTCGCCTCATCAAAATGCAAATTATCTTTGAAAGAGCTTTTAATCAAGCAGCTGTCTTATTCATTTATAATGCACGCGATTGAGTGTGTAGGTATTAATCATCGTCCCTGCATATTCAATGCACTGAGAATTAAGATAGATCTGTTAACACCAGCAGCACTTACAGAGGCAGTAATGTCGGATATAAATTTGCATATGTTTTGTATTTGTCGGTGCATTCGCCATGCCTGGAAAGCTTACATTCCAATGGAACGAATAATACCCCGTTGAAGGGTGGTAGTTAAATTCGTATACGAATGAAGGCTTTTGAATACCTACAAGAGATTTCATGTTGTACATGCAGATGATCCGTCCTCCGATTTGTATACATGAAAGTACCTACCTATGTAAATATGATGATTGAGCAAATTGCTTGAACCAAAGAAAAACAGCATTTTAAAATGTTGTAACAAACATTGTAAGGAATATAATTGACTTTATCTATTTTACTTAGCCTGTGACTTGATTCTTGGATACCTTTGCGTTCATTTTGTTATCCCTAGGGAAAGTACTAAATTGCATCCTTGAAAAAAATCGAAAATAATTAGAGTTGTCACTATACTTTAGTTACCTTAAAAAGTTGCTCGTAATTCAAACATTTTTTTTTAAATGTTGCGTTGACAGAGAAAAATCAGATAGGGGGAGTTGTTTACTTTGTCTTGTCAGAATATACTGTTTTAGTACATATTTTTGGTTCCATGCCAACTCAGAATGAAACCAACTCGGAACCACCTCAGAAAGGTCATTAAAAGCGCTGAAAAAATAATTTTAAAATAAACGGTAACTCCAACCGAACTTAACCTATTTAAACAATTTTTTATATTTTTTTATCATCACTCAATGACCTTTCTAAGGTGGTTCTGAGTTGGTTTCATTCTGAGTTGGCCGGTCACCATATTTTTATTCAATAGGTATGTAGTGTAGATTTTCATATCGATACCAGATGATCAGAGAGGATCATCTGGTATCGATATGAAATATGTATGACAAACTGAGTGAAACATATTGAAAAATAAGTTTTCCATCCCATTTGACGCATTGAGACTTTAAATCTGAAGATACTGTGCAATATTGGTGCAATAGAACACAACGGTAAACATAATAATATTATATGATCTAATTGTTACTTGTACTTGCGTAGTCCAAGTAATCTTTCAGAAGGTCCTTCTATCATTTGAAATGCACATATTTAAGCTGAGAAAATTCTTAAACTTTGATCAGAAAAATTTCAGAATGCCTCAAAGTTTATTTAGTTAGAGTGCATCGACTTAAACAAATATTATCCGCACAAGTGAGCCGATATGAGCCGTTGAGTCGCGATGCACAGACTGGTGGGAAAAGGCAGATGTTCCGGGGAGCGGTTTTAAGGGAGAGAAGCGGGAGCTGTTATTTTATTCATTAAAAAGGTATCGTCCCTTTTTTATTCCGACCGAACGGAAATCCTCTCAAAGAGTTAGTTTTCCAAGTGACAAGATAAGTGGCACGTGAAAATGTTTCCGTATGGTAATCAGCCTGTCAATATTAGATTTATCGCTGTCTTTTTGCGCGCCATCTGAATGAGTATTGTTTGACAATTCATGTTATTCATTCATGCGTGTAGGCAATTTCATTTCTGAAGAAGATAACCGACGCAAATTTATGCAGTTGACGAATAACATTATTATTGCTTTAGGAAATGTCAATCAGTTGTTTTAAAGGTGACTTCAATATATAATTTATACAATCAGCAAGGCTGGGCAAAATACATGCTTTGCTGTAATTTGCAAATTACAAAATACCTTTTCGCATTGTATTTAAAATACGAAATACAAAATACTTTCAAGTCGTGTATTTGAAATACAAAATACAAAATTCAGTATTTTAAGCATTTTTTAAATTCAAATACAAAAAAAAATTACAAAATACATTTGGTTTTGGTAGAACCTTTAGTTGCAATAAATTGTCGTAAGTGCCCTTATCTAAGGGTGCGTTTCCATAGAAGCAAAGCTGAGCAGAGACGTGCAAAAATTGACCAGTCATATTGCTCAAAAGACACATCTCATCTCCGCTCCACTTGTAAAGTTTTGCGGTATAGAACCCAGGTGTTAGATAATAATAATTATTATTATTATAACATGACATTTGTAAAGCGCAGTTTTGTGTTGTTTCACTTCAAGTGCGCTCTTCTGTAATTAAATTAAAAATAATCTAGTGTTCAGCCAAATTATTCCTATAGTGTTTGATCGAATACTATGATACAAAAATGTACAATACGAAGCAATGACAAGTATAATATAATATAATACAAAAATGATAGAAAATGTACAATAACAGTGCTACGAGTACCTATTATAGCAGAGGACGTGTTTAAATATTAACATATATTGCTATGGATTCTAGCGTTTTTAGTCTATGTATTATCTATGTCAGTTAATTTTTCAATATAATTATTAAGGTCGCTAAATGTATTTGAAAAAGTATTTTAAAGCCCTAAGTATTTGAAATACAAATTACAAAATACCTCAGGACCATTGAAATACCAATTACAAAATACATTTTTAGGAAGTAATTGAAATACAAATACAAAATACATATTTGTATTTCAAATACGCATTTCAATTACAAGTAATTCAAATACTGCCCACCCCTGACCATGGGTTATTATTATAAGAGCTTCACAGTACAAAGGCGAGAGAAAACGAAGAAAAGTTGGCAAGATTTAACACAACTAGAAACCTGTGAAACTTTCCTAACTGTGGCTTGAATGGAGTCCCTGTGCTTGACCTGGCCAATTAAGATCACACCAAGTATGTCAACAGAAGGAAAAATAAGATTGCTTCTGTGAAAGCGGACGATTGAATACTTGTTATTTAAGTGCTTAAACTTGTCACTTGTAAGCAATAAAATGTCATGAATAAGTAAAGTATTAAAATTCTACTTTACAGCAGTACGTGTACTAGTACAAGCAGGTAATAAAATAACCATTAAAATATGTAATAAAAACTTACTCTTCAAAAACTGTAACTCCAACATTTTCTTCATAGTAAAAATGGCTCACCTGCAAAGAAAGAAAAACAACTTTAGATTATACCTTGCAACAACATACAATAAATCATCTATGTAAACTAGAATACTCGAATATAATCAATCATTTTAGATTAGATTTTGCAAAAAGTAGATTTCTTTTCGGAAAGAAACACGCGTTTTGTTTCGTGTGTTCTATGAAAAATGCGATATTTTTACGTATTTTACAAAGAAAGTGTTTTTAATTAGGCATTGTTACTATATTGTCATAATTCTTACTTATTACTCATATTTCATAATATTATTTTCTAAATCTTATCAAAAATTTTCAAAAGCAAAATGACTTAAATAATTATATATTCAACGCTTACGCAAAATATCGTTAATGTAGAGCGACTATATTAGATCCCGCCAATAATCGTGAAGATATTTCCAATTTTTGTTCATTTCCAGCTGGTATAAAAAATAATTATTTTTGCATGGCAATTCTCCGGGGAGGAGTTAAATATTTTTCGCCTAACTTTCTTTCGAACTTTTTCTTATAATCCCCTGGTGCCGTATGAATGAATTAATATGCAAGTTCTTCTAAAAGAAAGCTTCTCTACTGTACGGCAAAGGGTTTGAAAACTTCTCGTGTGTTCACTTTTCCACAAAAACTACACAGAACCCATAATAATCTGCAAAATAATCAGTGTGCTGAAAACTTACAAATTAATGGACTATTCGAAGTAGAAATTGTGCACTTAAGAATTTTTGTTTTTTTACTCGTACCTACCTAGTGATTATGGTAATCATTTTTGTATGAAATTTCTTTCTCATACTTTTAACGAATTCGGGACTACATCCGTGGAAAAGGAAATAAACGGGTCTGATTCCTGAGGTCGCGGGTTCATAACCCGGCCGAGAGTAAATATTCGTTTTTATATCTTATATCTTAAATTCTGCTATTTTATAAATCGTTCATTCCTAAAATAAAATTAGAAAGAGTATCAGAAATGCGGGATCTTGGAATAATAATGGATGAGAAACTAGACTTCACGGTTCACATTCAACAAACTGCAAATAAGAATATGAAAACATTAAGATTTGTATTAAGAACAATTAAAAACTTTGAATCATTACAAATCATTACTACTGTTCACATCCCTTGTTAGGAGCCTAATAGAATATAACTCCATAGTCTGGTCGCCCTTCTACAAAATTCATATTCATACTATTGAAAGAATTCAAAGAAAATTTCTACGTTTTGTAAATTTTAAACTTAACATCCCTTTAGAGCACATAAATTACCCGTCGTTAATGAATACTTTAAATATTCCAACATTAGACGAAAAATAAACGACCTAACCTTTTTATTAAAATGATTAAACTCTAAATTCGACAGTTGTAAACTCCTGCAATTAATACATCTACATGTACCTACACGAACAACTAGCATTGACATTTTATATACGTACATCTCATTCGAACTATGATTTACATTCTCCCATACAACGTTTGCATAGTCTTGGTAACAAATACTTAAACAATATATGTATTTGACAATAATTTGAACTTAGCAAACTTCAAAGGCCATATGTGCCAACTATTTATTTGTACCTATCCCATAAACTAATGTGAACAACAATTTTAAACATTACCTACTTTGTGTCAACTCCTATATGTAATATTTTGTTTCTTATATTTTATGTTACCTGTATTTTGTTAACGCTTGTATTTTATGTAACCTAATTTTTTTTTTTTAACGCTTATATTTTATGTAACCTATATTTTGTTTTTAACATATGTTTTTTTTTTTTTTTTTTTTTTTTATTTAATGAAAAGATACATGATTTTTGAAATTCTACGCCAATGAAGAGTACTAGCTCTTGAGCTTGGCGTAGGAGTTATTTTACAGCTAGTTCATTTTTGTAACATACATTTTACTTACATTTTCCAATAAATATAAACTATATATAAATATAATATATAAACTACTATTTTTCACTTTCATAACATACATTTTACTTAGTATATACAATAAATATAAACTATGTTGTGATGTTAATTTTTGATATGCTAGGAATTGAAGTTATAACATTTTGATTGGTGTTGTTATGGTTGTTGATTTTTTTTAAAGATTAATTTGACCTTTTTCTTGAATGTTACGAAATCTGTTATTTTTTTAATTTCTTCGGGAAGATTATTAAAATATTTTATGCCTTTGTAAATATAATTGTTGTGCATTTGTTGTGTTGAAAATAGGGGAATTTGTAAGTTAAATTTATGCCTTAATGATGAGTTGAGTTTAAATTTTTTAGTTACATTTTCTTTGAATATTTGTAGTATTGAATCTTTTTTGTAGAGGTCTTCAATTTTTGGTACTTCGAAAATTTTGAACAATGATGCTGAAGGGAATGTTGGTGGTTTTTTTAAAACTACTTTAATAATTAGTTTTTGTACCACTTTTACAGGACTTATAATTTTTTCATATGCACCTCCCCATCCAATGATTCCATACTGAATTAGTGATTGGACTAGTGCATAATAGACTTTTTTTAGATTGTTTAATTTGAGAATATTTCTTAATCTAATGAATATATAGATACATTTCCTAATGCGTTTAACAAGTTCACATATGTGTCTGTTCCATTTCATATGTTGGTCTACAATTACACCCAGGTACTTTATTTCAGTTGCATGGTTTAATATGGTACATGAATTATTACAGACATCTTTGTTACATTTTGTGTTGTGTATAGTTATATTAATGTTGGGATAAGTTTTGGATTTATTTATTGAGAAAGGGATATAAACTGTTTTTTTTGCATTGATTGTAAGAAGGTTTGTATCGAACCAGGTTTTTAGGATATGGATGTCATTATTTGCATTTTCGTTTACAATTTTCCAGTCACTACCCTTAATTATGATAATCGTGTCGTCCGCATAAGATATAATGGTTCCACTGAGGTTTTGTTTAAAAATATCGTTTACGTACATGATAAAAAGTAATGGTCCCAAAACAGTGCCTTGCGGTATCCCAAAATCACTTGTGAGTGGTAGACTTGGTGTGTGATTAATTTTTACAATTTGTGTTCTTTTGTGAAGATAACTTTTTAGCCAATGTAGTGCTCTGTCATTAAAACCCACAACCTTTAATTTTTGTATTAATTTGACATGTGATATACTGTCGAAAGCTTTTTGGAGATCTACAAAAATACCAACACATTTTAATGATTTGTCTAAAGCGTCTTGTATAGTACTAGATAATTTAGCAATGGCGTCTTTTGTGCTTTTGTTTTCCATGAATCCAAACTGGTTTTTGTGAATTATGTTATTGATCTTAATGAAATGAGTTATTCTTTTTTTAGCAATTTTTTCAAATATTTTTGCAATGTTTGATAGTAATGAAATAGGACGGTAATTGGTTTGTTCTTCCGGATTGCCGGTTTTAAATATTGGTACGATTACGGATTGTTTGTACATGGACGGAAATATTCCGGTTTGAAAACTTGTATTGATTATATGAGTTAATGGTTTTGATACTTGTGATTTTATACATTTCAGTGTTTGTATTGTGATCCCATCAAAACCTGGGGAAGAACCACCTTTCATACTTGTAATGATTTGTTCGATTTCTTCTTTTGTTGTTGGTTGAAATAGTTCAAAGGTATACTCATTATTTACTGTAGTGTTTGGGTCATTTGGGGTCAGGTCTTGTTGGATTTTGCTATCCAGGTTTTTTCCTACATTAGCAAAAAAGTTGTTGAATACATTTGCGGCTTCTAAGGGTTTATCTTTACAGCAAATTTTTGAATCATTATGTCTTATTGTGTTGATTGTTTTATTTTTGAATTGTTTTTTATCTATAATTTCATTTATGATGGACCAAGTCTTTTTACTGTCATTTTCAGCTAGTTCAAGTTTTTGTTTGTAGTAGTCATCCTTTATGTTTTTTATAAGATATGTGAGTTTTTTTTTATAAGCTTTGAAATGTTTTTGTAATGTTATGTTTTCCGGTTGTTTTGTATATTGTCTATAGAGTGTTTCTTTGTGTCTAATTGAGATGATTAATCCTTGGGTTATCCATGGTTTGATTGGCTTAAATTTTGAGGATGGTTTTTGAGATGTGTTATTCCTACAAGCGTTTATGTGTAAACTCAGTTTTTTATCAAATATTTTGCAGCATTCTTCTACATCGTTACATTTATATATTTCTAGCCATTCTTTTTCGTTACTTAATATTTTGGTGAGAGAATTTATATTAATACTATGTTTGTATTTATCAGTATTATTAACCGGAGTTGTGGTTGGTAATGAGAGGTTTTGATGTTTGTAGTTGTATTTAAATATACATGCATAATGATCCGTTACAGTTGTTTTTATTACGGCAGATGATATATTTTGTATATCTTTGGTATTGGTAAATATATGATCGATACAAGATGGTCGTTGTCCAATAACGTTTCGGGTATATGAATTTATACATGAAATGTAATTTAATTCTGCTAACATATTTAGATAGTTATCTTTATCGTTAGAGTAGTAATCATTAGCAATATTCAGATTAATATCTCCGACGATTATTGTTCTTTTGTTTTTATGATGTTGTAATATATTTTTTAATTCTTCTATGTATGTGGTTAGAACAGAAGAGTGTGTCCGATAAATAGCAATGATATTAAATGATTTATTCATAAAATTTATCTCCAAGTTTAATAAATTAATATTGTTCACCATTATTTCATCTACACTTGTGACAGCATAAATATTAGATACAAATATGGCAACGCCGCTATTTCTATTAATTTTATATTTTGTGGCGTAGTACGAGTAACCCGGTATATTATAATTAATTTCGCTCGATGAATGCGTCTCTGATAATATTATACAATCTATTCTATTTAATTGTCTAATAGTTATAAGAAATTCTTCAAAATTTTTTTCCAAACTTCTCACGTTCATGTGTATTATTATTAGGCTGGCTGTAGGTTTTACATCTATAAAATCGTTTGTTTTATTTACCGTATCAAAAATTCTTTCGTCTATTTTATATGATTTATCGATTGCGTTTATTATAAAGTCATTCATTTTGTGATAGTAATAAATATAACAATAATGTTGACGCTCGGCTGGAAATACACTTCACCCTTGCAAATATAGTAATATGTGTGTTGACTTGTGTATTTACAAGTAACGTAGAACTTCATTATGAAATATTTTGAAAATTTATAAGTGTTATGGTTATTATATGCTGTTTTTGTGAATTTGTATATAATGAAGAAGGAATAATTAAAGAGGTTTACAGTGTTGGCAAAGCTAGGAAAAAAATAAAATAATAATAATAATTCAGGGTACGTTGGATTTGAAAGGTTACAAATATGTGTCATACTTATTATTGTAATGAAGTTTATGATAGGCAAGATAGGAATAATATTATCAATTAAGATATGATTTGGGTCGTTAATAAGATATAGTACATCTGTACTTGGGAGTGAGTGCGGTTGTATAGTAGGGAAACATAATACAAACGTATTAATTAGGTGTGGATTCTCATATGTAGAGGAAAAATTTGGTATCTCCTTAGAACATATCATCATAATAATTAAACCTGGAGAGTTATAAGTGGTACAAATTATATCCATTTTACTATAATGTGCAAAAAAGAAATAGAGTAAGTGGTGAGATAATGTGATAATTAGATTTTTAATGTTCATTATACTATAATGGAGTAGCTGGACATTAGAGTTATGCATACTTTGTGTCGTTAGTCATATTGTTTGGCGTTTTACTTGTCCGATTTGTGTCGTTGCGAATTAATATTATACCTATTCGAGTCATCGGTCTGCCTGAGTAAAATACGACCTGATTTCGTACATTAGTATAACATACATAAAACAATAATATTTATGAATACAAATATGTGATAATAATCGAAGTATTCCCAAGTAAGTGAACATAGAGATTAGTATTAATGATGAAGTACATAGCAGAATAAACATAATAATAATATAATAAAGAGTGGAAACGAGCAAACCTCGTATATTGGGTTCGAATGACTGAATGATGTGAATAATCACAGTATATGATAATGGCAATAATAATAATAGAAACCTTCATCTTATAATCGTTGTCTGCAGTAGGTATATTGTGTTTGAGATAATCATAGGGAAGCCAGCTTGTTTTCATCGGATATAAGAATTGCGCCTGATCCTGTCTCCCTCTGCAGATATATGCGTCCTTGTTTGATCCATGCAAATTGGAATTGTCTCTGTCTTGCGAATTGGCGAGTTTTATACCAAATCTGATTCGCCCGAAATGTTAGTTGTTCAGATACATAGATCGGCAACCGGGGGCCGGCGATGCCAATATTTAATGTGTTAAGTTTATCTTCGGTATTGGGTTTGTTCTTGTTGAAAGATTTCACATCAGCTAGCAGTTGATTTCTAGCCATGTTCGATTTTAGTTTAAGAACGATTGTCCTGGGTTGCTTTTGATTATGATTTTTTTTTTGTAGACGATATACAGCATCGATGTTACTTGTATTTTGTAAACCAATTCTTTTCACTGTAATTATAAAAAATGTACTGCATTCTATGTAATAGCTCTACGGGCGTTTAAATAAATAAAAAAATAAAATAAAATTCCTTATTTTTCTTTCATTTCTTAGTTTCTATATCTCTAAGTCTACTATTGTATAAATCTTGCGTTCTTTCTTACATATCCTTTTCTTACTTATTACAATAAATTTTGTTACTAACTTACATGATTCTTTCATTTACAATGATATTTAATTTTTTATTATGATTTTTTAAACTCTTCATAATTTTTATTTTTAAATTTATACATGATTTTTTCACCTACTTATTATTTACAATAGCCGTTATTATTAACTTACACGATCTTTTTACTAATTGAGCTAGAACTCCCTCACCAAACACAAGAGCATTGTCTCTTTATGATTTTTTAACCTACTTATTATTTACAATAGCCGTTATTACTAACTTACACGATCTTTTTACTAATTGAGCTAGAACTCCCTCACCAAACACAAGAGCATTGTCTCTTTATGATTTTTTAACCTGCTTATTATTTACAATAGCCGTTATTACTAACTTAAACGATCTTTTTACTAATTTAGCTAGAACTCCCCCACCAAACACAAGAGCATTCTTTCTTTATGATTTTTTAACCTACTTATTATTTACAATAGCCGTTATTACTAACTTACACGATCTTTTTACTAATTGAGCTAGAACTCCCTCACCAAACACAAGAGCATTGTCTATTGTCTCTTTATGGTGAGGAAAGGCAATTTTTTTATTTTCTTTATTAAAACCTTATGTAACTATGTAACTGATGTAACTTTATATTATGTATTTTTAATCAGCATTGCCAATTAAAAAAAAAAATAAATAAAAAAGAGTAGAACATACTAACAGTATCTCCCTGATAAAAGACATCCGCTATAAATAATAGTGCTCATATCAGCTCTATGTAGATATATTTGAACATTTAGTAGGTACGGGTAGGTACTTTTGTTATTTTAGTATCTAATTAATTCATAAATATACTTCCTGATATCTTTCGTACCATTCATTAGTCATAGGTATCACCGTTTACGTTTTGTTTTTCTAATAATCATAACTTTTAAATCACTAGTATTAAAATTATCAAAGAAAAAACTCTTAGACTTCAGATTATTTCAACGGCTTAGTACAGACGGATCGCACACCACACGTGAGCCGCTCCCAACTAACAAGTACGCTAAAACATGCTTGAACATTGATGGGAAGGTCCGATTACGCAATTCTGGTAACAATTGATTTCGTACAATTTATTTTTCCCTTTTGACTGCTTAATTATTCTTTGTTTAGTAGGGAGCGGCTCACATGCGTTGTGCGTCCGTGCAAAGCTAACAATAATAATAAATTAAATGAAAGAAGCACTATATTTTCAGCCTGTAACCGTTACAGCTTGCAAATGTCGTCTTTCCCAAGACGACATTTAAAATATTAACGAGACATTCACACATGTTATGATATATATTTTTTTTACTTATCTAGGGATCGCTCTTTATTCATGTTTTTGCTTGACTCATAAAATATGTCATCAAACTGATGCCAACATCTCACAATCAGATAATAATTGCTTGGTAAAAACGGTGCCTTTTCCCCATTACGGCAAATTCCCCTGAAAAATGCAGACGTTAGCATTAGCCAATAAAACGTCTGGGCCGTCCCTAAAAAGTTGTGATGGAACAACTTTACAGGATATGTAATGTTTTGTTTATTTGTTTGTTATCTAGGGCAGCAGATGCATCCTGACTTCGACCGTTGGCGAAGGTTGATATAAATTAGATAGTAATGCAATAATATTGTATTTGAATTATTTTCATAAATACGGCATAACATGTGCGATTACAATAAGTAGGAATAGTGTAAGTAAGATACCTTAAAATATAAATTAACATTTATGAAGTATAAAATGTTAACAGTAAACAGATTAAGATAACTAAAATATATTAAAAACATCAAATACAAAATTTTCAAAAAGTAAATAATGTTAAGTGGGAGCAAAGAAGAAAAAAATTGATTAATTGAAATATTCTTAAGAGGGCATTACCAGAGAAAGCCGGAAATACGTCATTTTCAAAAAAGTTTTTAGACGTATTGACTCTTTTCCACAAAAAATTATAAATGAATTTCGAAAGATTGTTCTTTTATCTAGCATAGTTATGTAATAAATTTTTAGATTTTTTTAAAATTTTTAGTATAATAAGGTTATTCCATAGGTCGTTGGCAGATTTGTTAAATTTTCAAAAAAGTTTTTGTATTATACCACACCCATTTCAAATAATGTAATCATGCAGTAAAATAAATCAATACATTATCTAGCAAAGTTATGTATTAGAATTTTAATTTTAGTTTCAATAAAATCATTAAAAAATATGTACGTACATGTGTTTCTTGACGAAAATTGGTCCATTTGTGTATTTATTTGCGCACTTACAAACTAATATATTTCAGATTTTTTTAACATTCTCATTAAATTTAGACATTATTGAAAAATGATAAATATTTATAATCAAAAAATAACTACAAAAAGTACACTATTTTAATAGTTTTATCATCACGCCTTTCAGCATTTTTGGATGAAGGTATAAATTAAAGCTAATTTGGATTGAAATAAATTCGATATTGAGTTATAATTTTAAAAAGCTGGTACGGAGAATAATTGATCTTTCTCATTGTAACCGCCCTGCACGATCGGAAGAACAACTTTCGACGAAATGTGGATTTTCGTCCGCTGGCTGGTTAAACGCTCTTAATGGATAGATAAAAATATACCATAAGGTTATCTAAAGTCTATCCAAGTTACATTAGACGAAAACAGACAAATCACAATATATTATAAAGGTAACAGTAACAGCAAGTTATTGTCAAACATAAAGTTAATTTCATGTTTCGGTAAGAAAACCATGGACGTATCGCTGAAGCCTTTTCAGTTATTACGTCTTCAACCAAAAGGCCTGTGGTATTTCGCCATTTGCTCGTTATTCGTGGAAATGGAATTATGCGTACATTTCTCTCTAGGTACCTACCGCAGTGCTTGCAACGTTGGCAAACGCGGGAGGGAAATTGTCGACGTTTCGTTTTCAAACGAAGGAAGAAAAGCACTTCAAATTATATGTTTGTGGCCACTGGTAATGAAAGCAGTCCTGATTGGATTGAAATTGAAGGTATCTCTATCATAGCTTAAAAAAATATTTTCAAATTTAAACTTGGCAGTTTCCGTGAATAAAGATAAAGATTTCATAGAAATATGTGACACTAACTTCAGATTCTAGAAGATTACTTAGTGCTAAAGTTTCCGAATAAATCTAAATATCAGTTTTAATGATTGCTCCCCATTTGGTTAAATTATTTATTTGACACTATTAATGAGACTAATATATCTTTTAAAAGATTTAACCTAGCAAGTAAAAAAGGTAGGTTTTTAGTTAAAACATCGAAACGTAAAAATAAAATTATTTGAAATATTATTATTATTTTTTGAAGAACCTTTCATCATTGGAATCAACTGAAAAGAAAAGTATTTCATGGAAGAAGAAGATAACACTAATAATCTTAACGAAAATATGAAAGAGAACAAGTCACAGAAAAATTTAAAAGATAATGGTCGCAACTGGGACGGGCGCCTCTACCAATTCGGCCATTGCCACCTTCCATCAAACCATCATATTTGTCAAACCCAGATTTCAAATTTTAGAATTAACAATATTTTCTTCGACTAATTTTTCCTTGGAAATAATCGTTCTAAGAACTGGTTTGTAACCTAGATAGCATCTCGGATAAATATATCCGATTTTGTTTTTATATGGAACATATTTAGCCCTTTTTATAAAAGTTTGAATGAATTTTAAATTTTTTATAAGAACAACTCTCTTGTAAAAAATAGAAAAGTTTTATTTTTATTTATTCATTGCATAAATATTATGGTAACGTTAATTAGGGGATTTTTCGACCACCATGCTGATGCCCGTTTTATGGTGGTCGATTTATATGTATAAAGTATTTGTTTGCTAAGTTTAAGAGACGTTTTCAGCTAAGTAAGTATTTAAAAAATCTTTTTAAAATAATTAAAATTGGATGTCAAATATGTAGACGGATGTAGCAATATTATTTCGAAGAGTCTTCCGCCATTGGAATCAGCTGCAAATAAAATTATTTGTTTGTTAAGTTCAAGAGATGTTTCCAGCGAAGTAGCGAACATCAGCGATGGAATTGTTTTCCAGAAAGTTTCCAGGCATGCTGGAATTTGATGGACTCCGCCGTCTTGCAATAAGGGAACTCTCAACGATTGCTGTGATTTTGTTTTCGAACTTCTCACTGAACAAAGGACTATTCTTTTATAAAAAGAACCTTTCTAAATAAAGGCAGTGACAGACTTTCAATTGACAGCTTAATTTGCAGCAAACAGGCTGAAAGTGAACTGATTGTTTTCAATTTCCATTAAGAAAAATTGACAGTTATTCAATCTTTCGACTGACGTTAAATTAATTTTATTGTAACCTTACTCAATTTATTTAATATCTTCTGAAAAACTCTTAGTACGTTAACTTCAAATTGCTAAAATAACCAATTCCAATTTCCTTTGTGTAACATTTCTGATTAAACAATCAAAAAGTATTCTTTTGGTGTCGTCCAAATTGCAAATATTTGTACAAGTATATCTTAATATAGATTAAGATATACTTGTACAAATAGGTAAATCTTCAGATCCATACGTCTTCTGTCAAAGGAATCTTTCTTCTATCTATCTTCTATCTATCTATCTATGTAAATAACAATGAATCGCCGAAATGTTTGTACGCACATAACTTCTAAACGACTGCACCAAATAGGAAAATTTATTTTTTTGTATTCGTTATTGTCAGAACAAGGTTTGTATATAACTATTGGTGAGCTCTGGCATTATGATATTTGTATAAAAAAATTGCAATAGGTGGCACGCGAGCTGTTGGAAAACTGAATGCGCCGGGAATGAATGTATGGAATGCGAGAAGGGGGAGGGCGGTTAGGCGTGGGGGGAGGGGTGGATGGGGGAGGGGAAGAGGAGAGGGGGGATGGGAACTCGGGTAGAGGGTTCGCGTGAGGGTGGGGGAGGGGAACCCGGGAGGTGAGGGGCAATCGGAAGGGGTGTTTGCGGGACGAACGGAGGGAGGGAGTGGAGTGGCGAGAGGGAAGTTGGAGGAGGCGGAGTGGGAACGCGAGGGGGAAAGGGGACGCGGGAGAGGAAAGGGAGGCGGAAGGGAAACGGGGAGAATGGAAAAGGACACGCAGGGAGAAATAATTTCTTTTTTAAATGGCATAGCAACGCATGCCGGGTACCAGCTAGTTATTAATAAATGATTTATAGTTCGGTGGCGGGAGTGAAGTTATCTCAGAGTTACCACAGGTATAATGTTTGAAAGTTTTTAAAGTGGTCGGAGATTTTTTCATTGTTTATACAATACTCGTAGGTCTGTGTAAAAATGGCTCAATCAACAGATTCATTGAAAGGTAAAAAAATATTACAATTTTTGAGAACATCGACTTTTCGAAATTTGTTGGTTCGAAATTTCGAAAACTCATTTCCGCTCTCAACATCAATTTGGAATTACGGAATTTGAAAATATCAATTTTTCTGTAAAAAAATACAATAAGACGCCATTTACTTTTAATAAAAAATAATTACATCAAAGAATTACAGTTCTTACATCATCATACTATTCAGAAAAGTGTGTAGGAATTTCTGGTCGTTCTGTATTATAATATATAACTATTAAATATTTAATTTTTTTAAGGACATACAAAAGAAAATTTTGAAAGGGATACAAAATAAATAAAGCTCTGACGAAGCTTGAGGTAAGCGAAACCTGGTTGACTGGTATTTGTTAATTCAAATAAAAAGTGATGTATTATAAAGTTCATAAAAGGTAATATCATGTATTGCGGTTGTTTCACGTTAAGTCAAGTTAATTTCCACGTTCTACGAAGATTCTATCCAAGTTCTGTTAGTTTTTTTAGTTTTTAGTTTTGTGGCCAATAATGATATAACAACAGAATTTGAAAAGAACCTTTACGAAACTTGAAATGTAACTTCGACATTTGAAGAATTTTGTTCAATTCTGTGAAATAACCCGTCCTTAGTATTTTCCAATTTTATTAAAATAGCGAAATAAACTTTCGGGTGAATAGGCAAGGCGCCGCTCGAATCGTTTTTATAGATAGTCCAGTAATAAATAGACCGTTGATAAGACATAAAATGCCACGAGTGAAGTGACACAAGATGAATTCCGGGGGTGGAAACGAGAAGACAGAGAAGATGAAAGGGTGGTAAAATGGCGTTTAAATATTGGCCGTTAAACTGTGGGTGATAGAAATTCAGATCCATACGTCGGGCGGGCCATACGAGTAAACGATGAGAGCGGGGAGAGGTCTATTGAAATTCTCCCATTCTTTTGAAGTTTTAATCAAGATAGTGCAATTTTTCATCCCTTCTCACTGGGTGTTAAGATTTATGTTTTAAGCAGATCAATGGTCCTTACTATAAAACAGTAAATCTTTTTGTGTTATATCTGAAATCTGGAAAATTAACTAAATCTGGTTCGGTGTCAACAACAATTGACATCGAAATATTACGAACAATTAGTCATTGTGAACTGATATTTCTTCGTTGGCAATCTGCAGTCGTGCTAGTGAATGATGAGAAGTTACCGAAATTTATCCTATAAATCCTTTTCGATCGACCTTGCCAGGGTTCCCTGAGCGTCTATATTACACCTCATATATTCGCCCGCATTTGGAACACTGTACACCGATCTGGACTCCTTTATACCAAGCCCATATTGAAAGAATAGAAAGAATTCAAAAAAATTTAAACACGTAAATTATAAACTAAACTTACCCTTCTCAAATTATACTGAATCCATTAAATTTCACAATTTCAAATCTCTCCAAACACGACTTCTAATTTTTGATCAAATCCTATTGTTTAAAATTCTAAATAATGGCCTGGACTCACCAGAACTTACCAATTTAATAAATTTTCATATTCCGTCAAGATCAACCCGACAAACCGATTTATTTTATTTACCATCATGCAGAACAAATATTAGAAAAAAATCCCCAATTCCTCGCGTATGTGCACAATATAATACAAAATTTCACAGTATTCACATTTTTAGTAATAACTTAAAGAAATATCAATATGAAGTTACACGTACGACCGATTATTAATACGAGAGTATAGAATGTATCGGGAGCATCTCCTATCCTTTTCCTATATTCCCCTTCCTCATACCGGGTAATAACCTCCCCTTCCAATAACCCAAAATTAATTTTAAGATATTAAAACTTTATTTCCGATGTACTTTTAGCATAAGAAACTTCTGTGGCTTGACTTCAGTTCACTTGTATATTTATCACTGTATATTATGTAAAAGCTGGTTAAATTCAGGGAAAAAAATCTTGATAGTTAACTTCTCGCATACCTACATTAAAAATAATTAGTAAAAAATCTGCGTTCTATAAAAATGTAATGTACATTAGTTTGAAACGTTAAAAAGCTTTTATAATATATCCACTTTGATTTAAACGTATTCCGCGAATAGTCTCTTCATCCAACTGAAAATTTTCCACGACATTGGTTAAAATAAATAAAATAAATTGAACTCAACTCCATTCGCGGAAGGACCATTTATATTCGCCTTGTGGCCGTGGAAAGGCACTTTTTGGTATAGCGATCATATGCAGATACGAGAGTAGACACTGCGGGCCCCAGTAGCACCCCGCTATCATTTGTCATGTCGGAAGCGTTTCTATGGATAATGCGATGAGTGCAAGGCTGTGTCACGAACAATAACTGTCGACATAACTTCTGGATGCGTTCACCGCACCAGGATGAAAATGTTATATCGAATTTCATAAAATATGTTGGCTTTGCATCAAAATTTATCAGAGTGTTATATAACTAGCACACAGAAGAGAAATGTCCCATACCACGTGTACATGTTCCTCAATAAAAGGGCGTCAGCCTACAATTAAGGCTCTGCAACCAGGCCCGAAAAGAAGAAGATGGAGAGATACGAAATTACGAATGTTAGAGGAGAGCGCTAACATTTACAGCGACAAAATCGATGCGAAAATGTTTAATAAAACACGACTCGTTTAAAATAGAGCAAAAATCTCGCGAGTTTATCTTAAACAGCATTTAAAGAAACACTGTGAATTTTTTCATACATATAACTTGTAAAATAACTGAAACAAACGTGTTAATAATAATTTTTGGAGCATTCTTTGCGATTTTTTTCTATCGAGGGAATTTTATATAACTTGCGTTTCGGCGCGGGCAAAGTCTACATATTATCTTCAAGAATAACATTTTTTTAAGAGCTTTAAAACTTACCTTGTTTTAAGGAAATATGTAATAAATCGGTACAAATCCAGGTTGCGGGCCCTTAAGTACTGATCCTAACGCTGAGGAGTGCTAAACTCCCAAAAATGTTACCTTCATATTCTAAAATACGAACCGTGTTGCACATGTTGAGGTCCGAAAAGAATACAATGTTGATGTAACCACAATAAATGTGTAAATAGTGCATGCAGGGTAATAAATAAAAAATTTAAAAAGCGTTAGACGCACAAGTGAATGGAAGATGTAGAGGGTCACCAGAAGTCATGGGGTGATCAAATGAACAAATGCCCAGAGTGTCGGTATACATAACTGAAGGAGGTCTACCAATACAGAGTTTTGTGGCCGTTCATCCTCTTGGTATCTATTGGCAGGAATAATCTCTAATATATTGTTAGTTACATCGCAAAATAAAATTGCAAGAGATGTTTTTACCACGAACTCTCAGATTCCTGAAAAATACATCATCGTCCAGGTAATTTATTTTTCATCAAAGAAAAACCTTTCAAATCTTACAAAAAATAACAAAATATTCCCATTACCACCTTTGCGCAAACAAGAAAAGTCCAGTGAATTTCGAATAAATTGTCATTGCTTTCCCTTTTTAGCTCGCGAACAGACATTAGGCACTGTTACAATGGGATGAATTCTGAACAAAAAAAAAAACTTTTAAAACTTTTAACTGACTGCTTAAACTATGAAAGTTCCACAGCAGGAATACAGATTTTATAAGTTCAAATTCCTGGCACTCTTTTAAACGTGAAAAGGTGTTGGGCATGAGACAGTATTGTTTTTGTATGAAGTTAAATAAAGCTCGACTATTTTCTTAATCCAACATAGTTTAAATGAGGGAAAAATTTTTGCAGCGAAAATCTTGAAAAAATTACCAGATTTTTTATTCTATTTTTAATTATCCTAGTTAGCTCAACGATTTACTAGGCCAAAACTTCAAATAAATAAATAAATAAAATGTATTTACATGAAAGGTAATAAAATGTATATTATGAAAATAATAAATATTTACTTGAGAGGTATAAAATGTATTTTATGAAAAAAATATGTATTTATTCACTCCGTAATGTCTAGACATCTTCAAACCAAGAAACTAATATGAGTATGTAATGTTTATTTTATCAATCCTATGAAATATGAATTCGTACTATATTTTTATTTGTTTAGTTTGTTCGACCGGCCGCTAAATAACTCATAGGTTCAAAACAACTTCAGTGATGTTTGTTTTCTGTAGGTGTATTATAGGTAGGTACTTTTATTCGTTTTTCGTAAAATGTATTCCTTCTTACTTTCTTACATTCTACATCAGGCATGGGCAACCTTTCCTAGACCTGGTGCCAAATTATCATTCTGTCTCCGAGTCAAGGGCCGGACCAAATTATTTAACTTAATAAAGTAATGTTAAACTAAATTAAACACGTTGCTACTTTATATATATATATATATCGTTATGTAATGAACGACATAATTTTAATATTATACACTGATTACAAAATTTTGTGTGAAGATTGGCCTTAAATAGTACTTAATTATGTAACCATCAATATTGGCGTTGGTATTGCTTAAGGATAATCGCATAGAATTTTCGAGATTTTCATCTTTTATCTTCACGTGTTCCATCCTTGAAAAAGCTGTTCTCACGTAGGTATATGTGCTGCCAAAAAGATAAATGTTTGTGTATTTTTCTTCCACCAAATCAAATTAAAAAATCTGTCAAAGCAATATTGTTAAATAGTGATGTTTAGCACTTAATCCCCCCGTAACTCAATAAGTTCCATCTGTAAATTTGCTGGCACATTATTTACATCAGCATCCATCGGACGAGCAGAATCACCGGGAGGGAAATCATGCGCCTACAGCCGCTTGTAACCTACTGTATCTACTACTAGCTGCAGGTGTAGGTGTCGTCCAAGAAGTAGTGATCATGAACTAGTACAGTGGGCCACTGCAAGCACCCGTGTTATCTCCATTACGAGTAATTAATCTTTCCCTGAAACTATTAATTTCTTTCTCTATTACTTCACCGAGATGAATCAGGGCCGGACAAAATAGCTCGGCGGGCCGGCGGTTGCCTATGAGTGTTCTACATCATATACAACAATATTTACTTATATTATATAACTGCTTTCCAATGGGAATGATTGGGCGGAAATAAATATACGAAGTGTCCGGGGGTAAAGTGCATTAACTTCGGGAGGTTATTCTACATGATAGTAGAAATAAAAAAGATAAACAACTTTTTCCGAAATTTCAACTTTTTTTTTTCCCATATAAAAAGACGTACCTACTAAAAATCCTTAGTGTGAGGTACGATCTTACTCGCTGAGAGCCTGCCGGGCGCCCGACTCGATTGTGATTGGCCACAACACGCCGGACTAATTTTATCTTTTTACCTCAAAACTACCTCTAAAAGTTGGAATTTCGAAAAAAGTTATCTGTTTTACTTGTACTATCATGTACAATCACCGCACTTTACCCCCGGACACTCTGTATAATGTACTTATTATTATCAAACAGTATAAAAATAAAAGTGTCAGGAGATTTTTCGGTGCTGAAAATCTTATGAATACTAAATTGATGAGCGTGTGGTGCATTTTACCAACATAAATATATATATATATATATATATATATATATATATTTTTTATTTTATTTTTTTTTTTAAATTTAACAGAACCCTGTTTAGTTTAGTTCTGTCAAAACCCTGAAGAAGTCAGCTTTGCTGACGAAACATGTCGGTTTTGTAAACAATAAAAGTGGTAAAAACGAAGTAATTTATTAATTTAAATCAAAATGGTGCCACAAAATAAGTTTGCTGCGTTAGAAGAAATAAATATATTATTTATTATTTATGTACAGCATGACAAGGGGTAAATTTTTATGTTTTTCAATTATATTATTTCATAAACTACGTTACAAAACATTTCGTGGTGTAGTTTAACAAAATATTTTCTATCGTTCCAATTCATTCAAAGTTCCACCTGTCTAAACAATCTAATCGCCCCTTTTCAAAACACCTTTGAGAGGTCGTCTTATTCCTTTTCCCACAGTCCTAGTCTGATATTTTCCCTTTCCGCGTTGTTGTTACAAATGGTTCCGACGCTCTTTGCCGACTCGAAGATATGGCCGGATGATCCGTGCAAGTTTATGGGATTATTGCGGCTTCGGAGACGTCGTTAGCCCCGGGCCTCGGGTCAAAGGGCCCGGCCAGCCCCTGCGGAGATGGGGCCGCTTAGAGCCACTCCTCGGACGATTAAATGCTCTTAATTAGCCTTTGCCTCATTTGTTTTGGTAAGGCTATTGCTCCTACTAAATGTACTCAACAATTCCTTAACATAAAGTGTAAGTGCAATGGTTCAAGCAAATTATTCTACAAGATGCCCTCGTTTATTATGAGATTAAGTTTAAGACTTGCGTAAACGGAAATGCGGAATTTTGATAACGTTGTGTTATCTAATTACATTGAATTTTTGTGGTTCGACTTTTAAAATAATCAATTCAGATAGAGTTGGCATGCGGAAAAATTGAATTTGTTATTTCAACATATTTTAATTAGATATCAAAAAGGAATAAACAATTTAAAAAAACTTTCAATAAAAGCGAAGCTAGCAGTCCACAATGGAGTCCTGGTACCTACCCTGATGTATGGCAGTGAGGCATGGAACTTGCAGAGGAAGGATGAAAGTAAACTGGATGCTGTTGAAATGAGATCCCTGAGACATATGTGTGGTAAAACCATGTATGATCGTGTTAGAAATGTGGATATCCGCAAAGAATGTAAGGCTGATGTAAGTATAATGAGCAAAATTAAGAAAGGGACCGTAGTGTGAAAAGAATATATGATGCAAATGTGAATGGTAGAAGAAGTCGGGGACGCCCGAGGAAGACATGGCACGATCAAATAAATCAGATACTTGAGACGGGCCATGTCAAAAGTCAGAATAATAGAAGAGTATGTATGAGACGATGTATGAACGTGAGTGAGGCAAAGAGTGAGTGCCAAGACCGAGTTGTTTGGCGGTCCGTCCTCTCTGCCTACCCCTGCGGGGAAACGGCGTGATGATTAGTTAGTTAGTTAGTAATAAACAATTTCATAAAAATATTTTAATGTAGGTAGGTACATAACGTTTTCAAATAGATTTCGTAAAATCAAAATAAATAACCACAAGAGCAGTGCTTTGGCTGGTACATATATTTCAAAATTATAATGAACCTTTTAAATGATTCTCTCCGTTAATTACACATTATAGGTACTAAAATAAACATTTTCTCAGAAAGAAAAAGTAACGACGGCTTCCAAGAAATCGATCGTCTTTTAAAAGACTAGCAATAGCTGCTAACCCGATACAAATCTCAGGTATGTCCGAGAATTGAATTTGGGAGCCACCTCTGGACTGGAGCTCCCAAATACATGATATACCTACTTAACCCCTATCCAGAGGAGGGCGGTCCGTCTGATTAACAATCCGATGTTAACAGACCGATTGCCATATTTAATGCCTAGATGCAAAGTAGATCTGCTGATTCTATTCTAAGGGTATTTCATTGGAGCTTGCTTGATTGGCCTAGCAGCATTGATCCCTTTTGCACAGGTGGAAATAGGCGAAACTCGACGGAAACGTGCGGAACACCCGTTCACAGTTGATATCGTATCTACGAGAACAGGTCATTTCTCAAACTCATATTTATATACGTCGGCTCCCTTCTAGAATGAGCTATCGGTATCGGTTTTTCCTATTTCGTATAAAATTCTGGCCTTTTTAAAACGCTCATTAACTTTCCTACGACTCCTACCTCGACTCGCCACACAATGCTGCCCAGCCGGGTGACCATATAATTCTACTATTCCACTGTAAACAAAACAAAAACTAAAAAACGACAACAACAAAAAACTGAGCTCTGAGAAGGTTTTAAACATGTATTTTGATCGGTAAAGCAAATAGAAATACAGAATTGTTGTTATAACGCCAATCTGCTATTATACCTACCACCTACCACTGGAGTTAAGTACGATTTCTTTCATTATCTATCCTCTCTCCCGAACATTATCTAGATTTAACTCCCTCTCTTCACCTCGTTTTATTAAAGCATCAACACTGCTTTATGTTCCTCTACTTAAACCGCAGCCATTTTCTTTTATGTTATCCTTGGTTCAAGTTCCAAAATACAAAACAGTCGGGATTTTTGTAAATGAAATAAAATAGTAGCTCTTTTTGAATATCTGAGGGAGATTCCGCATTCCTCCGTTCATCTCTGATAATAATAACTTTTATGATAATTCCATGGAAGAACGCTCTTTGAAATAACAGCTGATTTATTTTCTACTTGTGATGTCCAATAATTAAGTTTTGAGATCATACCGGACGTTGCTCGTTAAGGGGATTTCAATTATACAGTTACATATTCCAAATGGAAATTAATAAAATTTTGAGATGGATTTTATTCAAACTATTTCAGGCCTGTAACAATCGCTTTGCCGGTTAAATAACTTATTGCGAATATTTGTTAGTATTTCCCCTTCAGCGTTTGTTTTTATATGTATACTAGCTGACCCGACGAACTTCGTACCGCCTCAGGATCAATAACTGTTGAATTAAATTAAGTTGTTTTTTTAAGTTAAAAATCACACAATGAAGCAATTACCGATGCCCAACTGTCCGTGTTTTGTTTTTGTCAGTATCAGAGATGGCGTTGTGTACGGATTTATATTTTTTGTGATTTTCTTACTTTTCCACTTACTTACGGGGATTTTTGAAAGGAAGCGGGTACGGGTGCCGCCGCCCCAGGAACCATCTATTTGATAACCAACACCTCTGCCATAACTCACCCCAAGTCGTTCGCTATATTTAGTGATTTAGCAGGGGTGCTCGAGTTCATGGGGTGACTTTTGTGCGGGTCTTGGCGGCGGATGCGTCTGCCCACCTGCTGCGTGGCGGGCCGGATCGAGAGAGACTAGTTGAGGGAGGCCTTTTGACCTTTCCAGCCGGATTCTCTGGACCAATGGGTCGAAAGAGTCCGGCTGGAAAGGTCAAGGTAAAAGGTCGATTCCGGTCAAGGCAATGGCCTTGTACCGCAGTTGGAGGGATGGATCCACTCCCGGATACACCGAGCTCCAGATGCCTACCCACCCCTTATGCCTTTTTCCTTCCCAGAACTTCCTAAACTACCCCTCCTTAAAAAGACCCTCCACACAGCATTCCCTAAGATGACATAGGTCCTGAGTGGAGCTTACGTAAAAAAATGCGTTTCATTTCAGAGATTTATTATTATTGTATGGAGGGGTGCAGAGACATACGTTCACCGTTTGTCTCATTTTCGACTATTGACATTTAGTGTGTAAGAAAGAGGGGCAGCATTATATGATTAAGAACAAAAGCAAAACAATCAGCGCATTGATATTTGAGGTTTTTGAACTTTTGGAATTCACGCTCAGTAAAAATATGATACCTATCACAATATTGCTGCAGTTCTTTCAAAATATGAGAATTCGTTCCATACAAAATGTATGAAAAAAATCATTTTCTTCGTAACTTTCTTTTTCGTGAATTTTTGCGATGTTTTGATAGTTATTCTGTTATCAGGGGCGGAGACAAACCCGACAAATCAAAGATCATCAAAATCGGTCTAGCCGATCTCGAGTTATAAATAGTGTAACTAACCCGACTTTGTTTTAAGATATATTCCCAGAGGTTAATGCTAGAAGTACTGATGTCAGTTTTTGAAAATTTGATTTAGGTACCAGAAAGTACTCTAAAACTTTCTTTCTTTAAATGGAATGAATACTTTTTTTCAGTTGTTCTAGTTAATGAATTTATAGCCTATACCTATATAGTCTTACTCATCATCGCAAAATAAGATACAACCTTGGAGCAAGACCGGGTTAGGTGAAATTGTTACTCAACATGGTGGGTTAATCGCGCGCATGCGCGTGTTTTTACCGAGTCGCTGTACGGGAGATGTAGTAGCTGTCAGAATTTAAACCACCCGATCACCAGGGTTAACTCAGTACCCCGTGCGTTGTAACTAACGAAATGGCGAACTTTTATGAGAATCTTGACGTTTTGAACGAAGCTTTGGCAATTATTGACCGTATTCACGGCATTCGTGCACCACGGCCACGGAAAAGATTTAAAAAAAGGTACGATCCATTTGCGGCACTCACGGAAGGAGATTTTAAGTCTAAATATAGATTTACCTAAGTCAACGTTGTGTTGACGCGTGTTGACGTATGAATAAACGTGAAGTTGACAACACGCCGCGAAATGCTAAATTGGCCGCGTTTTTGAGCTTTGGAGCAGTGTTGCTACCGTAAAAAAATCATAACAGCTGTCGAGAAACATTATGATGATGAGTAAAGATTTTTACCCTGAGCAGTGTAGGCTTACTCCACTGTGTAGCTACCGCGACGCTACAGAGCCGTGGTACGGTTTTATGATGAGTAAGGCTGATAATGTATAAATTAAAATATTATTTTACCGTTTTTACGCCAAGAAATAAATACATATAAATAAACAATCTGCGTTCATGAGTGACTTACAAATTTGAAAAAGCACTTCTAGCATGTTCCTTGACAAGAAAAAAAGTAAAAAAAACGCGAAAAGTAGAGCCTATTTACTTACCATATTATACTATCAATGATTATTGTAATCAATTATTATAAAAAAACCCTAAAGCCTTTAACATTTTGCAATATACTGCTCTTAGGAGAAATGCCAGAATACAAAATCCGTAGAAAATAAGTTCGCATTACGTTTAATTATTTATTTATTCCTACCCACCCTTAATACATTTTTCCTTCCCAGAACTTCCTCTCCCTCCTTTCCTAAAAAGACTTTCCACAAAGCATCCCCATAGATGACATCGGCCCTGAGGAATTATTTTCTCAGGGCCTCTTGTGTGGAGATAATGTAAAAAAAAATAAAATCAAATACTATTCTTGAAATCAGATGAAAGACTCTTTGAGATTTCAGAATTACAAATCGACGCAACGTAAGCAATTAAAAATATTAAAATATGAACGTAAACAATGATAGTAATAAATTAAAATATAATTCTGTGTTCTGTGAGTATTTGCCACCTTTGCATAATAGACTTATTTTCACTTATTTTATTAAATCTATTAATAAAATAGTGAAACAACGTTACAAAGTTTTCATGGAATTTCATCACGAACAACAGTTTCAGAAATTAATGAAATGTTTTATTATTATATTTTTGCATATTTTTATTTAAAACAATGACGCGTGTACAAAGAAAATCCAATCGACGATTGAGTACAAATAAATCTTCAGATCCTATTTCATCATTTCTAGGCCCAAATGCCGAATAGCGAATGCCGAATGTTGAAAGGCGGCGTGTAGCGTATAGGGCGGACGAGCTAGGGCGGTGTGGCTGTGTGCTAGTTCTCGCGCGCCGCCCATCACATTCTGTAAGCACAATCTTTAACAATAACATTTACAGGAAATTGAATTTCACTGCGCAATACAAGGCAAAATTTTTCGCGTTTACGTAGTCTTAAAAGCTGGGGAAAACTCCTACGTGCGAACAATAAACGGAATCAGTAGGTGTGCACATAAATCTTTTCGTTTTCCAGAGTAAACATTATGGGAAAAAATGTTTTAGTAAATCGAAATGAAAGCTAATAAGAATATGTCAGTACGTCAAAATAAGGTTGTGGTATTTTTAAGGGACAGCTGATTAAACTCAATTTAAACAAGTTATCTTTTTTAAATTAATTGTTGTAAACATATTTTGCCTAGGTAGATCCAAAAAGAGCCAAAAGAGATAGATGAACTTAGAAGAGACAAAGTGAGCCGTGAGCCACGAAGGGGGGAATAAATGTAATAAGAGGCCAGAGAGAATAGAAGAGAGAAAAGAATAGACAAAAAGGGTCGGTAAGGATTAAGAAGATTCAAAAAGGTAAAAAGACGAGCCTAGAAGGGCCGGGAAGATGCAAGAAGATGCAAGAAGAGTCAAAAAGATCAGAAAAGATGCAATAAGGTGGAAGAAAAGGCAAGAAGAGACGAGAAGATCCATAAGGTACTAGAAGAGCGAAGAAGAGACCAGAAGAGACTAAAATCGACCAGTAAAGTCTGTAAGAAGTAAAAAAAATGCATGATGAGCCAAGAAAAGGCAAGACAAGCAAAAAAGGGGCGAGAAAATGTAAGTAGAAGCAAGAAGTGCCAAGAAGAGCCAAGAAGAGACTAAAAGACGCTAGAAGAGACAAGAAGGGGTGTAAGAAGTAAGAATGTGCAAGAAAAGGCAAGTTGAAAGAAGAACCATGACCAGCCAAAAAGAGCCAAGAGTAAGTAGTAACCAAAAACTAGAAGAAACAAGAAGAGACAAGAAGAGATGAGATGAACCAGGAAAAAACCAGAAAAAAATGACAAAAACAAATCTCAAAAAAGCCAGCGGAGCAAAAAATTTTATTTAGATTTTTTACTTCAAATAATGTCAGGAATCGCTGGTTAAAGCAAGTATGTTCGAGTAAATTATAAATATAATAATTTTTTTTCCTGATATAATATTATTTTCTTCCTATTACGCTGAATTCATTCCTCAGTAAAACTGCTGAGATGAAAAACCATACATTACGTCTTTGGTGTTTCCATCCATCCATCCGTTTTCCGTAATTTTATTTTATAATATGCACTTCAAACTGTAAAACCTGCCATCTTCTATCCAATAAATACTGATTACTTATTTTAATCAGCAAACATTAACCTTTTGATTTAGTTTGGATAACCCTCTTGAATAAAATACTTCAGAGTGCGTTTCGTGTTTAAAAAGGAGTAGATAGGCATAGGTACCTATTAAATTCAAGAGTTTTTTTTAATTGAATAATGTTATTTTCAGATAAAGAGAAGTTACACCCTTTAGGCTGCTACTGTCTTACTGAATATACGAGTACTAAAGATTTGTTGTTTCAAAAAAATTGAGCAATTCATCCAATAACATATGAAGTTAATTTTCAAATTCTATTCAAGTTCTGTGATTATTTCAGTTTTATGGAGCAACTGACCTATAATGATATAATGTTAGAACTTGAATAGAACTTACATAGAACGGGGAAATTAACTTAAAATATTTGATGAATCGTTAACATTTTTTGAAACAACGCGTCCTTAGTATTGGAAGGATTTCTTTTTACATTAGCTCATATGTCATCTTTGAGAATGCTGTGTGGAGGGTCTTTTTAGGGAAAGGAAGGAAATGAAGTTCTCTGAAGGAAAAGATATAAGGGGTGGGTAAGAATGTGCGGAAATTCGTCTACTAATGACGGACATTTTCTTTTTAATTTTTTTTATTTACTTATTTGCAATTACAGCATAAAACCAATATATTGCAAAAGCTGTAAGAAAGGATACATAATAAATACATTTTCAGTTGAAGAAATACGTTTCGTTAAAACATAAGTGATATTTCTTAAAATTGTTGAAGGAAATGTGAAAAATAACCATATTTCCTGCGAGGCAGTTAATTAACCTAGTGAGTCTTCCCAGGGGCATCTATTGGTAAGTTAGTTAGTTAATTACATATAAATCCCACCCTCCCACTGCGGTGCTAGGCGATGGTTCGAGAGAGTCCGGCTACAGAAGCCTAGGTTAGGTCTCCCTTAATCAATCTCTCCGACCCGGTGGGCAAAATTGGCCGCCAAGACAAACCTCACCCCATGAACGCGGTCACCCCTGCTAAGTCAATAAAGGTAGCGAACCACTCGGGGTGTTGGTTAGCCAATAATTGATTTCCGGGGCGGCGTTACCCATACCCGCCTTCCAAATTGAAAGAATGGGTCGTATCAAAAAATTTTAACAATTCATTAAATTTTTTAAGTTAATTTTCACGTTCTTTGAAAGTTCTAAACAAGTTCTGTGATTATTTCAATTTTATATATACATATAATATTTATAAAAAATAAAAATAAAATTAAATTAACTTTTATTGCTGTTAAACTTATAAAACATTTTTCTAATCTAATTAATAATTTATTTTTTTAAATATTCTTCTAAATTATCAGCGTTCGGGTCTTTATTTTCAGAAACAGATTGTCTTCCGACATAGGCCTCCTTTAAAGATTTCCATTTTTTTCTATCCTTTGCAACTCTGATCCATTAACATGAATAGAATTGAACAGAACGTGAAAATTAAGTTTAAAAATTTGATGAATTAATCAAATTGTTTGAAACAACCGTCCTCCGTCTTAAGAGGGCATTACCAGAAAAAACCAGTAATATGTCATTTTAAATCAGATTTTAGACGTATTGACTCTTTTCCACAAAAAATTATAAATGGATTTCGAAAGATTGTTCTGTTATCTAGCATTCGCATGTAATAAATTTTGAGATTTTTTTAAAATTTTTAGTATTATAAGGTTATTCCATAGGTGTTTGCAGATTTGTTAAATTTTCAAAAAAGATTTTGTATTATACCACACCCATTTCAAATAATATAATCATGCAGTAAAATAAATCAATACATTATCTAGCAAACGCATGTTTTAGAATTTTTATTTTAGTTTCAATATAATCATTAAAAAATATGTACGTACATGTGTTTCTTGACGAAAATTGGTCCATTTGTGTATTTATTTGCGCACTTACAAACTAAAATATTTCAGATTTTTTTAACATTCTCATTAAATTTAGACATTATTAAAAAATGATAAATACTTATAATCAAAAAAATAATTACAAAAAGTACATTATTTTAATAGTTTTTTCAATCACGCCTTTCAGCATTTTTGGATGAAGGTATAAATTAAAGCTAATTTGGAATTAAATAAATTCGATATTGAGTATTAAATAAATTCGACGACCTCCGTAGTCCAGTGGTTAAGACTCTTGACTCACAATCCGGAGGTCGCAGGTTCGAACCCGGCATGCGCAAATAAATTTTATTTGATTAATTTGTGTTATTTCACAATTAATTCATTTAAAATAATATATAGTATATTTGCGGCATGTTCCAGAGTGGAAGATACTATCAGTATCGCCCTGGTGTAAGACCACCATTCAGAATTGAAACGTTGCTTGAAAATGGCTTTAGCCGTGTTTGGTGACCAGATCTGAATAGCCAGGTACTTCCCAACCTTCCTCTTCCCCACCTCCTTCCCCTCCCCACTACCTTCAGCCTCACAACATACCCCAATTGGGGATGCCATAGTCTCACTGGCTCCAGACGGGAGCAGTTGAGATTCTTGTGCGGTATACACTGTAAAAAAAAAAAATATTTTAAAAAGCTGGTACGGAGAATAATTAACCTTTCTCCTTGTAACCGCCCTGCACGATGTTAAGAACAACTTTCGACGAAATGTGAATTTTCGTCCGCTGGCTGGTTAAACGCTCTTAACCTGTGAAAGGCCAGGAACGTGCCCGCACGCGAAACTCGAATTTCAAAAAAGAATATTAATTCAAATAATTTGGATGCGATTTAAATTTTTTTGTATAAAGAAACTGTACCAAGGAAAAGCTCAGAATAGCTTCCTCCATTCTTGTTCTTAAGGTAATTTAAAAAAGGTAAGATAAAAAACCCTGGCCTTTGACAGGTTAAAGAAGTAGGTAGCTTGTCAGATTAAATAAAATAGAAAAAAAAAACACTGATTCATTCTTCATTCAATCAAATAATTCAATAAAAATGATATTATTTATCTAAGATACCGTCATTTTTCTCTAGGATAAATATTTTCTCATAAAAATAACCGGCCGCATTCGATATCTGTATAATCTTTCCCCCAAACTTTGGGTTTCATGGCATTATTCTTCAGATGTGTGTGAGTAAGACAAAACCGAACGAAAGGGGATTACAGCGCTTTATCACTAGACTGCACACTACTCGTCTATTATTTTATCCTCCATATTGCACTGATATATTGGTTAAAGGATTTAATAAATGCTTTGGCCGCCTGGCAGATTGTAAAAACGGTTTATATGTATTTAACAAAGCCAATGAAGTGAATATAAGGAAGAAACCACATTTTTGTTAAACATTTTCATTCTTGTGAACGTATTTTGTCAAGAAGGTACTAGAGAAATTGATTTGACAATTTCACTGCCGAAAGGCAATGCTTTTATCGTAGTTTTATAAAAATAAGTGATATTCAATTCAATTTCAATAATGTTGGGATGATTTGGAACTTGTTTTTTTAATAAATCTTCAAGACCTTCATCATCATCATATAAAAAAATATTTGTAAATATTTCTCACTATGGGCTCTACAACCCCTGGTGGGTCTTGGCCTCCTCAAGAGTCTTCCTCCACTTATCTCGGTTTTGGGCCAGCTCTCTCCAGTTTGGAAGCTCCAAGATAGATATGTCTTTGAAGACGTTGTCGCTCCATCTTAGTCTTGGTCTTCCCAGGCTCCTTCGCCCTATTGGTCTTGAGTTCAGCAGGGACTTTGGTGCTTGATGCTCGGTCATTCTCTCTACATGACCCAGCCACCGAAGTCTTCCCAATTTTATAAATTTTGCGACGTTTAGCTCCTTAAACAAAGTATAGAGCTCATTGTTATAACGTCTTCAAGACCTTAACAATGATAAATTATTAGTCAAATACATCCACCTAAAGAAACATTTTTCGAGAATCTTAACTTATACTAAACCGTCACGCCTCGAGCACATTTTAACAGAAGATTTTCCGTTTTGCAATAAAATTCAAATACAGGGAATATTTCTTGGCGCAACCGAAAACTCAAAAGTGTTAACTAAATCTGTTTTCAAATTTAATGGTTAGAAAGAAAGTATTATTTCAGAAATATTAAAATTTTGAATGAAAATACATATTTATTTTTAAAATGGCTCACTTTATATTTTCTTTAACATTTATTTTTATTTTTATATTAACTCCACACAGGAGGTGTCATCTGGGATGTTGAGTAGAGGGTTTTTTTGAGGAGAGGAAGGAATGAACATTGGTCTTGAAGAGACCCATGTTGTAGGAAGGAGGAAACACAGAGGCCGGCAAATCATTCCACAGCCGAGCTGTTGAACACAAGAACGAGTCGAAGAAACGACCCGTTCTCATGTGACAAATGTCAACCGTGTACAAATGTTGGGCACGCGTTTGGCGTGTTTCCCGACTATGCACCGGTGCCGAAGGGATCAATGACGCTAGTTCCTTGGAGCATCTTCCTCTGAAATACCGGTAGAACAAGGATAGCATTCCCTCCCGACGCCAGTACTCTAAAGATTGCAATCCGTCTATTAAGATGGGAGAACCTATTAAACGGACCGCCCGTTTCTGCAGAGTCGAGGGTATTTTTCAGGTATTTTGGAGCTCCAGACCAGAGGTGGCTGCCAAATTCAAACGTAGGGCGCACTTGTGATTTGTACAGGGTTGGAAGTTGTGTACTATTAAAGTATCTGCGGGCTATCCAGTTAAATTACTGATGACAAAAAATCTAAAAACCATTTTATTAGAAACATGTATTATCAACGGTATCATCATCTTAGTTTGCTTTGTTTTATGTGAAAATAATTAATAAAAAATTCACAAAGTTTCACAGATTTTTCTCAAAATTGCGTTCGGAAACTATGGTTTCGTATTGTGTGTATATTTTAATTATTCAGTGGTTAATTTTTAGATTTGAATCTAACGCGTGGTTTTTCCTCTTTCTAACATCGTATAGACAATATTTCTCACCCTGACGGTAAGGGAGATACAACGATCAGCTGTTCTCAAAAGCCAAAAAATTAGCCCGATGGGTTAAAATCCCACTATCATTGTCAAAACAATATGAGAGCGGATGAGTTTTTCGATAACTAATGACTAGCAGTATTTAATTATTGCGCCTTACGATTAATTTATTTATTTTAACTTACGGTACTTATTATACCTACTATTCATTGCATTCGCATTGCACATGTGGTGAGCCGTGGCACAAGTTTCTTTATGCCATTCTCGAAGAATTCCCCCACTTCAGGACCACTTTCTGAACCTGCTCATCGGTTGAAAAATTATTTTCATCCATACATGCCTTCAGGAAGGTGAAAAGATGATAATCTGAAAATGCCAATCAGGGGATTACGAGGGTGGTTCAAAACATCCCAACCAAATGAGTCCAAGAGCGTATTGGTGGTTAAGGCTATGTGAGGATGGACGTTTCCGTGAAGCGGGCACACTTATCTGGTCAGCATTCCCCTTCTTTTGTTTTGAATGCTCCTTTCAAGTTTTTTAAGGGTATCATAATACTGTTGTGCATGATGGTCTCAATCTGAGGCAGAAATTTGACCAAAATGATGCCTTTTCGGTCCCAATACACTGAAGCCATGATTTGTTTGCCCGAAATTGTGTATTTCAATTTTTCGACGGATGGGGATTGGTGTGACGCCACTTTGAGGACAGTTTTTTACCCAGGCGTTAATGAGTCACCCACTATCATCTCCAGTCACAATAGAGTTCAGAAATCACCTTTTTCTTGTAGGTGTTATTCCTTCCGTGAGTAAAAAACGGATCACAACACTTGGCGGGATTTTTTGCTGACATCTTTCACGCAACTGGACACTACAACGTGAGTTTACATACTACAATGTTCCTGCGACGCTCGTTATGATCAAAAAACCTCCTTCTACTACTCAGGATTGCCAACCCTTAAAAAAACCAAAAAACACCGCACGTTATGGTCACAGTACACTTACTTTCTGAACGTGCATTATGAATAATATTATGAATAATGTTATCTTCTATAATATAAAAATGAATCGCTTAATGTGTTGCTAAGCGCATAACTTTCGAACGACTGCACCAAATTGGATAATTCTTTTTTTGTGTATACTTTATTGTCAGGACAAGGTTTTTAAAAAACTTCAGGTGAGCTCTGGCATTATGAAATTTGTATAAAAAAATTGCTATTGGTGGCAAGCGAGGAAGCGGCTATTGCTATGGAAAGCGGGAGGGAGGGAGAGATGGGGGACTCCCCTCTAACACTCAGTGTTGCCAACCTTCAAAAAACTAAAAACCACCACCCGTTAAGGTCACAGTACACTTACTTTCTGAACATGCTAAATATGTTATTCTCTCTCTCTGGTTTCAATCCTGGAATTGGTTTGCAGCAATTTCATCTATTCGTTTCTTCCACTCTTCCCTGTCTTGTGCGGTTCTTTTGAAGTCTGCATATGATAAGCAGCGCACGTCCACCAGCAGGTCCTCCAGGTACTCCCGGCGTGGACGTCCCCTAGCGTTTGTCCCCTCGGTCATACCCTCCATTATGGCATGCAAGAGGCCTTCTTGTCTTATTGCATGGCCGATCCATCTTGCGCGCCTTTCGGACAAGATCCTGAGCAGGTGCCTTCCTCCTTCGATTCTTTGGAGAACCTCCTCATTTGTGGTGTGGTCTCTCCAGGAAATTCCTAGTAATCTTCTATAGGACCACATCTCAAAAGCCTCTAGTCTCCGTTTATCTCTTTCGGATAGGCACCATGTTTCACAGCCGTACATCAAGATACTCCATACATAGGTCTTGATGAGGAGTATTCTCAGTTTCAGGTCTATATTACTCGATTCTATTATTTTCGACCTTTTGTTGAATGCAAGCCTAGCCTGGTGTATAGCCTGGTGTTATTAAAGTAGGAATATTAAATACCTATATGACTTCATGAATTGTAAGAATTCTTTAATCATCAAGGTGTATGTTTTATTCATAAGTAATATAATATAAATATCAAACCACAGAAAAAGATCAGCACTTCCTCGCAAGCTAAGCTTACGAGATCTTATCATATTACTGTTATAAGTTACCATCCCTGCTCGCTATATCTGATATTGGCTTTAGTAATGTCTGTCCTTTCCTGTTTCAAATATGAACAGCGCTTGTCGATTTCCACAGCCATATGGCGCGACATTCGTCTATCAGAGGCTCCACCGTTCGGTCCTATAGAAATCGCATTATTTCAATTGAAAGTCCATATTAAAACACTTCGGGCGATCTACCTGGCCCCATACGAGTTGCTATATATATGGCGGAAGTGTCGACAGCTGCATACGAAGCAGTTTCATTTATTCAATTTTCTTTCAGTGATATGTGTCGTGAAATAACTCGGAAAGCAATGACAGTGATATGGGTAAGCTATAAAATAAATCTAAGTTCGACCATAAAACGAACGGAGCGATGATTGGTCAAATCTACTATATTATATTGACGTTATTATATCAAGGTAACTACATAGGTAGATATTTATCTAATATACTAGATACTTTAATAAAGATTTCCTACAAAAACACAACAGAACTAAAACCACGCTATTTACTAAAAGTTGAAAGGAATATTTCAAGTTAACAAAATTTCACTTGTCGGCAAATTCACAGGTCTACAACAAAAATGCTGTCTGGATGTTTTCAACTGATTTCTATGTATTTTGGTGTTCTGAAAACTAGAAAAATACTCAAAAAATTCCAGAACGTCAGGTTATTTTGCAAAACGGTGTACATATTATATAAATAGATATAGATAGTATATACAATAGTGAGCTCTGGCAATAAACATTTCATTGCTAAACCGTTCATCCGATTGAGATGAAACTTTGGGGATTTTATGTGTGCATCCCCGCGATGGTTTCTGTATACAATAGTGAGCTCTGGCATCATGAAATAACGAAAAATTAATTAATTAAAGAAAAATGAATCGCAGAAATGTATGTACGCACATAACTTTTGAACGACATCACCAAATTGGTTCATTCTTTTTTTTGTGTTCGTTATTGTCAAGACAAGGTTTGTATAAAACTACTGGTGAGCTCTGGCATTATGAAATTTGTATAAAAAAATGCAATGGGTGGCCCGCGAGCTGTGAAAACTGAATGTACTGGGACTGAATGTACGGAATGCGGGAGGGGGGAGAGGAACTCGGGCAGGGGGTTCGAGGGAGGGGGAAGGGGAACTAGGGATCGGGGAGGTTTAACCTGAATTTTTAGGCAATAACAAAGACCCTAACTACAAACCATCGTCAAAAGCATTTCAGGCTTTAAGTTGCCTAATGAGTTTAAAAGAACATTTTCTTCATTCCCACCTCGACTACTTTCCAGAAAATTTAGGATATGTGAGTGAAGAGCAAAATGAACGATTTCACCAAGATATTAAGGAGATGGAAAAAAGATACTAGGGAAGATCTCAATGAATGCAGACTACTGTTGGACGCTTCAGAGAGGCCTTCCAGATGCTTCCCACAAACGAAAATGTACCAAAAGGAGTCTCACTAGGAAAAAGAAATGTGTTTAGTGCTTACTAATCAATGTATTTTAGATAAAAAAAAAGTTTTGCTAAGCAACTATAAATAAAAAAAAAATTTTTTTAGTCTTTTATTTTAAGATGATAACTTGTTTAACATAGATTCCCGCATTGTCAGAAAACGTGACGTTCTGTGACAAAATGAAAGTAATTTTCGGATTCAGCACACCCAAAAACATAAGAATTCAGCTCTCAACTTTGATTTTTTTGTAGACTTGTGTTATTACCTTAAATAATACTCGTACCAACCAATTTATTTTTAACAAGGTTACAAGTACTCGGGGAATACATTTGTAAAAAGTTTTTTTGAAACCAGCAAAACCAAACGATTTTTTTAATGGAATGCATGTCTTCTATTCCATAAACGTTAACAATCACCCAAAAAGATTGCGTTTTTATTACTTGATTTCACAGACCGTACCATAAACAGAATTAATTATTATTTTTAACGATTATCTACCCAGGAATAGTACTAGTGATAGTTCTTTCGGAATAAGTAAGAAAACGCAATTAATTTGGTTGATGATAAAAGTTGTTAGTTGAAATTCTGTTCACTTTCGACAAAAAGGTCGAGAAATTTAGGACACGTGGAAATTTTTTCCTCTTACGATATCATAAACGAAGTTAGTAGGGAATACTGCCTCACAGCTGGATTTATTCAACACGTACAATTTTCTTGTAATAAAGAAAAAAACTTGAAATTACACCTTTCGCTTGCTTGTAGTAAATAATACACTTTTGGGCGGGAAATACTTTTCCTAGCGGGGCAGTAAACACGCGAGGGCGGGGTCCCCACACCCCGTGCCCCATGCCCCGCCCGCCCCTTCACTTGTGTCGAATAGTTGAATAGTTTGACAAGGGATCTTTTGTGGCCGTTTCTCTTCGGGAATAATATTGTGCGAAAGAATTCAGAAATTTTCGACAAGGTTGTAATTTCACTCACGAAAATATCAAAGATGTTTTAATTTTTCGTAAAAATCAAACATTTCTTGTCGCAAAACTATTTTGATGAGTACCTATCTTGTATAAAGTCATTTATGTATAAATGACAATTTAGCAGACGTAAAAATTTAAAACACGTTTTTCAAAAAGGTCCTCATTGTGTTTGATCCATCAAAATTACGGACGAATTGTGCAGCAAGCCCGGTACACGAGTACACTAAAATTGCACCACTAAAATAGGAATTCTTATTCCGAGGCGGCCTGTAGGTATATTGGTATCACATCATGATTTCCTCATCTTCGTGTATATTGAGTATGTTCGTTATTTCCTCATCTTCATATTTGTTAATATCCACGTTTTCATGTTTATTGAATGTAGGTTGTGTTATTGTTACTTCTTAATTTTAATGATTTCCTCGGCGTCGTGTTTACTTAGCCATATTATAATGTCACTTTTCAACTTGTTTCTCTGTACCGTATTTTTAATTTCATTTGGAAGGGCAATACATAATTTAGCATGGGATTTTCTGGCCAAAATATGTAATTATTTGTGGGATGTTCAGTATATTTGAAGTATTTGTTCTTGTGGTGCATGTAGTGTAATGTATGTTCTTCATGATTGAATATTCGAATCCAAGAAATTGCGTGTTCTGCAAGATATTGATCAAAATAGTTTTCCAAAATAAAGGTTTAGTTAGAATTGAAATTATGAGTTAAAAATAAATTATACCAATAAGCTAAGTAAAGAGAAGCTGTGCTTATTTCATGATGTCGGCATTAACCAATCCAGATTTCTTGCTCTTTCGATCAGCAGAAAAGCAGAGTTTTCGAGTTCTAATGGGAATAAGGCTCTACAAATGTTCTTTATGAATTTTGTTCAGCACAACGAGAGACACACTATAAAACTATACATAGTCTGCATCATCACGTATGAAGATAAATATGATATTCATTATTCTCCTGTGTAAAGCCGTGTGAACGGAGAGGAAGAGAACCATGATAATTCCCATTGAATTATTCAGGGCGTGTTCTGTCATTTTCGATATTCTATTCCGGGTATCATTTATTGCCGCTATCGAATTCAACAAACTCTTTTCCAGCCCTCTCAGCCTTGGAAATTTGCAAGCCGAACTTTGCTACACTTCGTATCATATCTACTAAGTTGGCGGGGGACGAAGGGATGAAACTACCCTCCTGAGATGTCTGGAATCATTTAATCAGGTGCGCTTCCGCACAGCGAGATAAATAATTGGATCGTACATGATTCGCAGGGTGATGAATAAAATAGGAAGTCTGGAAAGAAAGGCCCTACTCCAATCACGGTCTTATTATTTTATGGCTTTACTTCTGGAAATAACGTTTTCCAGAATCGCCGAACCGCTGAAGTTCGGCGCTGTTCTGCAGTCAACTTATACCACAAAACTAAAAAAGATAGAGAAAGGTTGCTACATATGTAAATAACCTCAACTGAATGATAAAACGTAATTACTTTTTCAATTTTTCTACCACAGCTGTAAAAGCAAAAAAAAAGTCCATGTATCATTGAGATCTTGATATTCAGATCTGACATTACGCTTATACTATAAGTCCAGTTGCAGGAAGCAAAATGCATTAGCAGAAAGTAATTAACCAGACTTTTTACAGTTTTTTTGTGTATTTCAAATGGAGTTCCATTGCTTTTAAATAATGAAATATGTTTTTACAAATATTTGGACTCAATATTCTTTTCATACTTTGTTATCTTCTTCTTCTTATATATAAAAATGAATCGCTAAATGTGTTGTTAAGCGAAAATCTCGGGAGCAGCTGAACCGATATCGCTAATTCTTTTTTAGAATATTTCTTGAAGTACGAGGATGGTTCTTACAGAGAGAAAAATTAAGAAAATTGCGCAGAAAATTGGATACTTTCAGAAAACCTAACGACTATCGCATGTTTGACAGTTCGCGTGTTTGAGAATGACATTTTGCAAAACAATGATTGTTAAATCAGGATTCCATTTTTTTAAATCTTTAAGTTGATAAATTTATTTAAAGTAGGTACTCCCCTAATGGTTTGAATCGAATCAATAATTTTAGATATTTTATATATGGTACCAAATTTAATATACATGAAAAATGGAAATTTGAATTAAAATTGTAAAAGGTGGCACGAGGGCTGTTTAAAAACTGAATGTACTGGAATTGAATATATGGAACACGGGAGGAGGATTGGCGGGACGAGGGAGCGGGAAAGGGAAAAGGGAGTCGGGGAAGGTGGAAGGGGAACGCGGGAGGGGAAGGGGACATGTGAGGGGGAGGGGAACTCGGGAGGGGGGTTCGCGGGACGGGTGAAGGGGGGGGAGTGGATTGGGGAGAAGGAAGGTGGAGGTGACGGAGTGGGAACGCGAGAGGGGAAGAGGACGCAGGAGAAGAAGGGGAGGCGGAAGGGGAACGGGACTAATGGGAAAGGACACTCAGGGAGAAACAATTTCTTTATTAAATGGCACAGCAGTCGCTTTAAATTTTCAATATCAAAATTTAAATATTTAGAAATAAAATTATTAATTTCTAATATACACATCAGAAAGATTATTTTATCTAGATTTTAGATCAATTTTTGTTTTTGCAATGTGATAAAAAATAACCAATATAGAGGTATATTTAAAATGTAAATTGTCGTTACCGCGACTGAATCGGTATAGGTTTTGTAAATACGCTGCCGGGACCAGCCATGTGTTATAAAAACATTATTAGTTTAAATAATAATATTCTACAACGATTTAGAAAACCTTCGCATTATATTGGGACAAAAAATGAATCTCACGGCCTCCTTTATAAATAAAACATGATGATCTTGTTAAATAATCGTGTATGCTTCATCTTACACGCAATCGAGTGGATCCTGAATTATTTATCACCATTAACGGGAACATTCTCCCGCCGCCACCACTTCATATCTCCACCGTGGATTCCCATAGATTCCAGATTCCCAGAGCTTCACCAGTTGAACGCTAGATGTAGCTTCATTAATCATGGCACGTTCTGACGGAGAGACTCAATTTAATTCAACAAAACTCCTAGCAAATCTATCGAATTCTTGGCAAACACTTGATCGATCATTCAAACACGTACAAATTCTAGGAGATTGGAGAATGTTGAAAAACGCCTTTATTTTTTAAACCCATTCGTTTTCAAATAAACTAAACTAAGCCGCTCGCAGAATATACTAAACTAACATCTCATTTAATGTTAGATCGTACAAATATGGAACGCGTAAAATGTGGCCTTTTTATTTGACCCACTCTTACTCGAGAACATCTTTTTTATTGTGGACCTTTAACATTTTATTCTAGTTTATGCTGCCTGGTTTGTGTGTGAAAATGACTTTCACGTTCTAACATATTTCCTTGAAGCTACTACTTATCATTTATTCATTGAATTTAATTCTGAATGTGGTGGTTTATTAATTTCCTGAGTAGTAACCAAATTTTGTGCCCGTTTATTAGACACACAATGTTTTTGTTATTTATTAACGTAGGTTAGGTTTTTCAAAATACATTAATTTGTTTGTTCTTTTTTACTTTATCGAGCAAGCTAAAAGTCATGGTTGATCAAAGATATATATTTAATAGAATTTTTGTAGAATTCTATTATACATAACATATTAACTGATACAGCACTTATTATACCGCACAAGAGTCCCCACTGCTTCTAATAATCTGGAGCTAGAATTTGGCATACCAATTATTGTACCTTGTGTGGCTGAAAGTTGGAGGGGAAGGAGGTGGAGAGGAGAACGGTGGGAAGTATATATTCAGATCTAGTCAGAAATATTTTGAGCAATTTCAAGCTACGTCTTAATTCTGAATGGTGGAGTTTGACTAAGGTGATACTAAGAGTATCTTCTACTCTGGAACGAATGTCTAAGACATCCACCGTACTCTCCGGACCTTGCCCCAACAGATTACCATTTTTTTCGAAATTTGGATAACTTCTTGCAAGGGAAAAAATTCAACTCCGATGGGGCAGTCCAAATCGCCTTCGAAGATTTTATTGATTCCCGTCCGAATGGTTTTTTTAGTAAAGGGATCGATGAACTACCTATGAGATGGCAAAAGTGCATAGATATCAATGGTACATACTTTGATTAAATAAATATATTGTACTAAAAAAAAATCGACTTTATGTTCCTCCCGTACAAAACGTCAATTTCTTATGTAAGGACCTAATATTAGCGACTCACAATCAAAAATTTGAAACAGAAAAATTAGGAAACGATACGGTCACATCTAGGTCAATAAAAATAAATATTCATCGTGGACTGGTATAAATCGATGTTTGTCGCTCATTAAATAAAAATGGACAAATTTTTCCAAGATACTATCTAGGTAGCATTTAGTTAGAGATGAATCTTGCAATCACACAAAAAGATAGCAGCCATTAAAAATATGCGTTAATAAAATGTAGATAATGTTGGTAGTTCTTAGTCGAAGTACGATACAGTTAAATATGACCTAGGGAGTAAGAGTCCCATTAGTTCAGTGCTAGTGCATCGCTCCGGCAAGGTTAAGGTCCTGGGTTGATTTCCTAGATGTCACCGTATCTTTATCTGATTTTTCTGTTTTAAATTTTCGATTTACCTCCGAATTCCTAGTCAAAAGCCTTACGCCTCGACCACGGCGGTCGATGTTTACAATTAAAACAAGATTTGCATCATAAAAAATCACTTTGCATTGATAACGGATGGTTAAACTTGGTCATGAAAATAATAGACAAACAATCCGTAACTTAGATAAGTAGAACGTCTAAATGTTTAAAGCGAGTCCTCGCAAATCACCAGTTGAACACGTGACGAAATTAATTGAACATCGGGCCGGAGTAAATGTTCCCTCCCATTGTCTCCAGGCCCCCCGAGGCTGCGCTCCGCACCACTTCATTGTTTGGCATCTCAAGTGTGATTATCGACGTTGATTTATTTCTCGCCTCTTATATGAAGGCCGCTATTCCCAGAGACAATCGGAGAAAGAGGGGCAACAACAATTGTACTGTACACTAATTTATGGTTATCCTGAAAGAAATGCTCCAATTTTGAAAGGGATGCTGTGAAGATAATTTATGCCAGATGACTTCATGAATAATAAATTAATTTCATGAAAAGATTATTTTCCGATTCAATTATTTCTCGTTTTATTAGTTTCGTGTGTATTGTGTAATGGTTTTACCGATATTATTTTTCAGCCTGGTTTGACAAGGGTTACTTGAATATTGCTCGTTTAACGATTTCACACCCATTAAATTTTGATTTGTGAGTATAGTAGGCATTAGCGCGCTCCTAACCGTTTCTATACCAAAGAATTAGAGAAAATTGCTAATTATATTGCTACTAACACAGTAAATCTAAATTGTAAGAAACATTGTCATTAAATAAACAATAACGTATTCCCAAAAATTATATTCAAATTTAAATTCATTATCATGTACTGGGTCGTTAAATCTTACATTTAGATTTTTTCTCTTGTTATCTCATGAATTTTTCGACGCCAATTTTCGGCCTAAGTCATGAGTGTTTTGAATAGCTTTATTTATTATTTGATTCTTGATGCAGAGATGGAAAAAAGTGTTTAAAGATGTGTCCTTAAGGTAATCACCACAGGACGGGAGTGCGTGGCGTGAGTGCCCCCGCTGGCAGGAAGAAGAGTAGGCTGCGGAAGAGGAAGAGAAGCCTCCCTCTGGCGGAAGAGTGGAAAATTAGATTCTAAATTTGAATACTGCGCCATGTGGCCCTTCATCGCTGAGCGCCGTCACCTTTCAGCCAGGGCTTGTTATTCAAGAGCCGCGTTCAAATATTGTAATGAAGTACTTTCATCTTAATAATATGTACATAGGTTACCGAAAAAACGAAGAAAAATGTTGTTTGGAGATTTTGTTTTGG